>JAHREE010000245.1:26436886-26524750 GCA_033628505.1 Tringa tobata
TTCCTCATTTTATGAATGAGGAATCAAGAAAGAGAGATCTGAAAGCCAGACTCTGCAAAGGTGACTCAATACTTTGGTTTACTGTTCTGGTTCACCATTTTAAATGACTCCTTTAAATGTCAAGACAGTTGTTTTTTTTCAGAGTACTTAATAGTTTGTATAATTTTATAACATCAAAGTAACCGTACTAGATAATTATCAAGTGCACTATTCTAATGACATTAGCATTGCAAGCCACCTCTATCAACTACTGTCATTGAACAAATGAAAACACTAGAGAAGAAAGGCAAAGTGACTTTCCCAGCTGTTGCTTAATACATTTATTGTAGATGAAATAGTAAAACTCAGGACTGCTTTGCTTTATACCCAAGGCTGGTTGTAAAATGGAGGTAGTTATTTTGCTAGTATCTAGCCTTTGAAAGATAGGATTTTCTATCTAGACTTGACTTGCAGTATTGCAAGCTTCTTTAAAGAAAAAAACAGCATGCATAAGCAAACCCACACGTTTAATATAATTTCTAAATATGTGTATGCTGTCCCAGTTACTAGGCAAACAGATATTTCTAGATTTGAGTGGTCAGTTGTATTCTGATATTCACTGGCGTTTGCTTAGTGATAATTTTGTATAAATGATAGTATCCATTTGTGCATGACCTGGGGACATCCAGTTTAAAGGTTGGCTTTTAGTGAATAAAGGCAGTCAAATCCTGAGTATGCATGTGGAATTGCTGGAGTAATTGCTGAGCAAATACATAAGAGCACCAAAGAGGGGTGGCCAGCCTCCCAGGTGCTTGCAGCCAGGCAGGAAAACAAGTGTAGGTTCAGCCAGCAGTGGATACGCTGGCTTTCTACTCTGTCATCATTTATCATTTTTTTGATGCACTTCTCTTAGCAAGCCTCATCCACCTGGGACCTTTGTGCACAGGCTCCTCTGTTGTAGTCTTGCCGCAGCACCAAACCTTTCTCTCCACAGTGAAGAGAGGTCTGTTTTCTCCTGATGGGATACCGGCTGTGATTTATTGAAGTTGCTTTGGTTGGATTGCCCAAGGCCTAGTCTAGCTGAAACCTGAAAGCTGTTTGGGATGCTCAATGGGAGAGAGGGACTTGTTACTTGTCAGTACTTTGTAGGAAACCCTAGCCTACGTGAACATCTTTATGCAAATGCCATTAAACGTGCTGTACCTAATAGAGATAAAGCATACATAATTCATGGTCCTTGATGATACCTGTCTTCATTTGAGACAGGAGGCACTGACAGGATAACTTGTTAATGGCTATGCCGTGTTTGAGTTACCACTTCATACCCATGAACATAAATATCATTACTGAGATCTTTCATCCTGTGCTCTTTATTTACACCATGTACGTTTCCGTGCCTCCTGGGACAGTGTTTACAAGACAGATGTTCTGTGAGGGAATCCAGCCAGTGAATATACTTGATTTTTGTTTTTCTTGAGAATTAGGGATCGCTTGAATTTTTAGTAGCCTTAAAATTTTTTAAACTCGTTGACTTTCAGGGACAAAATGGGTCTCAGATCATGATTTGAGTCAACATCTAAGGGGTCTAGTGGTGGAGTTTTGAAGCAGATTCAGCAATAACATCATAATATGAATAATTGATATTACTAATAATGTATTAGTAATTTGAGTATCAAAGAAGCCAGTAATGCAAAAGCTGCTGTCATTTGGTTGCAGTCATCTTATTCTGAAAGGAAGTTCCTATTTTTCATTATTTATGAAACATTGTGATATTTCTGCATCAAGAAACAAAAATGTAATATTCAGGTATTTTAAAGCTGAAACCAGTCTTCTCAAAACGTAGAAATGGAAATCTTCACTGTGGATAAAGAAGTTATCCTGATGTGTACACCAGATGTAACGTTTTCAGGCCAGTCTTTTGGCTAGAAACTAGAATTTCATATTTTTAAAAAATATTGTGTGAGGAAAAAGATAAATGGGATCCATTAAGCTTTGAAAGTTAAGTACCTTATAGTTAACAGAAAGCTATAATTGGTCTTCTAAAGTGCTGGGCTAGTGATTCAGATTCAAAAGTTGATCATGTTGAGATGTCTTCCTTATGCTAATCCTCTCTGTTCTCCCTTCTGTTGCATGGAATGATTACTTAAATTTATATATGAGCAATTGACCACCCATATTGGAAAAATTGTATCACTGGTTCCACAGTAAAGGTGAAAGAAAGAGTAGTGATCTCAGTTTCTGAAAACAACATTGGTGTCCAGAGGCTCAAGAACCACAGTGTCACTCTTTTCTTGTCTATGTATCTCTTGAAACTGGTCTTTGGTCATTTAGTTAGCTTATTACCTACAAACAAATAAAGAAGTATATAATGTTCTAACTCCTCTACATAACTTGTAAGTGTAAGTGCCACAGTGCAAACAGCAGCAGTAGCTTGTGATATAATTGTATCTTCTTGGGAGGTCCAGTCATTTCTGGCTATCATTGAAAAAATAAAGTTGCCCCAACCTTTTGTATAAATTAAAATGAGACCATTGCAATGTGATCTACAATGAACAACTGTTTTTTTATTACAAAAGTAGTAATAATTTCAGAATGGTATTTTATATATCTAGGCATTTTGAAACTGCTGTGAAGGAGAGAGTCACGCATACCAAGACCTAAATTTTAAACTGAGATCTACTTCATGTGATAATATTGGTGATGACTTAGTGTTCATTGGCTCCCTGCAAAGTAAGAAAGCAAGGCTTTGTATTAAGCCGCAGAATATAATTTGTGCTATCGCAGGCCTGACAGTTAAAGCAAACTGGTCTTAAGCAGTCCCATAATTACTTTGTTTTTCAATATTTCTGTGAGTCTTTGAATACAATTAATTAAGTTAAGACTTAGACGTTTGACATTGAGATAATTCAGGCAGAGGTATAGCTGAGTTTGGAAAGCACTCTTTTGCTTTCAGATCACATGCTTAACAGCTGTTAAGTGACTTGAAACTTTATACAGGTCTTTATAAATAGCTGCAATTTGTGGCTATGGTTCACTACGTCTTATAAGCTACGGGGTGATGAGCAGTCATTTTTATAATATGACCAATTGCCAACTAATGACTCTTTGTAATTACCAAATATTAAATACTACTAAAAACAAATTTACAACAGTAAGTATAATTCATTTTAGCAGTAGCTTGAAATCACTTTTATGATAAATGAAAACTCACAACATATCTATAGGAAATACAGTTACTGCCTGAGTATAGCCTACTTGGAATATCAGCTATCAGTGATACTCAGTTACTACTTTCATCAGAGTACAGTGTTTTACTAGTATACTGTCTAAGCGTTGATTCAGAGCATTCAGGTCTTGAAGTACACAGTAATATATACTGCAATTAGAAAAGGAAAGCAAACTTCCCTCTTCCTTTTTCATCATGAAGATAGTATCAGTATACTTAAAAAATATAAGTAAATGACAGATGTTATTTTTAAAAAGATGCCAAGATTTTTCAAAAGCATGTAATGCCAAGTAGTTCCCACTATTTTTAGGAGATGAGCTTTTGTAAAAATTTGGGACAGAGAGTTCACAGATAATTTTCTGAAATGCCCATGTGTTTTTTAACGAGGCTGTTTGTTTACCTTTCTTGAAATACTTTGGATTTCTCTTCAAAATGCTTAGGAATCACTGTTGTGCTTTACCACAGGTGGAATTGTGAGTACTCGGTCTTCTTGAAGTAAAGTCTTGGATGGTTAATACAGATATTGAAAATGTGCAGGTCTGCAGTAAACCTAAATGTTAACTGATAAGCTGCATGAGAACTTTCAGGGCAATATCTTTCAACTTGAGGGAAAATAATAAAACATAAGGAAAATAGAAATACGTTTATTTATTTATGTATTTATTATGACTTCTGCCTGTTTGACTTTACTGTTGACTTTAAAATTGATTTGAACATGGCTGTTAGAGCAGTAGCTCTCATTTACTGGAAAACTATTGTTAATGTTCAGGCACATGTGGAAGACACATTTGTGTCTTCTCCAGATTAGAGCAAAAATTGTCGAGAATGCCCTTAATTACAGGTCCTATGCTGTTTTTAAGTAAATAAAATGTAATTCTGGCGAGGGCAGAAAGAGTAAAATATTCAGGGTGCTGTAATAGTGTGGGAAAAAAGCAATAAGTCTTCATAGAGCAATTCTTTGCTGTGCAGATAGACCCAAAACTAAATCCAGAGAAAGAATGTGGTGGTCCTTTGGGTGGAATGCTGCAAGAAGGTTTTTGTTCCTCTCAGTATTTATGGTAGTTCACTGAAACTTGTTACGTTATCTTGGTCTTTAATGGCTCACTTTAAGACCATGGTGTTATTTTTAAAAATGAAGAAAGATAGTAAGATGTCCTAAATTAAGCAGCTGGTCCAAGAATGACATAGAAAACTATGAATGAACCCAAGATGAGTGTTGTAATGATACAAACCCAAGACCTTTATCTCTCTAAGTAAAAAAAATTTCAATGAAAATATCTTACCAGTAGTAATAGTAAAATAGTAATGTTTTCTTTTAACTGAAAAAAAATATTTCAAAGCCTATTCAACTTTTTGCAGTCTTTTTTAGCATCTGTGCTGAATTTGGTCACGGTGGTGGTTTGTAACGTGCGGTGCAGGGCTCAGCTTTCCTGTCCAGAGAAGCTCTTAGAGGATGCTGAGATGAAAAAGAAGATGGTTTCACAAGCCTGTGTTCCACGTTCCCAGTGGTCAGTGTAATGGTGTGTTCCTCAAAACAATTCTTAAGAGCAGTAGGCTTTTCTTGGAAATGCTTTCTTTAGCATATCCAGCTTGCTTGATGTAATACCCCATAGATTTATTTCCACAACCGAAATCTGCATTTGTATCAAGCACAAATTTATACTGCAATATTTCATTGTTATTGACAAATACAATACTAACGTCAGGAAATTAAGAAAGAAAAGCAGGCAAAAGAAAATCAGTGAAAAATTGGTTATCTGTTAGCGTTTGAAGTGTTTTCTTTGCATGTGGTAAGCGTGATGTGTATGTGTAAAAGTGTCTATGTATGTACCTAGGAGTTCTATAGAGAAGGGGTTATTTTCACGACTTCCATTTCTGTTTAAGAACTAGGGACAACTCGTGTGAGGCTATGAAGCTGAAATGCAATACCTTTGTCAAGGTCTGTGTTTTTTCTCTCTGTAACTACTGATAAACTTATTTCAAGTGAGTGGCTGACTCTCGCAGGATTTAATAGCTGAACAAAAGAACTGCAAATGTCTTTCCCGTTATCCACTAGAATGCTTTAGTAGATGTCTTTATTTCTTAATTGCTTTCCTTATAAGAAAACTTTTCTTCCTCTCCCTCTGAAGTCCATAGCTCCTGCACGCATTTCTTATTCTTCTCTTTGCCCTTGTGAAACATGCTCTAGCAGTTTCCTGATTTTGCAGATGAGCTTGGGGTAAAGAATTAGGAAGGAGTGAGGAGACTGCATTTTTATATTATTCTCCATCTTACTCTATTTAGCAAAACATCTTAAAGCCACAAGGAAGGCGTCCATCTCATCAGCCATGTGTCTTTTATGGCTGTGTCTGGTCTTTCCGTGGAATTGTACCGCAGCTTCTGCCCAGCTCATATTCATGGGTTTCCTTTCTTTGGAAACTAGAATCAGGGGTGGGAAGGAAGGGAGGTTTTCTTGGATGCCCAAATTTTGCCTTGACACCAAGTTAAGGTGCAACTGAATAGTGTAGCTTGATCTAGGAACTAATTTCTAGATCCGCTACTGTAGACTTATTCTGTTAACCAGATAAAATAATCTTCTTACAGGAAATAAAGATAATGTTAGACTAAAAGATAAACAGCACCGCCCCCCAAACCTGAGATCCTGTCAAAGGCTCTCTAATGCGTTCAGGTCTTTGTGTGAGAATACACATACAGTTCAGTTCATGCCTTAATGTACTTTACCCTCCAAGTTTCTCAGTGTTGGGGATGTGCATGTGTTCTGTCTCTTGAACAAAGCAAAGCTATTTGCCTGTCAAAATGTAATGAAGTAATGATATTTTCACTCGCTGTTTATCATTATGCTTTCTTCAAAATAAAAACCCCAACCTGAATATTACATTTCTTAGTCGTTCTCTGTGGCACAGGGGGAATGTTAACTCATGAAGAATAAATAATTCAAGATTGTTTACTATAGTGAAGAAAAAGCAGTGTTGTTTTTTTTTTTTAAGTATTAGATTAGAGGTATGATTGAAATAGTAAGCATTAGTTATTTTCTAATGGAAAAATATGAAAAATTCTAGAAGCTTTTGAAAAAACAGAAAAATGTATAGAATGGCATTTACAAGTTGAGCTTTTAAGAAATTGAATAATATATATGTTAAACATATTTTCATATAGTGCACCCTTCTATTATCATTTTATTTTATTCATGAAACATTTACAGTTTAAATAGCTGAAAGGAAAAAAATATAGTATGCCTGGAATGAATTGAACGAGGTCAATTTAGAGGTATTTGAGGACTGAAAATAAAAGCTCCCATCTTAAGTAATGCTAGAGTCTTCTGTAAAAATGAAAAGCTAAATACAGTAGAAGCTTCAAAGCAGTTTAGTGCTAATGTGATAGTGAGCACCAAATGAAAACAAGCAGTGCTTTTATCAGAAGCCACAAGTGTGATGTTCCTCTGATTTATTAAGATGTATGTGTTTGAAAAGACTTGGGCACTTGCTCTTTGTTAAACTATAATATGCATGACTGACTGAAGAAGATTTTTTAATTAAAAAAAAAACCATACAAACAGCCAAACACAGGTATCTTCGGACTTTGGTTAGCTTCCTTTAAAAATATGAAATGCAGCAGGAAACTGCTAGATACGTGATATTCAGTACAAAATCCTTCATCATGTAGTGATTTATCTAAGGTTTTGTTACTAATATATTTTTTTTAAGTGTTTGTGATACCATTCACATAATTCTTTTAGGACTGGTAAGCCAGGAATGTGTGCTTGAGCATATGTATGAAAAATCCCAAGAAGGTGGCCAGTGTAGTTAACAGTGTACAACCAGACTGTGTCTACCTAGAACAACTCCTTCCCATTATAAGCTCAGTTTAGCCAAGCATTTAAAGAGAAGCTGGCATGAGCAGACCTGACATGTTTGCAACTTTGGAACTGACTTTTGTAAGACCAATTCCCCAGCTAGTGTGTGTCAAAATAGTTCTATTTAATCAAGGAAGCCTTGTTGCTGCATGCTATCAGAGGAAATTTTGCCAGTGTTTTTAATGAAAACTTTTTAAGGTTTTCATACTTGCATTCTCTTTTTGCAACACCATAATCTTATAATCAGAACTTCCAAGTTTGTTTCTCTCCCTTATTGGTTCTGTTCCTTGTCCAAGATTAACCATTTTAGAGAAGGTTAAACGCATGAAATGGAGTCTGTAATGACTGTATTGGAGAAAAGATATTTTCTGTGCAAGTTTAAGGCAGATCCTGCATTTATCAATTTGGAAACAGAAGTATTTTTTGCTTACAGGGTACATTCAGGACAGTTTCATTTTAATTTTCTTGTAGCGCTCTTGCCAAGCTATTGTCAGTTGGTTTTCTGTGAGTGTTTAAAAACAGCTCTGTTTCATTGGCGAACTTTCAGCCCATATTTCAACACTGAAGTTTATAGAATTCATTAAAATGGCAATCCATACTCCTGTATTTTAGCTTGCAAGTAGACAGTGTATGCCATAAATTTTCTATTCCCACCTGCTGTTAAGTCCATACTGTTCTTTGTGGATGACATGTATAATAATTATTATTATTCATTTTGTACACCACCTCTTCTTTAAAACATGCCTTAAATAATATCATAAAAAGGCAGAACTATCCTTCGAAGCTGTGACAGCTCATTCATTGAGTTTAATGTTTTGGAGACTCCTGTGAAAAGCTAGTCCTTTTTATCAGAAATCAAGTGTTGAACGTTAACCATATTTAAGATACTCTAAAAGTCAATTATACTATTTTATTTCTCTCACCACAATTATGTCACAGATGAGCAGTGTAAAATTTAAATTGCCAGAATGTTCATATTCTCCCCAAAACAGTCTGTTTTGCTTAGTACACTGAAAAGAGCAAAGTTTTCACGCTGATCTAGCAGAAAAAAAAAAAAAGTAAAATAAAAGGATTGCCTGAAACAGTACTGGATAAATGATAGTTAAGAATCTAAGTCTTTATTGAAGCAATAGGAGTCTTTTGAGGAGTGTTTCCAAACTTAAATGCCTCTCTTTTTATAGGGTTATGTGTCTTACTGGAAGATCAGATTAATGAAAAATTTCACAAGAGGTTTAAGCAACCGTCATTTTTCGAACATGACTCTTGAACATGTTGTTTTCTTTCTGGATATTTCCATTCTTAGTATATTGTTAAAGTCTTGCTCACTGAATTTTAATGTCATAAAAAACATTTAATTTAATAAGCGTTTCATTGTGTTGTAGTCCTAATTAGCCAATCCAGGTACCTATAAGTGCATTAAATACTACAGGACCATGTGGTACTGCAGTCTGTCTGAATTCAGTGAAAGTGTTCAGGAGCCTGCTCTGGTACAAGCGTGCAAGAGCGAGTGGGAGCACTCTCAGGACTCGTTCCCCAGGTGCTATAAGGCTACTTCCACACTGGTAAATGGTGCTCCCTAAAGAAGGGGATTTGTAGAGGCCAGCAGTAGGTGCTAAGGACCTGAGACCCATGCAGGGTATGTTGAAGGGAGGTCATACTGAACTAGCTGTAGTCTGGACATATGGCATTAGCAGGTGGTGCACATTAGGTGTGATTCTGAAATACGTGTTCTGCTTTACTTTCATCTGAAAGGTGTGCAGTTTATATGATCCAGGGCTAGTCCATAAGGTGAAACAAAGCCTCGTAAGTGAGAACAATGGGATCAGTTGTTTTAAAAGTATACTTGTGATCTTAACTGAATATTAATGTTGACTCACTGTAAGCCATAGCTGTTGCTGCAAGTGACAGTCTTCCCCTCCCATTAACTTCAGAGGTCTGGATTTATCTCATGCCTCATTCTCCCTTTTGTCAACAGAAGTGTTTAGGCAACTGCAAGGCAAAGCAGGCCGGGGAGTTGATCAAAGTGGCAAATAAAAAAATAAGTTGCCAGGATGGGTATAGGCAACTGTATAGTAGAGATATGTAGGACAGCCCCTTCTGTAGCAGTGAGATTTTTTTGTGTTTTTAGGGTGTTTGTGCCATTATACCAGTAATCTGCAGTAAATGGAAGATGGAGCACATGTGCTATAAACTTCAGAGGAAGAAATGTACGACTGCCCATTGTATTTCATATCTATACCAGACATGAAATCTGTTATTGCTGAGCAGCTGCCATGCGGTAGTATGTTAAACTGTGGTATCTTGAGGAGTCTTGGATTAGACACTAATAAAATATGTGTATAAAGAAGAGGGTGATACGACAGCATCAGCCTGTTTTAAGATTTTTCTTTTTCTGGTTATTCAAGAGGAAAATAAAAATTTGTTTATATAGATTTGCTCAAACAATGAAGGGCTTGATCGTGTAAAGGATGCTTCATAATTCCTTTGTCCTCAAGCTTCTGAGTTTTACTGTACTTGAACTACACAGGTTCTCTGACTGTAGTGAGCTAAGGTTTAATTTGGTCTCAGAAATGGTTCAAGAAGAACTTGATTTCACTTTCTATTCTGTACCTTTCTAACTAGAAATGGAAGACAGTGTTCTTGAAAAGCTAAAAGATGAGGTGAGATACTTTTCTTCCAGTTACATAATTATTTAGACACATTTTTCCTCTTTCTATCCAACAGTGAGAATACACGGCAATGACAGTAAAGTATGCTAGGTAGGTAGGTATAGTATGGTAAATCTGTTTGCAAGAACCTGAACATACAGAACTTCCAATCGGTTCATTTCCAGGAAGCAACCCATTTGGTCAAAGGTGGCAGTAGTTATATTAAACCTTTCTGTGAGGGCTATCTGTTAGAGGAGGATGCAAAACTCATACCCAAGTAACTCTCTGATTTGGTCCTATTTTAGGGCCGGTAATAATTTGAGAATTGTTTATTTTGCAGGAGGAAAGATAATTGAATGTGTTAAACTTATACTGAGGAGATGTGCTTACTGGGAAAATGTCTTTTGAATGTTACATAAACTGTAACGGTATTTGGGCATTGCAGTTGATTTTTGCAATCCTATGGGTAAATTGTGTGAAGGCAGGCTTGCACTCACGTGACTAACTCAATTCCTTTGTGTCTGATGGGCGGACATAGAAGTAGTTTGTTATATAGCTAGTGTCTAGAACCTTTGTCTTAAGGCAGTGGAGGGAGCTGAGATGGGCTTAAGATGGAAAAGTCAGCTTTCTACAGAGATTGTTGCTTAATGTTCTATTTACCTTGGTTTCTAACTCACTCTTAGCTCTGTCATTGCTCGTTTTATGAAGCTACATATATTTATGTAATGATTTTCTATTTCATTTACTTCCTTCTGCATGCATCAGTAGCATGAATGCCGTTAAAAAGGGTCAACACAAAAATATAAAGTCTATGTTCAACACTGATTAGAGATTTATCTTGGGTTTTTTGTTGTTCTTGTTACTGTTTGGGGTTTTTTGGTGACTGTCATGTATTTGTCTGAAAGGGACAAAAGAAATGAAACCAGAGGGTACTTTCTTCTACAGCCTCATAGCTTAGACATGTTATACATCAAATAGAAACTGCTTTTCACACTTCCTTTAATTTCTGGATGAATGCTCAAGTAAATGAGATGTGTTAAAAAACAAAACAAAAAAACCCAAATGGATTTAAAACCAGTCTACAAAAGCAGGAGAGGATCAAGCCATTTGATTTAGGGGCTGTCAGGAGCCCTCCCTGGATAATCTGCTGACTTGTGGCAAAGGACACATAATAGTTTTAGAAACCTAAAGAAGTATGGGTGAGACACTGGCATAGGTTGCCCGGAGAAGCTCTGGATGCCCCATCCAGAGTCAGGTTGGACAGAGGCTTTTAGCAACCTGATCTACTGAAAAATGTCCCTGCCCATGGCAGGGGGTTGGACTAGCTGATCTTTAAAGGTCCCTTCCAACCCAAACCATTCTGTGATTCTATGACTCCTCTAAGAGAGTTCTACCAGACAGATTTCTTATGTCAATGATAATCTGTAACTTAGGAACTGTTGGGATGTCATCTGCAGTTAATTCAGTGTATTTGACCATGTTGCAAATGCAGAAAACACAGAAATCTCTGTGAGCAGAAATTGCAATAAGCGGTAATATTTATTGAAAAACATTGTCATGTAATGCTGATTGTCTGATGATCAATGTCCACCAAGTCCCTGATGTACAAATTACTCTACTTAATGTGTAAGACATGGTCCCTGTGTGTGATGCAGCACTGCTACTGTGTGACCTCCCCAGATCACAGCAGTTGGAACCACAGCTACTTGCCCAAAATGTTACTGCTTGCAAGATCAGTGCTTTCTGTTTTGTTGTACATCCACCATTTTCTGAGGTATGTTCTCTTGTGATAGAGGTAAATGTACTGGATGTCATGAGACTGTTTCCCCTAGTGCTAATATTTGCAGAACATGTTTTCCATTCTCTGTTTCTTATTTTGAAGAAATTAGAGATAAGAATTTATGAGAAACTGAAGTAATAATGGAATCAAAGGTGGCAGAGAAAAAAACAGCAGAAGGCAGAATAAAAAGCAAAGTTGAATTTAAACGAGCAGAGTTTAAATGTGATCATAAATTCAAAAATTCCTGCGGTAAGTCAAGGTGGGCACATTGAGAGAGATCCTGGTAAGAGAAACACTGACAGTAAAAATAAATAAATTAATAAAAGGACAAATTGATTTACCCTAACAAAGAAATTTTGAAATAAATTTTTTTTTAAATGTTCCGTTTTTATAGAACTATAGTTATAGTGATAGTTTAAGGGAAAGCTTCATGTGGTGGTTGTTTCTGGTAGCAATAGCATCAGTTAATACAAGCTTGATAAAGCTTGTTCAGACCTTTGTGTGATCTTGAAGACTTTTTCCACAGCAATCATAAAAAAGTAGTGTATTACTACAGCTCTTTATACTGTCATTATGGTATATTCTTCTCTTCATTATTTGTTTGTGTCTAAAGTATTTCTGAACTACATGATTATATTTTGCTAAAATCTACCTAAGGTGTGATTAGCTCTCAAGGAAGGGACTGTAATGACACAAAATTTTGCTTCCTTGCAATGATGATAAAGGAGGAGGTGTACCTTGAGATAGAGAACTGAGTTCTGACCTCGATATTCCATGTTTGTGTTTAGCCTTGTTCATTAGAAATTGGGGTACTCGTCCATCAGTAGGTATTCAGCTGTGGATGAACAAGGCATCCACAGGTGAAGATACTGTGATACTTGTTATACTTGCATATGTGTTCACAGGACAAATCAGAAAGAGAGGCCTTGACCAGGGAATAAGGCCATATCACTTCTCAGGAGAGGCAGCTTCTTGGGCATAGTGTTACCTTTGTCAGGTTTGATAGTCAGGTATCTTTCTAGTCTACCTGTGGAAAAGTACCCGAGGAACTTATTTGGCTCTGTGTTCTCATTGTCACTGTAGGGAGGGTCAGTGAAATTCTTTACAGAGAAAGCCCACAAGATCAAGCCTAAACTCATCCCATTTGTAGGAAAGTTGTTCCTCTCTGAAAAACCTCATTTTGTCCACTCCAGAACCTCACTGAGCTTAGTGAGAAGAATGATGAAGACGTAAGGCTTGATTCTATACAGACAGAGCAAGTATTTGTTTTCAAACACAATTTAGCAATTAGTGACAGAAGGTACATAAATGCTGAAAATGTTCTTATTACATGCTAGTTAAATAGGCATTTGAGAATAGAAGTGCAGCCACTCTGCTGGCTGATACGGTGATGGCAGGAATGTCCCATGCTTTAGGGTAATTGCTTTAATTGAAACAGGTGTGCCACAACACTGCAGCAATTTAGCTTCTTTGTGATCTCACTCTAAAGTTTACAAGCAGGCTTTTATAATTTTCATTTCCATTAGTGGAATGTCTCTGAGAAGCAACACGACTTACTTCAAAACATTTTCCATTATCTGCAAGTAGTTCTAAAGTGCTTTCTGTTGTCCTTCCCACAATGAATCCATTTTGGCTTGCTTCAGGGGATTTGCCTTGCAGAATTCCAGCAACCAAGAACTAAAGATGCTTTTTGAGATACATTTACTGGATGTATATCAGGTGCTCTAAATGTGAAAATCAATGCCTTCTGGATGGGTGAGGGGCAGTTCATTATACTAAGGCCACTGATTAGTGCTGAATTAAATGTTCTCATTCTGTTTCCAAATGTTAAATTGTGGAGGTTGTTTGAAGTGCTAGTGAAACATTTTCCATAGTTCCTTATTTATCATTTTAACTGATCAAGGCAAGCAATATGAAGAGATGAATGGCTGAATCTTTGTGAAAAAATTGCAAAGGGCCCTAGAGACTAAAGGTCTTCTGGTTCTGGGGTTTCATTTGAACTAGTATGTATGCCTGCCATTTTCATCCTACATACAGCTCAAATGGAAATTAATCTTGAGATTAGGCTAAAGGTTTTTGCAAATCTCCAAGCAAAGATAGGAGTCTGGGTCTCTTACGCTTTCTTATGCTCCATTTTTTGTCATTGTGTCATGACCCTTGACTATACCTATAGTTTTATTCTACAGAGTGAAAGGAGTGTGGGGGAAAGGGAAAGTAGAGAAGATGCCTCAGAGGGAAACCAGACATTTTTCAAACCCTAGCCGTTTTAAAAACCATGGATTTAAGACTCTTTAGATGAAGAAGGCATGTTTTTGTGGAATGGGAACTCATGGTCATGGGAGAATATGTTATGCGTTCACCTTGGGTGACGTTTGATTTGAACAGTGCAACTAAAATCTTAAGATACGTAAAAGTCTAATCAGATGAGAACAGTTGACTTCTAAGGTCTTGAATTCTGCTACCCTGGCTTTCCTTGCCTGGAAAAAAACTACTGCTTTTTTTTTGTGTGTGTAAGTTATTAGCATGGGATGGAACTCATGGTAATCCTGGAGAGTGTAGTTTGCTATTCGCAAAAGAATTAAAGATACAATGGATTACATTCTGTATTGCTTATATTCCCTCAATTTTTCATCAATATATTATGAGAAAATGAGCAAGAACTTCAGTTCTGTGCTTTTCCACTTCTCCTTTGAGATATTCAGCAGCTCATTACATGCTGATGGAGTTCATACATTTCTTTCTCAAATGTCTTCCCTTTTAAGACTGCCATTTAAAAAAAAATAATAAAACAACCTCCCCTTCCCCAAGTGAGGACATCTGTGGCAGGAAAAAATAAAAGGGATGAATTTTCTTTCTTTAGCAGTTGATCTTCTCCTTTCCCAATGTAGTGTTTGAGAACAATTTGAACAGGAGTTTTCTTCACACAGATATGAAAAGCTAATGCACCTCAGCCAAGGATCATAAACAAACTTGGATTACTGTTTCATTAGGGTAGACTATGGCAAGCATTTTGTGTAATTATAGGAATTCCTGGGTGGAGTGAGCAACAGGGAATGACATTGCTGTGCTCCAGTATCCCAACTGGAGAAGGCGGTGGATGACCCCAAGAAATATGGTGAGCCATCTTTCGGTTAAAACTTGGGTAAACATTGGTGTTCCAGCGTCAGGGTTTTTTCTTTACCAAAGGATCATTAGGCAGTGTGACTTTTGTAAAGCCAATTTTTAAACCCTAACCTAATTGAAATCAGATTTAAATAAGTCAAACAAAGTCTGTTAATGTTGATTTGCTGGAAGCTGCTGTAGGAAAATGCAGATATCTAGAAGTAAAGCATGTCATCTACACACATTAAGCCTTTAAAAGGTGGGGAATAAATTGACATCTGTGGAGAGGACTTGTTTTCTGAATCTCACAGTGTTGATGTTACCAGGTTGATGGCTGTTACCAGGTTGATGGCTGTTACCAAGTTGATGGCTGTTACCAAGTACTTGCTAACTTCTAAATACACGGAAACCATCTTTTACAAGAATGAAAGATTCATAAACTGGGGTACCTGTTTAAGAGTAGCCACGAGCCCTCAATCTTTGATTTGTTTCCTTTACCTTCTTGATGTGTTTAGTGCATGACAGAGTTCTTGACATTTTCTTTCACTTTCTAATATACTTGCCTTTTTTTTTTTCCCTTCTGTACTATGTCTTTTAATAGTTGCTGTAAAAGAGATGTTCTTTTGCCTTATGTGTACAAGTTCTTGGTTCCTGCTTGGTGACACCAGTCTGCAAAGATGTTCTCGTCTTGTTTGGTTCTCATAAGATTCAGCAGGTCTTTTCAAAGAAGGCTTCAGGTGGTGTGTTTCACAATATAATGCTTTTTTTGGGCAACGACACATCAGTAACTAGAGAATAGTTTTGCTTGTCAGAAGAACCATTTCAGGTTATGGATGGCTGCATAATTTCTCCTACTGTTTCTCATTGCTGAACTAATAATACATTTTATTTCTACCTTTGAGTCAGTTTCCAAGTAGGAGTAGTTGAAGCATGGCTTAATTTTGTCAGGATATGATAGTTTCTATTACATTAACTTCCAAGGGAACAAGATTCATCTTAACTTACATTATATTCCAAGTGCGGTAAGAAATATTCAGTGAGAGATGAAAATAATGAAGGGGAAAAAACTCTAGTTGAAAAGTTAAGTGTTGTTACTGTTTATTCAATATTGGGTAGTGTTGCATTAAAGCTAGACTTCAGCTTTTGTTATTTCAGGTTAAAATGATACTGTTTTGAAGGCAGAGTTTTGGGTGGGCTTGAATTTTAAGCTGCCTGCAAACATCTACATCTTAATGAAATTTCTGAAGGCAAAAAAATTGTCTAACAGGAAAAAGCTAAAGGCACATGAAGTAGATTTTAGATAGGAGACTTCATAAATATTCTGAAGGTAAACTTTGACTCTACATTTAAACTCAGGCAAGCATTTCAAAATAGCAATATTTCAACTTCTAATGCAATTTTGGGGAAGTAAGATGTAAGTCTTGCATTCCTGCTTAATATCAAAGTTAACTCTCAATCTAGAAGGCAGATCAATTGCAGAAGAAAAGTAAAAGCATGTAATTCAAAACAAACCCACCTTTGGTTTCCCACAGGTAACTTGATAGCACTAGCTGCTTTCTTCAAGCCAGTAAAACATTGCACCTAAATGCAGCACAAAATACCTCACTTTTATGAGTCTTTTCTCAACAGTATGACTCTTCCCTCTATATAGATGGAAAAGACAAATTAAATATGGCAGCCATATTAAGTTAACGTTTTATGAGATGTATGCTGCAGAGACTTTCTTCCATCAAGTGTGGTGCTAGATATATTTCACTCCCTTTTCTTACAAAATAAAGCTTTCTTTCTCATATGTAAAAATCAATATAGTTAAAAAGAAATGCAGTTGAGCCTTCAATAAACATCTTAAAACCCCTTTCTTATTCACACTTAGCTAAGATCAAAGCTGTGGACTTAGATGCAGATATACCGTATGGAAATAGAATTACTTCATCTTCTTTTATCATTTCAATACAACTTCCTCGCTTTTATCTTTATAATTTCTTGAGTATTCAGGCCTTGTACTGTCCATTTGCACAGGGGTGAACTTTATACCTTATGTATATTTTTGTTATGATTATTATATGTCAGCTTTTTAAGAATATTTCTACTGAAGGACTTATTCCTCCATGCCCAGCACACAGGAGGCTCTTCAACAGTGCCTGAATGGTTGGGTCCAGCAGTTCTTTCCTGCTCTGGGATATGTGAATGCTCTTTGGGTGCTTCCAGTCCACACAGGGATGAGGCGCAGTTGTGCACCGTTCCTCACCAGTGCTCTCTTATATGGAGAGGAAACTTAGATTCTTGGCCAAGTGACTGCTGTGGAAGACACCAGCAGATCCATCTTCTGCACAATCAGGACATCAAGAGTGTATGAAGTTATAAAAAAATGTTTTTACCATTCAATTTAAATATGCTTTTTTATCCCTCCCTACAATTCCAATTAGTTGTGTCCTTACCCAAGTCCATCCTAATAGAAGGAAATGCAGCCGAGTGTGAACTTAAAATGGGACTTTTAACTTAAAGATTTCATGTGGACCTTCCATGCATATCCAAAGCAATCTCAAGTGAGATTATTTTATTCTTCCCATACACTGTACTGAGGAACTCCTACCCTGTATACAGTTTTTGGCTCTTCAAAAAGTATTTTGAAAAGGCAGGAGAGTTCCCAAAAGTGCAGAAAGAACAGTAGGAGTTCTACAAACCCTCTCTTGTAGTTGGAAGAGTAATAATCCCAGTTTACAAACTGTAATGAAGGCAAGGCCGAGTCACTTCAGGAGGGTCTGAAGACCTTAGGGGACAGATTTCTAAGACCTGGTACTACTTTAAGCTTGCAGAAATAGATAAAATTATTTTCTGTGGCTGGAAGTTGAAACTAAGCAAATTGAAGCAAAGTGTAAAGAATGAATTCTTAAATCTTCTTCGTGGATTAAGCATCCTCTTTAAATCTGTAATTTTAAAGAACGACTGCAGTGCTTTTATTAAATAGGTACTGAAGATAGAGGGTGGTTCCATTTCCTGTGATATGAAACAGCTGACCACCAGTGTGTGGTCAGACTGAAACAGCTTCTGGCCTGATAGCTCTCTCAGTATAATTTCTTCTTTTGAAACTGTGCAGCAAGCTTCATAGCGTTTTGTTTCTACTTTTTTTTTTTTTTTTGTGGGAGAGTTATGGAAAATGAAATGAGATTCTGAAAACAAATAACGTTGCAGCAAGTAGGTTTCTTATCCTAGTGTTGTAAACCACATAACTTTGCTCTGAGTTAAATGAGAAATACACTACTATTTATTTTTACAATTAAACTAGCATTTCAGCAGAAACAGTCGTTTTTCAGAATGCTTTTACCATGGAAAATATAGCAGTCACCCTTCCAAGTACATTTTGACAAATATTACCCTGCTCTAATGTATTAGTCAGGCCCAGTCATCTTGAAATAACTATAACCCGCTACCATATTGAGCATGGTCCTATATGATATCCTATGGCAGAAAACTTTTTGGAAGGATGAATATTCACAAATGTTTTGAAGATGGCAGCTATCCTCCAAGCAGTTTATAGACATATAATGAACTGAAGAAACTAAGCTACAGCATCCCTACTCTACAAACTTCAGTCAACCTTCTGCTGGATAAACTTTGTTGAAATATCTCCAGAATAAAGAATGAATGAACAAAATTTTGAAATAATTTCTTCTACAAAGAAGGGTAGTCCAGTAATTAAAGCAGTAGTCCTGCACTGGAGATCTAGGTTCAATTTCTTCTTTTGTACAAGGACTTGGATGTCCTTGTACAACAACTTATCCTTGACAAGTTTTTTATTCTCTTTCTGTACTGTGCTTCCAACAGTGCATCCCACTGTTGGAATACTGATCCATTGTGTGCCCAGGAAACATTTCAACTCTGTGTATACCCATCATTTCCATGTCTCTTGACATTCACAGAGCAGAAGCTTAGATACTCACCTGCAGAGAAGCTGTGGTGCGCTGCGGACAAGCGCCAGTCAGGTTGCCTGACCCATCAGGAGCCTAGGAGACATGGTTCAGTGGAGGTGAAATGCAGCAGCTGTGTCTACTCCTGAGTCTCTTGTTGTTGCTCCACAGAGCTGTGACTGTGAACTACTCCAGGGGTATTGAACTACCCTGGCATTTTAATGTATGCTGTATTAGTCAGCAAATCACAGTTTTTCATTCTGTCAAAAACGTTCGAGTTTGGAAGAGATATCTGGAGGCCTGGCTCAGGCAGGGCCACCTAGAGGCAGGACCTGTCCTGGCACCTTTTGAGTAGCTCCAAGGAGGAAGATTCCACAACCTCCTTGGGAAGCCTGTGCCAGTGCTCACAGTAAAAAAAAAAAAAACAACCAAAAAAAAACCCCAACAAAACAGCATTTCTTGGTGCGCAGAGGGGAGCCTTCTGTGTTTCAGCTTGTGCCTGCTGTCTGTTTCATACTGTCACCCTAGTAACACTGTGGGAGAGTATTAGTCTTCTTACTAGCATCATGTTTTACATCTTAAAGGGAAAGCAGAACTAAAAAAATGTAGTTCTAGATTTATTTTTTTCAAGTTCGTAAGGAACTTTGTTACATTAAGGACAGTAAAGAAAGATCAGTAACAACTGTCCTAATACCCAGCTGCCAAAATATCCTAAACATACCAGTCCTGTTTCTAATGAAGTCAGATCATGGCCAGTGTTCAAATGTATATTCTTCTGCCTTTAAAAGCTAACTGTTGCACTTTTAATAGTATCACCTATTTGTTAAGAATCTATGAGTGATCAGAATGTGTGAATGAATTCCTTTCTGCAATGCAATTTCAGTATTTATTCTGAAATACTAGTTGAAGCTATTCTAAATGTAAAATATTCTGAGCTGTTTGACCAGCATTTCTGTGGATGATCTTTGTGCCTTGGTCTAGAAGCAGATGGCTGTCATTTCAAGGTGATGACCTGTCCTGTTTCTTCAGAGCCTCAAGGTGTTTTTTTGGAGGGGGTGGGAAGGAAGCAACAATCTGTCTTCTGGTATTTATAATGGATTCAAATGCATTTGAAATGATTTTTTTTTTTTTTTTTATGTTTCCTTCTCTCTAGAAAATACAAAGGATATTCTCGTCATATATGAACAAGAAGCAGAAGAGTGGGCTCTGTATTTAAAATATCTTTTTGGACACATAGTGAATGAAGGAGGAATCTTGCTCTACAATCTAGAGACTTTGTCTTTCAAGCACCAGGAGCTATTCTCTTTACCCTGTTACAAATGTAAACTCCTGATACTGTCACGTGGACTTCTTAACTGCCTGAATCAAAAGAGAAGTTATTTTCTGGAGCAAGTTCTGAAACCTCCGGATAATGTGGTGATTCTTCTTTGTGGAGTGGAGAATTCAGAGATTCTTTATGAGATACTGACCTTAGATGGAGGCAGCAAAGAGCTTTCCACTGATCAGGAACCTGAGGAGTATCTCTCTGTTGTTACTGGAATTATTCAAGCAGGTAATCTAAAAATGAAAACTTTATATGATTTTCTTAGCTGTATTAATATCATTTGGAAGTGGAAAAAAAGTGATAATTCGGATTTTCTGGAGAAATTACCTCTCTTCAGCTTGGTCCAACAGTTTTAGTTTGATGACACTGTTGTATTCTTAGTCCAGCTTCATTTTCACAGAGAAGCAGCTTTGGAAAGTCTAAAAGCTGCCACTGGCACCTGTGAACCTACCATCACTACTTCATGGTAAGATTGAAGAACTGACATACACTTGTTTCTCTTTTTCCTGAGTTTACAAATCTCAGAAACTGTACAAAACTATATGTTTATGTTTCATCTCTTCAAAATGTCTTAATGTGATAGTGTATGTATCTCTTTAGATAAATCTGACAGAGTGAAACATAGTTACTGACTAAGACTCAGTTTCACCGATGGCATAATTTTCTGTGCAAGAGCAGAAGTTCCCTTACCCTTTTACTAACCCAAGTAATGAGCCTGTACTGGAAGGACTAAAATATCTAGTTTGTGTGTGTTTGCACATCCACAGAAGCTACAAAGGAGTATTAATGTAAAAACTAGCACTTCTGGAATGGAAGAAAAAGCCAGTACTGAAATGGCAGTGTCTGTGCACATGGTTTAGTTTAACCCAAAATTTAACCTTGCCAGGCTGCACAAGTGAAACCAAGAAGTAGCTTTAGAAAGACAGATGCGTGGACCACTTTGGAAAGGCGAATGTAGGTTGTGCACAGATTCGGGATAGGTGTCTAATGTGTTTTCCTTTGAAAGCGTATTTGCTACTGCTTCTTTGTAGTCTTTAGGTGTTTTACCTCCTCTCAGCTCTTGCTATTTTGTCATGAATTTGTCTGCTAAGCAGAACATTGTGCTTCAGTCTTTGTTACATGTGAGATGCCGTTTTGCTGGCATGGGAGCTTGTGCTTGAGAAAGACATCCTGCAGTTCAGGAGTTTTAGTCAGAAATTAGCTGGTTTTAGATACAGATAAACAACCAAGAATATTCTTTTGAATGCAGGGGTAGAGAGACCCCAGCTGAGTCAGTGACCTAGCTGGATATCCCTGCTGCCTTGTGCTTGACCAGATAAGCATAAGCATTTTATAAGGCTTTCAAACCTGCCCAGAATGTGTCTACACACAATTTGACTATATCAGATCAGTGCTTCCAAAACTAAGTTTTAGACTCCTCCTTCCCAGCCATCTCCTGTTCCAGCATATCTTGTTATTCGTATTTATTAACCTTTTCCTCACTATTTCTGAACATCTCTCAGACTTTAAGTTTTGGGATTAGTTACAGTTGCCTGGTTTGGTTTCAGGAAGTAATGTTTGCAATTTCTGACTGTGCCTGATATTTAGCTTCAGATTGAAGTTCCTTGTCACCTTTTAGTGAAATGAAAATAGTGGGTCTATACTATGTATGTTTCTGTATATATAGGAAGGAAATGGGCCCAGAGACAGACAGTTGACTCATGCACAGGAAATTGCAAACTCTTCTATGAAGATGAACAGTTTCCTAGAAGACAGATAATGCTTTGGTCTGTGCATTCACAAAAAAATATTTATTGGATCTGCCCTTGGGATTTTATTGACATTGTAATGTCAAGCGACTAATAGGTGATCAAATGATCTTTTCTTCGGCAACGGTCGATATCAGCAACTTTAGAGACAAGTACAACAGTTATTAATGAATAGCTATTGAAGGGCTCAGTCTCAATGTGTACATCTTTACCAGGGATGGCTACACTGTGGCTGGAATCAGACAAGTCCAATTGCTTGAACTAGGTCCAGGACTGGGAGTAGTGTTGCTGCCTGGTGCTTTGGGCTGTAAGGCCTCCTCCATACACAAAGCTGAGAACCGCTTTGGCTCTGTTTTTTCTGTACTGGTGTGCCCTGGCCATCAGGCAGGCCAGCTCAGGTCAGTGCTTGCTAGGAGACCTCTACACTGCTCTCTGGTGCACAGTGAAATTATTCCAAGTGCAAGATTTGCTGTCACCTGGGTGTTGATTTAAGGTCTGAGGAACGAAGATGTGCATCTCTTATCATTATTTACCTTTGCTTAAAGATAACGATAACTGCTTGCAGTGTGTGTATTTATGATACTTTGTAGAAGCCTCTTAAGCTCTTAGCCTTTTTGGTATCTGTGGTGGGTATTTTGACAGATTACACATCCGGGAAAAAGATTTTTCCCTTGTATTTAAAATGGCTTGCTAAGGGGTTAAGTATACTTGGATTATTTTTCCTTTGGAGCATTTTTTCTGCCTTTCTTCAGGACTATGCACTGACAAAATTTCCCATCTCTCTTCGTATGTATCATCATCTTCTGTATCTTTTAATTGTTTTCAGTCCTTCTCTCTTGTCCCATCTGTTTCTGCTTTTGGAGACAGTGATGAAAACACTTTTGTGTATGTTCCCTGTGCTTTTCTGTTCTTTTTTGTACCTAAGCTGTTCATTGCTGTTCAGTTGTTCCTCCATGCGTTTATACCTTCTTGTCTCCTCAGTTATTAACAAGACACTCTTACCAAAGTTTAAAAAAGTGATTTGCTTTAATTACAGTGATTACGCAGCAACACGCCGTAGTGCACCACTGCAACTAAATTCCGTTAATCCCTTAGCACAGCAGGCCATCAAGATCCTAGGTCTGATTGATGCCAGGGCTCAGGAGAGGCTTGTGGATAGTTAGAACAACTGAAGACAGATGCTAATTTGGGTTGTTACCTCACAGTCCTGAAAAGTGTTAATAATGGCATATCTTAGTACTCACCAGTACTCACCACCCTTCCACTACGGCTTTCTCCATACTCTGCAAAGTTCCTAGTTCCAGTTCTCAGCTGTGTCTCCTCCCGTAGATGTTATTCTCTTTGCACTGTGCCTGCAGTCCGAGATGGAGTGCAAAATAAATCTAATTTTGAAAAAACCTTTCACCTACCAGATGGTGCTAGTTTCATCTTGTTGGAGCAGGCAGGGCTTTTACCTGTTAAAATTTCCATCTACTTCTGAAGCAGTATATATGCCAAAAATTCTAGGCAAAAAACAATGCTCAGTAAAACTAAGTAAAATGGAAAATGCAGGGGATTTTGTATCCAGCAGAGAGCTTTTTTTGCCCTATAATGTGATTCAAAGACGAAATTTGTAGATTGTCATTCCTCTTCGACATTATTTTGGAGGAGCAAAGGGAGAATTGTGATATGGAAATCGCCTTTCTAATATGTGCTTCCTGGATGGTGAAAGATTTTACTGTATTCACCTTATGCATGAAGCGGAACACAAATATTTTTATTGTTGACAAAAGATTCCTCTAGCAGGACTTCTTTACAGAATACTTCATTGTTTGAAACAGCTATAGTCAGATTTAGAGTTGGTCTTGAATTTTGTGTAAGAGCCGGTTGTCATAAAAAAAGACAAATCTCTGGGAAAGAGTAGAACACTCAGAAATTGTATTATTCTGTGTTATCTAAGATGGCCCAGTGTGACTCTAGAATCCTGAATTTTCTTTAGCAGCTTTCCCTAATATTGCAAAAGTAGAATCAGGAGACACATTTTGTTTGCATCTGCCTTTTCCTTTTGCATTCTCTTTCTACATCTTCTCCTTGGTCTGCTGAGCTGTGTGTACCCCTTTGTATATTTAATTGACATATTTTCGTTGTATTAATTCAGTACCCTGGGGTTTTTTAGCCTAGACGTAGCTACAGTTTTGTTTAGTCCAGAAACACCTCTACTTCAGATTCAGGCTAGCCATATGTTTAAGCAGGGAATTTGTAGATATAGATCTGCAAGCTGGAGGTAGTTACATAGATCTTTAAATGTCCTGAATTCCTCCTGTAGTTATTGGTGCCTCAGTATTGATGTGCAATAAGAGAACAGGTCTTATCTAATACAAATAATTTTCTGTGACACTGTTTCTAAAGTGTGCTGATGCTTTTATGAGACTTTTTGGTGGGATTTCACAGTACAGCTCCAGAGTCATAGGTGTCCATTAGGCTGCTTGCTGTTTTATTAGGTTTCATTGTTTCCAGCTCAACAAAAGAATTCTTGTCATTTCAACTTCCAGCCTTTTCTCTAAGCAGTGTTATTTTCTCCTCCGTCTCCTTCTCTGTCTCCTTCTCCCTCTTTCTCTTGCCAAAAATTTGAAGGGAATCTACTTCTATAAAATCTGATAGTTGAGAACTGTTCAACAAGCCTACATGTATCCATTTGTTATCTGCTGTCGTATTGAAACGTGAGAAGAGGTATATAAAGTAACATAATTAGACAACTGTATCCACAGTCTGACACCCCAGGAAAGAGTCTCAGAATGAGTATGTAATTTTTACCTGAGACAGCAACATGCCATTGATTTCTGATTACTACTTAAAAAGTATCAAGTGTACCTGCACACACTTTTAATCACCAAGAAGAGTAATGCTAAGAAAACTACTTTTGCAACTACTAGTAAGGTATAGATCTGGAATAATGAGATACTAGCATTGCGTATTTGTCTCTACATGTAGGACAAACAGGCTGCGGGCTTTCATTAGGACTTAACACATGCAAATTTTCAGACAGCTTCAGATATAGGGCTAATTTTGATTGGGCAGGTCACAGAAAAGAGAAATAAATCACTGTATTCTTACCATAAGCTTTTATGGTATCTGTCTCCTGTTTCATATCAACAGTACAGTGGCATAGATTTTATGGGACTTGTACCAAGAATTTGGGTATAATGTTGAATACTGAAGTAACACTTCACGTTTTGAATCCACTGTGTTATGGTTTGAGAAAACCTATAACAATTTATTGTCATTAAGACAATTATTCTGTTGTCCAATGACCCCTCTCTCAAGGGGGAGAGAGCTATGCAGAAAAATTTTCTGATTTGTATCAAATGTGACGTTCCTGGTGTGAAATAATCCTGTTTGCCAGCCTTGGTCAAATGCCCAGGCCTTGCTCCTCCTTGTCCCTGCACCTGGCAAGGCTTGAAAACACTGAGACCTTGAATCCCACATAGCCTAGCTGGCTGTAAATTAAATATTTTCACAAATTCAGACACTAGAGTCTTCCAAAAGTGCAGTTTTCCCCACCATTAGAAGAAAAGTTAGTTCGGTGTTGCTCAACCCAGGACACACTGCTTTGCTTGTTCTCCTGTAAAATCCTCTTCACGTTGGTGCTTAAATATGAGTAACTAATGATGATGGAATTTCTTAGGCTGTCAGCAAGACTTGTGCTGATGAGCTAAACCCCTTAAATTAAGTGGAAACTTTACCATTATCTTCAATGGGCAAGTGTTTCACCTAGGTTTTGACACTGATTTAGAGTCTATGAGGAAATGAAGCTGAAGTGCTACGAAGAGCCAAAGCTGTCGAGGAAACAAAATCACTATAATTTTGGGGTGGGTTTGTTTGTTTGTGACTACTGAGTACAGCATGGGTTTGTGTGTGTGCGTGAACTAAAGTCTTCATTGTAAAGATTTCTGCCATGGACACACAAGACCGAGTAAATAGAGGGAAGTAGGTGGGTGGTTCTGGCCTCATTTGCTGGCAGGGGAGGTTGCAGTAGATGAGACCACACAGTTGTGCCTCCCTTTTCTCCTTCCCCAATGTATTTACATTCAGAGAGTGCATACCACTGTTGGTACTTTAAGGCAGTGAGGTCATCTGCTTATTGAGGAGCACCTCAAATGCCAATTAAACTTATATATTAAAAGGAAAATAATCTGTATGTGTTTATTGTAAGCAGAACAGGCATTTTGTTAGTTGACATGTGCTATGGTATAGTCTTATCTTCCATTTTGCCCTGCCAATGAGACTCTGAACTGCTCTGCAGGGACTGCTGCAAAGATTACCAGAGTAATAAACCTTCTTAAGATGTTGTGTTTCTCCATCTCCGCACAGAATGATTGCTGGGATGCCAGTGGAGTAGTGGGGGTGAGTGTCAACAAGAAATTGCAGTTAGTGTCACTAACTTGTTTCATCTGGTGTGTGATCCTGGCTATTTCAAACCAGGAGAGAAACTGAAGTGGCAGCCTGGAGGTGGCAAGCGTAGATAGGATGTTGAGACTACCATCCCCTGCTCCTTGAACTGTTTGAGTTCTTTGTTCTTTCTTCTCTTATTTCTGCAAAATCCAGAGAAGACTTTATTTTTTATATAATCAGATTTCTTAGCAGCTCATGTTTCAATCTGTCTAGCCAGTCATGGTGACCTGTACCCTTGGATTCTGAAGAATACATCATGAATGTGATGTTTTTCCTCCTATTTTTGACACTAATTGGATGAAAACTGCTTACACCTGGAAAAGTGCATGCACTGACATCTGAAAGTGGATGTTTTTTAACAGCATTTAGGACAAGCTCATAAAGACTTTTATTAATAATAAAAGTCAAATGACTAGAACATAAGCATTACTGCAACAGTGTGTACTAATTTAAATTAATATACTGTGATTTTACTGTTGTTTATTTAGGTTATAAATTTTTTATTTTCAAAATGAATTAATGGATTTATCAGTGTTAGTCTGCTCTTTCAGTGTTGCAAGTGGACGCCATCCAAATTTATGTCTTGTTTATGGCACAACAGTCATGAGTCAGTATTTAGTTGCAGTTTTTAAGCAAGTAAAGGCTATTTCTAAACCTCACAAGTAATTTAAGTTTAAGGTTTCCAGCAGGTATTTTCCAGCTAGAACTGTAAAATGGGTATGTGAATCTGTAGTCTTACATGTCCTTCATATAACATATTATTGACTCTTGTTGTGTTTTACACTGTGGTTACCAATCATAATTACTGAAAAGTTATTTTTGGAAGGCATCTAGAGAAGTCCTCTGGAAATGCTTTTTTTTAATATATTTTTTGGCACACAAGTGTTATTGTAACAAAATTGCTGGTTGTTATTTCACCATGATGAATTTCTGTTAAGCTAGTGTCAGCTTCTTGGAAATGGGATAAAATAAGGGTCATGTTGTTTTCCAGATTAAAAAAATTGTAACATCTATCCCTGAAAAAATTCAGTGTTCTAGTTCATACTGGGGAAAAAAAAAATCAATATTAAGATAGCAAAAGAACAACTGGGTTTTTTTTTTTGTAGAACCAGATTTTGCTTTTTGTAGAGCGTCTCTGTATTTAAATGGCTGTGAGGACAGAACTTCGTCCAGAAAATGTTATTACAGTTACAAAGTTAGGTGTTCAAAAGTCAAACAGTTACAGGTGCAAAGTAGCCTATTAAACTTTAGTTAGGCCTCTTGTTCATATGCATTGATTGCCTTTAATTATGTAAGTGCAGTCTCCCCCCATCACTCCTGCCAAGAACCTGTCCTCATTAGTACATAGGATAAATAGTACTCAGTTAATTAGCAGTTATTTGATACTTTGTTTTGTGTTTGAGTTTGCGGTTGCATTATTTATGTATTGAATGCCATTCAGATCCTGTTGAGAAAACAGAATTATTAATTTCCTAATATGCTTTTCTATAGAACTCATTTCTGTATTGAGTGTATTCCAAATGTTATTTTATTTTATCATCATTTTACATATTAGTATTTAGCAAGTTTAGGGTGAAGCATTTCTTCCACCTCTGATACCACTCTAAGACATTACTTTTCATAACACTTAGCAGTATACAGTATTTTTTATGTCCATATTCAAACTCCCTTTTATTTCAGATGTCTGCAGGTCAGCTGTAAGGTGTTTCACAGAAAGTGCAATAGAAAACTAATGAGCGCTTCTGAAAAGCATGTTTTAAAAGCCTTCTAGCTTTTTGCCTCAAAACTTCAGGGTGAGAACCAGAAATTACCTAAATTCTCTGAAGCAACATTCAGCTAATATCACTGTCCTTTCTCTCACTGGAATTGTCTCCTCATTCACTGAACTCTTGTTATTACAAGAATAACTGAGTCCGAGTAAGATAAGCAACACCTTCTTTAAGTACAAACCCACTACTCAATGCCAGAATGGGTCTAATTTGTGCACTGTCCACAGTACAGACCAATTGAAAAGAAATAGTCAACAATATGCTACAAAGGAGAAAGACTGCTTTTGAGTGTTTGGTTTTGTGCAACCTTAATGAAGTCATTGTAAAGCAGTTGCTTTCCCAGGCTCCTCATCTCATCCTACCCTTGGCGTCTTTACCCAGTGACTCTTACTCTTCAGTCGTGGTCCCCTGTAGTAATATTTGTTACTCACTTCTGGAGCACCCAGCGATATGCATGGGGTCCTGGTCAGGATCCCACAGATGCTGTGCAACAGCGTGTTTGTTGAGTTAGCTGCATCTCACAATATGGAGCTCAAGCAGACCTTATATTTCTTATGTCGGTGTTACCTCAGATGTGGAAAAACGGGTGATAACTTGAGCCAGCATAAAGAAAGAGTGGCACTAGACAGATACTGCATAATATGACAGAAAGTCTCCTGGTAGTTATTAAGCCATCAAAATCATTTCAACAAATGGGAACTGACAGCATTTTTTAATATTTGACCAGTACTTTACATGATGTGGCCATTGTTTTTTGACCCAATACTGGGAACTCGGTAGCCAGATTTACTGTATTATGGACTACAGCCCTGCGTAGTTCTCCTGTCTTCCAAACCCTAATGCCTGAATCTGTTTTCCATTTCTCACTTTCCTGCACATGATTCTATTCTCTTTCATTTTGGCCAACTCCCATTGCTCGTCTTTCAGGGACTTTCAGGGAAACTCTTCTTCCCCAAGCCTATATTTCTTACCTGCTGTAGTAAATTGAAAAGATCAGTCACAGGGATGTTTACTGAAACAGAATAAATACAATTCCATCTAAAGATCTTTCTAGGCTTGTTCCTCTCCACTAGCCCTTGGATATTTTATTTTTTTTTTAATTTTTCTTTTTCTGTCTGCAAAGCTGTAGCTTTAAAATAGCTGTATCTTTCATCTCAAAGAACATACAAAATTTCATCTAAAAAAGGAAAGTGGAAATTGGTGTCATGGTATTTCCATGTTTCTGAGATTTTAGGTTGCTTGTCCATTTGTTCTCTTAGCTCTTGTTTTATATTGCAAATCGTCCTCTCGTCCTCTCGTCCTCGATCTTCCTTACAGCAAACTCAAAATTTTGTTAAACAATCAAATAGGATAGCAATGATCACTGTCATCAGAGTTGATGACCATTTAGAGATATTTACAAGTAGATGCCATTAAAGAATTATTCTTTTTCCTAGGTAAGCCACAGAATGAAAATCCTGGAGACTCCTTGTCTTACATCTATGAAACAGTTCTTGCGGACGGTGAGTTGAATTCCCCTTGCATTTACTTGAATAAAGCCAGTACTCTTCAGAAAATTTAATTTGTTTTCTTACATCTTGTCAGACATGAAAGGCAATAAACTAACCTTACCATAGCATACAGTTGTGTAGGAGAACACGTCTTGTTCTCAAACATCCACCCACACATCTGTGCACACATATTCTGGTGAGGAGTGTGAAAAGGGGAGGAGATTCAACAGGGATCTTTCATTTTTCCATTCATTTCAGAGTAGAGAAAAAGGATGACATGAAGAGATTTCCTTTTCTGTTTCCAGCATGAGGAGTTTTGCCTATAGTAAAGAGAGTGCTGATTTGAAATTTCAGATAGATCAGTCCTACTCACATTACATTTGCATCATGATTCGTTGGCAGCCAGTGGTCAGGAGAAGCTCTGCATCCTGACTTCAGCCCCTGTTGACATTTGTCATTCTGGTCTATTTATATTTGTGAAAGCCCATAAAGAGTCTTAGTAGGGGAAACAGACTGGCAAAATCTCCACTTGCTTTTAGTAAAGAGCTACATAACATGTTTCCTATCCCCAGTTCTTAAACAACTTTATTTCTGGGATGACACTGTCGGGAAGTGCACCAGGTGTGCTGACTGATGGAGCAGTGCGAGTTATTTTGGAATTCCTGGCATAGCAATTCTGTGCTGCTGGACTCTGAGGTTACTGGCTTCATTGGCTCTATTTTGCTGGCAAGGTGTAAGGGCAGAAGGATGCTGCAAGCTCACTGGCTCTTCCTTACTGGCACGAGTTCAATATACGTGACAGTGGTGTATAGAGTTTAGAATTTTAGGTTTTTTGGTTCACAGTGCAGAACAATCTTGGAGCACGTGGGTCAGATTCTTTTCAGATAAAACTAAAATGGTAAGTGTACTCAGGGGGATCACTGGGTGCATTTCAGACACTAAAAGGTATGCGTTACGCAGGTCCAGACCAGAATTAGTTGGAAATCTGCTGCTTTGAAACATGTATTGTGTGGAAGGGGTATTTAGTGCCAACCATTTCTCTGTAACAAATCTTCTCCTATTAGTGCTCCTTCCTTTCTGATAGGGACTGTTTGTGACTATGTTGGCATCTAGGTGTATTTGTGTCATCTCAAGCAGAAAGCTGCTGTAAAGTTGCACTGTTGTATTCCTACAGATGTATTGTCAAGGTTTCTAAAGATGTCTCTTCTGGTCCTGTGTTATGTGCCACGGGTCAGTGCGTTGAAGAAGTTTGTTGGTGTAAAGAAGGCTTTTTGTCAGTACTGGGTCATCATCCAGGTGCTCAATAAGCTGGCATCACTGTTCTCAGTCATGATCCTGATCTCCAAAAAATGAGACAGTAGAAGAGGGAATAGTCAGGGAAAACAGAGAATCCCAAGAAGATAAACAGTGGGGAGATGTTCTTCCAAGCTACTCCTGCTTTAAACCCTGACTCTTTTTATATGAATCCTTTGCTGTTTTTACATGGGGACTTGAAGAGCTACTTTAAGTCAAAGTTTCCCATCTGCTGAATGGTTGATGTTGAAATACAGTGAACTGAGGATTTCCCAGCCAAGAAAGTCTTGCATTAAGAGCAAAAATTTCACTTGAAAACTTTGCTGAGCTTGCCTGGACCACAATTCTCAGTCATCTTTTGGCAGTCCTCTTGATAGAGCTAGTTGTAGGTAGTCTCTGCTGGTTAATGTCTAGTTGTTGCTCAGAGGATCAAAGAGATTCTCAAACACTGTGGTGAGTGAAAGGGACAGCTAGGAAAGGGGGATTCCCAATAAATGTATCCTGTACATGAGGTTAAGACTGACTCCTGAATGAGTGTAAGGAAATAAGTGGTCAACATTTCTTCTGAGGTGGTGCAACAGGGAGCAGTTATCTGATATCACTGCGAAACTTTGGAGGGAAAAGTACTCCAAGAGGTGAAATGATTGCAGTTTCAAAGATTCAGCATGTCAATCTTTATTAAACCAAGAAAGGTAAGATGGCAGCTGCAGGTGAACCAGTGTTTGGGCCCTGCAGAAAGTAGGTGAATCTTCAGGTAACCAGACAGGATTTGACTTGAAATAGATTGTGAAAAAATGTTTCCAGGGACTCTCTCTTCTCTTTGCTTCTCCTTAATAAGAAGGAAGTGTATGCAGTGCTAAATTGTGTATATGACACAAAACAGGTGTCAGGAGAAATTATGAACCAAGAAAGGATTTTTGCTAGAACACTATAAATTCATAGAAGAACAGCATTTTATGTAAGGTTTTAAGTGGAGACTGGCATGCTGAAAGCTGAAGTTCGGTTTGAGTGTACATGTATAATACAAAAGAGAGGATAAGCTGAGAGAAGATGGAATTTAGACTCGAATTGGAATGAAAGTTGAACACATCAGAAGTGTAAAGCTAAATGAGAAATCTAAAGCAACAACGGTGGAAGGAGCAGCAAGTATGTGACAAGACGTAGGAAAAAAAAAAAAATAAAACAAACTATCTCCAATAAAGCGAAGATAGATGGGGAGTGAGAAAGTGCTAACAATCAATATGAAGTGATTGACTAAAGTGAATTGTGCAAGGCCTTGAGGGAAAAGGTCAGAGAGTACATTGGAAAATGGAAAACAATATGATCACTGAGATCCTTTGGGGAAATATAAGCTACAGGCAGATGTGAAAACAATTGATTTGCTGGGTAGGGATGGAAAAGATCCAGTTGTGGAATGCTCATCACCATGATAGGAATTTATGAGGAGTTATTCCTGTAGGTGATAACTGAACAAGTCAGCTCTTTAGCCGCTCGCAAGTGTTGTTATATATGTACTTTCTTTCTGGTTTCTATATAAGAAAAGTAGACTTATTTTTACTACTAGAAAGCTGTATTTTGAGAAGCTTCCTTCTAGTTCCTTGGGAAATTTTCTGCTCAAAAAAAAAATAATCATTATTTAGAATTTGTACTGAAGTTGAGAAAATGAAGCACTCTTACTTGGATCTGCATATACAGCCTTGTAACAACGCAGATAAAATGTGAATGCCTTATTGTGGAATCAGCACTCATTATTTCACCTACACAACAGAGCTAACCTCAGATTTAAATACCCTTTAGGTGATATGCGGCTTCAGAAAAGGCTGCTCCCCTTCTGTGAAACAGTTTGTCTTTTTAATATTTTTTCGTTAAGACTTGTATCCTAGCACTAATGAACTGAACCAGAAACGGGCAAGTGGAGCACAGAAAGATGATCTTAAAGTGCAGTAGCTGTCTGCCTATTAACAGCAGACATCTTTTGGTCCTGCTCAGAGGTCTCGTCAAACTAACATATTTGTGCATACTGTTACCTGTATCCTTTACCAAACTAACCTGAAGACAGGCCAGCACTTTGTAACAAAATAGGTGGCATCCCTTCTGGAGATAAAAAAGAGCTATCAGAATACCTCTGCTTTGCTATTCTTTACTTATAATGCTATCTGAAATCCTGTTTTAGTAAAATGTGCCTATTTTGGGGTCTAGGTGTTGGATTAAAGGACAGTGTCTTAAAAGATAAAGACCTCAGATTACTTTCATATTCATAATGCTAACAAAAGGAAAATAATCAGGAATTAGAAAGCAAGCGTGGTTTGCAGATGTGTCTAAAAATATCACTGTTGATTGTGTTCCTGAGAAGGCAGTGTACCTTTTAGCCCGCTCTAAGGGTCAGTAGATTTTAGCTATTTCAAACCTAAAGTGGGAGTAAATTGCAAAGCAGCCTGTCCCCTGGTGAGTCAGTCTTGCTGACAACTCACTTTTTTTTTTTTTTCCCCCTTTCTTTAATACCAAATGTTTCTGGCGTGAGCCTTTCTGCTGACAGCAGCTGTGGCAGCGTGGCATGGGGAGACATGTGGTCCCTTAGATAGAGAAGTCCCGTGCAATTTAGAGCTGTACAGATCAGGAACAGCATCATGAATTTCATCCAGGCGTCGATAAGAGCCCTGTGCAGGTATTGGAGCTCTGCTATCACACTCAGAGACTAAGATAGGCTATTTGGTAAATGAGCTGCTGCAATCTGAGCTAGCTTCTCTTACAAGATTGATTTAAGGGATGCTGTAACGTGGAGAATATTGTCTTGTGTAAGTAAACATTTGGATGCTATTAATGATATGTTTCCTGTACTTTGAGTAGGGCGAGGGCTGAGAATGCCAACTACCAGCACCTCTCCCCCTGCCTCTCCCAGTGCAGTTGCCTAAAGGACTTTTCAGTTATTTAAACTTAATGACCTTCCAGCGATGTGATTTTTTTTGAACTTTGATGAGTGTAAAGAATATGCTTCATCAAGAGAATAGCTTCAGACTTGGTCAGGAGGGGAAGATTTGTTTGCACACTAGTAGTTTCTTGAGGGTGGTATCTGTAAAAACGTAAACCCTTATTTGGCCTGAAATCTGAGCTTTTGGCCTGCCTGCCAGGTGTGCTTCCCTGAGTATGACTTGATTCTAAAATGCTCCCCTCTAGCTGTGTTCTTTTGTATCTCTGTAATTCAGAATGTAGCCACGTGCCACTTCTCTGTCCAAGCACAGCATGCAATTTGCGCCAGGCCAGTTATAAGAGGCTTGAATTGGAGTTTAGAGATAATAGAGCCACTAGGCAGCTGCAGCTAGCCCCTTTGGAATAATATGGAAGGTGCAGGACCATTTTATCAGCCAAACAAGTTTCGGAGGTCTGCTTGTAACCTGCTGTAAGGCCTTTTGTCTTCAGTGGTAATTTGAGTCAGGAGCAGGAGGATAACCTGTCTCTGCTCTCATAATAGCACATCTCAGATTTTGGGCAATGTTTGGTGCTGTATAATCCTTCACTGAAACAGAGGTGAGATGTATGTTGCTGATACCACAGAGAAATGGAACGAAAATGCCAAAATGTTCTTACTGTGGTAGAACTCCAGTAACTCTGAAGTGGATAGATGGACTCTTTAATAAAACATTAGGCTTTAATAACTGAGAGCTGCTGTTGCACGCAGAGGGCCGGACTTCGGTTTGCCTTTCCCTGGAGAAGAGGCAGGGTGAAAGCATGCAGAATGTAGAAACTGGAAATAACAGGCTAGGGCTCCATCAACAGTTCTGCTCAGCGACTAAATGACCTCGGGCAGGTAGTTATTATTTCCAAACTAATCAGTGTGCCTAATAGTTTAGAAAGTCTTTGGGACAGCTACTAACTGTCTAGAGCTCAAGAGAGTGGTCATATTATTAGTTCTCCTGCTGTAGCTGAAAATCATCGGTTTGATTACAGTGATAACATTAATTGATATATAGTAAAACATAAACTTAGTCCCAAAAAGCCTCTGATCTAAATGTATGCATCCTAACCAAAGGATTGCTCGGTTTAGGTCAAATCTTTCTTCTAAGCCATAGACCAGTTAGGAACTGGTTAGTTTTTGTTAGCCTTAGATTGCCTCTGAATATACAGTTAAAGTCATATGAAAGTATATCTATAAAGAAACACCTACAGTTTCGTGCAAATTATTTTTTAAAGATTATTGATAAATTGGTATATTGCTTTTTTTTTTTTTTTTTGCTGTTCTGGGGCTATTTGAAGGGAGAATTTCTTGGTTTTACTATCAGATCCAATATGGCTATACATAATAAGACTTTTATATGACTGGATTAGGCTACAATTACATCTGAGTGGTAAATTGTTGTGTACAAAAACATACCTGATAACAGAAGAAGAGGTAGGTATACACCTTCACAATCAAATCAATCTTTGCCTACGCGTATATAGTAATGCATAAAACAATAGATGGGGAAGGGGGGGTCCAGGGATTGCTGTGTTATGGGAGAGAAATAGACATGTATGAAAATTGCAGCACCATCGGTTGCTAAGATGACATAAATACCGCCTCCAAATATTCAGAAAAGGAAAAACTGTTCTTCATATCTTTTGAAGGAACTGTCAGTTTGATGCTTATTTGCAAGAAAAATTGTTCACCATAAATAAAGTAATAGAAACATTTTGGAGACATGGGAAAAATAGGCCAACTCACAGAAAGGTACTGTTTTTGACAGAAGAACTCAACCATGCAGGAGAAACTGGGACTGAGAATGCTTTTGAGAAAAACAAAGATAACTGTCAATGTATTTGCAAAAGATAGATGATTCAGCATAGAGAAAAACATTATTTAAAGCTTGTTCAATAATGAATATGTTTACCTTGGTCTGGAATTTATACATGATAGAAAACAAATGAAAGAAATTAAGATTTAAGTCAGATATTTATATGTTTGAGTATGTATTTAATAATTTTCTGCAATTTTTAGAAACCTTGCCATTCCTAAGTTCTTCTGTCACCATCTGTAAAGAAAACTTTTCAGCAAAGCAGAAAAGGGGATTTGCTTTGAAATTGCATCTTAGAAAGGGCTTATGGTAAAAACGAATAGATCCCATGTTCGTGCTGAGTAAAACAGGCTCATTGAATGAAGCCCAGTGTAGTGGATGTTTTCTGCCTTCATCACTGCCTTTCTCAGGTCGTTTATAGAGCAATTTATGCAGTTAGAGGCTGCCTTTCAATCCCACTCTTTTGCACTCTCTGCTGAGTTCGTACAGCATTTACAAATACCCATACTTAAGAGGATTAATGTTCATAAATGTCTATGATAAACTTATGGTAGATTCCCAGAAGAGTATGATGTGCATAAGTCTTTTTTCCTGATTTTTTTTTTCCATGTACAGAAGGTTACCTTGTTTTTTTCTGTGCAGCTGTACTTTGATCCACATTTCTGCAGAGCACTCACATATGTTTGACTTTAAGCTTTTGAACTGCAAGGAAGTCATTTATATATGAGCACCTTTTCAGTTAAACCTCACAGTGGTTCTGACATGGAACCTCTGCCTTTACCTCACATTGTGCTGGGAGGTGGTCCTATCGTATTGCACGGGATGACTCCTGCACTGAAATCCTCTGTAATCCTCTTTATTTTAGTCTTTGACACTGGAATAGCGTGTCTTTTTATTTCACATGGCAAGTTGGTCACATGTACTTAATTACCTTTCCATTCCTTGTCATCTGCCTAACCTGATTTGCCCATATTTCTTATCCTCTTATGTGTTCTGTGATCTAGGGATGAATGAGGATGTTTTTTATAATGCAGTTTGGTTCTTCAGCTAGCATTGCTTTAGTAAGACTTGAGGAAGAAGTGAAATTTGTAAACCTAACAGGCATTTTTCTTTTGTAAAACCGACTAAATTTGGGCTGTGAGATTTATTCCATGGATAGCCTTAGAAAACACATAAATCTTTCATCAGTTTATGTTTTCTGCTATTTTTAATACCCCAAATCTGTCACATACATTGTTGACTCAAAACATGTAGCAAATACCAAGTAATCAAAGCCAGAGACAATTTATAATCCTCATGTAGACTGCAATAGGGATAGCTACAGAGTGTATTTGAAAAGTTAGAATTTGGGGGTGGGAGGAGGAGGTTGGATGTGGCCTGAAAGTTGTTTAGAAGCCATGGTGAGGCATTAACTGCTGAATCCACAAGAGACTAGAGAGACTTCATTAACATTTCTGTGTGTATGTGAAGGAATGCAGTTTCAAAGTCATTTCATGAATGCAGTTTAAAATGTTAAATTGAAAGCAATAATGCATTCCAAAAGGTTTTGTGTAAAATATACCTGATTGATGTATTGAAGTTACATGAATTAAGAGAGAATATTGAAGGAAAATTGAAAACATCAGCACCGTGCCCAATTAAGTGAATAACTGTTACAGTAAATGTGTGCAATATTTTATTATTTAAATACCAACTTAAATTTAAAATCAGTCCTTTCAATGTGACCATCAGCAGTAGATATTTATCAAAAGTAAGCCAACAAAAGTAACCTGATGGAAATGGTGCATTACCCTCCGTAATAGATGATAATTCCCAGTAGGACTGCCCTGAATACTCAAGGGAAGATTATCATAGATTTACTTTCTTTTTAGCTTTTAGCTCATAGTGCTGTCTAAGCATCATTAGATATAGTTAATAGTTTCTTATACTTCTATCCTACAAGAAATGGTCTGTTTTTATTCATCCATTATTTTAATCATTACTGCTACATTTTAAAAACCTCACAGATAGGTCAGCATTATATAGAATGTTAAAAGAATACATTCACCAACCAACAAATACCCGTTAATAAATCCTCTCTCTTAGATATTCCAGCATTATAATAAAGTTCTTTTATGTTTCTTTTAAGCTAATCGTCACCTACAGTTATAAATTCTTGTTAAATGATAATTTTTCTGAAAGCCTTAGCAACTGGGGGAGATCCCTAGCCATTGCTTTTGGGTTAAAAGCAAGACTGTAAAGAGGGTTCACAGTGAAGATGTTCAGAAGACCTTTATATCAGGCAACACCTTCTGTCCACATTAAACAAATATTGTCTATGCATTGCTTTATTTTTGTTACTAGAATCTCATTACTATAGTTTTAAGCACTTATGAACTACATTGCTTTAGCTAATGCCGAGCCCAGGCTTGCTTAATCGCTGGTGGATTTCTTGTTCAGCAAATCCAAATTACACTTCACGTGTTTGTTTCATGTTGCACGTTTTAGGAGAGATAGTGTGCAACTGCTAGTAGGAATCTGAGTGCTGGATTTGGTGTCTCTGGAGTTTGGTTATTGAATATGCAGTAGTCATAATATAGATCCTGTTATTCTTGGACTGCTGTACATGGCTTTCATCGATTGTCAGGTAGGCCTGACATTTAGTGAAAGAGGTCTTGCTTGATGTTTTTTAGCTAAGAAATTGCTAACTGCTTTCACAGTCAGCAAATGAATCCCTCATTCTCTTAAATATCTGAGTCTTTGATGGAAGAGCCACATTTCTTAATAATTTGTCTAAACTCTGTGAAATCCCCATACTGACTGGGTAGAAGTCCTGATGTTGTAGTCATATGTCACTATAATAAAAATATTAAAATGCAATTAATGTGGGAAGAAAACATCCCAATTTAAACCAACTTGTTAGCACTAGCATTGACCTTCTCAGTGGATGAATTACTTGGACATTAAAAAGTGGAAGTAACTACTGTAATCTTAGATAAGCGGCATGCGGACTGCAGAAGTAAAGCTGTCATGAACTTCACATCGATTGGAATGCATCCACACGATCCTTGAAGAATGATCACTGACAGAAAGCTGACATCTGAGAATCCTGTGCCTATCAGATTTGTTATTCAGTCCTTCCATTTTGTCAATCTGATAATGAAATGTTTCTTGTCTTTGCTAGACCCCTTCACCTAAAGTGGCCGAAAAAATTTCAGAAGCGTGCACCTCAGATGAGTTGTCTTCTGAAGTAAATTCTGTGTGCTTAAGTGTAAGATTTATGAGTGACTTAAAATATGAACACATAATATTCCCAAAGTACATGGTGTGGGCACACAGTATCCTAACTGTTTTTCTCAGCAAGGGTTCAGGCCTTCCTTTTCCTGAAGGGTGATGCTAAATAAAGTCTAGTCTTCATAGTGGTAATCAGGTAAATTAATGTACTTACGTTTTGAGCTGGATTAGTTAAACTGCATTGAACTGTGGGTGGATTCTCATTCAGAATCAAAATAACCTTTGTTCAGTGTAACCTATTTAACTTCCAACATAAATTACAGCAAATGGAATTAAAACTACTTCAGTAAAGTATGTCTACACGTAGGTTCAGTGTAATTTTACCAATCCACACTCCATTCACAGTTTGAATTCAGAATTAGTTTACCTTAAAAGCATGAGAATGTAAGCAGGAGTAGGCTGGGGAGGTTTTACTAGCTGCTGATGAACACTGAACCCACCCACCTTAAATATTCAAAGAACCTTTAGCTTCCTCAATGAAACATGGATAAATAATACTTTTTAAAAAAAAAAAAAACAACTTTAAACCTTTTTCTGGGATCTCTCCAACAATCAAAGCACATCTCTGGGGTTAAAAAAAAAGAAAACTACGTCAGACATAGCATATGCAAATTTCTGTACTACGTTCCCTGGCATAACTTCACTTAGCAGGCACATTTATTATAGACGTTTATTAAAAACTATGCCTTCTTAAGCAAGGCAAGGTTGGTAAGGAAAGAGAACGTTCTGTATCAAACTGGTACATATGGGGGAAATAAAGGCAAGCAAGAAGTGGGGAAAACTAATTGTAAATTACCAAAACCGATGCTGAATGGAAAGAATTCTGTGCCACTTAGGAGCACTGTGTTGCTTGTGTACCTCAGTGCACTTTTGAAAAAAAAAAACTCAAAACGGCTGTGGTACTTGTTTGCACAAAGCCAAATTGCTACTGTTCTGTATTCTGCCCATCACTAATTTATATTAATATTCTACATCCATTTAAGAGGAAAAGATGTGCCTGAAAAGTTGTGTCCTCGAATGTAATTGACTGTGAGTGTTCCATAATTTACAGTAATACAGGATACTGTTGATGTCTCTCAGGATATTTTTCTCACCAGCCAGTCAAGATTTTTTAACTCTGAGCTGCTTGGAATGATACCATTAATCTAACTAGGTGACTGCAATATGCTGGGTAATCCAGCGTGATGAAGAGCTGCCGCAGTCCTTTGAGATGGGTGGCAAGAGCGTTTTGTACAGTGTAATAGAGTGTCTGGAAAGGAGTAGTAATGATACAGCTGAGAAGTAGCAGGTGTGAAGAATAGCTTTTCTAAAACACAGGCTTAGTCAGAGCTCTGCGGGTGCAGTTGTCAGTTCTTCTGTGTTTCCTCATTAAAATTCTGCGATTTGGTGAAGGATTCACTGTGACTCCTGAGCCTTTACTGGTACAGCAAAACAGAAAAGAAACTGGTTGCAAGCTCTCTGTGTGACTGGCGTAGCATTTCCAAATCCACAATACCCCACACATTAAAAAAAAAGTATGCCTTTGGTTCATCGTTTTGTCCATGAAGGAGGGAAAAGACTATGGAATCTCTGTCTACTGTCATAGTTACCTGGTCACAGGTATCACTGCCCTCACATAAATCCTCCCTGTAGACAGGTGGGGTGATGTTGCAAATGTGTAGTGTGTCCTTGTTTACATACAGGGAAAGCAAGAGTGCTAAAATTCCCAGTTTATTCCAATGTATGAGATTTTGTTCTTCTGAGACTACAAAACTGGCTGATCTCTGTGACCTCATTGGGCACAAGGACTTTGGTGTAAAGGCCATGTCCCTTTTGACTTTAGTAAGAGGAGACATATGAGCAAGGTTAGCTCTTACAAAGACTGCAGGATCAGAAGTTCAGAGGCAAGCTCTTTATCAAAGGGGAAGACCTCACCACATCTAAATGAAAGGAACTTTGCCAGACTTTAATGCAGTGATGTTAGTGTGACTCCAAATGTATGAGTCTCTAATATGTTGGAAACCACATCATTACCATGTTTTGTTGATCTGGGATTATTAACAATGTCCTCATTTCACATTATTTATTCCAGATCACCAGACTAGCTCTGACGTTAACTTTGCAGATGTCAGGAGAGCATCAGAAAAAACAGATCTCAGTTTTAAAACAGAGGTACTTTCTGAAACAGTAGAAACAAACAAGCAGTCGATATTGGTGCTTCCAAGAAGAATATCATGTGAGGTAAGGTTTTTGGATGCTAAAATCTTTGGGATAACAGTCGATGTTCTTCTCTTCCTGCTGCAGTCTCGTTCACACTATAGCAGTTTTGAAAACAAATAGCAGATAAGGGGCCAAAATGCGTGGAGACCAGCAGGATTTATTTTGCCTTTGTGTCACATCCACGCTGCAGCCAAAGAATTTGCAAATAGAGTAGTTTTGAGACAGCCTCTGAGGAATTCTATCTCTGTTAGAGTTATTTGACAGTTTGGGTGGAGATATTGCTGTTATGTGGACCCTGTAGTTTAGAGGGAGCGTGTAGTCAGGCGCTTCGTGAGAGATATGGCATGTCTCTTAGCAAGAATCCATGATGGGTATATGGGTACTTGCATATGTCCCCATACTAAATGAGTTACACAAGTGCTTATGTGAGAGTATACCTTGTCTGATTCTAAATTAATCAGAAATATTTATATATGCATGCATATCTGATGGACAAAAATGTTCATATGTATCGGTTTCAATCAGAGTTGCTGTGAGAAAATATGTGAAAATGTAAATAGAGAAAGTACAATATCCAGCACTGCATTCCTTTATATAAGTAAGTGGCCACGATCAGATATGGAGGTTGCAGTGTACATGGAATGTCACATATTCTGCTTGCTGTCTTTCAAAGATGACTTACACACATTGTTTCCTTGTTGAGATGAGTACAGTTCTAAGGGAGCAACATTCCCTCTGGTTCAGAAGGCAGTAGAGGGGTATCGTCTCATATTACCTGCTGCTTCTAGCTTACTTTACTGTCAGTTCACTGTGAGAGTTTAAGTGAACCTAAAGTATTTTAGGTTCTTCTTATTAGGCTAAATGTCATTCTTCTAGTCTATAAAGTAGAACGGTCTTAGAAAGTGTAATAATTCACCTACTTATGCATTTAAAATACCGTTTTAAAATATTGTTAGCTAAGCTGAATTTAAAATACTACATTAATTGAGTCGTTCATGTCAGTAAAATACTAAGGGATAATACTGAGATGTCATCATGTTTTGGTATTATGATTATTTTTTTTTGTATGAAGCTGTTGGTAAAGGAACTTTCCTTCCTTACGTTTTCATTTGCATTTTATACTTCCATATAATTTTCCAAAGGACTAATGGGAACATATTTTCATTTTATAGAACCCTGGTGAAATATTCATTTTGTTGAAAGATGAAATAGATGATGAAACTGTAGAAATTGAATTCATAGCAGATAATCAACGAATTAGGACACAGCCAGCCTCCTGGAATAACAAGGTCAAGTACATGAAAGCCTTAGGTAAGAAAAACATTCTTTACCTTTAAGTACACAGAAAAATTTGGAATTTCTTCACTTTTTATAATAAGTAATTTCACTTCTCACTATTTTGTAGGTGTTTCCTGTACATGGGTTTTGCACACAGAACATTTATTAATAATGCAGAGAAGCAAGGCCTCCTGATTTATGGGAAACTAGGTTCTATTAGGATTGTTTTTGTGTGGTTAGATGGCAGGTGGCAGTCTTAAAATGTCATTGATTAGTCACGGATTAACATTCTTCAAAATCACTGCCATAAAATGCAAAGCTAATATTCTTTTCTTATTACTCTATTACTAAAATGTTTCGTTTTATATGTAATGCAGCAAATTTAGTTATATTGCTCTCTATAATTCTTACTGATACAGGAAATAATTTTTTTTCTCAGTTCATGTCCATGCCATTTCTCTGTCTCGCTAAGCTCTGCTGGTTTCTAATGACTTTTTTCAACTGGTCTGTCCGTAACTAGTAGCCAACAGTTTCAGCTAGTTAACAACAGTTTCTCTTAGGAGATCTGTGCAGATCCCCACTCACTTGATGTGAGTTAAAAATTAAGAACATTTTCACTTAAATATTCAGAGCGTAGCTTGCTCTTCCACTGCATGCTGTGAATTCCCAAAGGAACTTATATAAAAATTTATTCTAAACCCATTGCAATACAAAATTAGATAGGAAGAATATATAGGCTACAATTTTCAACAGTGGCTTCTTGGAGCTACATTTGGGTAATTCTGTGTCCTGGTTGTCATTCTGAACACTGTCCTGAGACAATCGCCACATATGGCCTTAGAGTTCTTTATTAATGTGATGGCGCAGAGAGTTTGCTTTTAGAGAGTTTAGTGGGGAAGTACATCACCAACAGGAAACTTTTGTCTGTAACTGGATTTCAGAGAGGGAAATCTCAAATCCTCATTCACAGATCTTAAAAGATTCTTCCAGAATTATTCTGTAAAAATGTTTTTTATCACAGGAAGGTTTCTATAATGAATGAAGAAATAAAATATGAACAGTAAATGAAATATTATGAAAAATTTGGTAGAGTGCTGCAGCAGAAGTTTAATTTTGTTTTTTTATGTCGTTTGCATTTAATGCTTCTCTCTGTAGGCTTTTTTTTCTGTTTCAAAATCAGGAAAAGTTGGAAGTTTGGGAGTGCCCCTTTTTAAAAATTTTTTTTTCTTCTGGCCCTATTTCTCTTCTCCATTTTCAGAGTTGCCCATTTTTGTTGCTCTTTTGCGGGGACAGTTAGAATTTTAAGAAAACAGTGCTAGTGCTGGTACGGTACAGCAGGATGCCTGGCACAATGAATACTAATGAATTATAAAATGTGCTCACAAAGAGGGCTCATGCTGCATACACAGAGCAAGTCATACTTAAGTAACAGACTGCACAAATGCCTCTTTCCTTTGCTTTTACTAGGTAAACAACTGGAATGGAAGTAATTATACTGCAATTTCTGCAGCCTAGTTCAAATCCAATTTTGAGAACCTTGCCTACAATTAAGAAAACTGTTTCAAAAGATGAATAGCAATTCCACTATTTGTAATAAATGACCTTTTCCTTAATTTGTAGGCATAAGGGAGCTGATTATAGGTCATCAGTCTATCAAAGGGAAGATGGAAATTTGAAGCGTACTGTTTTCATCTCCTTTCTAATGTGAAGCAATACAATAGCTTTGTTTTATACAGATTTACAGATAATGTATTTTCTTTTGTCAGCTTTTTAATGTTAGACTGAAAGACCTGAATAAAAAACTGACTACACTGAATCATCTGTGAAATGCAAATGTAGTTCATCGACTCTATCCATTTTCTGTGATATTTTCCTGTTCTTTTACTCAATCCCTGAAACCTCTGCTTTGGGATTGTAAAATATTTTCAGCTACTGTTCTGATTTGTGTTTTATAAGATTTTCCTGCTGGCCCTGTACATGTAAATGTCTACTGTGGGGGAGTCATTAAGACCACAGCACAGATCGAGTACTATACTGCACTAGAGGAGATTGAGCACATTTTTAAGAAAGTGGCTGACCCAATATCTTTCACTTGTCAGGTAAGTTGAATTCTGCATTTTTAATTAAAAAAAAAAAAAGGAACGTAAGTGCTAATATGACCTAAGAGGTAATGCACTGTGCTGTAAAGACTTCTTTTGATTGCACAGTAATGAGTAATGGCTCAATAATAAGCTCAGGATTAGAGAGGCCTGTGTTTGAGATGTCTAGCTGTAAGCAAGTCAGGCAAGTGAAAACAAACTGTCTCTTTTTTTATTAGTTTGTTTTTGTTAGGAGAGTGATATAAACATCCTTTGTGCTGTATATGCCCAATGAACAACATCCTGAATTACAGAGGATGAAAATAATAACAAACAGTAGCGATGTCCCTCTCCATTGAAAGTGTTCTTTTTAGTATGTTTTAAAACCAATAGAAGCAAGTAATCCTAAGTCACATTGTATTTGGAGGATTATTATTCATTCACCAGCAAATGGGATTTTTCTGGCATAGCTTCTATGGAAGACAGTAGGTTGCTATTCGTATAGAGTCCTTTTACAGCTGCTGAATTATCATGCATGTGGTTTGCTGGTTGCCATGCAGATTCTTTGCATATATTTAGAAGAATTCAGGTTTTGAGCTGGGTTTCAAATCAGCACAGCAGGCTGCAGTGCTCTGCAGCATGCCCTTTGCCAATGGCACATACAAAATAATAAGAAAAGAAAGCATCTATTAAGAATGGACGGAATCTCAAGTATCATTTGTTGAATGGTGGGTAGCCCAAGCAGACTTGTCACGATGTCTATATTGTAATTGCAAAGCCAGGACAAAAATAATAGTCTGTGTTTCCAGTGCAGACAGTCTCATTTTCCTGTGACAAATCTACCTTATCTACCACCTAAGGCATTACACTCATAATGAAAGGATTAATAAAAAATGATGTATTGCATTATTAGTGTTCTGTTAAGGATGGGAGTAGATTCCTTCCAAGTACAAGTCACTTCTGTTCTAAGACAACATGCTGTTGCACAACAAAAATAAAATCCTTATAGTATCCATCATTCTTTAGCCCGTATTTTGAAGGGCATCGAAGTAAGCTTCTAACAGGTTTCATTTAAATTTTATGCATAAGAAGTGTGTCATAATGATTTAAAAAATTATAATCAACAATGTAACGTGGATACCTACAACACACCTGGTATTTCCACTGGAGAATTATTTGTGTTATTCAGAAGTCTGACCCTTCATTTAACCATGAGTAACATTTAGTAAGACACATGCAATTCAAATTATATTTAAATGAAAAAATAATTCTGTGCAGAGCAGTAGTGCACACCAGGAAATACGGCTGTAACTTTATGACTATCAAGTATGTTTAACAATTTCCTCATCTTCATTCATCTGGATAATAAGCAAGGGTTGAAATGAGGAGACACTGTTTGTCTGCTCTTAATTTTATTGTTTTGGCAACTGAAAAATTATTGCTGAGAAAAATTTTATAATCAGGTAAGTCCTGCAATCCACACAATATTATGTCTGCTCTGTGGGAAAGTATACTAATGGTACTTCTTTTGTAAGTGCATATACGTGTTGGAAGATTTGTCATCATATTTAATGGTACCTGCTGGGTCATGGAGTGAGGTGCACTAACTAGCTAGGTAGTTAAACTAGTTCCGCAAACTTTTAAAATACTGTAAACTCTCATGTAAAACTGACTTAATGACAATAAGATTTATCATAAAGATGCAATTTACAGAACATGATTTAACTTAATATTTAAAAATATGTTCATGCAAGGAAAAGCAAAATAGACTTGATACTAATTAGAATTCCCATCAAGAAGAAGGAGTAGTAATAACTTTTATTTAACCAGGATAATTAAAACCTTTGAGACTATCAGCTTATTTGCAAAAGTATCCTGGGGCAACAGTGGTTTATCTATGCAAAGTAACAATCAAACACAATGGAAAACAAAATTAAAATAAAATAGAAAAGCTTACAGCAATTATTGATCAAAGCAATATCCCTCTGTGGTTCAAAGAAAAGTTCAAGATTTTCACAAATGCTTGCAATCTAAGAAGTGTTTCCTTATTATAATTCTGTGATGAAAGCAAATTGCTACAGTAATGCATACCAAAGACACAATGATTTGGTAAAATGCTTTCATTGTATTGTATATTGTGTTGCCAGCCCTTCTAGCTACTTTGAGATGCTATCATCATTGAGGTTGTTGTCCTCTTCTCTATTTTGTGCCCCAATGAGGCCAAACAGATAAACAAAACCCAGCATACCGGCTTAGAGCTACGCATGTCTTCTACTGATGGTAAGGTCAGTTCATATATCTTAGAGGCAGACGAGCAAAGTGTGGTATTGCAGCACTTACTAATTCCTCTTTTTAGATTAAACGTATTCTAAGATTTTTACGAAACATGTTTTTGGATGAAACTCTTTGCCACATCCAATGGATTTTAATTTTCTATGTTCCAAATTTGTCTGAATTTAAAAAGCATTTACCAACATTAGCAAGACATTTTAGTATCATAGAATGGTTAGAGTTGGAAGGGACCTTAAAGATCATCAAGTTCCACCCCCCCTGCCCTGGCCAGGGATACCTCCCACTAGACCAGGTTGCTCAAAGCCCCATCCAGCCTGACCTTGAACACCTCCAGGGATGGGGCATCCACGACTTCCCTGGGCAACCTGTTCCAATGTGTCACCATCCTCACAGTGAAAAATTTCTTCCTTATACCTAATCTAAATTTACCCACTTTCAGTTTTAAACCATTACACTTCATCCTATCACTACACTCCCTGATAAAGAGTCCCTCCCCATCTTTCCTGTTGGCCCCCTTTAAGGTACTGGAAGACTGCTATAAAATCTCTCCAGAGCCTTCTCTTCTCCAGACTGAACAACCTCAAGCCTTGTTGAACCTCATGAGGTTTGCATAGGCCCACCTCTCAAGCCTGTCAGGGAAGTCTGGATGGCATCCGTTCTTTCCAACATGTTGACCGCAAACTGGCTGAGGGTGCACTTGATCCCACTGTCCATGTCACTGACAAAGATGTTAAATAACACTGGTCCCAGTACTGGCCCCTAAGGAACACCACTTGTCATCAGTCACCACTCAGACATCAAGCCATTGACCGCAACTTTCTGAGTGTGACCATCCCACCATTTCCTTATCCATCTGCCAAATCCATCTCTCTCCAGTTTATAGACAAGGATGTTGCGTAGAACAGCATCAAATGCCTTGCGCAAGTCCAGGTAGATGACGTTAGTTGCTCTTCCCTTATCCATCAACGCTATAACCCCATTGTAGAAGGCCACCAAATTTGGCAGGCACAATTTGCCCTTTGTGAAGCCATGTTGGCTGTCATCAATCACCTCCTTATTTTCCATGTGCCTTAGCATAGTTTCCAGGAGGATCTGCTCCATGATCTTGCTGATCACAGAGGTGAGACTGACCGGCCTGTAGTTCCCTGGGTCTTCCTTTTTTCCCTTTTTGAAACTGGAGGTTATCTTTCCCCTTTTCCAGTCAGTGGGAACTTGACTGGACTGCCCCAACTTCTCAAATATGATGGATAGTGGCTTGGCAACTTCATTCACTAGTTCATTCAGGGCCCACGGATGAATGTCATCAGGTCCCATGGTCCTGTGCACCTTCAGATTCCTTAGATGGTCTCAAACCTGATCTTCTCCTACAGTGGGCAGTTCTTCATTCTCCCAGTCCCTGCCTTCTGCAACTTGGGTGTTGTCACTAGAGCACTTACTGGCGAAGACTGAGGCTTTCTCCATACCCCAGGTAACCAGGTCTGCTGTTTCCTTCCAAAGAGGGCCCACAGTTTCCCTGGTCTTCCTTTTATCACTGACGTACCTTTAGAAGCTTTTCATGTTGCCCTTGACGTCCCTGGCCAGATTTAACTCTATCTAGGACTTTAGCTTTCCTAACCCGATCCCTGGCTGCTTGAGCAGTTTCTCTGTATTCCTCTCAGGCTACCTGGCCTTGCTTCCAGCCTCTGTAGGCTTCCTTCTTCTGTTTGAGTTTCTCCAGGAGCCTCCTGGCTTTTTTGCCTGACTTCCTCTTCATTGGGAAGCATTGTACCAGAGCTTGAAGGAGGTCATCCTTGAATACTAGCCAGATTTCTTGGGCCCTTCTTCCCTCCAGGGCCTTCACCCACGATATTCTGACAAGCAGATCCCTGAAGAGGCCAAAGTCTGCTCTCTTGAAGTCCAGGGTAATGAGCTTACTGTGTTCCCTCCTCACTACCCTAAGGATCTGGAACTCCACCACCTTATGGTCACTGCAGCCAAGGCTGCCTTTGAGCTTCACATACCCCTCCATTTTGGTGAGAACAAGGTCCAGCGTAGCACCTCTCCTTGTTGGCTCCTCCGTCACTCAGAGAAGCAAACAAAGCAATCTTAAGCAGCCAAATAAATGTTCAAAACGTAAGGAAATAAATAGAGTAAAAAATGAAATAAGTTTTTTTGCATAAGTTTCAAAAGAAAAAAACCTGAAATCTTATAGTAAAATAGGGAGAATTGGGATCATACTAACTGAATCACAATGCGGAATGAACTTGCTATCAGAATATATGAGGGTGAGTGTTGGCTAAAGGCCATGATTTTTTTTTATTCTCTCACTTTCATATAATTCTGCATTAAAGAAACTCTCTTAGGGACTTTGTGTTCTTACAGTAACCTGGTCTATAATTCATTTATAATTCATAATTAAATGTCTTCATATTTCATTTTTTACTTTCCATCAACTTCTCATTTCAGCATTCTGCTGGATTTACATGCCGTATTTTTCTTTCAGACTTTCTACCAAATGCAACTATTGATTCAATTATTTAGTGTTGTGGTTTCTTGGTGCAGATTTCTTAGGTTTAAAAAAAAAATTGAAGCTAAGGCCATATCCTTATTACTGAAATCGCTTGGTTCACGTTAGCTTGAGTGAATTAGAATTCGAGAGAGATTCAGGAAGTCTTTATGACAAACTTTGGGTGAATAATACTTCTATGATTCTGAGAGACTTGCCATCTTAAAGGATGTTTTTATCATAGCCATCAAACAGGATTCCAGTTATGGTGTATATTGAAAAAGAATGAAAATAAACTGCAGGCTTTTCTATGAAAACTTGTAAGAAATAGCTATATGACTTATGTGGTGACATTATGTATGTGCCTTTACCTGATCCCCAGAGATACTTCCTTTGTTTTTAATATTTCAATCTTCTAAGCCACGTCAGCAGCCGTTATTTTAAATGTTTCTTTCTTCTCCTCTAAGTATGAAATCTCTTTATATTCTACCACTGGCTAAAATTGTCAGAAACGCCTAAGTGATTTTTAAGCTTAGCCCATTCTCTTTGGCAGAAGTAATCTAGATACTGAATTGCATATAAAGTAGGGTCTGATGTGTAAGAACTACTGTAGAAGTTCATCTTTATGGAAATGTAACCTTGTTAGTACTGCTAAAGCCAGTGAGAAATATGTTAATTTTCTGGCTGTGTATGCTGTGTTTCAGTGGCACATATTTTCAGGGCTTTGTTAGCAATTATTAAAGAATGTAGGTCATCTCATTCACAGAAGGAGCAAAATATGTACTTGGTTTTTTCCTTTTCCAAGGATGTTTTTGGGAGCCCAGGTCTGATGGTCAGCACTTGGGGCTTCTCTGTTTTTCACAGGTGTGTCGCGTTGCTCTGAAAAGGGGGTGAGGGAGTGGAGGCAGTGGCTACACCTGGGGAGGTGGTACTAATTAGGGACAAGCTGCTGGTGATGAGCTCTGGGGCAGGCAGAAGTACCAAGATTGAAGGGTGAAGCAGGGAGCAGCTGGCTGTGCTTCAGAGAGCATGGGAAGAATTGCCTACAAACTCAGGAGCTTGGAAAGAAGAACGTGGCCTCCAGGTACACAGGGAGAAAATGATGCTTTTACTTCTTTTCTGTCATGTTTAAAATATTTATTCAGAAAAAATGTGGGCTTTCTCAAACTCCTGACTGGCTCAGTGTTCCCTTGCGGTGTGCTTAACTTTTTGAATATGGTTCTTCTTCTGTTGGCTTCGGTGAAGCTTCAGCGTGAACTTTAGGTACGTAGCGTTGGTGGGATTTCCTGGGAAGATTTCATGGGCCTGTAGGGTCCTGTGCAGGGTATATCAAAATATGTAGATGTAGCATACTTAGAGTCTGTGAGTGTACTGGAGCAGGAATGGGCAGTAGAATAAAATTTAGTCTTTGAATTCCTTTTTGCGGGAGATGACCTTTATGTTGCTGTGGAGTTGGATAGTGTGGGGCAGTCCTATTGCCAGTTCTGTTTCACTGTTATTTCTGCTATTACCTTCATGTAAGTACTGTAACAGGCCCTCCTGTATGTGAGATAAAAGGCATTAACATAGACTTCTTTTTTTACAAATAACTAAACTAGATTTTCCTATTCTATCTTTGTTTCAAAGTAGCAGAACAAAGCTACTTGTTATGATTTAGTTAACAAGGCAGCTTGTTAAATCATTGCTTTGAGCCCTCAGATTTTTAGTAAGAGAAAAAAAATTGAGGTGGAAAACTTGAAGCAAATTTGATAACTCTAAGAAGTGCATTGTGGCTGACTTGAAAATCATAGAAATAGATAGGTTAGTCATTGGAAGGCAGGGCTGTTAAATCATGTGAAATTTAACTCTTAGTCTGTTCGGTTTGGAAGATCAGACAGTCTAACTTCTTTTCAGTGGCTTGTAAAAACTGCACTAGCCTAGTGTGGTTAAGCCCTGCAACTGTTCATGGCCTTCAAAATTTTGCTGCAAGTACCTGAAGTTGCGTACTCTTCTCATTTCAAGAACTTGCTCCATCTCTGATTGTGAAACATTGTTTTATCCCATGTAAATTTGGTTGTGTGAGTGCAAAGTAAGATTGTACAGTTCTATAGTTTTACTGAGTTCTGCCTCAGTAAAAGGGAGAAGGAAGGGTTCCTGCCTCAGCTCATATTAAAAAGCAGAGGAGCTTTGTAGGTAAGATTACCCTGAGTGCTTGCTGAAAAGAGACTGTGGAGTGTTTATTTGGCTTTGATACACAAGACAGTCTGAAATGGATTCCGTCTGAAATTGCTCCTTGGGCATTTCAGAACAGATAATAAGAGGCAGGTGGTGTTGGGGTGGGGTTTTTTGATTTTTTGTTCATTTTCTTTTGAACAGAGAGGGCTAAATGGGTAGCAAAATGGGAATGGAAATGAAAAATGTTACTGTTGTCCCAAAGTGGGGGTGTCTACCCAGTATGCAGACGCCAATATACACACAGAGGTATTATCTATATATTTCATTTCTGCAGAGATGTACAGTCTACCTTCTTAAAGTACATCATTTCTTCTGATTTAGTTTCTCTAAAGCCCACCTATATGGTTTTTTTCTATATAATAGAGTTTCTGCTATACAGTTGTTTCAGTGAATACCAGTGGTTTTAAGTTTCGTTCTTCATGGCACAATTTGTGCGTATACGCTCATCTGAGCTAGTTCCTGTGTTATTGCTTATTTTTGTCCTACTCTAGATTGAACTCTTGTGCTTTAACCCCAGCAGGCAGCTGATTGCCCCACCAGGTGGGATGAGGGAGAGAGTCAGAAAAGTGATAAAACTCATGGGTTGAGATAAAGACAGTTTAATAGGTAAAGCAAAAGCTGTGCACAAGCAAAGCAAAACAAGGAATTCATTCACTGCTTCCCATGGGCAGGCAGGTGTTCAGCCATCTCCAGGAAAGCAGGGCTCCATCATGCATAAAGGTTACTTGGGAAGACAAATGCTGTAACTCCAAAGGTCCCACCTTTCCTCCCTCTTCCCCCAGCTACATGTGCTGAGCGTGATGCCACAAGGTTTGGAATATCCCTGTGGTCAGTTGGGGTCAGCTGTCCCGGCTGTGTCCCCTCCCAGCTTCTTGTGCACCCCCAGCCCACTGGCTGGTGGGGTGATGTGAGGGGCAGAAAGGGCCTTGACTCTGTGTCAGCAGGAACTAAAGCATCCCCGTGTTACCAACACTGTTTCCAGCACAAATCCAAAACATAGCCCCATACCAGCTACTGCAAAGAAAATTAACTCCACCCCAGCCAAAACCAGCACAAAATCTATTAAGGTAGTACCAGTGATGATACCATATCTAAGAAGACCTACTTGGAATAAGAGAGAATATTATGGTTTCCTAACTCTTTCCTAACTTTTAATATTTTTTAAATATCATGTGGTTATTCATGTTAATAGAGGTGGTTTTGGATAGGTATATGGAAGGTTTTGCATATCCTTTCTCAATTCAAACTGTAAGTCTGGTGCTTGGGTTAGATCTTTATTCTGGAACAAGTCTTAAAGATTTATTTTTTTTCTAGGAGTCTTTTTGTAATGCTTATTGCTTTGATTATTGAGGACTAAATTACCTTTTCATAATTATTGAATAACAAATACAGAGAGTGTAATGTGGCGGTACAGAAAGGGTGAATTATGGAAAGAAATAGGTCACATGTTACTAAATGTAATGGGGTTTATGTGTTGTAATCAATATTGGAAAGGCCAGTAATAATTATGGGATAAATAAACAATCGTATTGCATTACTGGCAGCTCCCTACGTGCACAAACTTGTCTTCAAACTCATTAAATTATATCCTGCCTGTGTACTCAACATTTTCTGATTGCATCACACTTATTTTCTTATTCACTTCTAACAGCCTCGGGAATTAAACTTTACGTTTCATCAGTAGAGCCCTCTGTCCTTTTCTGCTCGGCGTGTCAGTCTCAGAGTTTCTTTTTAAGTTTATATGCTAAGTGTGTCTGCAGATGTTCCCTGTTAGTGATCCCAGAATTGTCTTGACCGGAAACAGTTCAGCTATGGGAAGGCAAACTTTAATGCAGTGCGGCACAGACTGGACTAGTGCCATAGTACTCAGCATAAAATATCCTTTCATCAGTTTTAATACCTGTTTTTCTTCAATTGGATCATGTTATCATGATCCTTCTATATTAGAACATCTCTTCTGTAGTTTTCAAAACCTTTGCAGCTCTTACTAAGAGTGAGCTGGTAATAATACCTTTTTAAATAATTTGATTCACCAGTACTCTGAGGATAAAGTTAAAAATACGTATGCAACAAATGCACTTTTTCTTTTTTCTTTTAAACAGGCTTTTAAATTTTCTTCTGTTGAGAAGCTGGACAATGTTCTGACTTTGCTATTGAAAAGCAAAATATCTACTTATGAATTCAGCCCGTTCCAAAGTGAAGAAGAGCACCATCAACAAACTAGTGAGTCACTTCTCGTATGCATTGATTTTTATTACTGATGCTATGGTTGTTACTTATAAATGTTAATAAGACAGTCTTTAAATATTTAAAGCCGCTAGTGAAATGCAGCTATCCACAATAAAGAGAACATAACCAGGAAAAATGGGGAAAAGAGGTCTGTAAATCATTACTTTGTGACTCAGTACTATGTATCTATACTTGTTGGGATGTTTGATCAACTTTGGATCAACTGCAAATTGACACCTTTACAGCTGAGCAAATTTAAATTTATGGTGAAAATGGGCAATAAAAGGCATGAGGAGATACCTGTAAATTATATTATTTTTTTTTCTAATTGCTCTTCTGCAATACAATTTAAACTTCACTTTCTCAAAGTCTGGTGACATAAAAAGAAAATTGGAAAGATTTCCCTGTCTAAAGAGTATGGATGGCTTTTGAAGTTAGAACAGTACTAAACTTCTCCATTCATTTTAGTACTTATGCACTTGATAGTTTCCATTACTTGTGGCCAAAAGGTAGTTATATTACTTTTAATTTTAAAAAAAAAATCGTCTTGGTGAGTTAAAATAGGATTTCTCTATAAAGTATACACACTATTTGCACAATTCTGTAGTGTATCAGCAAAATCTAGTGTTTAGTACCAAATGGAGTGTCCTTGTTGAACTTGTTAACCACTAATTAAGGACTCAAATTGGTTTGCAATAAACCAAACCATTATTTAGTTTCTGTTTTAAAAGCATCATTATGACATTATTTCAGATGTGTGTTAGACCTCAGCTTTTCTAAGAAACTTTTGGGGAAAAACAAAAGCCAAGAAAATACGTTTCCCTTCTGAAATACTTAAGAAAGAAGCGTTTGAGTTTTTGGCTGAATCCTGTTTTATGTACTCGGTCTATGGTTCTGAGAAAATAAGCTTACTGCGTCCAACTAAAACATAACACTTCTCATAACCAAACATAGCAAGTTTTGAAGGTAGCTCTACTGTGATCACTATCCTGTTTCCTTTCCTTTTCAGTAAGGTTTCTTTGATTATGGAATTCAGTTAAATGTGATTACTTGTATTCTAAAAACAAGCTTAAGTGTGAGTCTAGGTTAGTGGAAGCAAACAAGTAGGGTGTTATGTGAGGTAACTGTCCTTGACGTTATCCTGTGCGAGACTGCAGGATGGGCATGTATAGGACACATTAGACAGCCGTTCCTAATGTGAAATGTTAGTTCTGATGAACCAAAGATTTTCTGCTTCTCTAGTAACCAGACAGATCTGAGCACACTCTTAAATATTGAGAATAACGCTTACCAACCTGCAGTCCCTGTGTGGTTCAAGAGCAGGTGGACTGCTTGTGAACTCGAGCCAAGTAGCAACCTTAAAATTAACTGGTTTGATCTATGGTGCAACAGGAAAGTACAAAGTTAAATGCCTATATTCTTCATGAAAGAAAGATGCTGTTGCAGAGCTGGAAGCACTCAGAATGTGGGAGGCCTGGGCTCTGATCCCCCTTTTGCCTGAGGGGTATGTAAATCCATGTCTCTGAGTCCCTGTAAGAGCATCCCAGAGAGGCGTTAGGCATATCAGGTCTAATACAGAACTAGCATCGTCTTGTTCAGCCATTTTTATAGCATTTTATTCCAAGCACCATTTTAATTCCAATGAGAAAATGTCAAAGAATGAAAACTAATTAAATACTTTTGGGAAGGATGTGAAGCTACCAGATGAAAAGCTTGATAGCACCGAGATGAATTTTTCTTGTATCTCTGAACAGGCAGATGAATCACCTCTAACTTCATAATTTCTGTACATGCTGCCTTTCCTTAGTGGTCAAAATTGGCTAACTTATGCCAGAAATCCAGTTTTCTGTTTCCAGGGGCGACATGCACACTTTGCATTGAGACATACTTGGTTGAAATAGAGACATGTCAATAAGTCAGAAGACAGTTAAACTTCTCAGTGGCAACCTGTGACTCTATAAGATTCCTGTCCACTTCCAAAGTTTGCTTCTAAAGGCTTCGAAGCCTATTGAACTCAATAAAGAGAGCCTCTGGTTAGACTTCATACCAAATGCTTAGTTCGTAAAGCTTTGAATATATCATTTTCATCCCAAAGCTGGAGTGAGTTTTTTGTGCATCTAGCATCTAATGTACTATACTATATCTTCTGGCTTTTCAGTCTGGGTGTAATAGCTCTAGCTAAATAATAATACCTCTACCCAAAGGTAGATTTACTTGGAAGCTAGATGCTTCCAAACTAAAGATGCACTCCTTTCTACCTAAACAATTAAAAAAAAACCCTTTCTACCTAAACAATTAAAAAAACCCCATTACATCTCTTTAAACCTTATCCTTTGAGTGTTTTGTGACTCCATTCATTGGCATGACTACCCGAGATCAGTCTTGCAGCATGAGGCATAGATAAGAGAAACCTTTCTCTGTATGGTTTTACCTTGATTTTAACTTTATAGCTAGCACATCAGGATACAGCTGATAAATTGCTGTACTTGAAACTTCTCAATATGAACTCAAAGTGAAGAAATAATGAAGAACTTGTGATTACTTTTATTGAATAGCTAAGGAATTGCATGATTTGACTTCTCACAAAGTGTACAGCTGAGTGATTAAAAGCATAGGAGTGTAAAACTAAATATAAAATCTAATAGGAAAAAAGCATGATGTAATCAAAGAAAAATGCAATGTGATGCTTGCTTATTTAACAATGGTTTCAATCAAGACATCACCAGATGTGTGTTTGCTTACATCATTTTTCAAGAGCCGTTCCCCTCCCCAGAATGGCTGTTTAACAACTTCTTAGTATGATGAATGCAGTACTTGCAAGAGGTTGGTGTCTAAGCTGGCAAAGTCAAGATTGGTGGCAAAGAGTCAACTCTGATACCATCTTACTTTCAGTGCTCCTATTACAAATGTCAGAATAATCCTCTCAGCTAGCTTTTTTTTTTTGGTTCACTCTTCAATGCATAATTTCAGATTTACAAATTTAAGGCAGTCTTATTTTGTCTTTATTTTGTACGCAGAATCTCTATAAGAAATGCAATGTCATCCCTTCAGGTGATAAGAACAGTATGCATGTAATATTACTATAGCTCTCGCTGTGTGTTTCCTGTCGTGTACTTACATGATCATATTTATAGTATTTTTTGTTTGCAGACTCTGAGGCTGTTTACTTGTCTTTCAGTTTCCATTTATTCGAATTAAGTTGGAGACTTTGAGCACCTGATGGCAGGCCTTATGTGTAGTTCAATGTGATCGTTTCTGATTGATGTCTAATAAACATGTGTGATTACCTGTCTCGATACTAACATAGGTATATGTAAGTAAGCCTGTAAATAAGATGTGCTTAGGATAGCATCATCCATTGTTATTTCCTTGGGGTCGACTCAACTATAATATTTTCAGTATTTCTTTTAAATACAAATTAAAAGAAAGGGCAAGATGTCCTGAAGAACTTACTATGTTACCATAATGTCTAACAGAACAACTTTACCCACTTAGGTATCGCTGAATATCACTTTCTGATAAGGGGAGTTTTGGTATGGATTCCAAATATGTAGTCTGGAAATTTGAATCTCTTGCTGTCTAAGTAAGGAGAATTGTTTGAGCAGCACACCAGACTTTGTGAAGTTCCCTGCTGTATGAAAGCTGTTGCCCAGCAAGCACTTTAACATGTATGAAATAGTCTTTCTCTATGGGATCTCGCTTGCTGGACTACATGCAGGAAGGAAATTACATCTCTGCCTAAATGGAGGCAACGAAGATGCTATATTTTTATTTGTTTTTTAACCTTCTCTTAAATTCATCAGTATTCTTCAAAAGAAATTGATTTATAAAAGGCAGCAATTGGAAATGGTAAAAATAGAAATTTGTGCTGATTTTTTTACAAACCATGGTTTCCAATGATAGCCATTGGAATGTATTTTGCCACGCGTGAGTTTCAGTCGCCTCTGATGAAATATCCTGTTGTAATAGTTAGTAGTAACCAAAAAGTAAATCAGGAGCCTTTATCAGAAAAATAGTGTTGGAATTGCTGTATATGCAAAAGTGTGTCGGAAATAAATTACAGATTTCAGACCTGAACTGTGCCTTTTTTTTAATTGCTTGTAGTTATTATTGTACGATACCTTTTATATAGTTCTAAAGAATTTAAACTTATCTGATCTTTGTCAAAATATATTTAGGATTATGCAGGGATATTACCTACTAGCAGTATAGAAGAATTAAGATTTTATTCAGACTGTCAAGGGGAAGAATGTTTTAGTAATGAGTGATATTTAGAGAGATTATTCTGCAGTCTCTGAAGGGGAATACTTGGAACCCCAATAAGCTGACAAAGCTAAACACAAACTGGATAGAAGTCACTGGAAAAACACAGTGTTTAACAGTAGCATTAACTGAAAGACAGAGCCGAGGCATGTTTGTGGTTTTTACTGATCGTGTCTCATGGAAAAGCATATAACTGTATCAGGAGGTATTGTGCTGAATATTGTACATTCTGTACCAAACTGATTTCAGGATACCTTTTATGTATATTATTCCTTTATATTCTGGCAATAGAACCCAGTCAAAACACACTAACAAATCCAAAATTCATATTTCAAAACTTTTCTTGAGCTGGGGAAGCTCTGATTCTGCTCTTGAATCCTAAGGTTTAGGAATTCTTGGTGCGTTGATTCCTGTCCAAGGATGGCAATTTACTTAAGGAAAGCCTGTTTCTTTCTCCAGTATTAATGAGTTTTCCTTTTTTTACAAGTTATCTGTTACTATTACTCTGATTAAACTTAAACATCAAGTTTATGATGAAAAAGTCCTGAATTAACTCTTTTTGTAGAAAACACTGATTTTTGTCACTTAGCACTGCTAGCAACATAACAAGTCCTATTCTGATTTCTCTAATTCATTCTTTCAAGCTGAAACATCTGTTCCAAAAGAAGTATTAGCATCTGGGTTTTCAGCTGCTAGCAAAAAAAGGAAAGAAAAGATAGACTGGGCAAGAAGAAATAGATGGGGCTTTAAGTATTTCTTTGGTTGAATTGATATTGATGCTGTAGAAGTAATTTTAAGTATCTGCTTAAATTGCTTAAAAAAAAAAGTAATGTCCTGTATCAATAATTTGGGAAATAGAAGATGGAAGTCTTACAAGATCTGCAGAATTATCACTGTAGGCTGTTCTGTTTGCTTACTACAATTTTATGAAAATTCCCGCAGGCTAAGACAGTGCTACAATACACTAATATTAGATTTTATGCTCTGTTTTACAGCTGAGGTGTTCCAGAATGCTCTGCAGAGTAGAGAAGGGATTATGACAGAACAAAACACTTGAAATGGCAATTCCCTCTTAACCTTGTGTGTGTCAACTAAAACTTTAGTTAAAAGCAAGCACTGGCCTCAAAGTTAGTTGAAAGGTGAAGAATGCACTTAAAGATATGCCACTTGGGCATTCTTAAGCCTTTCCTTCCCACCTGTGATCACCAGCTAACTAGTTTGTAGTGTAGTTGCCAAACAACAGCAGTTTTTCTCTGTTAATATTCTTCATTGAGGGACTGCTATTGAGTAAAGCTGTTCAATTCTAGTTAACGCTAATAACCACTACTTTTGTTCAGTTCTATATATTTAGCTGAAATGTATCAGTTGTTGCAAGTTCCAACAATTTTCCCCAATTCAGTGTGACAAACTTGGGAGTTCAAGAATGGTATTTTCTGCCTGAAGCATGGGTGCTTTCAAATAGTTACAGCATCTTGCTACCGTGTATAATACAAAACTTCAGTGAAAGCTGTAAAACACAGTATGGTGGAAATTTCTTTACAGTAGAACATCTGATTTGTCTTAAGAGCTCACTGAATTTTGTGAATTGGCAATTAAGCGAACAATATTAGTTTAGAAAAAAAACCAGACACAAATAGATCTTGCAGGGGGTTATTCTTACTTGGTTATTTTGACAATGGTACCCTAAACTTGTAATTTACTTCTGCTGTAGAGCCTGTAGGAAAGAGATAACTTCTTCACCTTCATTAGGTGACATGGGAGGGATTCAAACAGTTAGTGGTGCCTCTTTTTAGAATGAGGGCAAAAAGACCAGTAGGCTTCAATTGTCTATTTTGAGGTCATTTACCTTACTATATTTTAAAATTCATTAAATATGTATTTAGGGGAGGAATTTCTGAGATGTCAAGTCCAGCAACTTCTTTTTCCTCTCACTGCAGGGGTGGCAAAGCCATTATCTTATACAGGGCAGAGAATCATTTCTGGTACCACAGTTGCACACAGAAACAGGCATTGAAGCATTACTGAAGGAACAGCAGCCATCGCAACTGTTGGTGTAGCATTTACTAAGAGATCATACCAAAGTGGCCTCAAGCAGTTCAATAGCTCAGAGTTTTCTGTCAGCAAGACTTGGAAAGTTTGGCCCGTGAAGGTTGCATCCTACTTTGTGTAAGCACAGGGGGCTGCTCTGTTCAGAGCCAGTTGTGTTGCCTGAAGAGGCTTTGCAAGTTGAAGTTTTAAAAGCTGTCTTAAATTCATGGAGTTCAGTATGGTCATCTGATGGTCTTCACAATACCGTTTTGCCTTGTGTCACGACTTGATGGCACCAGGCTTCTGTTTGATGGGCAGAAGAAATGAAACCTGTCCATTTGTACCACTCAATAAAGCCTTTGCATGCGTCTGCTCTAATGGGCCACTGATCTTGCACCAGAGCAAGATGTGGAGGTCCTCCCTTTCTGAGAATAAGGCCAGTGGTGCTGTAGTGACTGAGGGTGATATGAAGTTAGTGCCTGTGGGTTGAGGGCTTGCTTGTTTTCTATATTTCATCTATATACCACTATATATTGAAACTTGGAAAAGATGCATCTATGAGGCATTTAGTAGGTGGAGGGGAAAGGTGACAAGTCAGGAGCCTCCTACTCCTGACCGGTGATCTGCGTAACTAAAGGAAAAACAGTACACATCTGTTTGTCTTGAACCTGAAGCCACTCTTGTGGTCAAAAAGTGGTTTGATAATTACATGAAATGGAATCTCAAAAGCCCAGGACCACTAGTCGTAAGCCACATACCTGCTTTCCCCACAAGTTTCTGCTATTTGTGTGGCTCCCTCTCTCCACACCATATGGTATATATGAACCGCCTGTAGGAGTAGCTGGTATTGTTTGATGTCTGGAACTGTTCATGGCTGACTGGAATGCAGAAGGAGCAGTCGTCATGGCTGTAAAGCTTTTTCCTCTTATATCGTTCATTACTGAATCACTAACTGCAGAGGCAACTGGATCAATCTCATGGCTAGCATTAATTTCTCAAGGGGAAGGGAAAAGAAGTCAGAACAGAGCTTTTGCCGTTTCTAATCCCAACCTTGTTAGTACCCAGCCTGGGCTGGAGATGGAATCTGCATGGATCAGGCCCAAAAGAAAGCAGCTGAAGTCCAAAGTAAGCTACTAGGAATAGTATAATGTTGTGGTTCAATGATGTTTGGGTTCCTTAAAGAAAGAGTCTCCCCAGACAGTTTTTTGAGTTACAAGACTGTTATTTCTTGTCAGCAGAGTTTTCAGTTTTTCATTTGGGAGTAGGGACACCTGGCTGAGGAGAGCACAATGGTGAGTTTTGTCAGCTGGGATCACCAGCTTAGGGTGGTGGGACTTGTGTGACAGGAGTCAACTGTTGTCAGCTCTTCGCTCTTGATGTATCAGTGCAGTAGGAGGCCCCAGAAGCCGTGTGTGCGCTCATCTGATGTGCATTTTTTCTAAAAAGCTTCCATGTAACCACCCTACCGTGTAAGGCCCGTGTAGTTCAAATCTCCTTGCACAAGAAAATAGGTTTTTCATTTCTGCTTATTTTGAGCAGAGTAGAAGCACCAAGACGTTCAGTAATGTCTGAAAAGGACTTGAAACACTTGAAATGTGGCTGTATGTTGTGTTTTATGATCATGTCCACTAGTTGACAGTGCTACTACAGGTTATGTTGCATGGCCTGGCAAAAAATCCAGTGTTTTTTAATACTGTATTGTGCTAAATCTTTGTTGGGAGGAAGAGTGTGTTCATACAGTTATGTTACTAAAAAGGAACAGTGTTAAATTTCATGGAAGACTTATGGTGAAAAAAAATCTAGTCATAGAAAGCACAAACTACATATTTAGCAATACAAAATACTTCAGGAAGCCAATTTTAACTCTGTATTTCTTGTCATAACAATATAACAATAAGGGTATAAATGTGATGATTTATTTTTTTCCCCTGAACATTCAATTCTTACTAAAATTTCCATTTTACCATAAGTTTTTGTACTCCTAAAAGATTTTTCAATTCAAGTTATTTATTTAAAGATAATAAAGCCATACTTATTATAGAAAGAAATTTCACCATAGTATTTACATTTATCTGTAACAATAGATACTGCAGAGAGAGCTCTTGAATGAAATTAGGAGACAGGTTACAATAATTTTGTAATCCCATTGCAAAATTGCCATTTTGATGGCATTCTTGTCTGTTGCCCCTGTTTTAAGCATGGGGTAGAAATTTGTGCTGTGAAAGTAAGTCATTTGAGTTACTCTGTGAATAAAACTCCCTTTTAAGCATGTTTTTGAAGTGGGTGCCATGAAAAGCTGGAAAAGATGAAATTATTTATAATGACTGTCAGTAATTTATGTCTTGAGCAAGATTTATATTCTGGAATTAACACCTCAATTATTAAATTCAGTCTTTAGATTTAACATACTCCCAAGAAAATAATGTAATCCTTGTAGATTCTTTGTTTAGACCTGTAATAGTGATGCTGGCATTGATGCTTGTTTAAAATTAATCTTTTTGGAAATTGCCTTTCAATCTAAGAACTCATTGGATCTCGTACAAAAAGAAAATCTCTCTGCTTTTGAATAAAAACAGTCCTGCTTGTGTCTGCATATATGTATGGAATATTGTTGGACAAAGTTGCTGACTGATAGGTTGGTATGTAGCCATAGCACCATCCTCAGTGGCTCCTTCAGCTACACTCATAACTAGAACCAACATTTTGAGGCTGTATGATTTTGTAACAAAGCTGACGTAATCCAAATAGTTGTGAAGGTGTACAGGTCAGACTTATCTGTATACTCGTTCTCAAAATGAGAAACAAATGAAACTATTTCTATCTCCTGTTCTTGGTGCAAGTGTTTAATATTGTTTATGTGGTGTTAAAAACAGTTGTTTCACTTATGTCTTTTTTAAATATTATGTTACAATACTTAAAATTTATACTTAAAATAATACTTGAGCAGCAGTGAGGCTGTTAAAGTTTTCATATCTGAAGATAGCTGAGTTTTTTCTGCTTACTGCAGGGAGCAATATAAAAAAAACTTTATTTTAGAAAATTGACTTACTGGTTTTTACCATCCCCTATGGCTGCTTGTGGTATTTTCTTTGTTAATGATGTAGTCTCCTCTGCAGTTCCAAGTACGTAAGTGTAGCAGTCCTGCTGGAAAATTAAACCTAGCTAGGGAGGAGTTGACTGGTGACCACAAAAAACAGCTCAACCGCGAAGGAGCGGAAAGGATTTTGGAGTTGGTTCTGGGACACTTCTGTTTTGTGTTATTTTGTAAACTCGGATACAAGCCCAGGACAGGCTTGTAAATACCAGAATCTTTTTCTCTTTATATTGATGAAGAGATGATAGCACTCAGTCCATTGGTAATATATACTTGTTTCCCCCTTTGGGTTTGTACCCAATTGTTTCAGGTTTCAATAGCATGGAGCAGAAATTCTTTTAGAGTATGTTATTAATACTTTGTTAAGGCTCCTTTTACTGACTATATTTGACCTTTGGAGTCTGTTAACAGGATGCAGATTATTGATAAGAGTTCGTGTAATTTGCTCTTCTTTAAAATTACTGCTCAATACCTATTTCAATGCTGGACATCTCAAAAAAATGAATAGACACATTAAGATACGCAATTGACAATGATTTGTGATGGTTTTTTGAACTATTAGGTTGGGCTGGGACACTTTTGTTTAAGAGAATCCTGGGTAGTATGTAAAAGTACACTTAGCTTTGATGCTGTTGTCTTAAAATTACTTGCATACATTTTTACTGCTTGTGTGACAGCTTCTTAAGTTGGTATCTATTTCCTTGATCTTGGGGGGGGGGGTTAGTTTTTCCCTGAAGTTAGCAAATTATAGACAAAAATAAGAGGTCTAATGGCTTCTGGGGTAGAATCTATAGTTCTTCTAATTACACAATTAAGTCCAGTTTGTGGAAATTCAGTTAAAATGTTGAGCAATGCAGAGTAAAGAAGTTGTGCAATACCTACTCTGCTCAAAAACCTTAGCTGCTATACAGTTTTAAGATTGCCTATTTTAACTCATATTAACATTCTGCAGGAGCAAAATGGGAGAGAGAGGAAAGGTACACAAATTCACTGCTGAGCCAAATTTTGATATGTAGAAGAATGTAAAAACAAGAAAGTTTGTTAAAGACTGGCAGCTAAAAGAATTATGAAAGGAGTCACTCTTTCTTCCACCACATGAGGGGCTGAAAATGTGCCGCCCTGTCTGTAGGACAACTGATGACTGGGATATAAAAGAGAACTCAAGAAGGCTAGAAGAAACTGTGTGGATTCCCAAGCTGTAGTCCTGGTTGAGAGTCGCGTTGAAAGACGCTGCCTAGAGTTGCAGGAATCCTGAAGGTATAGCAAAAATGGGCAGATTAAGCACAAAGAAATTATCAGGACTAACTGGTATGCATTAAGAGCTCTGAGGAAATTTAGAAGTCAAATAGCTGGATTTCTAACAGCAGCGTGCTGTCATTATTCACTTCTCCCAAGTGAATAATGACAGGACCAGAGGAAATGGTCTAAAGTTGCAGCAGGGGAGGTTTAGATTAGATATCGGGAAGAATTACTTTACTGAAAAGAGTGGTCAGGCACTGGAACAGCCTGCCCAGGCAGGTGGTGGAGTCACCATCCCTGGAGGTATTTAAGAAACGTGTAGATGTGGCCCTCCAGGGAATGATCTAGTGCCTGAGATAGTAGGGGGTTTTTTGTGTGTGTATGGTTGGACTCGGTGATCTCAGAGGTCCTTTCTAACCATGATGATTCTGTGATTCTGTGCAAGTTTTCAGTTCTGTAGTACTAGAAGGTGTAACTGTGGTGCCAAAACCCAATTGCTCTGGGGACCTTGAGAACTAGAAGCAGGTTAATGTGTTGTCTCTACCAGACAAATTAATAGAAATTGTAATAAAATAAATTTTCTGTAATGTGAATTCTTGCTTTGTATATTTCTTGTAGTATTTTTTTATAAGAGTCAGCTAACTTGATCAAGTCAGTAATTGATTGGGCATGGATGAATAACTGGCCAAAACCAGACAGTTGGAAAAAACTCATGCTAATGATAAAAAGTATTCAGGATAGCGAGGAGGGCTAATTGGGAAAAAAAATAATGGGGGAAAGGCCTTATGAGATTTAGTAATTATGCAGTAAATTGTCAGATGGTATTCACTGTAGGTAAAAATGAAGCAATGCAAGTGGAAAAAGCAGTCCTATGTTGTCATATAAGATGAGAGGCTTTGAGCAGGCTATTAGCACTGAGGAATAAGACCACGCAGTTCCATGATAACATCAACTTGTTGCTAGGCAGCAGATCAAAAAGCAAATGAAATACTAGGAATTATTAGAAAAGGAATAGAGAACAAAACAGGACATAATTATGACAATGCATAAATTACATGGTTCACCCACAAGTTGAGTATCATGTGCAGCTCTTCTCCTATCACCTCAAAATAGTTACGTTAAAGCTGGAAAAGGTTCAGAAAAGAGCAGTGGGGGTGATGGAGTTGATTCTTTATAAGGCACAATTAGGTAGACTGGAGCTCTTCAAGAAAGAAATTCTGGGAATGAGTAAATCACTAGAAGTGCAGAGAGAGCAGACAGAGATGGAGAATAAGATGAACCGGGGACTCTCAATTGAACCTAGCAGGAGCCAGGTTCAAAACAAACTAGAGGAAGCACTTCTTCAGGCAGTGGGTAGTAAAGATATTGCCAAAAGACCCTGAGGGTGCAAGAAGTTGATGGTGCCTGGGGGCAGGCTGGATGCATACTTGGAAAAGAGATACACTGCATGCTGATATGTAGCCAAATTACTACATAACAAGCCTCAAGTGATTAGAAAGTAAAGTATGAAAACAGAGGGAAGTATTGTTTATGCTTGATATCTCTTTTTTTCTTTCTTTTTTTTTTTGTTGCTGAATGTAACTTGTTGCCACTCTTAGAGTCAAAATGTAGGAGTAGGCTGAAATGGTAAACTGACTTCAGCTTAGCTTTGTCCTAGTTCTCCAAGGTGCAAAATAAAGTCTGTGACAGGAATGAATATCATGCTATTTTAGATAAATCCTAAAACCATTATCCATATTTAAATTCCTACTTAAATTCTCTTATTTTTCATTACAGGGATAAGCAAATTTTTGAAAGTCTCTGGTAGTCATGTGAATCTTCAGAAACATCTTTTAATATGAAACCATAGCACCATAACCCTCTAAAAATGTCCCATTCAAACATCTCAAATTAAAAATATTTCTAAAGCATTAAAAAATATTCACCTAAGCAAAAGCACGTCTTGGCTGTAGAGTTTTCTTCCCTTTCAAGAAAACTTATTTCTCAATAGAACTTAACTGTTCTAAAATCCATCTGTCAGGAAAAAAAAAAGAAGAAGAGATTTCTCAGTTACGCTAAAATATGTATGTGAATTGTAAAACTGTTTGTTGGAGGAATTATTCTTTGGATGTCAGTTCTGTATTGGCAATTTGATAACTGTGATTCTGTAGCACCAATATTCAAAGGTCTTTTACAAAAGAAGGTGGAAGGTGTTCTATAAAAGCAAACCTGTTCTTTATGAAAACTTTGTTTCCTTATACAGATAGCCATTTGGAAGAATTTCCTACTCTCCTTCACTGTGCAGCCAGATTTGGATTAAAGAACCTTGCAACGTTTCTGCTGGATTGTCCTGAGGCCCCACGGGCTTGCAAAATAACTAACAAATATGGAGATGATCCAGCAAGGATCGCTGAGAAGCACGGACACAGTGAACTAAGAAAATTAATCAAAGAATTATCAGTAAGTCCATATGCTTTTTCATGTGTCATCTATAATTGGGGGACTCTGATGATGTACTACTGAGATCCCGTAGTGTCTCCTCTTGTAAAGCCTAATATGTTGTGTCCTTCTGTGTGAAAGTATTACTATACACTCCTGTCTCAGAAAGAGGGATCAAAATGGGGTACAGCCGCTTTCGTTGTGCGCTGTCGGAATGGAGACCAGAGTTTTTGCACTGCTTGAATTTCAGGCAGGTAATGGAAGGAAAGCAGTGAATCAGAAGTACCTTATGTGGCCTAGTTAGATTGGTGCTTTCAGCACCCAAACAAGAGTTATTTTGTAAGTGGTCTAGCCCAACCATGTGGAGTAGGAGAAAAGACTGCTTTAAAGTGACTCTGAACTCTCTTAGCGTTGCCGCCCTTCAGCATTCAACAAAGAGTGGTTCTCCTGCCTTGACTATCCACTCCACTGTGAAGGAAGGCTATATTTTACCACACTTTGTTAGATGGAGTAAATCCTTCTTCAGTTTGGGTATGTGTGAGGCGTTCTGGGCAATAGTTGCTTTTCCACATGAAAGAAAATAGAATACGGGTCTGTCCATAGTTCTAGCACACAAACTATTGCCAATAAAAGAATTGGCAGTATAAAAAGCAATATACTGTAGTAACATTTGGGAGCTTTAACCTATTTTAAGTCTTTATTGTGCTAACTCTAATATGAGCAGAGATGATAATTCTTGCCCCAGAGGTTTTAAAGCCTACAGAACAAATCAGGTAAGATCTATATTGAAAGAAAGACAGGATGTGCACATTGGTAAAGGTAAGCCTATGTTGTGAAGACAGGGCGCAGCTTTGCTGATACTGTAGGGGGGGTTGTTGTTTTGGAGTTTTTTGGTGTTCTTGTTTTGGTGTTTTTCTTTTTTTGGTGGTTTTTTTGGTTTTGTTTGGACTCCGTGTTCACAGACAAATGGTAACAAGAGACATGTAAGAGGAGAAAATACCAGGAGTAAGAAAGCCAGAAGTTTTGCTTTTCTGTTAACCAATCATCTTGATGTAACCATGGATAGACATAAGACCAAAGATAATATTTGAAGAAATATAAGATAATAGCTGTGTAGATTATGTCGGAGAGAATGTTTTGCATGACTAAGGAGGAATATGCAAGAAACTTAAGGGTAGTTTAATGTAGAAAGAGATATCATAAAGAATGGAAACATTGGCTGACAGATTAGTTACTAGAATTCTGGAGCAAGGGCATAGGGTTTGGTCAAGTTTTTCTTTGATAGGGTTGGGATCTAATATATAGCTGAAGAAGAGACATTGGGAAAATGAAGTGTTTGATCGGTGTTGAACCATGAAGATGGCTTTCTCAGTGTTTTATGAGCAAATTTTTTTTTAATGAGTTCAAAAGGAAGAAAATTGCAGACTCTAGAGCCTGAAAGTAAGGGATTTTGACAGTGAGCAAGATGCTGAATGAAAATATGCTATTTAACTTTTTTGTTGTTGTTGAACAGCTATTGGTAAGGCCCTGAAAACGCTGAGGGCAGCAGGGGGAGAATATGTGCAAAGCAGGTATTTCTCCTTTCCTAGTACTGTTAAAGAAAGCTTTTGCCTAATTAAGGATGTGATTTGGTGTCTTTTCTGAAGTGGTGGAATATTTCCTTGCATTTACTGGATGATGAATCTGATCAGTTCTCAGAGCTTTTTCTATTGATGGAGTGCAAAGGGGTGTTGTGCTACAGAGGTGATACTTTTCCCTCAGTTTTTGATGCTGTAGTTGAGATAAAATTTAACTAAAGAAAACATCCTCCTTACCGTCCAGTGTAAAGCTGTCCACAAAACCAAGCTGTCTTCCTGCAGCAACATGTTAGTAATTTTGCATTTAGCACTTTCTAGTTGCCATAGTTCTCTCACAGTCATCCTTGCACTAGTCAGACGCTGGTCAGAGAGCTCCTGTCAGCAGCAGTCTGACGTATAAGGTCAGGCCCCTCAGCTCTTGGAGTTTACCAGTTTGCCTTGAAGAGAATGGAACTGTGTTCCCCAGCACCCCTGCCTGTGGATTTTGCTAGATGCCATCTTTGTATGGTTGGGTACCCCAGGTACATGCTATGTGTAAAGGATTAGTAAGACTAGGCAGACTGTGAGTAAGGTGATATTTAACTTTCAGTGAGATACCTAGATTTCTTGTCTAAGACAGTCATATGAGTCAAAGAGTTGAGCATGGAAACTTAGCTTTCATGGTTAATTTATCACATTTAATGATTATGGTTTATTCCATAGGACATTTATTTTTTATGCTAGTGTTGTAGAAACTCGTACCCCTGCACTTCAGATGTATCTTTGTTATGTACCCCACATGGGACTGGAGGTTTCACAAAATGGGTAATTTTTTTTTTCCACTTATATTCAACTTCATGCTATAGTTTGGGGCCTCTGTAAGAGGAGACATAAGTACACATGGTACAGGCAGACTACAACTGGTATGTATTGAGAGACTACATTGCGATTCTAGAGTCTTTTTACATTTTGGTAGACTGTCAGTGACAGAAGGCAGTGTTTGTGAGGGTGATACATTTCACTCTAAAAAGCGTGCAAAGTATGTGCATGCCTCTGATTAGCTTTTCTTTTTTAGTAGGATTATTAATTGTCCTAATAAAGTCTCAGAATAAAATTATCAATCTAAACCATGGATTTATAATGGTAACTCTAACTTTATCCAGTGTAATTTTTCATTTAAATGGTTCCTTCATGGTACGTATCTGCTATTGTTTGCATGTAAACAGTTAATAATAGTTATTCTCTGCTCGTGATGACTGCTCTCCCTAGTGTGAATACTTATACCAGCAGTGAAGTAAAAACAACTCTACTGCGATCATGAGCATGTGCAGTCTGGTTGGGACATGCAGTTGTACTACCCATTTTCAGTTGATTCAAATGGCACGGCTTACTAATGCAACACAGGTACAAATTGGAGCACGCTTCAAGTCTGCCAAATGTGTAATATGGTATTTTAGAAATGTTAGCTCCAACCACTGGGAGAAAAATGTCTTATTTGTGTCCCCTGTAATAGTGCACTTAAGAACAAAAACACTTACTGTACTTCTGTAATTGATGGGAATGTGGAAAAGAAATATTTGCATGGCTCTGAGCCAAGCAGAATTTAGTTTAACCACGTTCCAGGAACTTCCCGTTACAGCTGGAGTATTGAAATTGCTCATTATTACAGTAGAAGTACTTTTGTACTTGGCTTACCTTTCACTGTTTTAAAATTGTTACCTGTGTTTTGACATTCCTTTAAGGAATAGCCCCAAAATACACACAATAATTCATCACTTCTATCATAAAGAGCAATAGGGTTCCAGAAAAAATGAGTGTATAAAAACATACATTCAATTTGTCCAAAATTGTGGAAAGTATCTTTCATTTGTCTTTGTGCTGGAGAATCCTTCGGGGAGTAAGAATTCCCTGAGATGGTTAGAGTGAGAGAGAGAACAGCAGAAGTGGCAACACCACAGCTACTATTTCTGCCTTCAAGCCCAGGGCTTTGCTGTGCAGCCCTCTTTAGTGGGCAGATCTGTGTTCAAGGGCTTTTTTGGTGATGTAGCTTTGCTGGTAAGGCCCTTCAGCTCCCACAACGAGCTGGCTTACTGGAAAGATGCTAAGGGCTCAGGTGAGCTGTAGGAGCTGGCTGACTTGCACACTGGGCCATCTATATGGCACAAGTTCCCTTTCCTTGTTTAGAGGGAAAACCTCTTTTCTGGAACAGGACACCAGGAGTGTTGGTGTGGGGAGTGTTACAGCCACAGAAGGCAGATCCGGACTGCTTGGTGGGCACGCTGGGAGCATCTCCTGATTTGTGTCAAAACAAAGCACAAGGGAAGGATCATCTAACATGTAGCATGCACGTTGATGCAGCTGTATGAATGGAAGGAAAGAGGTTTTAGTACCGGTGATATATGCAGGGTCATTAATTGCTAAATCATCACACCCTTTAAGAACCTATATAAATGTGTGCTCCTTCCCACAAGTGGTAGTGTCTGCCTTCTCTGTCAGAGTCCTGCATTTCAAACACTCCTTGAAAATGTCTTCTTTGTGCTGAGGGAACATTGCAAGACTTGATCCTTTTGTGTTAAAGGTACTAAATTGACAGATCTGTCCCTAAGAGAGTCTTTAATAGAGACTCTCTAAAGCTCAGTTTCAAATGTGTCAGCGGTTTATGAAGCAAATTGTATTTTTCTTGCATTTTAGCACAAAGCCACCTAAATGGACATTCATTTCCAATTTCTACATGTTTCATTATAGTTTAGATGAAGTAATTCCCTCTTCTATAGCATAAAAGAGGGATATCACCTAATACTCTGTGATAACATCCTAAATTGTTTCTTGGTCTTGTGATTTTATTCCTTTATAGAACCAAATACTTGAATATTTTTCATAATTGCTTTTAGGTTAAATTGCTTGAATCAAGCGTGTGAATTTAAAACTAATAAGAGACATCCAGTAGGAATGTCAGGCAGGAATCCTTGTCTTGGAGCAGGGGAAATGATGAACCTTTTGAGTTCAGTTGATCCAGCTGGTGGCTCAAATGCCAGTAAGAAAGCCTGGAGTACTTTTGCTTTCTGTTAGCCACAGGCTCAAAACATATCTGGCAGTACCCGTGATACGTAGTACCTTGTTAAGCTGTGGTTTTTTGCTCTGATATCAGGGCCCTATTTGAAATGCTTGCCTTTTGTGTATGCTCTGTCCCTTCAAGCTCTGACGTCGACACTAACTTGTTGTTCTTGTCCCCAACTGTAGTCTTCTGAGCCTTTATAGAAGTTCCCCCTCCAGAAAATAAATAACTTAAATGAGATTCTTATCCAGCACACAAAGGAAGACTTTAAAAAATAGATGAGAGAGTTTCTAAGCTTAAAGTAACTAATGAGGGGAGTATGTTCAATTTGTGACCTAACCCTTTAAAATTGGAGGTCGTGCTGATAGCCAGTTTAGGCATTTATGCTTTAGTATGGGCGTAATTCTTTGTTCTGGCACTTTGGGTTGTTAGTTTCTGCCTTCTTTTACTTGGAACTGTGCTGCTGAACGTGTCATAGTCAGGAAGATTACTGTGTACCACTTGTAGTATACGTTGCAGTTTCTAAGAAAAATACAATTCAGAAAATGTTTTATTGGCTGTTTAATGCAAATAACTTCTGATTGTTGGCTTTGGCCTTTATAGCAGATTCCTAGGGCTGACATAAATGTTATTTAAATATAAAGATTGAAACAGTCATGTTGGCACCACACAGTCAAGACAGCACAAATTAATTTTTATTTTTAAAATACCTTCTAACATTTCAGAAGTGTTTGCCTGAAATCTAAAGCAGAAAATGCAGGTTAATTGAGCATTTCTAACCTGCCCAAGATCTGTGGTTAGGCACGTGACAGTCCAGTGGACTGACAGAAGAATCTTCTTCCTCTACCACCAGTAAAACTCTGCCTGGATTTATTGTTTAATATAGAATCACAGAATTGTCTAGGTTGGAAGGGACCTTTAAGATCATCTCGTCCAGCCATCAATCTAACTCTGATAAAAACCATCACTGCAGTATGTCAACCCATTTTTTAAATACCTCCAGGGACAGTGCGTCAACCACTTCCCTGGACAGCACATTCCAATGCTTAATAACCCTTTCCATGTAAAACTTTTTCCTAGTATGCAATCTGAACCTCCCCAGCACAACTTAAGGGCATTTCCTCTTCTCCTGTTGCCTGTGACTTAGGAGAAGAGATCAATTCCCGCCTCCCCACACCTTCCTTTCAGGTAGTTGTAGAGAGAGAGATCTCCCCTCAGCCTCCCCTTCTCCAGGCTGAACACCCCCAGCTCCCTCAGCCTCTCCTCACAAGGCTTATTCTCCAGACCCCTCCCAGCTTCGTTGCCCTTCTCTGGACCCGCTTCAGCACCTCAATTTCTTTTTTGTGGTAATATAATTTTCTGTCTGCTTGCTTCAGGCACTTCTTAGGCAGCTATTGTAAATATAATAGGTATTTAATTCTGTACATATTGGTGAAGTTCCTTTAGAATTGTATCGATTGAGGCAGCGCCCTGGATAGGCCTTTCACTGGATAGGCCTTTCACTGGATAGGCCTTTCACTGGATAGGCCTTTCACAAGAAGCTTGGGGTTTTTTTCCAGAAGGGAGATTTACATCAATTCCTTTCTAACTCTGGTGAGGTGCATCCTGCAAAGTCTAGATCTGTAGTTACTGAGTTCATTGCTGTTAGCAGTTCCCTCAGCAGAGAGAAACATAATCATACAGGTGGTCATGATTTTCACTCAGAGCCTGTTTTATGGAAGGCATATGTTTTAGATAAGATGGGCGGTGGGGGAGAGAGTTTTTGTTTCTGAAATACTGAACTATATTTTTTATAAATCTTAGCAAACTTAAAGGATGGGCAGGGATGTAGGTTGGCAGGTAATTCATCATGGTACACCTCTCATCTCTGTCTTACTTTGAAGTGAATGGTTGAACCAGAATACAGAGTTTTTTCAAGTATCTTCACCTTGATGAAATAGAAAAGAATCTACAAATACAGTGTATTGTGGAAATTGAGGGTCCTTTTTTTCCTCAGTTGTTTTATGCAAAAAGAATCTTACCTGGCTTTGTAGCTACTATCACCAAATGTCAATAAATCTTTAGATGGCAGGAATCCCTTCAGTGAGGGACTGTGAATGCCCCATCCCTGGAGGTGTTCAAGGCCAGGCTGGATGGGCTTTGAGCAACCTGGTCTAGTGGCAGGGGCGTTGGAACTCAATGATCTTTAAGGTCCCTTCCAACCCAAACCATTCTATGATTCTCATGATTTGCTAGGAAGTTCTAGAACCTCTTTGGGAATCTGCTTTTTTGAACACAGAGGTAGTATTCTTACATTTATGTTTAGCTTTGTGTTTCTATCTATTGTGTATGATATGGCAGAGCTCCCCATCAGGAAACTTATTATATTTTTAAAGGTGGTTGCAATATCTTCCTGAGCTATTAATTTTCTGCTGGGGAAGAACCACATGTAGAAAGATGAAGTGGGTATATATTAAAGAATCTTAAATGAAATTAATCTGATTGCTATCAATATTTGTTTAATTACTTTAAATGCTACTGTAGTATTGCACTGGCCCATAGCTCATTACATTCAAATAGCTGGAAGAGTACGTGAAAGAGAAGAGGATTAGTCCCGTTTCTGAAATGAGTGCTAATCCACTAGTGATTCTTCAGTGAAGCCTACTGGGATTTTATTCTTGCCACAATATTTTAATGTTCAGAAATGTTGGTTATGTGCATCCTTTGGTACACTGGAAGTTAGTTAACTGAAATGAATAAGTGAATGTATTCTTTGATACTTTTTAAGTGACTGGGTATTCACAAATCAAATTCTTAAACTTCTTGAGGAATTGGAGCTAAACCCTGTGAGTTTCTGCCAGCTGATATGATTTCCATCAGATGTTTGTTCACTGAGGTTTTTTTTTCTTTTCCAAAATTGCCAGTGAAGAGGTTTGCCATTACCAGTGCTTTGTGTCTTAAGATTTGATTTGAGGAGTTTATTATTTTTATTTTAACTAGTGACAAGGTTTCCCTTTTCTTTCACATGTTCACAGAGGGACGTGTTCCCTGTGGTAATAACTTGCTGGCAAATACTGCCTTTTGAGGTCAGACAGTTTATGTTTTAGTGAAGAGACAAGGTATGAACTGAGCATGGAAAAGCTTGGCTCTAAGGAGGAAAGGCTAGATTTCTCATTTTAAAAAAAAGTCACAGTCATCCCTGGAAGTGTTCATGGCCCTGTTGGATGGGGCTTTGAGCAACCTAGTCTAGTGAAAGGTGTCCCTGCCTATGGCAGCAGGGGTGGAACTAGATGGTCTCTAAGGTCGCTTTCAACCCAAACCATTCTATGATTACACTAAACACATTTTAAAAGTTTTTATGTAGATTTTTATTCAGACTAGAACTTTGAACCTTAATTATGATTAAATCTTCTGTCATAACTATGCAATTGAGTGCAACTTCTTCCAAAAGAATGATAGATGGAACTGCAGATGTGGAAACCTTGCTTCTGTATCAGATGCCTACTGAAATTGTGTGTAATTTAAAATTAACTAAGATTTTTTTTCTAAAGAATTGTCTGATATTTTGTCTCATCTTTTGATATTTTGTAACTATAGAAGTGACACAGTGGAAGGCAGTTGTTTGCAACTCACCATTTCCAAAAACCTTTACAATTTTTAAGAGAAACTTAAGTGCTAATGGAATTTCAGGCAAAATGCTTGTGAATTAAAAGCAAGGGAAATGAAAAAGGGTTCTGTAATGATACTTCTGTTCTTAAATGTATTTAGGATTGTAAAACCAAGGGATTTCCAGAGGTCTTGAGTGTTTTGTTGACAGGGCAACATCAGCAAAGATGCTTAGCTAAGGGGCTGTTTGGGAAGGTGAGGTGGGAAGAGGTGGGAAAAAGTACTACTACTTTTTCAGTAGTAGTATTTAGGCTGAAAAGAAGAATCTGTATCTGTAGATAAGAAGAAAAGAAGAATCTGTATCATTCACAGAATGATATGGGATTGGAAGGGACCTCTGGAGATTGTCTAGTCCAACCCCCCTGCCAAAGCATGTCCACCTAGAGCAGGTTTCATCTGCATTACTACGCTATGAATCCGTTTGAACATGTGATTTTCATTTGGCTAAGCTTTTTATGTTAATGAAAAAATGAAAAGTACTTTACAGAAGTGAGAGAAAAGTGACCATGCTATGTTGTTGTAGAAATTAATGGCATGCCTATGTCAAGTCTGGCCTCCACATCTTTATAGTGTGTAAATAAGTATGTTCAGGTAGATGAAGACGGAGGAGATGTTAGAAGGTATGTGGTAAAAATATGAAGAATAATGACTGTTTTCAAAGTAAATGAGCTACTTCTGCTTAACCTGTCTCAGTGTAAGTGAACAAACAAATTTGACCTGAAATACTGTTCTGCATAAGAGGTAATTTTTTATCTATGCACCTAGTTAAGATATCATTGAAGCTAGGGGCATAGGAAGGAGTCACTATGTAGTATGTTGTTCTCATCCTGAGGGCTTGAGTCCTCTACCTGGTTTACAAACCAGTTGCATGAGATTAAGGAAGAAATTTTCTCAGGGAGAAGCTACCCCATAGCTGTCCATTAAAACAATTGTTCCTTTCCATCTACTTTCCTGCACTGACTGTTCCAATAACAGTATTATCAGGGAGAAGGTTGCCTTTTTATTTCTTCTTCCTCAAACACAGATGTCTCAGAAGCCCTTACAATGCAAAGGAAAAGGTGAAATGATCTAAAATCATCTGCTTAGCTTCAGGTTTACTACAGAAGGAAGGATTGCTGGGACATTCCAATGGAAAGTCTAGAAGCAACTTTTGGGTCTTACCTCTGTCAGTTTGAAGCAATATGAAGGTATGTAACTGTCAAAAAGCAGGTTTACATTGATATAGTATATGCTCTCGGTGAGACTATCTTGAGTGTGCCTTTTGGCTGCCTCCCAGTGATCTGGAAGGAATCAAACATAGAATCATATCTTACAAGTCGTTGAGCACAAGGAAAGATAACATGTCAAAAATGCCTTTCTACGGCCCCTCAGAAGGGAAAAATCAGAAACAAACAAACAAAAAAAAAACCCATAGAGCAAAACTGTAATAAGGAGTTTTCAACTTCCCAGGGGAAAATGAAAGAAAATTGGGAGTGGAAAGGAGATGCTAAAGTTATTGTGGTAGATATAATCTGTGAGCCAAAACCACCTACCTTCCGAGTGACATTATGTAATCTGAAGGGAGCTTTTTGATCTCAAAGCCCTATGAAAAACTAGATTGAGAAGCAAGAATTAATGAGTTAAGTTAGGTAAGAGTCTTGCCATGTCCTTAGCAATCTGAAGCTTCAGAGCTCTGCACAGATCTAATAGTGACTTACCAGACTTTCCTACAGCTGTAATTTATTACTTAATTAGCAAAATTGTCTTTAGGCTCTACATCAATAGAATGACCATTAGGGAAAGGCATTTCTCAAAGCTACCAAGCCCATTATATGGAAACTGCTTAAGAAAATCCATTTCTGCCCTGCATAGCGTTAGTTCTGTTTAACACAGCCATGCACAGTCTCAATTTATAATTCTGTCTGAGGACCCGGCACAGAAGGCACACTATTTCGCCTTGTATTTTTCCCACACCCATATATTGTTTTACAATATATGATTCAGTATTTCATTGCCAGGTCTCTAAGGTGTCTAGCAATAATAATTTCCTTTTCTTATGCTTGATGTGAACTTAATAATGGTTTCTGATTTCCTACACTCTCCCAACTCAGAAGAACATGTGGCAATTGGCATATATGCGGTGACTTTCATGCAAAAAGCCAACATGTTAATAGATTGCTTTATAATACATGTTTAATAGGGATCACAATCACTATAATTGAAATTGTATGCTGTGTCTGTAACAAACGTGGGCAGCCTTCCTCAACCCCATGAGCTACATGCCAAAATCTTTGTGTGGCTGGCAGCAGCAGCAGTGTACATATGTCAGAGGTTTGGGAGTTATTCTTAGGTAAAAGTTGTTAATAGTTCTCTACAGCTCATCCTGCGAGCGTGAGGTATATAACTGGATCTTAGCACTCTGATGATGCCAACCTTGTGAGCCACATTGGCTTAACAATTTTACTTCCTCCTGAGATTTCAGGTTATTTTGCTGCTCCAGTATGGTCTTTGGGTGACCTGGGAGCATCCCTGAAATGTTAAAGAACTGCTTATGAGCCGCAGTTCGCCACCTGTGGCCTTCTGAATTCCAGCGAAATTCACCTGTTGTTAATAAATACCACCTTCTGAGAGCCAAAAGAATGAAAACATACAGGAAAGTCTCATATAGAAGACACTAGCAAATTCCCTCCAGACTACCTAGGAAAATGCAGAAATCGGTCTCTGTACCAGGCATGGAAGTAATATAATAAGTGTGATTCCCACTTGGATCACTTAATCAAATCTTAAAAGATGTTTTTTTAATGAGAGGGTTTTTTTCAATGCTGCCAGTTGATAGCATGTGCTGTCTTACGTTAATGGGTCAAAGGAAGGAACAAAAGTTTCCATGGAGACTTTATATGACTCCAAGGTGTTTTCCAAATTAATTAAAGTCTTGTGTTGCAAGGAAAAGAGGTTAAAGGTGACAAAACCTAGTACTGTTATATAGACCTGCAGTCAATCCTGGCCAGGTTGTTCTAGGGACACCTGTCATCATTGACAACATAGTCAGTGAAGTTATACCTGTAGAAATTAGTGAGTTTTACAGATTTCTTTGTTCCTCTCTTCAGAAAAGTTAAGCAAGACAGACCTAGGTGCAAGCCTGAGCAAATCATGCACATACAGAACAAGTGAAAAAGTCTCCTTATGGAAAATCCAAAATAAATAATTTCAGAATTCTGAATCATGATTGAGCTCGTTAGTGAGAACTGTTCACCTCTTTTTTTCCCAGGTTATTAAATAAAGAATAGGTTTTTCATTTTAATTTATTATTCTTATGTGCATATTAAGTGCACCCATGTAATGCAAAGGGAAAGATGATATTTCTTACTAGTTTTTTGGTAAATGGCATGACAAAGAAGCACAGTGTGCTCAGTACATTGGGACTGCATTGCGTTGTGCTGTGGCTCATGAAATATGATGTGTTTAGTTAGAGCTTGGGCACTCAGTGAAACAGGCGTCTGTCAGACCCTGACTGTGAATCATTACTGAGGAACAAATAATGCACAGTGCCAGGAGCAAAATGCAGCACGTTGTTCAGGCAGCACTTAACTAGGAGGAGTAGTTAAAAGACTTACTGGAGTTGAAAATCTTCAGAAAGGTGGTAAACAACTGGGTAGGGTTTTAACCATGATTCACTCTGCATTTGCAAGCAGTAGATGCCAGCAAAAAGAGTAGACGGTAGGAGTGTATGAACAGAGCCTTAAACAGCCTTGGAAAAATGCAGAGCCTGGTGTGCTACTGTTGGACAAAAACATCCATTCCACAGAGCAGAAATAACATACCCAGGGCACAAGTGAACCTTCATAAGAGCTGAAGTTTTAACTACCTGCCACATTAGAGGTGAAAAAAGTAAAGAGATTTGGAACAGAAGATGATACAGGGATTTGCACTTACTTGGAATTGAGAATTCATTCTTAGGGAATTATTTCTAATCTGGCTTTTTTCACCAGCAACTGAGGATCACCAGGGGTGAAAATATACAGTGGACAAGGTATGTTTATCTAAGTAAAGATGGAGAAGCTAAAAATGATCACTAAAGTGTATGGAGTTCTGAGGTACTGTGGCTGTGATCATCAAACTAAGTTATACTGCATGGCACCATGTTCTCATAAGCATATGTTCAAAATTTGGTGCTTGTGGCTTAAGTAATATGGTCACTAGCAAAAATAAATGCCGTTTTACCAAGCAAATGAGAAAGATTTAGCAGCATTCCAAGAATTTTAAAAGATTAATATCCTTTTGAAAAGCTTGTGTTAGATGAAATAGATCACAAATGGCTTTATTGCTGTTGCCTGAGAAGTCCATGAGGCCACAGGGGAAGGCTAGCTGTGGATTTGTGGTCTGAACACCATACATGGCAGTTTTGTTATAAAATTAAAATATAAGTGTTGGGTTTGGAGAAAGTGAACTTTGTGATCTGCTGCAAAAAGGGCTATGGAGCGTTTGTGGATAGTAATGATGACAGTAGTACAAAGCAACAAAGGTTGCATCTTCCCAATAATTACTAGAATGACAAGGGTTTCTGCTATATAGGTGGGAATTTTTCTCTTTTTTTAACAGGATGAGACTGGAAACTTTTATACTGTTTGGGATGAATAAATTGTAAAGGATACAAAATAATTCAAATGCATTTAAGAACAGAAAAATCTATGGCAGGGGAGGAGAGATCTTTTATACTTGCACTGAATGAACTATATGACTGGAGACACAGTTAAGAATTTTCATATATGTCAAAAATATAGGCCAGGTCAAGTGAAAAATTCATTGTTGATAGTTTATGAAGAATTACCTCCCTAGAGAAAAGTAGAGACAGGTTTGTTTAAGTTGCTGGGGGCAGGGGGAATCATGTATTCTATATTTTTATTCTCATTCCTCTAAGAGAGTTTCAAAAGATCTCTCAATAGCTCTCACAGCAAATGTTGATAAACTAGTGATTGGATATATCAAATCTTGATTTTTGTGGATAACACTATTCTTCACCTAATAATACATGAAAATTGACCATATTTATGCAGGGAAGTGAAAGGCTTTGCAAATGAGGTACAGATTTAAAAACTGTAGTGCTGTTATTCATTATTTTCATTCTTAAAAGGCTAGTAAAAATGGTATTAAAAAGCAGCTATATGCTAACAGGGTGTAGAATTATACTTGGATCTGTATTACATCCTGTAAATTGGCAGAATAATGCAAATGAATCATGGATTGGCATCGTCTGTAACCAAAACGGTTGTGCTCTTGGTGGCAGAGGACAGTTGCTGTAAACGTGAAGGGCTACAGCAGCAGAAGCCAGTCAGAACTCAGCAGGAATTTGTGATCTAGCAGCTCTCTGCACAACATTGTATTTAGAGTGGCCTCAGTGACTGCATATAGAAATGTTTTCACAAAAAAAAACAACAGTGGACTGTTTTGCAGACTAATAGGAGATTTCCATAAACCCTGAAGCATCAGAACTGCAGGATCTAACCCATCCAGAAGAAAGAAATGGGTTGTTGCTACCTGACAGTTGATGTACTTTAGAAGACTTGGAAATTTACCGACATTCACAAAGATTCACGTGGAGTAGTTAAATGCTACTGGTTTGTTTAGTTAATAAATTGATTATAAGAATTTTAATTGCCAAGAATGATGCTAGTTTCAAACATTTCGCCTGGTATTTTGTGAGACTTAAATTCATCATAGCCTCCAATAAGTTTGTGAGTCATTTTTGATATTCAGAATTGTAATTTTGACCTTTCTTTTGGATTTCTCTAGTTACAGATATTTCCATTCCTAATACTTAATAGTTGGGAAATTTAATTGTGTTCATTGTAGTTCAGTTAGCAGTTAAATGTTAATTGAATACTGCTGGTTTGTTTAGATAGTAGCTCTAGATTAATTTTCAGATTTTTCTGATTGGAGGAAGTTTTGTGTTAGATTGGTACACAAATTATTATAATGGTCTTACAACTGTTACTGATTCTAAATGGTACTATAGCAAGCTCATAGCTTGCTGGTGTATAGGGTAAGAATGCAGTTAAGAATTGTTCCTGAGTGGTTTGGGGAGTAAATGCTTCCATGGTTACTGAATTCTTCAATTTTTGGTCTTAGCATTAGAGAGGAAATGTATATCAACACTACTATCTCTAAATTAGTGTCAATAGTGCTATTTAACAAAATTAGTCTTTGGTTCATAACATTTGCAGTTCTGTGTATTTAGAGAAATATTTTGTAATTCTAAAGATGTTCTTGATATCCTACAAGTGTTGCCTTCGATGTAGTATTCACATACTAGTATAGCTTGTATGTAGAAATATATAGTGATCTTTCCTAGAGCTCAGATGCACGAAATGTCATGCATTAAAATGCATGGTGAGGCTGCACCTCGAATACTGTGTTCAGATTTGGGCCCCTCACTACAGGAGGGACATTGAGGTACTGGACCATGTTCAGAGAAGAGCAATGAAGCTGTTGAGGGGTCTAGGGTGCAAGTCTTATGAGGAGCAGTTGAGGGAACTGGGGATTTTTAGCCTGGAGAAAAGGAGACCGAGGGGAGATTTTATCCCTCTCTACAACTACCTGAAAGGAGGTCATAGAGAGGTGGGGGTAGGTCTCTTCTCCCCAGTCACAAGCAATAGGACAAGAGGAGATGGCCTTAAGTTGTATCAGGGCAGGTTTAGATTGGACATGAGGAAAAATTTCCTCACTGAAAGGCTTGTCAAGCATTGGAACAGGCTGCCCAGGGAAGTGGTTGAGTCTCCATCCATGAGGGTATTTAAAAGAGGTGTGAATGTGGCACTTAGGGACGTGGTTCAGTGGTGGACTTGGCAATGTTAGCTTTACAGTTAGACTTGATGCTCAGAGTATGCTAACTTTTTTCAAGATTTAAACCTTGATGTTTATTGGGTAAATACATATAATATAAGGATTAGACACCCTCTGTTCCCATCACGTTTACTCATCTGCAAAAAAGACTAGAGGTCTAAGTTCAGAAATCCTGACAAAATCATTGCCCCTGGTCCATTAAGCTCATTGTCTACATCTGGATACAGAAGAGGGATAGAGGCAAGTTATTTGAGTCACAGACTTTACATGTGTGTTGTGGTTTAACCCCAGCTGGCAGCTGGGACCATACAGCTGCCCATACAGTTCTCCCTCCTCCCCAGAAGGGCAGGGAGAAAAGGAGGGGAAAGGGAAAAAACTCATGGGTTGAGATAAAGACAGTTTAATAGAAACAATAATAGGTAAGGAAAATAACAATAAAAATAATAACAATAATAATAATGACACAAGTCCCTCTCCCTGCTGAGTTGGCAGCAGTGATTGCAGATTCCCACCTGCTGGCTGACCCCATTAATATACTAAGCATGACATCTGTGGTATGGAATATTTCATTGGCCGTTCCATCTTTCTGTCTAGGCTCCTTCTCAGCTTTTGTGGGAAGTTAAAAAATGTCCTTGAAAAATATAAACATCACATGGCAACAACTGAAACTGTATGCATTATTGACATTCCTTTCATACCAAATCTGAAACACAGCAACCTCTAGAAAGAAAATTAACTCTGTCCCAGCTGAAACCAGGACAATATGTTACTCCACTTTTTAGCTGTAACTACTGAGAGGAGTGAATGTCAGAGCAGTGCCTATGAAGCCATTTATTTATAAGAAATGGACCAACAGAATCTCAGTCTTCCTGGTATTTGTGAGCTTCTGAGTCTAGATCTGGCTTTCTGTTACTCCTGTCACAGCTAGTCTCTGAAAAAGGCTAGAACCGTGTGGGTTCAACATGTCTGACCTAACAAAAAGTCAGATTCTCTTTGTGATTTTGACCCACTTCTAATTATAATCACATTTTTTGGTGTGGTGTTGATTAGGGATGAGGTACAATTTCATTACAGGTTTTTCCCATTAACACTAGGATTCTGGATATTTTAACATCATAAATAAGGAACTTATTCTACCCAAAAACAATACTAACAATACTCAAAATCATGATAGTGATGTGCAGCTTTTGAGTAGGGTTTGCAGGAGCACAAAATTGTGTGTCACTTTTTTGATTGTGAATCCTCTTTCCCTTGTTCAGGCTGTACTTAATGGTTAGGCATTATTGCTGACTAAGTTTGGTTCAACTGAGATGGGCGAGAACTAAATTTTATTCCTAGAGAAGCTCTAAGTTCTGGGAGAGGTGTTTAATAAATATAATTCTGGGTAGCATATTTTGTTGAGATCCCAGTTATATCCATGTGAAAAAGCTAACATTTTTCCTCAAACTGGCTCTTGAAGATAATACTTTTATCTTTGTCAGTACTTTTCTTCTGTCTTTTTACTATTACTTTACCTCCATGTACTGGTAAAAAAAAATTGTAAATGTGTCGGGCATCTTTAAAGCATCCTCCCACTGGGCTTAGTCTTGCACTGTGCTTTGCACTCTGGCTCTTGTAGGCTTAATTGGTGGATGCCACTAGGCCTTCAGAAAGGAGAAAATGGCCTTCAGAAAAGTTCTTCAGTCCTTTGGGAAAAGCTGCTTCTCGTAGCTTTTTTATACAAAGAGGGCTGGAGTAAGTAAAAGAATGAAATGGAAGCAAAGCAATATTTAAGTGGGAGTCCTAACGTTATTTGCAAAGCATAGGACAATGTTGAGCAGAAGGTAGAACGTAGACATGACTCTAGTCTATGGTCTAATCAGAGATCAACGGGAGGAGGAAATCAGTGCAGTAATCTAACACTTATTTTATTAATGAATTCTAAGATATCAACCAGTTCTGCTTCACTCAAGTAACATATTTTACATGTGAAAATTTAGATCGGTAATCTGATGATTTTGTTTATTTTGTCTTACACCAGAATTTCTGATACTTTATCCCAAAGATGCAAATGTAATAGAAATGGGTTTGTGGGCATCTACCCAGTTCTTAACAGTTCTGTAAAGTGACAGTTTTACAGTTTGCTCATGACATGAGTTTATGTTTTTTGGGCTGAGTCAGTAGGTGATTCTGTCCCAGGAATCTCAGTAGGTAAAGAATCAAACCCCTAGTTCAATACAAATTTATGAAAATTAACTCTAATTATTGGGTTTTGTTGGACTCAGTTGCTATCTTCATTGCAAACTGTTTATTTGATTATTTTTTTAATATCTATTCAGTGTATTTTCAGATACTGCATTTTGTTATGGCTTTGCTCCATAGTTCCAAGCCCTCTATAAACATGTTATAGTTCAGGTGCTTTCACTGACATTTCTTCTTTGTCATTTCTTACCTCAGTCAAAATTACATTCTTTTTTCTATTGACCGGAGAAGCACAACACTAATTAAGAAGAGGTTGAATGCCATTGGGGCTGTCAGGTTTTATTTTCTACACAGGAGGCTACATAGGAGATACATTTTCTATGTAGGAGGGTGTTTTCTAGGTTTAGAGAAAGAGAAAGGGAGTAGGAGTCAGGAAATTTGTTGTATTTGTGAGGATTTTATGTATGTGGCCTTTTTGTGCTACTTAAATTACATATGCTAATACAATTATGGTGCTTGTATAAGGTGCTTTTGTATTAATTATGTATGACATGGATATGTTAAGAAGGTGGAGAGCTATTTTAATCTAGTGTTAATTTTCTATGAGCTAGTAGGGTGCTGACTTTTGGACTTGGAGCATGATAGAGCTGTTGTTCAGGCTTATGTGCTCTTATTCCACATAGAGAAATGTTTCATACCTTTACATCAGAAGAGTCTCTTTTATTTTGAGGTATGGGTCTCTGACCTCTCTCTCTCTTCCCCGTTGTAACTCCTCTTACTGCCCTCAGTGGAGTTCACAGTACATGTAAATGATGATACCCTTGGACAGTACCCCTGAAATAGATTCTAGGTCTGGAAAAAAGTCAGCAAGCCTGCCCTTTTTAAATTACAGGTTACCCCATGCAGTAGTGCTTGTGCTGCTTATCAGCGTACGAACAGAAGAGAAGAATAACCAGAGCAGACATACGAGCATAGCTTCGTGTGGCATTTTCAGTGATAGCAAGCCCCAGCAATCTGCTACAAGAACAGCTATATTTTTGTCTGGTTTTTCACAGTTTGACGAATATTAGGGCAGCCAGGCTTTTGATGTTCAGATCACAAACAGGGACTGGAGAGTTTTTTGACCACAGGAAACTTGACCTAGGCAGTTATCTAATTGGAGGGTAATGCAGGCTAGAACATTGTTTCATAGGAGGAGAAGGAATTTGTCTGTGTGACACATGCCGCGTCTGTCTTTCTGTGGGGAAAAAAGCAGATAATGTTCTGGGAAAATAACACAGCTAATCTAGAAAAGAAGGAAAAGCAGGGATCCTGAGGTTAATAGTGGTGGGCACAGGATAAGGGCATTTTTTAGCAGTTTTATGTGCCAGTATGGGAGTTGTGAAAAATTTTGAAACTATTTGTTCTCTAAGTGAATGCATGTGTTCTACAAGAAAATAACTAGAAAGATTAACCAAGTTTATAAATAAGGAGACGTGACTGCGAAATTCAGATATTATATTCTAGTATAGCTTGTTTTCCTGTGAATTCATGCAAAAAGTAGCCTTTTTTCCCCGAGATTTTTGTTCCTTGTTGTATACAGACTTCCACTTCTTTGATTGTGATGGTCTTCTGAGTAAAACAGATTATTCACTAGATAATCAGTATCTGTTCCACATACAGGTTTTGCCATTAAACATGTGCATTTTCAAATCCTGACTTAGCTGAATAAACATAGGATTCTCATCAAATGATCTCAGCCACATCGTAGCTGGCAGTGCAAGGTATTCCTGTATGTGAAACCATGCTAATGTCCTTTAAAAAAACTCGAGCACTTGCATGACAAAATAAAAAAATATTTCTAAGTACTATAGATACATCTGCAATATTAAAAGCTGGCAGACAGGAAGAAAATATTTGACAATTGGTATTTTTTAAGTGCTTCCTAATCTTAGTCCTGGTGTAAGCCTAGTAGTAGCCTGGAGATGAACAGCTAGCAGTGAATACAGCTAAAAATGCTTATGTAAACCTCTGTTTGCAGATGAAATGTGTTATAAAAGAATACATGTGCAGGTGGGCTCAGAGAGATGGAAGTTTCAAACTTCTAAGTGGGAATGACTGAAGAGGTAAAAACTATTTTTTCAGAAGTAAAATTTATCTTGTAACTTAGAAAAAGCTTAGGTTTTGCTTGCTTTGTGTGATTTCTCTTTGTGCTTTTCCTGCTACAAAATCTGGACATATAAGTGGGTTAAGGACCTATTGAATGAGATGCTACTGTGTATTACAGTGATAGTCTGAAAACATTTTATAGATTAATTCTGCTTTTAAGTGTCTGGTCACAAAATTCACAACCATATCAATGGAGCAGAGTAAGTCCAGTGACAACTGAGATATGTTATCCATATGTTTATATTTAGATGATTCATCATATCGCAGAATGATATGGGGTTGGAAGGGACCTCTGGAGATCAACTAGTCCAACCCCCCTGCCAAAGCAGGTCCACCTACAGCAGGTTGCACAGGAACTTGTCCAGGTGGGTTTTGAATGTCTCCAGAGGAGACTCCACCACCTCCCTGAGCAGCCTGTTCCAGGGCTCTGCGACCCTCAAAGGAAAGAAGTTCCTCCTCATGTTTAGGTGGAACTTCTTATATCCAAGTTTGTGCCCATTTCCTCTTGTCCTGTCACTGGGCACCACTGAAAAAAGACCAGCCCCATCCTCCTGACACCCTCCCTTTAAGTATTTATAAGCATTGATCAGATCCCCCCTCAGCCTTCTCTTCTCCAGACTAAAAAGACCCAAGTCCCTCAGCCTCTCCTCGTAAGAAGATGCTCCAGGCCCCTCATCATCTTTGTGGTCCTCTGCTGTACCCTGTCCAGCAGTTCCCTGTCCTTCTTGAAGTGGGGAGCCCAGAACTGGACTCAGTGCTCCATATGGGGCCTCCCCAGGGCAGAGTAGAGGGGCAGGATAACCTTCCTTGACCTGCTGGTCGTACTCTTCCTGATGCACCCCAGGATGCCATTGGCCTTCTTGGCCGCAAGGGCACAGTCAGCTCATGGTCATCCTATTGTCCACCAGGACTCCCAGGTCGTTTTCCTCAGATACAGTCTGTAATTTGCCAAGTCTTTATCTAACAGCAAAGAATAAATAGATTTAGGTGATGAAAAACAGCAGCAATCAATTTTTTTTTATTTTTTTTTTTTAAAAAGTAATAAAGAGCAGGACAAAATATCAGAAAGAAACTCTGCAGAACAGAACTAGTCCTGGAAGCTATATTTGACATCCAGTGGAAACAGTGTGACAAGGCTCCCGCTTGGGTTTTGTGCTGCCATGACCAATAAAATGTAGTCAATAAAGAAGGTAGTGAAAGGTTTGTGCTTTTTTTGGCTTCTGAGTCATGTCCAAAATTGGTTTGTGCATGTTATCTTGCCTCTCGTTTTCATAAGGAACTGTAGGCTGTTCTTCAAAAAGCTGGGGGAAGTGGCCAGTGTGCTATGGCACGTATGCAGTGAGATGGCAAGTTTTTTTGAGAAGCCAGACTACACAGGAGGAGCTTGAGGAGAGTTCACATGTCTGCTATCGCTCTCCAATCTCCAGGCTACAAAAGATTTGTATAAGAGGGAAAAATGAAGGCGAAGGAAAAGTGCTGCTTTTCCTGCCACTTCATCTGCCTTGCGCCTCCTTTCTGCTTTTTCTGGATGATTTTGAAGGATCCAGAGAGCAGCAGATTGTGCAAGCCCAGGGATAATCTAGTTCTGTGTTTGCAGTTCGCAGAACTTGCAGTTGATGTTTTGATCAGGGCTTTCTAAATGGTGTTTACTGTAGCTGGTGATTCATTCACAGCTGTTTCAGTAACTGTTACTGTATCATTTATACATTTCATGCAAAACAGACAAATTAAGTTTGGCAGGGACTCCTGCAGTGGGAGCTCAAGATTTGTAACTGATGCAGGAGCCCTGTCTCTTTGGTGAAAGTGTAGGATAAGGAAGGCCTTTTGACTTTAAGGAATGTTTTTGGTTTTAGTGTCTGATACTGTGAATCTGCCATGTCCTCTATGAATGCAGCAACAGAGAGTGGAGTCTCCCTGTCCTTTCCTGCTTGAGTGTGAGGGAAGCAATGGTTTCCTCTCGATCTATGAACAGTTGTCCTGCCCAGTTTCCCTTGTGTTGTAGTGCACCCTTGGAACCTCCTTCTTGTTTTGGGATCACGGGAAAAGGCAA
>JAHREE010000245.1:26525067-26561312 GCA_033628505.1 Tringa tobata
CCTGTCCTTCTTGAAGTGGGGAGCCCAGAACTGGACTCAGTGCTCCATATGGGGCCTCCCCAGGGCAGAGTAGAGGGGCAGGATAACCTTCCTTGACCTGCTGGTCGTACTCTTCCTGATGCACCCCAGGATGCCATTGGCCTTCTTGGCCGCAAGGGCACAGTCAGCTCATGGTCATCCTATTGTCCACCAGGACTCCCAGGTCGTTTTCCTCAGATACAGTCTGTAATTTGCCAAGTCTTTATCTAACAGCAAAGAATAAATAGATTTAGGTGATGAAAAACAGCAGCAATCAATTTTTTTTTATTTTTTTTTTTTAAAAAGTAATAAAGAGCAGGACAAAATATCAGAAAGAAACTCTGCAGAACAGAACTAGTCCTGGAAGCTATATTTGACATCCAGTGGAAACAGTGTGACAAGGCTCCCGCTTGGGTTTTGTGCTGCCATGACCAATAAAATGTAGTCAATAAAGAAGGTAGTGAAAGGTTTGTGCTTTTTTTGGCTTCTGAGTCATGTCCAAAATTGGTTTGTGCATGTTATCTTGCCTCTCGTTTTCATAAGGAACTGTAGGCTGTTCTTCAAAAAGCTGGGGGAAGTGGCCAGTGTGCTATGGCACGTATGCAGCGAGATGGCAAGTTTTTTTGAGAAGCCAGACTACACATGAGGAGCTTGAGGAGAGTTCACATGTCTGCTATCACTCTCCAATCTCCAGGCTACAAAAGATTTGTATAAGAGGGAAAAATGAAGGCGAAGGAAAAGAGCTGCTTTTCCTGCCACTTCATCTGCCTTGCGCCTCCTTTCTGCTTTTTCTGGATGATTTTGAAGGATCCAGAGAGCAGCAGATTGTGCAAGCCCAGGGATAATCTAGTTCTGTGTTTGCAGTTCGCAGAACTTGCAGTTGATGTTTTGATCAGGGCTTTCTAAATGGTGTTTACTGTAGCTGGTGATTCATTCACAGCTGTTTCAGTAACTGTTACTGTATCATTTATACATTTCATGCAAAACAGACAAATTAAGTTTGGCAGGGACTCCTGCAGTGGGAGCTCAAGATTTGTAACTGATGCAGGAGCCCTGTCTCTTTGGTGAAAGTGTCGGATAAGGAAGGCCTTTTGACTTTAAGGAATGTTTTTGGTTTTAGTGTCTGATACTGTGAATCTGCCATGTCCTCTGTGAATGCAGCAACAGAGAGTGGAGTCTCCCTGTCCTTTTCCTGCTTGAGTGTGAGGGAAGCAATGGTTTCCTCTCGATCTATGAACAGTTGTCCTGCCCGGTTTCCCTTGTGTTGTAGTGCACCCTTGGAACCTCCTTCTTGTTTTGGGATCACGGGAAAAGGCAAATGTGAAAGCATTGAGAGGCATTTCAGTGTGCCTGCAGGCAGCTCAGTGGGATTTTTACCACCCTCTTTTGACACTGGTAAATTGCACAACTCAAATTGTGAATTTTATACTTCCACCGTTTGGAAAAATTCACAGATTCATATGCAGATGTTTACTGGGGATTTCAGAATAATTACATGGAATTTGTTTGTAGCAGAATTGCTGGGGCTTGTGCAGAAGGCTCTTTCTTGCTAAATTTTTGCATTCTAGTATGTGTAATTTTAATCCAGTTTAGAGATCAGTGCCTGTCTGATTTGCTAATCTGTTGTCTGCTGATCCGTATTTGGGGTTCGCGATTCCCCACCCTGTTCTAGGTTACCCATTCCACAGACAGAGATGAGTCATACTCTTCTTCTGAGTCTGTTAAGAATCTTTTGGAACTGTAAGTAGAACTAAATCCCAAAAGAGGTTCTGCAAAGTCATATGATAAGAATGAGTGCATACCGTTTGTCTCTAATTCAGTTGCTTGGGGAAAAAGCTGCAGCACTTAGTGGTTCAGAATTGAAGAGGCTGAAAGCAAAGGAAGCCTTGACAAACGTGGTTTTAAAATGCAAATTATTATTTTTTAGCCTAATGGTAAGAATTACTCAGTTTTAGTTCTTAACCCACTAATATAGCACCATATTATGCTCAATCATTGGTAATATGCTCTAACATTAGTGATGGTGATAATCTATTATCCTTCTGATTCATTATTCATCAAATTAATCCCTTGGATATTTCTTTTAATTTCATTTGCCTTACTCCTGGAGTTAGTCTGTCTTTAGCCCATTGTATTCAGGAGATCTGCCCACCTTTTAGCAGTTTTTACAGTTACAGAGAATTATTTTTTGCTTTTCCAGTAAGGCCTGTGTATTAGTAGAGAACTTCTTCCTTAGAAGATAATTTTTAAGGGACCTGAAATCTTAGACATACAAACCTGCTACAGGTATTTTTTTGGAAAACATAAAACCCAAAAATCAGTACTCACAAAACATTTGACTGTGGTTCTTGACAAGGTGTTTTGTGTTTACTCCTTTTTTTAAAATTCTTCTTTCCATGAGTGTTCTAGAAAATGCTTAAACATCAGAAATAGCTAGAACTTGATGCAAGCAGAGTAAGACTTTCAGAGAGTGAAATATCCCATTCTGGAGCCATCAGCACTATTTGTTGTGGCACTTTCATGACTGACCTTAGTATATTTACCCCTATAAGAGATTATACCCATATAAAAGATTACAACCAAGGCAAACATGGCTAGCCAGGAGTGTCTACTCTGTAAAGCCCTGTCCTTCTCTAATATATAGCAATATTTAATGAAATAGCCTTTCTCCAGATACTTTAATAATTGCTAGTTGAGAAACATCACCTCCAGGCCATGCATATTTGTTTACTTTAACTGTTGCACATTTATTTATTTGTCTTTAGCTTTGAGCAAAACAGTGCAGGGCTTCAATAAACAAATGAAAAGATGAAGGTGAGCTTTTAAGGAATAGAAAGTCTATGTTCATGGTGTTCAAATTTTAAAGCTATTTGGCATTTTAAAATACTTTTGATGATTATATAGCATAGTTTCTTATTTACAGTTCTGTGTGTGCTTATACATGCCTAAAATGCCGTATTAGCTGTGATTTTGAAGATGGCTTCAGCTAAAAATATTTGATGCTGACTGTCAAAATACTGTTGAGGAGCAGAGTCTGATTTCACAGGACTTGGTGTTTTCTAAGCAGATGTTTCCAGTTTTTATAATACTGTTGGTCTTAGTTCTAGCAACACAGTCTGAACTGGTGCAAGTATCTTCAGATGGCATATGTATGTGGGAAGTGGTTTTGTCAGAATGTCTCAAGCATGATTGTTCTAGAGATGTGTCTGACAGCAGGTCACTATTTCGCCGTCAGTATTCATGGCTGAAGTGTATTTTACAGCATGGATTTAATTTGACTTGACACGTGGCAGAAGACATCTGTCATCTGTTGTTTTTATCACTTCCCTCTACTTGTGTATTTTTAAAATAATAGAAGAATAGGGAAAAATGTAAATTAAATTTTTTTCTGACAAGAAAATATGGTCATTTAGCCTTTTAGCTAAACCTTTTAGCCCTAGTGCTGATTTTACAGAACTTCAGTTTTAAGCTCTTTTTATTTTATTTATTTTTATTTTATTTTTATATGTTATTGCAAATAATTATCTCTCTTTTTGCATCTCAAGTGTTGATTAATTTGATCCTAATTTGTGGAACTAATGCCTGTAATGCAGTTCTTTTCATTGCATCAGGCTAAATAATTACCATTTTCTGCACTCTCTTTTTATTGTTCTAGTAAAGAAGTGCTGTTACTACATTTTGTCTATTTTTAGAAGTAAAAGGATTGCATAGAAACTTTTAACATTAGCTGGAGACATTTTTCATTTGAAGATGAAGAAGTTCCTAACCAGGGTCAAAAGTTATCTGAATAATAAGATAGTTTCCTCTAACCCCTGCAGAAGTTGCAGTATGAAAAAATCCCTTTCATAGTTCTAATACATATATAACACAATATTGAAGTGCAGATAGAATCTTATCCTCTTTATGCATGTCTCGTCTTGTTAAGCTGGGTCCTGTTCATATACATATATATATGGATTTATCCTAAATATTCTGTATACGTAGCCGAGGAGGTAGTCTTGTGTCATGTTTGCTTTATTACAGTACTTTGTACACAGCAATGCATACAGTTAAAGAGCACCAAGTTGTACACCACTTTACATCCTGTTTCTGCTACGAGAATGCCAAAAGATAAGACTAGAGAGTCTGTTTCCTGGAAAAAAAAGTTTGCTTTGGTGGCATTAGACCCAGGAGTAGGAGGTCTCTAGAGACTCCTAGAGGAGAGGTTAGATATCCTCCAGTGTTTGGAATTGGATACTATTTAGGTTCAGAGCCATGCATCCCTCGGGCTACAGCACAGTTCTCTTGAGCCTCCATGGAAACACTTAAGGCAGAGGTTTACATTGGCCCTCTGTCCATGGATTTGTGAACCACTCAGTCTAGTTCATGCATTGAGGTTCTTTTTTCAGGAGTCTGCAAGTGATCTGTTTTATGGATGCCAGTGCTTTCTGGGAAACATTGGTTCAACCGTCAGGGAACCATAGGCAATGTACTGTAGGAAAGGAGGAGACTCACCTCCCTCCTCCCCACAGTGGATATGAGTCCAACACAACATCCAGTTAAGGCGGTAATTTCATGGTTTATGTTGTAGTGGGTTTTATATGTATGACTGTACAGCCTGAGTTCACATTTGAAGGTCAGAAGATAACAGAGTTCGTTATGTAAGTAGCCTGCATTGCTTATACATCTTACGTTTGAGCTGCTGTGCTGACCTTTCAGCTCTGGAACTGATATGGCCCACGGGGTTTAAGGCAATATACTTTCTCCAAATTCAATTGTGTCTTACAAAAATATTTGTGCTAAGACAGCGCTTCCCATAGAGCCTGTGGGTAGAAGGGGAAGATCAAGGTTTTATGAAACTATGTATTTATTCCCCTTCTCCTCTCCTGAGACCCATAGAGGACTGAGTAGGTCCCAGCTGTGGCATAAAAGAAATCCTCTAGAATCAGAAGATACAAAAGACAAAGGGTGGGAGAGAAAGAAGCATCATAGCTGCTTTGGATATTTTTCAGATTTCGTTCCTCTGAAGTCTGAAAATGGATGCTGGCAAGAAGTTTCTCTTTCTCCTTCACTTTTGAGTTTGTAGGAGGAGAAGAAACAGATGATGGACAGCAGCAGCTCAAATCTCTGTACTAGCTAAGCCATACAGCACAGTGCTGGGCACTCATCAGCAGTGTTGACAGCAGCAGAGATGGGGGTGGACAAATGATTACTAGAATAGCATGTATATCACCAGGAGGATGCAGTCCACCAAATGCAGGAGCTATTCCTGCTTTTTGAGACACTAACCAGTTCCTTGCTTTTAATAGAGATTGGCTGTGCCTTACCCAAGGGGTTAAGCTGTTCTGTGTTCAAGCCATCCTTTTACACTATTGTAGGAGAGTAATACTTTGCAAGGTATTTAATTTCCTTGCCTAATTAAACTAGAAGGAAAATGAGTGCCGTTGTACAAACAGTACATTCCTCAGTGATTTACTTCATGTTAAGTAGATTTGTGCAGAAATTCTTCTTTGTTGTATGGAAACTAGATGGTTCCTACCTGCGGTGCCATCTGTCTAGATTAGCCATTCACATCCAGCCCGTGTCAGCAGAGACTGAAAGGTGGTGGCAGCTAAAATTTAATTTAGCTCTTGTCCTTTGCCTTAGTTTTGCAGAATGCTATCACCACTGCACTTACTTGAGAATGTCTCAGTGAAAAGGCCAAATCGTGTTCTCTTGGATGATGGGCTTCCAAGTCATAGTTTATAGGCAAAGCAGGGTGGGAAATCTCTACAGTTTCTCTTTCCTAGCTGAACAAACAAACAAACAAATAAATCAGCCTTCAACTGACAATTTACCATCTTTATGAGAAATACACTGGAAGTTTTTTAAATGTAAAAAGAATAAAGTCTACAACTCTTTCTGGAAACAGAATACTTGAACAGATTACAAGCAGAGCTACATTGGGATGCTGTAATTAATTCTTATTATTTAAGAATGTATAGAGCAGATTTTTAGAATATTAATTGCCTAGTAACTTGACTGAAAGAAAAAATGCATTCATATTGCAGAATGGTAGGGGAAGACGAGAAGCAACACTGAGCTGGAGAAATAGCCCTGTATGGACCTGTGGATTCAAGAGCAGAGAAATGTTTTTAGTCTGTGACAGCATGTAGGGCACTAGAGTTCTTGTCCATAGCGAGGCCTTTGCAGTAATACATGTTAACAGTTTGGCTTAATTTTTTACTAATTTTATTGGGACTCTTACTGTTCGGTCCCTGATACAAGGCAGAAAAGGGCTTTCCTCCTGTTTTGATTTCTTTCATTGGAAATTTCTGTACTGGCTTCAGGCCTTTATTTACATAAAGATGGTCCACAGTTTCACACTCATTTCTGTCTGTAAATGTTTTGAGGTATATTAAAGAAGTAGTAATAAATACAATTGTGTAGAATCCTCAAATGGATTATGTTTGCTAATAAAACCAGAAAGAAGTAGTTTCATGCAGTTCAGGGTGGGGGGAGAAGCAAGAGGGAAGGAATTTTGATACCTACATTGTTTTCAACATGTGCCGGAAGAGAGAGACTGTGATGTATCCAAATACAGCATTATTGCTAATTGGCCGATGACATAAAGGGTGAAATCAATGGTGTCAAAATGTGGACTGACTACTGTGTTCAGAGGAGCTACTGTGCTACTCCTTGAAGAGCATAATTAGATGACTCAGATACAGAGTAGTTGGGCAGATGGACCCTATGAATTATTCCCAAAAAGACTAAGTACAGAACTTCACTAGAAGAACTCCATGGTTGCCGAGTGAAGGCCTCTAGCTGGAGGTGATTAGATTAACCACTTCCAGTCAACATTCACGTAGTTGTTCAGAATTTACTTGGTGGTGTAAAGCAGTCAAATGAAGAGACTTGCATTGCCTCCATCTACTAGATTAAGAGAAAAGAACATTCAGCTGCAAAGACTAGCAGATTTAGAAGAATGTAAAGCATCGATTGGCAAATGGGGTAAGGGAACAAGGTTTGAGACCATAGTTTGTTTAAAAAACGTTGCTTTTGGCCATGGGGGTGATTGCAGCTTGCCAGAGTTATCTTTTCCAGAATCCCCCAAAACTACCACTGCTTGACAAAATGACAATGATATGATGATTCCAGCATTTGATTGTGTCTGGCAAACCTTAGTATTAGTTATACTAGTGTGCTTTAACATATTAAAAGTATTGTTCTTCAAATCAGAAGGACGTGAGTCAGATTTCAGGATGATACATTTCACTTGCATGCAATCGGGATTTAAATGTCAGGCTTGTCTTTAATTTTCCCTTCCATATATTTGGAATGCTTTTGGGCATTGGCTTTTACGCACAAGCACTGAACAATAAGCTGGCTGCTAGAATCTGGTATTCCTATTGTTCTTGTTCACTGACCACCAAACTCTCAGTATGTCCTAATTCTATGTATAGGCTAGGGTTTGATTACATTGATTTATATTTTTCAGTTTTTTGTTCTGTCTTTACATCAGGTGAAACGAAAAACTGCTAACAGTAAAAATAGGAAGTTGATTGTAAATAATTCTCCAGCAATCCTAATGGATCCCCATACTGCTGTCTCAAAGGTAACAGGAAAAGAAGAAAAAGTAAAAAGAATAGAAAGTTCTAATCATTGGTTAATAAAAATGATACATTCATAACAACAGTGTAGTGTGTGGAAGAGTATAGATTTGGCTTTTGAGCTTAGACCTTTGACCTCTGCATCCTCTTTATTTCTGTCTTTGTCTAGGATGTTAATTATCCATATATTAGTCCAGAACAAGGTATGCATTTTTAAATGAAAGAAAAAATATATGAATATGCATAATATGTGCTCACCATTTGTCATTTCTTGGCTTTTTTTTTTATTTCTTCTGTGAGCTATGTTCTAAAATATGAATTGAAGTGCTTCCAGTCACAGTTAAACAAATTAGCCATAAATTTAGAATTTAACCACTCACAGAACGTGTACAATCTTTTCTTTATAATCTGTGTTAAAGGCTCATTCAAGAACAGCCTAGAAGACCACACATCCATTTGGCTGGATTTCCTAATGTTATAATTCCTTTGGCATGTGTACAGTAGGTAGCAGTAAAGGATCTGTGAATGGAAGGAGAACACTTCCATTTAGATCTGTATTTTGAATACCGTGTTGTGATTTTTATGTGTTTGCTGAGTGCTGATGGGGCAGGTGAGCATACTTGACAAGCAATCTGCCTCTCCCACACCTCTCTAGTAGGACAAGAATTGATAACTTTGAGATATTTGACCATTGATAAACTGCATTCTTTAGGTTTTTACCTTTGCATGTTACTGAGGAGTGATAGATCTAAGTTAAAGATAAGATTTAAGATAAATTCTAAGTCTGTAGAACTTAGTTGAAGGCTGTGTGGAAAACAACCTGATGTGAAACCCATGTGTATATCATAAACACAACCCTCCTTTTGCTCTGCTTAGTGAGAACTAACACTTCTACTAGTGTTAGTTTAATTGTGTTGTTATAAGCCATTGAGCTATCAACACATTTTAGGTGTGACTTACATGACAGATGCAAACAAGATATGAGCATTCAACATCTTTCTTTCCCATAAGCACCAAATACTTAGTTTTCAGTGGAGCTCGTTTCTGTGTCAGGTGCTTATAGATTGTAGCTGTGTGGCTTACTTGGAACCTGAAAGATAGAAGAATAAAGTCTTGAGACATTCAAACAAGTGTGGTTTTTTTTTTTTAATGACATGTTCCAAAGAGTAGGTATCGTACAAAAATAGCAAGCTTGCAGATAACAAGGAAAATAGTATCTATAGATGGATTTTCTCAGAACTGTTTCTGGTAATTATTATGTAGAAAGACAAATGCTTCTCTGGTGTTATATAATCTTAAAAAATAGACTTTTTAACAAAATTACATCTTATGTGTTTTACACTTATTTGGCAAGTAGTTCGGTTGCACAATGCATAGGAGAAAAGCAAATTCATCTTGGATTGACACCACAAGAACAAGTTAAAAATGACAGACCATCTTTAAGGATTTTTGTAATGAAACTATATATTAAAGAAGAAATGCAGGCCTATCCAAAAAGCTAGAACTGCATCTTCCTTTTTAATATACCTGAAGTGTCAGCATTGTGAATTAAATTCTTACACAGTGTACAGTGATAGTTTTCCACGTCAAAGTAAATCCTAAAAGCCAGGCCTGAAGAAGGACTTACTGTTTTGACATGTCTCTTTGTGCTTAGCTGCTTGGAAGAGCAGCTAACACCTAACAGCACACCTAACCAGTTGTGACAGAGGAAAGCTAATGTGGCATGCATTATTTGCCTTGATAGTGTGATAAGTGTTTTCTCCTTTTATAAAATGCAAAGCTAAAAAGCATGGAAAATGACCTGCCACTAAAACCACTTTTACATGCAGACTTGCGTCTTACATTGTTATTGTCTAATACCACCACGTTTAAAACATCAGTTTAGAGAAAGAAATTCAAACAACTGAGCTATACAATAGCTCAGGTATTTGTGAAGGCAGCATAGTAAGAACATAGCGTAAGATGTTGGTTTTATTCACACTATTGTAATGCAGTACCAGGGAATATGTATTTCAGGACCCTTACTGCATTCAGCTGGAATACACAATGGATTGAAATCACTTTTATTGTATTATGTCTATTTCTTAGGGGTCTTCAGGATGTTCAGTACAAAGTATTTTTTCTGCTCGTTTGCAATAGTTTACATAGAAGCTTTGGTAATCCCCAGTAAATGCATAAGCATGATCTTTTCCATATGACTTTTGTCATAACTATAAAAGCAAACCTGGGCTTAGGTTTATGGGTCCATTTCCAATTCACTATGATAAAAAGTCTAGTATTTTGTGGAAAGGAATTTAACTACTGTTGCCTTTCAAAGATGTTTGCTTTCTGCAGATTTTTAAGAAGAGATGACACGTGCTTGGGATTGTGTTCTGGGGTGGAAAGTAGCCCATGTGAGCTCATACCCTCTTACTTTGTGCTCTCACAAGTTGTTACACGTAAGTGAGGAGAAAGGGTTGTTTGGAGTTTGACCACACCGGATAACAGAAAGTTCCCTTCTCAATCTGGCTTTCTGGTTCCTGTGATGTGTGGCCAGTTCTGGGAGAACTCAGGTTGCAGACTTAGTATTGGTATGATAAACAATACTTTTAGGAGCAGAGACCACAAGTAAATCCATTTCCATTATTATGATGCAGGTAGTCATATACAATAAACAGATCACACGCCTTAGATGAGACCAAGGCATGCCCAAGAAAAGGAGGAAAAAAATAAAGCAGTACTTCCTGCTTCTCTCACTCCCTAGTAAATACAATCTCCAATTAAAGACAGCTAAAATCAAATGTATTTACTGTAAGATGTAACAGAGAAAACAGAATATAAAATATGTTAAAAAGGAACTATACTGAAATATGACATTTTGCGAAGATGACTTTTTTTTCTCTCATTTGTGACCTGGAGGTTGAGGAAAGTACATTCTAGTTTATACTCATTTAGCTATCTTGCGAGAGTCATTTCCTTAGAAGCAGTAAGACACTGTTTTGTATATTTTTATGTGGTTCATTACCTAAGTTTATTTCAGAGTCCTTTGAGTTTTAGACATTTCATAAAATGGTTAATTAGTCTATTCAGTGTCTCCATAGGTTAACTCCAGGAGTATGTACCTTAAAACTTTTCAGTGGAGCAAAGTTTAGGTTCAAAAGTCAGAGAAAACGAATGTTGGGCCTGTTCAGTGGTGATTTAAATAGTAGTTTGTGCTGTTAATTAGGTCTGAGTTAGTCAAAACCGAATACAATAGAAGGATGGTGTGACTAGAACTGATTTTTGCATTTAGTATGTGTGTACCAAATAAGTATCTTAGGTGGGGAATCAAACTCAGACTCTGAAGTGAGCAGTCTTCCCTGTGAATGGGAGATGCAAACATGGAAGTTGCTCACAAGTACATCTCATCTCCTTTTCTACCTCATTGCCCTCTGAATGCTAAATCAGCTCAAGACTACTCATCTCACGTCTGTTTCCCACTTGGGTCTGTCCCATACTGATTTTAGCTCAGTTATTTTCACAAAAGTTTCTTTTGCCAGACCCTGTGCTTTCAGCAAAGTGGCTCAAATTGGTTGCAGCTTCAAAATATAAATAGTTAAATTACCATGATTAAAAGCAAAGTTGATGTCAGAGCAAGTTTGCAATTGTAATGCTTCTGAAATGATAGAATCATAGAATCATTTAGGTTGGAAAAGATCTTTAAGACCATCAAGTGTAACCGTAAAGCTAACACTGCCAAGTCCACCACTGAACCATGTCCCTGAGCACCAAATCCACACATCTTTTAAATACCCTCAGGGGTGGTGACTCAACCATTTCCCTGGGCAGCCTGTTCCAATGCTTGATAATCCTTTCGGTGAGGAAATTTTTCCTCATATCCAATCTAAACCTGCCTTGGTGCAATTTAAGGCCATTTCCTCTTGTCCTATTGCTTGTGACTGGGGAGAAGAGACCTACCCCCACCTCTCTATGACCTCCTTTCAGGTAGTTGTGGAGAGCGATAAGGTCTCCCCTCAGCCTCCTTTTCTCCAGGCTAAAAATCCCCAGTTCCCTCAGCTGCTCCTTGTAAGACTTGTGCTGTAGACCCTTCACAGGCTTCATTGCCATTTTTTGGACATGCTCCAGCACCTCAATGTCTGTCTTGGAGTGGAGGACCCAAAACTGAACACGGGACTCAAGGTGCGGCCTCACCAGTGCTGAGCACAAGGGGACAATCGCTTCCCTAGCCCTGCTGGGCGCACTATTTCTGATGCAAGCCAGGGTACTGTTGGCCTTCTTGGCCACCTGGGCATGCTGCTGGCTCATACTTAGATGGCTGTTGACCAACACCCAGTTGACTAACGTAAAAAAAATAGAGGATAATCAAGTACTGATATTTCAGGCCAAAGATTAATTCAGATGGCCAAATCTGTCAAGTGTTGTGGTCCCAGTGACTGCGTATGTTGTCAGCCTGAAATGGTATTTCTACCTTCTACCTTAGAGTCCGGTTAAGTCTATCAGAAAATTGTGTAACTGGAAAGCTTTGAATAGGCCACTCCTAGTTCCTATGTGGTTACTTTATGGATTTGGTATTCTGGGAAATAGTGCAATGGGAAAGTTTAATAGACCATAATGTATAATAATTTGGAATAAACATTCAGAATCATCACCACTGTCATGACATACAAGTTAGATTTTTTCATTACACCTTTTTCCTTAAAATACACTCTAGTCTAATTAGTGGAAAGCCATACACTCATTCTTTTAGGTGCAAGAACAAAGGTAGTTGTCAGAGATTAAAACTAACAACATTTCTATTTTAAATGGGGACTGGCTCTGAAAGTCCATTTACTCTTCCCGTGCCTTACAATGCTTGTCCTCACCTTCATTCTTCTGCTGGTTTCTGAGCTTGTTGTATATCACACTGCTTGACTTCTTTGAAGGATGGCAAAGACTTGGACTTCCAATTTTCTGGATTCAGGGAGCTCCTAGCCATTAAATCCATTTGCTGATTGTTCTGCCCTCCTGGGCCAAAATGTAGTAAATGTATTCTTTCTGGGTGTGATTTCTCAACAAAATGCTCAATTAACGCAGTGCTCTATTTTAGTGGAATGGTACTTAATATTGGTTTGTGTGTTTCCAAAGAACAATGAATTGGGAACGTGCTAGCACCAAAACACAGCTGCATTGCCTGGAGTTTTTAATAATGAAGCTCCCTTGCATTGTCTAAGGGTCACAGCAGGGCTCGCTGTGGCAGGTATTTGATGAGGTCGGTATCAGAAAGTGTGGACAGTGCTATGAGAAAATGAAAACGTGGTTGCCAGCTCCCACAGAGCTCGTTTGCAACCTTTTGACTGTCAGGCATGTTTTAATGTCTTGCTCTCAAAACCTTGATTTGACGCAGGAAGCAGTTGGGCATCTAAATGTAACTTTTTTATGATATTTGGAACAAGATAAATTGTGTCTGTTTAAATGAAGTTATTGTACCTTGCTTAGTGCCAGCTCTAAAAGTATTTGTTCCTGCAAAACGATGAGCCCTGACTCAGCAAAGGGTCTCTGTCCTGATTTCATTGCAGCACCGACTGCTGAAATTGAACACAAAGCATGCAAAATTAATAAACTCAGGCCTAGCTGAATGCAGTGGATTTTTTAAAAGCATCTATGACTCTAAAAATTATAAGCTATTTTGATGGGACTTGGGTATAGTGTTGGAAGATAGTGTTTTCCTCGATTTCATCACTATAGCTGATCTATGACTTTCATATTCTTTTAACTTTTAACTGCCAATAGAAGTGAAATCAGAATTATTTGGGTGTTTTCCCTTAAAAGTAACTCCTGAATTTTCAGAGTGGGGTTTAGAGAAGTCCATTGATTTTTATACACAATGGTGGTCATTGTGGTGGCGATATTCCTGATTTATTCAATACAAGTTTATGGGGAAAATCAGGTCTAGAAAGTTTGCTACATTTTCTGGACTTCCAAAGGTGAAGAAGCAGAAGCTGATACAGCATGGCAGCTCAGTGATGTGAATCGTTAGGGACTGGTGTTGATTTCATTACAGCCCCTTGGTCTGCAGTGGAATTGTTCCTGATTTACACTGTGTATAAATCAGCTGAGAATAAGGCTGAAAGAATAAGACAAGGTGAAGCCACAAGTTTTGTTTGATAATATAAGCAAGTGCAGTCTGCAACAGTATTTGTAGAGAAATGTTGAAATTATTTGAGCCTAAGGAGTAATGCCAGGAGTTTTCCAAAGGTTTTTTCCTGTTTGAAACCCAAATTTCACTAATGCCACAGAGATACTAAGATATAGATTCCAAGTACAACATGAGAGGGCAAAGCAACCAAAAGTAATTCTATGTTTGGTTTGTATTACCAGACATCACCCTATTAAAATAAGAAGCAGAATTTTCGAAGCAGCGTGTGGCATAATGTGATAGATTTAGTGCTGAGTATAATGAGAAAATGTTCAGTTAGGTGAATTTTAGTGACCAAAGACTGTCATGTTGACAGAAGTTATTCCATGATTTCCGGACTAGAAAAAGTTGCTTTATAATTCCAGTCCCAGGAAAGTATTTTCTTAAATCTTTTGAACAAGAATTTTTAATGTGTGTAGAACTGAAGACTGTTGTTTTATATTTTATAATTCAGAAACAGTCAGGAGGATTTTTATGACACTTTTTTGAAGTTCAGAAGAATAAAATACAGTTCTGTCAAGAACTTGACACTTCTGTCAAAAAGAGATTTCGGCTGTAGTAGTATTTTTACAGATCTTTGAGTTGCTTGGTGCAATTTCCTTGGGAAAAGAGCAGCTTTCAGAGCAGGATATTTGTGTCAGCTAAAGAGCTGGTAGTTTATTTTGGAAAAAGAGATACTATTACATGAGCACCGAGGCAGATCTTTTAATTAATTTTTAATCACAGTAAAAACAGCAAGTATAGGTAAAATTAGGATGCCTTTGTCAGTCTTGGGCCAAGACTGATGCAATTCTATCAGAATATATGCTTATAGGAGCTACTGCTTTACATAAGTAGTGCTCTTCAGCAGTGCAACAGTAGGTGGAGAGTATCAGATGGGAGGGATTGAGGCATCTTGAGGGGGCAGTAAATGGAGATAAGATCCCTCCATCAGCATCTTTTCTGGTGCAAGAATTAGGGAGCACTGGGTGAAAATGGTAAGAGCTGAGTTCAAGTCAGATTATTTTTCACAGAGCAGGCGATACTCCTGGAAATCATTGCCACAGGGTGCTGTGAATGTTCAGAGTTTAAAAGCATGTCCCTTGGGCCAAGGAAAGTTTGGGTTAGTACTTGGAAGAGAAAATCATGGTGGGTGAACAAGTAGAGGGAAACCGTATTTGGCTCAGGAAATTTCTTGAGCTGAAAATAGTTGATATGGAGAGCATCGAAGGTGTTTTGCCCTGTGTCTCCTCTTGGGACTGGGTTGTCCCAGTATATTCATTTTTGTTTTCTAATGGAATGAAATGTTGTAAGGCAGTTTGTTTGCCCTAGGGTTCCAGTTGAGTTGGTCAGTAGTAACAGTGGCTAATGGGGTGATCCTTTCTAATAAAGCAGTTATTAGACACATCAGGCTGTTACAAAAAGGACATGCAACTGGAGCTGATAACAAACCCTGTCTAACGTTGGCCCGTGACTGACTTGTTGGATGGAAAAGGAAAGTGGGTTCAAGACTCACTAATATTCTTGGTTTGACATGGTCTAACAGCAGAATTTGCCTGTTTCCTTTTCCCTCTATAAATATGATCGCTTGATGCCCAGGCTGAAAAGAAGCAAAGACACTTGACAACGCTTAGATCTCAAAGAGGAGAGCAGAATTATGGTTCCTTTTTTAAGATATCATTTCAATATTTACAGCAGTATTCTTTGAGAGTCATACAGAGATGAGTGCTAGTTATGGATTTTCATAAACTACTATGTTTATAGTCCCCCATGGTTAAAGTTTCTTCCTGTTTTATTCAGGTGGCTGTGTAAATTCTGTAACCGGGCAAATTTGCCATCTATTTTAAGGTCTGTGGCTTTTTTCATTTGCATAGGTACCAGAACAAGATGTGAAAGGTAACTATAGATAGTAAATTTTTTGCTCAAGAAATTTTGGTGCAAAGTTCTAGTCACAGCATTATCTTTCGAAAGACATGGTTTGTTATATATTACCATTATTGTGATTATACCTTTGCCATTATTTCTTTTTGTCTGCTATTTTTTATGGAACTGCTAGTCTCCCAGATTAGTCTATTTTGGTTACAACCCTCCTATTAATCTTCTTTTACTATTTGTTTTATTTTTTTCTGTTAATTTATCATGGAATTTATTGTTATTGAGATCAGAAAACTGAATTTAGGCTCACATCTTTTAGTATATGTCTTTCTTGTTAAGTTTGTATTAAAAATTATTCCCGCCTTAAGGAAATGTGCATAAAATTATAAACATGAAAGCAATTAAAATAATTGTAGAAGTCGTCGTTATCAGTAGATGACACAAGCTCTGTGCTTTTGCATTACTTGTACAGAATTCCATTTTGGGTCTCATTGTGTCAAGGCAGAGATTTGCATTTTAATGGGGAAAGCATGAAACACAGGCCTTGTAGCTGTTGGATTGTTATTTAACAAAGGGGCATTGTTCAGAACGTGGAGCGTGTTGTTTTAAAGAGCTGGTGGTGAAGTAGTGCAGGGCAGGTCTATGCTTAATGTTACTGCAAAATGGGGTCCGTGGGTATAGGTGTGCTTGGCACATACGGGCACCTCTTAAGCTTTACTGATTTCTTCGTTTGCTTTAGGAAAGCTGAATTGGACTATGGTGTGTTGAATTAGGAATTGCTTCGGTCCATGAGAGGAAGGGAAAATGCAGCTCCCATTGCACATCAAAGCAGGCGCGGAGGCAGCTAGAATACTCTGCAGAAAGGCACCCCGGGAGCTACAATTTCATTCCTCTCAACCTCAAAATGGGAGAATGGCTTTTAATTCCCACTTCTTCTTTTAACAGTCCCCAGATTCTTCCCTCTAGGCTTCAGTCTTTGATGTGTGTCTACCCTTATCTGGATTTTACTCTTCTGTAGACGGCAATGTTTTTAGGGAAAGGAGGCAGTTCCATTTTAGGGAAATGAGGCAAACCTCCTCCTACATTGGTGTGGCTTTGGGAATGCTGCGTGGGTCTTCCACTTCTGGTCACCAGCTGGACAGGGAAAGAACGTTGGCTGTGTGTTTTGGACTGTGCTGCACATATGCTTCCATTGACCTGATCATAGATGTTTCTGCACAAATCTGTGGTTACTTCACATTGATTTTGAAGTTCTAAGTTGCCTTAGTTATAGACAAAGCAAGAGCATAGTAGTGTCTGCTTAATATAGCGTGGGAAATAATGTTTCCAGTTTCTTTGGATGTTGAGAGAAAGAGAGATTATTGCTACTTTCTTGCTTTAAGCATGATGTCACTTTCCCTCCCAATCCACTGAATTAATATTTTGGTAAGAAGAGACTCTAAGTGTGTATATAAATATGCTGAATACAAAGAAAATCTGAGACCAGAAAATAATGTTCAGAACTTTGAAGTGACTTTTGTTGGTCAAAGCCTGTAAAAATTAAACACAAAGCATGCACTTGACTGCAGCTCTGAGACTAGCAGCCCCCAAAGATACACATACCAGGCTTTCATGGAGAAATTGCATTTGTTTCTCCTTGTTTTCCCTAATATTAAAAGTAATTCAGGATAAAGTGCATTTTTCACAGGTAACAGAAAACCACTGTGTCAGAATTAGCAGTCTGTGTGTGTATCAGGGGGGTTAACGTAACCAGCTGAGAAAATAATAATGCATTGGGACAGTGGATTATGCAGCTGCTTGTAGAAGTTACATTATGCATCACAGTATAAAAATAGTTAAAATAGCACACTGAACAGTATCAGTAGTCATTAATATAGTCCATTAAATCCCTTGAATAATATTTGGCCCTCTAGTCAAGAGGTACAGAAGTAAATAAGCACATTGGTATTCTCAGTTTAATATAAGCTTCAGACTCTCATAAGGCAGCTTCTTAGCTGACATCAATTGATTTCCAGACTCCAAATCACTATCTGAGGATCTTCACCACAGAATATAATACCGTTAAGGGTTGTGTGCTCAGTCACAAATATTTAACAACTTTAAGCTATAATTGTTGCTTAGAGAGAGCTTTCTATTTTAGGTTTGCATATTATCACTCCTTACCATATTATCCTCCAGCTTTCAGTGTAAGAATTGATAGCAATAGTAAGAGCCCTTGTGGAACCTTTATCTCTTTTCAATGAAAATATTGATTTTTATTTTTTTTATGAATTATTGGAATTTCATCATTGTTTCACAGTGCTAAGCGAGGTTGGATTTTGAGGGGTGGAAGCACAGGTACAACAGAGACATAATGCAGGTATGTCAAACACCACAATATAAACACTAGCAGGACTTTGATTGGGTTTGGAAGGAGAGTAAACTTTGTACTTAGCATAAGCTGAGCTTCATACTTTGTTGGGCCCTACTGCCCTTTTTCATGTCGTCACCTTGTTGATAATCTCAGAGAATTTTAACAACACTTCTGGGGAAACACACCCCAGCCTTGTCCCGAGTTCCCACCTGGCACACAGGTCCTGCTGATGGCAGCGCTGGCGTGCCTGGGTGCGCAGAACACAGCGCCCCATGGCCCCTCGCTTCTGGGCAATAAATGGTTTTTCTTTCAACCTGCAGGCCTCATTCTCTTCTGCGACTGCAAAGACGTTAATGGCAAATACGTGGCCTCCAGAATAAGAGCCTCTTGCAAGACAGCATCTGAAAAATACATAAAGGCTATATTTGCATTAAGAGGGCAGACACCCGGCAGGGTGTCTCTCAGTCTGGATTCTCAGGCAGGGGCTCTGGAAGGTCCCTCTGTGGAAAATGTGGACATGCGTGTGGGAGGGGAGCAATTGTGTTTTCTGGGAGGTCACCTCCGTGGTCATTGACAGAGGTGTAGGCAAACAATAAAAACTGCATTCCAGAACAAAAATGACCCCTAGAGCAGCAATCTTGAAACAATTTCCTGTGTAAGCTTATTCTGTTTGCTTCCGGCTTTCTAGCTATTTTAAGTTACTTTTGTGTACCTATATCAGCTAGCTTATTTTTAACCCTCTTGAGGCCAGAGTTTTCATGCCTTCATTCACTGTCAGTAGTCCTTTATCTTGCAAGCATTTGCACTGCACAGGAATGTAATGCTGTCTAATGAAAATAAGGCTGTTGGAAATAGTTACTTACAGTAAACATAATAATTTTTGAACCTTGTACTAATATTATGGCACAACTGATTGCTAAATTCATTTTCTTTTCCTGCTGTTTAAATTGTCATTTTTATTTAAGGTCCTGATGTTGTTATTTTCTTCTAAATTGTTTACAAAATTCAGCTCTTGATGCAGTAGGAGTGACATGGAATTCCTGCTGAAGAGAGTGGATGTATTCCTATTAACTTATTTGGTAGATGGGGGCAGAAGCAAGATTTTGCCATAGATCTTTGTCAGTACATCTCCCACAAGGAGCTTTCTCCTGTCTTTGTTTCACAAGCTGTTCCCTGTGCTTAGTTGGAGAAAAAGTAGTGACTCTGTGGGGAATGTGTGTTTTGGGTGATGTATCTGCAAGGTAAACTAGCATGTTAATGGCCAACACTCTTCTTACCACCTGGAGCTAGGAAAAAAAAAAATATGTGGAGGAATCCAAAACCTAAGCAAAACAGCATTTTGTATTGCAGTTGTGAAATTCATGGCTGGGCATAGGGAGGAGTTTGAGAAGTGTTTGGTCACAGTCTGGAACCACCAGCAACCTAAGAACACAGACTGAGGCACGAGTCCAGTGCTAATCAAATCTCATGTTGTAGACAGTTCGCCTGCAGGAATTGAGGAGGGAAAAACTTGTGTCTCATTTTCTTTCAAATTCTTGATTCTTCCCTCGTGGATGCTGAGGGAATCTAGAATAGTTCAGCAGAGGTAGGGGGAATTAGTGTGGCTTACAACTGACAACTGGGAAATAAGAATCAGACAGGTAAATGCAGGTTTTGAGGAAAAAAGAGGTATGATATGGGGAAATTTGAAAGATTCTGCGTAAAGAAGGTCAAATTGTAGTGGATTTGAGTTCTGATGGAAACAGCAGAACAAGTTCATACATCACCTAGCAGCACAGAGTGTTAGCATATTGTAAGTGGTTTTCTGCACTTTATTACAGCAAAATACAGCTGGCACAGTCGGCTCCATGTAGAACAAAACCACGTATTTTGAGCATATTCTCCAGGTTTGTCACACACTATTAAAATACGGGTGGTTTTGTTTCAGTTTTTGTGCAGCATAGGACTTCTCTTCCGTGCTGGGAAGAGACTCTGCATCAGGCTGCAAATCCCACTTTGAACTTGGAGCTGGGTTTCTTTCTTGGCAGCCTCTGTTTCTGTATTGTTATAAAATCTACCAGGGAAAAGAGGGAGCGTATCTGCAGTGCCAGAAAGCAAAAATAACAGGTCATTTTAACTACAATGAACATGTATTTAAATAGAGTGATATTTTACAAAAAGTTGGCTGTTGCCCCAGACAGATCATTTTTGAGTCTGAAACACAGAGAAGTAGTAGCTAAGCAACAGATTGGCTGGTGGGAATTGGATCACCTAAGGAGGCTGATGGAAGAGTCCCTGGGTGAAGAGGGTGGGGGTTATAAAACAAAAGTGTGTGCAATGTCGAGGTTTGGAGAGGAGAAGAAAAGGAAACAGATTGTTTTAAAAAGGGGAAACTGATTCCCTTTTCTCAAGAAATCTGTGTGTTGAACTTCTGACTTGGGCCCAAGGAGTGCTGAAATATGGCAAGCAATTTGAAGTGTAGTAGGGCATCTGTGTTTCACAAATACCTGTATTTTTTATGTTACTGCTTTATGTAAAGAGTCTGAGCTTCTTGAAAAATTTAGAGACCATTGCCAGCATTAGCTTGTCCCCTATGCACAAGGTTGGAGCTGTTGACAAATTAATGTCTAAGGAATTATGGGGTCTCATGCTCCAATAGCCCTTGTACTGCACACCTCAGAAGGTTATAGTAACCAGTCTCTACCCAGCACTAGAGAAAGGAATGGGAGTTTTTGCAAGGATCTAAGGAAAATGAAAACAAACAGCCTAAGGGTTATAGGACATCAAAGCAGAGATGTGGCTGTCCAGCAGGCAGGATATACTCAAGGCCATATAGCACCTTGTGTAGGTATCTAAGAGCTCTAAATTTCAGAAAAGGAGCAGATTTTTATTATTTTTTTAAATACGACACATTTCAGCTTCTGCTTTTTTTTTTTTTCGTTTTATAATCTTGGAATATGAGAAAAGTACAAAAAGCCATTTTATGTCTAGATATTTGCCAGAACCTTTTTCTACAGGTCTGCTATGATAAAAACACAGCAAGATGTTCTCTATACTGTGAGACTGAGTAAAAGATAACATGCTTCTCTTCACAACTGTAGAAATTGCACAGTGCTAAAATTGTTGGGTTTTGAAGAGGAAGTTTAAGGGGTGGTGTTTGTGGTTGACAGGAGGTAAAAATGGTATCAGTGCTATGAGATCCACCAAAGCCAGTGCAAAACTTGTTTGCTTCAGTGGGTGTTGGGTCATGGTTTATATACTTCTCCTCTGACTTGGTAGGAAGTTGACTTTGTTGATCAAGGAAGGTCAACTGCTGCCCGCCCTTTGCATGCACAGTGTTGTTTTTCTGCATCAAGTTTAGTCAGTGTATCAGGTTGGTTCTTCTACCACTCACTTACTGGAGCTCCCAGAGGATCTTCTCATTTCTGTTGTTTCCAGGTCTTTCAAAAGAGTGACTGCAGTTCTCTCCAGATAATCCCGATTTCTTTTTTCTTTTTGAACCTCATAAAAGAAACAAAAAAAGCCTTATCTTCAGATGGGTCTGCTAAGTGTCTGAGACAGGAGTTGGCTGTGCTGCTCCACTGATGTTTAAGGAATTGCTACATTTGCAAAGCTGTGCTTTTAATGTAAATGACTGTTTACCTTCAGCCACAGTTGTCATAACTGGTTTCATAAATACCGGGTGTGTACACATACAACCCCTCTTTTCATATAAAGAACATCAACTAATTTATTTGCCAAATTTGAGTTATGAGAGTTATCTCCTCTTCTGCCTGAAGAGGAAGCATAATATTCTGACTATTCTGTTTAAAAGCTTGATTTAATGTTATTTTCCCTTTCTTTATTACTTTCTTTCTTTCTTTCTTTCTCACTCTCCTTCTCTGTCTCTCTTTCATTTTATCTCTTTTTGGTGACTATATATAATTTTGTGGTACATTCTTTGGAGCTTTGGGGAGGGTTGTTGGTTTTTTTAAAATGCAACATTGCCTTAAACATTGCAGCAGTTGATAACATTGACACCTTTACTACTGTAAATAGAAGAGAATTAGGCTGCTCAATTAATTTCTGCCTTGTAATTCAGTGAAAGCCTGTTTGCATATAGACCCTGCAAAGACTTGAGTGTGACTCAGGTCTTCCACTAGATGTGCTGATGTAGATGAACTTCTATAGTTATATTGCATTCATACATTAATACATTCTGTGTGTTATTTTGGGGTGTGTCTGAATATGCACAGTATTTTAGACTGTTGTATCTATATTCACGTGGATTAATTTGACAGTAAACTATAGTGAAAAGCATAATGTATTTCAGAGATTGGCAACCTTGGTTAGATGCTTTGTGAAACAAAAGGTTTGCACAAAGAATTTCTCTGACCAGTTTTTCTTTTCTGGCTATATAGAACGTTGCCTGAAAATCTACTGGGCTGGTAAACAGTCTTCTGATACATTGAAGAGACCTTCAAAGTATTAAACATGAGAGAAGAGATAGCTCATTTCCCAAAATTTCTCTCTGTTGTTTGTGATAGGTTTCTCCTAGTTACTTGCTTCCTTTTTAACTCAACGGGTGCGTAGTTGGGCATGAGTTTTGGGTTACACAATCCTGCATGCAGAACTATGAGGACAAACTCTTTATTTAAGCTTCCCAAGCTGTTTGGTGGCACGAGCCCCTCCCCAAGAACTTTCTGTGCCAATACTTTGGGGTTCTGCAGAGCTCTATTTTTTCATGGGTTTCTATTTGTTTTTCTATGCTAACAAAAGCAATTTGGAAGTTGCACATTTTTTCTAAACTGGGCATTTGTGTCTTGAACATTGGCAGTCTTTTATTATATAAGGCAATCAAAAAGTTAAACTGTCAAAAAAAGGGAAATCTAAATGTCTTGACTGGTTTGTCTCTAAACAGCCAAACATGTAGAGCAAAACAAAGTTAAATATAAAAATGTAAATGAAAGCTTTCCATAAAGCTTGTAAATTGCCTATTTCACTAAGTTAGGATGAAAAGTCATAGTCACTGTTTCAGTATGCATAGATGGGTTGTGAAGAAGAACACTATAATATTTCCTTGAAATAATCTCTTCAGGTAATATTTATTTTCCCTTTGAAATATGGGTCTTTTGTGTTAACTTTGGTAATTAATTTGGTCTACTACAATGTAAAAGTTGTGTTACTTTAAGTATTAAAACTTCCTCTCCCTAGAAATATCAATGCCTGGTCACAGACACAAAGTTGTCATTCATCTATTAAGATTTTAATTGAGTCGATAAATAACCATTCAAAGTTTCTGCACTGGAGGACTGATAAAGTATAAAAACCTCAATTCAGTCTCTTGTGGTTAATCATTTGTTATTAGTCAGTGAGTTTGGTGCGTGTGTTCTCTCGTCCTTCTCTGTAACATTTTATTGCCTCTTCTCTGCTCACTCACTTCAAAGACAAATCTAAGGCAAAGACGACCCCACAGTTTCTAAAACTATGCAGCTTGAACTGCACAGGAGAGAGGTATGATTTCGTTATTTTTTTTCCTGCTTTGTCTTCTCTTGTGGGAAGGGAAAATGACATGAGGTGTGTGTCCCTTGGGCTATGGAATGGCAGCATGTTGGAGGTTTATGAGTCTTGTACAGATCTTGGGAAGAAGATACCAAGCAAGAGAATCTGCTTCTAGTTCAGTTCTTTTTCCCTTCCTTCAGATGTCCCAAACCACCATCATCATTAGTGAGATGATTTTTAGTGAAGTATCAAAATCTAACTTATCTTTTTGCTGGAAAACGTAGGTAGTGTTTGAATTCCTTTGGTATTTCCATTGTATCAGGGATACAAAGCACTTGTATGACGGCAGAATCTGCTGTGCTGAACGGGAGGCATCCCATCTGAATCGATGGTAAAAAAATAATGAAACCAGCTGGGGTCTGCTCAGTACTTGTGAGCTGGTTTTCATTTATTAAAACTGAGCTCATCTAAAATATAATAAACACGAGTGCAATAGTCTGCAACCACCCTAAGGTATGACGCATTAACAAGTTACCCATGGAATACTGAACTGCAGCCATGACCAAGTGTTAAAGCCATGTGTCTTCTGTACTGATGAGATCTGTTCTTGCGCATTTTTTTCTGCTTGCTGTTTCCTGAGGAAAGATTTAGTTTAGGTAATATGAAGAAATTTTTCACTATGAGGGTGTTGAGGCACTGGAACATGTTGCCCAGGGAAGCTGTGGATGTTCCATCCCTGGAGATGTTCAAGGCCAGGCTGGATGGGGCTTTGAGGAACCTGGTCTGGTGGGAGGTGTTCCTGCCCAGGGCAGGGGGGGTGGAACTAAATGATCTTTAAGGTCACTTCTGACCCAAACCATTCTATGATTCAGCCTGATGTTCCACAGTGTAGTAAATCAATGAATTCATGACTGGGACCCCAAGGTCCTTTCTCATCTGTCTGTCTCTGGCTCTTTCTTCTGTCAGTCTATCCTGTCTGCCTAGCTGCTGAAGTAAAGACAGGCTGGAAATTGAGCAAAATTGCAAATTTCATAGTAATCTACCATGTAACTGCCTATTTTTCGGGAATGCTTGGGTATTTTTAAGCAGTTTGTTAAAGCTAGGTATTCGGTCTTGTATATCCCTCCTGCCCCTTAGGTGTGGTGTTAATTTTTTTATTTTTTTTTTATTCTTGGGTTCCTCAGCACTCAGCAGAACAACAGGCCATCCAGCACTCATGAGGAAATTAAACTTTCAAGCATTTTAGGCAGGAATGGAAATACTAATATGAAATACACTTGGTTTATGCTGGTTTTCATATTCTTTAAATGGTAATTTCCCTGCAATAGCATTGTCTCTTCTTTATGGGGTCTGCTAAAGCTTTTGAATTTAAAAATATATTGAATTTTAAGGCTTCCTATTCACCCATTCCTCCTCAACCAGCAAAGTTATATCTCTCCACAATTGCCTCCTGTGACAATAAATAACGTCCCTTCAGTATTAGAGGTTATTTAAAAATAGTTTCCACCCTCTACAATAAATTCGATTTCTAGATTTCCTCAGCATCATATGCTGCTGTATGAAGTTACCCATACTGTGAGTTTGTTCGGTGAAACGTGACTATCACAGATATGCCCATCACAGAATTCTGTGTCAGTGTTTATACGCATTATTGGATTTTCACAAAAGGGAAATTACACTGTAACAGGGAAACAAAAAGACAAGGCAAGATGCTCAACACTCCATTGAAAAACAGTGCCAGAGTGCTATGGACAACAGGTTATACAGTGCCCTCTCTGTCTTGCTTTTTTTATTCCTGCCTGCCAGAATAACCACCTTTAATAGGAGGTCAGCTGTGACAAGTGACCTTGAAGGGATAGTTGGTAGCATTAGTCCATTTGTCTAGAACTCTTTTCCTCTGCAGACCCATTTTTATAGGTGCATTTTATAGACCTTTAGATTCAAACATTCTTCCTACACTGCTACATGTATTTAGACAAAAAATAAGCTTTAGAGTTTCGTGTAAAATGTTTTAGTCTCTTTAAGGTTGACATACATTTTACTGCACATTAAGATCTACCCCAATCTGCATGCATATGTTGGAGCAAAGTGTGTGCAACATGGGTGGCAGAGGCCCCCAGGCAAAGAATAAAATAGGACTCAGTTCGTAACTGGGTGCTACTGTTCTCATCATCTGCTGGGGTCCCTCCAGCTCCTCAGCTCTTTAAAATTACCCAGTTTTTACACTCAATAGCTAATTTCTGGCTGGTACTGGGGGAGAGGAGTAGGAGGGCAATGAATTAGTTAAAAATTACTCTATGTCCTTTTAGGAAAAAACAAAAACTCTCTTAAGAAAACTCAAGTGAAAGGTAGAATCCAATTGCTTAGTAACTCCAATATCTCTACTTGCTTATATTGCTTTTCTGTTATATACTGTTGTATTATTGATAGTAGTGGCTACAAGGTGTCTGAGAGAGAGATGGGAACAGGAAAAAAACCAATCCACTAATGTATTACAGCCCAGGTTCATTAGCATCTTGTTTTCTTCTAATGCAGCAGGTATGTCTGCCAAATGCAAAACCTGGCCCTCTGCTCTAAATTATAAAGCTGAGTAACTAAGCTTCTGGATCCTGACTGTGAATTAAAAAATGTAAGCAACGGCAGAGGTAATTACAGCAGACTAACGCTGCTGGTATTAAATAAGAACATGATGCTGTAGGAAGCCACACTGAGTGTCAGATATAAGTTACTTTTCCCCTTTTTCTCTCTTCCTTTATAGTCCCTTTCTGCCTTGTCTTTTATTTTGCTCTTTGCTGCTTCTTTTTGGCGTTGAGAACTGAAGGTGCTCACTGAAAAGGTAATACTTGAGATCCATATTCATATCAAGTTCTAATCTTGTAGCAGCTGCCTTTAAAATGGCTGTCAAATACATTTTTAGTGAGCTGTGCTTGCTAAGCGTTTTCTAATACTGATGTCATTAGCATAAAAGAAGGCTGATTACCTAAGTTTGGTTGGTTCCACCCTCTTAAATTGAGAAGAAAAAATATTGCAGACTTTTTTTAACAGAAATTACATAGATTGGTGTCTTAAAGTTATAAATTGTCTTTACATCTCTCTTGCCTCCTGAAGCAGAAGTAGGCCTCAACAAGTGTCTTGCTATAAAAAAATAATTTTTGTGGCTTTCAGCAGGTTTCTTCTTGCAAGCAGCAACTAATTGCATTTCAGTCATTGGTTAGGGAATGTATTTCTTTCAGATTTATGAAAAACACTCATATTTGTTTAACCTTTCCTCAGCTGTGACAGGTTTTATGAAATGCATCGTATAATTCAGCGCATTGTGCTGTTCAACCCTTATTTGTTTGTACAATTCTTCTTACAATACAAAATTCTTAGGGGATACAGTGGCACAAGTAACATCTATTTAGATGTATTTATTTGGTTTATATGGAAAACCGTTACAGCTGATGGCAGGCTGGGGTAAACATGGAACAAATGCAACACCATAGGTCAAGAAGGTTGCTCTCATCTAGAGGCAGAGGCCACGTATCACGGCAGGTTTCACAATAGGTCACCGAGAGTCAAAGTACGTATGGCAAAGTGCACAGATCTACTCTTGGAAGACAAACAAAGCCAAGAGGGCTACGTATTTTCCTTAAGATACAGGAGCATGTCATACAGGAAAAAACCTTATAGAATTAGAACAAATAAACCTTTATTTCTTTCAGTAGCATCTTCTGTGAACTTATGTTCCATGTTGTATAATTTTTTTGCTCAAACACTAGAGTTTCTCTCCATAGAAATATTCAAGTGAAACACAATGATACTTTATGTTACATAAGAGACGATTGAAAAGAATTTTGTTCTGCTAAGTTGCAAGTCTCTTCATTTGACTTTTGAAAAAGTATCTTGGTATTCTCTATCTCTATTGCCAACTTCTCTCCTCTGTTTGGAGGTCTGGATTGTCAGAGGGCTTGTAGAAGCCATGAAGTTGAGCTTTATATTGTTTGTGTGCTGTATGCAAAATGGACCCAAATTAGACTGGATTTTTTGTCTCTTCTGGCTGTTTTCTGTACGTCCAGATACATTTCTGAGACAACAGATTACAGTTTGAAAGTAGTAAATGGTAGATATCAAATAAATCCAAGTGTTGCCAAAGTATGTGAAAGCATCAAAGCACCTTAAAGGGAAATGATTTGTCTGAAGGCAGTAGTGTAGAGGTCACTGATGAAAAGCATAGATTGTCTTTTTGGGAGACAGAGAAGAGCTTTCAGTTAAATTGATGTCCAAAGGTTTGTTACTAAGTCCTGAAACTTCCTTACAGAATGAAAACATTATCATGTCCATTTTACAAAAAGAGAAGGAGATGAATTCTCTGGCAGAACCTGTCTTCTGATTTGCTTTCTATTGCTTTGACTACAGTGTCACAGTCCTTCAGTTTATACCAGAAGCTGTACCTGAACTAAAACAATAACACAGAATGGCCAGGGTACTGGCAACAATTTTATAGTATTTGAATCTGAAAGCCTATACGTGTGCAAAGTTTGGATCCATTCAGAGTTAAGCAAAACTAAGAGAAAGACCTTGGTTGGCCTTTGAAAACTAAATTCTGCAGAGACTAATTATTTATCTGATTGACTAGGGGGGTAATTTACATGATACATGTTTCAGTGGGGAAATTGTGTTTTGCCTTTTTTCCTGCTTTTATTTCTCATAAAGTGCCTAATTTTACCACATGCTGTACCAATGTTTTCTCCACAGAAGAAATGTTTTCACTAGCTAATTTTTGCTGGTATGTATATGCACAGCCTGAGAGCAGCAGCTTTTTAATTGACACAGTTGAGTGTGGTACAGATAATAACTGCTATTTTAACTGCTGTTCTCATTCTTTAACTTAGCTATTGTTTAGGAATGTAAAGATGATTTTAAGAACCTGAATATAAAAACCTGTATCTAAAATCTCTGACTATTGCTAGCACATGTATGTGGAACATATTCTAGAAATAACATGGCATTTTACAGATTTAGGCACTTTATCCCACTCCCCTTTAACTTGGTATTTAAAAAAGTGTTGGCTAGACAGAGAAAAACTCTTAGTGGTTTTTGTGAAAGGAGAAAAATTTCTGGGCACGCAGCAGGATCAGAGGGAAAGAGCTGAATCTCAGAGGCCAGCAGAGAGCCTAGAAATTTCTGTTACTTGAGTGCAAATGACAAACAATATTGTGATTATCAGCATCTAAAATGTAGTTCATCTGTGCAAAATAAAGCATCTGCTTAAGAAGTTAGAGTAGCACTGTGCAGTGTATACATAGAATGCAGGGCAGAAACGGGGGGATTATTTATTGATGCTGGAGAGCTAGAGCCCACTGATAAATGATAAATGTTCTGCCAGTAGCATATATGCAACTGTCTTTGACTCTGGAGCATGACATACTGTTAAGGAATCTGGAGCACAGGGCTTTGAAACACGCTGTGCTGAAAGACCGCGCGTTCTTCTCCTCAGCCAGGCCGTTTGTCCTCATTACACCGGGAAGGGCTTGAAAGACTAGTGGCCTGTAGTAGGACTGTTTGATGCATTTACTTAATGCCTTCTCCATCCCCTTCTTTCCCTTCCAGGTAGAGTCACTGATTTTTTTCAGTGGTCCGAAACCTTGCTTAAATACCAGTTATTTGCTTCTCTTTTTCAAGCATAAGCTTTTCAATTGTGCTAATCTTAAGTTTTCCATAAATATTGCTCTTCCACTACCTGGTTGCCCTTTCAGGTGCATTTCTATCTACCCGTTATTTAGCTGCTGTGCCCCTGCAGCGTTTGAAACATTTCACAGGCCTAGCTGATATTATGGTCATCTGAAACATAATTATGATTTACAAAGCCAAAATTGTTCCCTTTAAATGTTATTGCTAGGAGAATCAAAGAGCTCTTTGGAGCTAATGAACTTTTTCTTGCTTTGGATTAAAAAAATGTTTTAATATGTACCATCTAGGAGAAACAAAAGCAGAAATAAGTAGGTATGAGATACAAAATTCTGTCTTATTCCCTATCTGTCAGGCACTGCAAATACTCCCTTTCTCTTAAGCTGAGGAACCTCTACAGTAGGTATAGCATTTTTTTCCTATTCCAGGGTGAGTTTTGGAGGTGTGAGGAGTCTGGAAGAAGCTATGCCAGAGCGGTTTTTAGCTGGGCAGCGGCTTCTTGGGAACTATCAGGAACTGATGAGAGGAAGCATTCACTGCATAGTGGCTGATGCTGAAGTTGGTATAGCCTGAAAAGCTTTAGAAATTAATGTTATGCCACACCATGTCCCTTTTTACAGGGATATACTTCTCTAATGCGGTGAGTTGACCGTAGCCAGCAGCTAAGCACCCACGCAGCTGCTCACTCTCCCCCTCTGCCCTACCACCAGTGGGATGAGAGAGAGAATAGGGAGAGCAAAGGCAAGAAAACTCGTGGGCCGAAATAAATACACTTTAGTATGTGAAGGAAAGAGGGGGGAAAAAAAAACAAGTGAAGCAAAGGAAATCGTTCGCCACCTCCCACAGCCAGACCGATGCCCAGTCAGTTTCTGAACAACAGCACACAGGGGTGTGTTATCAACACTGTTTTAGTGCCCAATCCACAATACAGCATCATAAGGTCCACTATGAAGAAAGTTAACTCCATCCCAGCCAGACCCAGTAAGTCTATATTTATAAATCCTGTTCGGTTTCCCACAGGGAATGCTTATGAAAGGGATTCTTCATCTCACAGCATCCACAAACCCTAGATATTACTTAATGAATCTCCCACCTCCTCTCTCTACTACCTGGTGGTCTGCTAAGGGAGCAGTAATTCAGTAACTGCACTGAAAGTTCAAACATTGTCATTGTCATCAAGTGAAAGAGAAGCTCTCTGGAGAATGGTTATTATTTTACCTAGAAAAAAAAAGAGAAAAACAAGTAAAATTCTTATCATGCTGGATTGAAAAATTAACCTGTTGGTAAGATGGGAGTGCTTTTGTGGAGTTTGCATTGATTATACAGCCTGTCAAACAGCAGTGGATATTTTGTTGAGCAGAATCAGTAGTCTGCAAGATTTGAAAGTCTTTCAAAAAGTCGTGTGGGTGTGTGAGAAGTGAAGTAACAAGAATTGTCGTTAAAGGAGAAATGAGCTAAAATGAGTCTGAGGAGGAATTTTATTTTTGAATGCTCAGAAGAAAAATCCCTTGATTTACTCAGTAGTTAGATTAGAGAACAGCACAAATGCTTAGAAGAGAGAAAGTGAGCACAAATTCTTCAAATAGAGACCGCGGTGATTTGATTTTAAAAAAAAAAAAAGGCATTTTTGTATGTACCAGTAAATTAAGTTCTGTGATTAAAGGTCCCTTTTTTTCCTTCTGCAGTAATGTTTTTTCTCTCAAATCTGTAGTCATGAGGCTGTGTAATAATAAATGGACAGTTAAAACACAAAGAGGTATACTGTTACAGGTTGACACACCAAGCTTAGTTTGTTTTTTGTTTATTGCTTGTTTCTCAGTGGTGGTGAATTTGTACAAAGGGAAGGCTGTTTTTTTCCAGAAATTCAGTTAAAAGCAGGAGTTAAGAAAAAGTTGCAGAAAGTTGGCTATGATTTGATAGACAGGCACACAAAGTAAGTGTGAAGTAATACAGAATAATGATGCAAATAGGGATCAGTTCATGGCTGGCTGATACACAGTGCAGTAAATCGGTTTGTAATGAAGTTAAAGGCAGGACATGCAAATGAAATGGCTTAATACGAGAGCCCAGAAGGAAATTACTTAAGATCACAATAGATTATTTCAAACGAAGCAATTCTTTTTGCTCTTATTAGAATATCTGAGCCCAAAGTTGGGTGTTCACTGATGTTTTAATTTGTTTAGTTTCTTAATATACTGCAAGTCATCTGTTTCAGTCATACATTTACTCCAAACTGATTCCAAAATCATTAGATTTTGGCAGTGGAGTTTGTCTTGTCTCATTTCTTTTATTCTATGTAATTGTCTATCTTTGGTATTTTTGTACATTTATATACTTTCAGCACATTGCAATGAGAATTCTAACACTTGGTTATTTTTTAGCATTGCAGAAAATATGGTAGCTGTTGGGACTTCTGGCAAACTACATGCAGAAGGAATTTTACAAATTATTGTGAATGTCACAATATTATTTTTACTGTCATTCTGTTTCCTTACTTGGTTTTCTACCTAATTTGGTGGGGGGTGTTCTAATTTTTTAGGATTAGTTTAATCAGAACATAAGAAGAGCATAGATCCATTAGATCATGAGATACTCCTGATTTGGACTAACTAATTTTGAACTAACCTTGGACAGGAGCATGGCATACATCAGGTATGGCTCAGCCGTGCTCTTTGAGGAGGCAGAGTGCATTGCCCATCACCCAGCTTCCTCTGACAGAGAGGGGGAATGGGGGAGAAGGCAGCAGTTTTGGCTGGCAGGATCATATATGCTGTTCTTGGCTTTCTCCGAGACAAGTCTTGCTTAGGTCAGGAGGCCAAGTTCAAGTGTTTCAAGGGGTAGGTGGAGCCCCCAGGCTACTCAGCCCCCACTGCTTTAAAACTGCTCTCTGTTTTAGCATTTCACATGCAGCAAAACTTCTCTCCACCCCCTTTCTTCCCACCTGCTCAGCTTTAAAACCAGGTTAGATTCCCAAGTGTGTTGTTTTTTTTTTTCTTTCATTGTAACACTGTATTGAATGTTTTACTGTGCTCATGCTTTAGAGAAATCTGCATTTTCTCATCTGTTTGTTTTTTTTTTTTGCATGTGTGAGTTATCAAGCAAGGAAATAGGGTAGTAAAAGTGCTTAACATTAATAAAGCTAATGAACAGCAATGTTGGATGTGTCCTCATGCATGCAATCAATTTTATGAAGCTGGCTTCTTCAGTCATTTCTCCAGGTGCTCATACAGGGCCCTGGGAAAAATGAGTAATAAATACTTAAACACTTCCAATACTTTGATGAATATTTTACATTGTAGAGTATGTGAATATTAGTAACATTAATGCAGACTTGAGAGTTAGAAACATTTTTATAACCAGAGTGCCTGGTCACTAGGCTGCAGCTCGGGACAGGGATGAAACTGAATGAAAGTGTCAAATTGTCTTCTTGCATTTCATGAAGTACTGAGAGTGCGAATGGAAAATAACTCCTAGAGTATATCTAGTTCTCACTTTTGCATTCTGGAAAGCTCTGGCAGGCCCAGTGACAAAGGGTATGGTATAGGCTAGACCGTAGCAAGGGTGAGGCAGGAGGAGCGATAACTGTGAAGATGGATGCCAAATGGCAGTATATTTGAGGTCCCTTCTGCTTCGGTTGCTGTATCTAGGGTCTAAGCGGACAGTGCTGGCAGGTCTGAGGAGCTGTATGAGCAAACCACCTGGGGCTGGAAAAGAGGTCCAACTACTGTGTTTCGATACAGTTTCTCTGAAAGCAAGAACAAATACAGGAAGAAATGGGCACAAACTTGAAAATAAGAAGTTCCACCTAAACATGAGGAGGAACTTCTTTCCTTTGAGGGTGGCAGAGCCCTGGAACGGGCTGCCCAGGGAGGTGGTGGAGTCTCCTTCTCTGGAGACATTCAAAACCCACCTGGACACATTCCTGTGCAACCTGCTCTGGGTGGACCTACTTTGGCAGAGTGGTTGGACTAGATGATCTCTGGAGGTCCCTTCCAACCCCATGTGATTCTGTGATGTAGCTATGACAGGGAAATGGAGGAAACATCCAGCTAAGGAAAACAATTTCTTTTGTCTTGAGGCTCTGAGGTGACTTGACCTATTTCCATCCTGTTTTCCTCTGTGCTTAAGTTCACTCCCAGTGAAAGGATGCTATAGCTATTGTTGCAGTCTGTTAAGTGATGCAGGTTTCCTGCCTCTGTAATCCCTGCTAACATTAAAATGCAGACAAAGTTGGCAGTGTAGAAGGCACTTGGAAGCAGTGTAAGGGTAAGAAATGTATTATGTTGATGCTTTAATGCTATGTAAGGAAGAGAGCTGAGTTTCCAAGTAAGCGTGCTGGGGTCAAAACTGACAAATGATTCAATAATGAAACAGAAATAATAATTTGAGAGAATAATTTTCTGCTTCTGAGATCAGAAACACCAACACAGGGCATAGAATGTGAAGTGTGGTAGTTTTTGGATGATATTTAATTTGTTTCTACACCTTTACGGCATACATGAAAGTAGATTTTTGTGGGAATACCTACTGAGTTTTTTCTATGAGGTTTTTTTTTATCTGAGGCAATCTTGATTTTCAGGTGTGCAGTTTGTGAAGAGATCAATAAGGTTTCCACTAGGAAAAAGTGTGTAAAAGGACATGAAATTACTGAAAAGTTATGTCACTGAGAAAAAAAAGTTTCATAGTTTTCTTTTTAAATTATTTGGAAGAGGCTTTGCAGTGAGGGTGTAGAAACTTGGGGGGGTGTTTGCTTGTTTGGGGGTTTGAGGGTGTTTTTTTTTTAAACAAGTGGACCTTTTTTAGAATAATCCAGCATACTTTTTTAGAAGGAAGCCAGCATGTCTTCTTTTGGTGTTCATGCCATTGCTTTGAATTGAATAGATGAAAAACACGTCCCTCTCTATTGGAGTAGAGAACATCTGATGTTTGTATGAGGGCTTGTTGTTCTCAAAAATTAATTGAGACTTAGGTTGTTTACGCTATCTCCCTTTTCTAGAATCTTAAATGCTGATCAGTAGTGGTTTGTGTTGTGTCCTGCAAACTGAGAAGGCATAAGTTTCTTTACGATTTCATTTGGAGGGTATTTTTAGCCTAAAGAAGTAATAAGGAAGAGAAAAGTAGGCCAGTGCTCAAAAAACTTAGGTACTTGTATGAAAATTCAAAAAATATGGGAATTAAGATAAGGATACAGTTCTTTTATGTGAGCAAACTTGCATCAGTTTGTGTAATAGATAGCTGATGGAATAATTTACATAATTTATATGAAAGTGTATAGCTTGTTCAAGAAACACAGCCAAGGGTAGACAGGAAAAAGCACTGTGTTTGTGTACCAGTGATGTGTAGGCTTGCTCTGAGGTCTGCCTGGAAAGGAATAGAGCAGGAGACATTATCCAGCAAGTCTTAAAATGCGTTTGTAAGGTTTTGACATTTGATGTGAAGGAAATAGCTAGAGGACTCTTTTTTTTTTTTTTTTTTTTTTTTTTGGAAACAAAGAAGAGAATGTCCTTGAGGATGTCCAGACAGGGTAATACTGGTGAGAGCAATCTAAGATATATTATTATATTCAGTTCCTGTGATGCTGTGATGGGAATGAAAGATAACAACATAATAGCAGTAGATTTTAAAATTAAAAAAAAAAAAAAGCATATCTAAGTCCAAACTTACCTCATTGTGGAGGAAAGGTTGAAAGGGTAGTAAGAGAACAACCCTAAATAGGAGAATGAAGACCATGGGAAGCAGAAACTGTGTCAGGTTACTAAGGTCAAAAGCAGAAGTGTGTAGCACAGGCATTTAAGGACATTGTGAGAAAGACCAAGGCACAAAATGAAATGCAACTAACAAGAGAAATCAGAAGCAATAAGAAATATTTTTATAAGGCTAGTTTCCAGCCATTCATTGTCAAAATGGAAAGGTTTATTGATTAGAGTTGTCCTGGTTCCTGTACTGTTCAGTGCCCAATTAGCAATTTAGATAATAGAAAGATTTTTCAAATTCCTTCCAACTCCACAATCCAGTGTAGTGATTTTTGGGTGGACATACTCTTAGCCAGTTACTTGAAGTTTTGAAATGTTTCCAGTTCACATCTACTTCCAGGTTTTCAAAGCTGTTGATTTTACTTTTAAGAAAAAGGACTGTATGCAGTATTGAGGTCTGTACTGAAGCAGAAAAAGAAAAAAAAAAAAAAGAAAGAAAAGATACTGAAAGTGCAAATAAGTCTATGTCTGCTTCATTTCTTTTATAATGATTTTTACAGAAAATAGTGATTGTTTCCTTAGGATTCACTGACCCCAAAGACATTGGTGTCTATGTACCTGCATAATTGTTATCAGATCATTTTAAAAGCACCACTGTACTTGCACCTGGGCTCTACCTGCCCTCACAGCCTGTCTAGCAAGCCCATATAGACTGTGGTAGCTTTAACCAGCATTTGGTGACTTGTTCCTCAGAGTCCGAGGAGAATCAGGGTTCCAAATCAGCAGAGGGAGAGGGCAGCTGTGGAGTCTTTGAGACTGGTGCATCTCAAGGAAGCCACACAGTAGAAACCATTTCTCTTCTGGTGTTCGACACAGGTTCAACTCCAGGTGACTGGCAATGTTATCTTGTTGCTTAATAGAAGAAGATGCCTAAAGCTGTGCCCAGAGGACAGCCTTAACAAGGTTGTCCTCTGATCTGAAATGCTGAGCTATGGAGTAGTGGGAGGCAGATGGATGAGCAACAGTCCTCTTGGCAGAGATGCAGACTTCGAATGTCGGGAGTGGGATAAGAAGTTAACTGGAGTTAAATCCAGTTGGCATCCAGTCACAAGTGGTGTTCCACAGGGCTCGGTACTGGGACCAATTCTCTTTAACATCTTTATCAATGATCTGGATGAGGGGATTGAGTGCACGCTCAGTAAGTTCGCAGATAACACTAAGTTGGGTGGCAGTGTCGACCTGCTGGAGGGTAGAAAAGCTCTGCAGAGAGATCTGGACAGGTTGGATCGATGTGCCAAGACCAACGGGATGAGGTTCAACAAGGCCAAGTGCAGCGTCCTGCACTTGGGTCACACCAACCCCCTGCAGCACTACAGGCTTGGGGCAGAGTGGCTGGAGCTGCCTGGCAGAAAAGGACCTGGGGGTGTTGGTCGACTGTCGGCTGAACATGAGCCAGCAGTGTGCCCAGGTGG
>JAHREE010000245.1:26566118-26693335 GCA_033628505.1 Tringa tobata
ACAGATTGTAACAGCTGGCCCTGTTAGCCAGCTACATGCCCCAACCTCCCATTTGAATCAGTGGTGAAAGAAAGGTATCACCAAAAGATAGCTCAGAATGGAAGCCTACCTCAAGGACTAGGTATTACCTGCTATGCATTGACCTTAGGTCTGCTGACAGACTTCTGTAGTTTGCTCTTCTGTTACTGAGGTTGGCTACTCAACTCTCAATGCTGTATGTAGTAATTAAGATGTACGCTTTCACATCCCTCCACCATATTCTTCGTCTGTGAGCCACTAAAGACAGAAGAGCTCCGTTTCCACAGGAGTACAGCCATGTCTCCCAGGAGCAATGTTTATTTCTTTTTAGAGAGATTTAAATAAGCACCCAAACCCCGTTGTACAAAATGAGTTACACAGCTGTGTGAGCTACAGCTTTGTTTTACTAAGTGGTGCACTGTGCTGCATGGAAAGTCACACCATACCAATTACAGAAGCAAGGCAAGTGTGTGTGGTTTCATTCTGACAGCAACTCTGGAAAAGTTTAACGTTGCGTGCACCAAGATGGTGTGTATCAGAGCAGGAAGATTCAATCAAAACTTCCACTGTTGATTTGGTAAATATTTAAAAAGCTGTTCACTGACAGCAAGTATTTGACAGCTTTCCTACTGTATCAGTTCATAAAAGTTTTATTAGCCATTGTCTTGCTTCTGTGGTTCTTGAAACAGGAAATGTTTCCAGATGGCAAATTTTAAATAAAATAATACATTCTTTAGCATTAAAAGCCAAGCAGAACCCAGGAGATCAGTATGGAATTGGATCAAGATGCCATCAAGAAGCTGAGGTGAAAGAGGAAAAGAAAGATGATGTAGAAGACAGCAGAGAGGAGAGAGAAGATGAAGATCAAGAAGAGGAAGATTCATACAGCTTTCAGAACAGCCCTGACAATTTGTATGCCAGCATACCTGATGATCTCGAAGAGAACAGAAGAAGCTGCTTCATCTATAAGAGGCCGCCACCTCCTCCCCCTCGGAATCTGCCTGGCATCCTAAGACAGGACAGTCCCTGCAATTTATTACAAGGTACAGTCTTGGGAGGAAAGTACTCCCAGATGCAAACATGTGCAAGTGCAGAGCAGGTGCTGCTGTAGAGATTATGTACAATCACTTCTTCTAACAGCAGTAGCTGGGCAGTTTTTCCCTAATTCTGCAAAGCAAGCACGTGCATATGAACTTTGCTGCATTGAGATATTTGTGACCATCCCTGGAGGTATTTAAAAGGCGGGTAGATGTGGTGCTTAGGGACAGATAGACTCCCCCACCTGGAGCACTGTGTCCAGCTCTGGAGACCTCAGCACAGGAAGGACATGGACCTGTTGGAACAGGTCCAGCAGAGGGCCATGAAGGTGATCAGAGGGCTTGGAGCACTTCTCCTATGAAGACAGGCTGGGAGTTGGGGTTGTTCAGCCTGGAGAAGAGAAGGCTCCGGGGAGACCTTATAGTGGCTTTTCAGTACTTTAAGGGGGCTATGGGAGAGATGGGGAGGGACTCTTCATCACGGAGTGTAGTGATAAGACAACGGGTAACGATTTTAAACTGAAAGAGGGGAGATTTAGATTAGGTATCAGGAAGAAATTCTTTACCATGAGGGTGATGAGACACTGGAACAGGTTGCCCAGAGAAGCTGTAGATGCCCCATCCCTGGAGGTGTTCAAGGCCAGGTTGGATGGGGCTTTGAGCAACCTGCTCTGGTGGGAGGTGTCCCTGCCCATGGTAGGGGGGTTGGAACTGGGTGATCTTTAAGGTTCCTTCCAGCCCAAACCATTCTATGGTTTATGGTGGTTTTGGCTGTGTTAGATTAATAGTTCTTAAATGGATCTTAAAAGTCTTTTCCAACGTAGATGATTCTGTGACCAGGTATGTCAGCTAATACTGTGGTATGGGCTGCAGAATTCAGGTTTTCCTCACTCTGCCCATCTCAGAGAGCTGCCAAATACATTCCAAGAGAGGCTTGAAACAAACGATTGAGCTTGTATTTTTGTCAAGTTGTTTTAAGTATTTAACATTTAAAAATATTAAATACTATCTTGATTTAATACAGCTTGGGATTTCACAGGTAGAATTAATAGAAAGTGACTGACTGTGTGGAGAGAAGTAACATAGTAATTGATTACATTTGAGGCAATGTTGTGGTTAGAAATAAAAAAAACCCAACAGTGTATTGCGTTGCAGATTGAAACGAGAGGGAGAGATTGTGACCTTTAATGAAATGCTTTGCCTTTTTTTTCCTTTTTTTTTTTTTTTTTAAATACTTCTTCCCCAGAGTAAAAATCTAAAATTTAGTCTTGTAGTTTGATTCAAGTGATGAGAAGCCCAGAATACTATTTGCCTGTATTTCAGAAGGGATGATTACCGCTTTTTCTCATTAGGAAAAATAAGTATGGTAAAGAATTCAAGCTTAAATACCAGTCTTAAATAGTGACATAGAGGAAAAAAATAAAAAACTTATTTGTCATAGACACTACTGATAACTGTGCACACAAATTGCTTCTCAGTTTCTCCACTGCTTATTACTGCGAACTTTGTTTCCAAATGTGACATAACCTATTAGAGTCTTAAGTTACCATCAGCGAGCACTTTGAAGTTCACATAAGTAGATAGAAATAGCTTTCTAGCCTTATAGCCTGCTATAGGTAGATTTTCATCCTGTTTCCTGCTGTGAAAGAAAAAGCTGGCTATGTGCAGGAAGTCATAGGTGGATTCTAAGAGAAAGGGGGGAGAGAATGAAATTAATGTTAAAGATGCATTTTGCCTCCCACAAAATAATACTCAGCTCCAGCTATACATGTGCATAAATAAGGGGTCAGGTTTGGCATACAGGATTTGTTAGTGTAGTTTGATACAAATGCCTGTCTTGGAACAGTTCTCCATGTGGCTGTACCATCAAGTAGTAATGGGACCCTCTCTGCCAAATGCTGGCTGTTGGTATGTGGGTACCAGCAGAGACAGTTTCTCCAATAGGTAGTGTCCTGTGCTGGTGAGGCAGAGTTCATCTAAAAAACGTTCCTGTGTGAAGTTAGTTCATGCTGTGAATTTTCCTGAAGTGCTAGCCGTGCTTTCTTCTTTGGGGAATGGGTCGGGGGGTATCGGAATTCCTCTAAGTGGAGGTGATGCATGCTTTCAAAGAGGAGCCCTAACGAGTCGTTGCTACATTATTTTTAGTCAGCCACTTGCTTTAGATACTGCTGTGGAATACCTAAAAGGCAGGTCCCCTCTTCTTGATGTCTTTGCTTTGGCAGTGGCATGAGAGTGCCCCCTGTGGGAGTTAAAAGAAAGAATATCCTGCAGAGAAAGAACTTTTCTAGTGACATGGAAAAAAAAAAAATCATATTAAATATGTCAGGTATATTAATCCCACTTGTTGCTTTAAAACATTTGAATATCTTATCCAGAATACATGCTGATAGTAAATATTAGTAATATGTCCTATTTATAAATTACACATCCCATTTATAAATATATCCCACTGACAAAGATTGTTTAGCTCCTCTGATCCCATAAACAGATAAAACAATTCTTTAAATAGCAGCCAAAGTATTGAGACCACCAGTAGTGACCACAGCTTAGTTTAGCACGTACACGTGTACAGGCAGTAAATTACAACGAGAGGCGAACATGACTCGGTACAGAAATTCCAGGCAGGAAAGTTCCTGGTTTTGCAGGAAAGATGGGTAATCAGCACAAGGAAGTTATAAACATTTCTGGAACAGTAGCCTCAGTAACAGCTTCCAACTCTTAGCAGTTTGTGCTAAGAGTGTTTGTGGGGCTTTTTTAAAGACAAACCAAAACAAACCCAGGTATCAGGAAACTCATCGATTCCTTTTAATGCTAAAGGAAAGCAAGTTTTGAGTAGTTGTAATATGAAGTATATTGAAATTTTGGGAGTACAGAGAGTCAGGGAAGTTATTGGGGTGGGAGGTTTGGATAGTCTTAGCATAGATTATAGGAGGTCATAAATTTCATCTCCTCTGTAAGGGGCTTTTTAAAATTTTTTTCACCTTATCCTTCAGGATGTCTTAGTAAAGCCCTCAAAACCAAATGGGACAGAGAAGGTGTCCAACATTTCTAAAATAAGTTTTAATTCTTAAGCCATTGTCGCAACAGCTACCAAATAGCCTGACTTTCCAAAATGCCAGGGGCCACAGGTACCCCTTACTTGGCTTCACCATTAAAGAACATGTTTTGTGCCTCTTGTGGGACCAACTGGGGCACTCAGTATTTCTTTTAAATAAGCTCATTTATTTTGGGACTAATAGCTAAGCATCTATTTTTGATGATCTGATGTGAAATCATGAGGAGGCCCTGAAGTTGGGATTATTCCTTTGGGACATCCTCTCCGCTGACTCAGATGATCAGAAGCCTCTGAAAATCAGAGTGCTTTAGTTTAGAAGTGAAATTACGTCTCTGAGTTATTTCAGGAAATTCCAGAGCTTTAAGTTAAATCCTAATCTCCTTCCTTTACCCTATATATGGAACACTATTCCTTGCTGTTTCAGAGAGAAATTTTGTGGAGGACAGGAGTGAAAGAGAACGTGGTGATGGACTCATGACAGCATGCTATAGAGAAGGACAAGATACATGTGAGGAAGACGATGAGGAGGAACACCTATATACTTTTGCGAAGCTGGATGAATGTGTGTACGATTTAATACTGGCTGAGGAGGAGGAGGAGGAGAAGAGGAAAGAACGCAGGTCTTTTATCGTGAACAGGCCACCAGCCCCTGCCCCTCGGCCTGTGTGTTCGCCGGTCAGAGAGGAGAACACTCCCTATATTGTACAAGGTTAGTGCTGCTGCTTTGTAAATATTTGCTGGTAGAATACAGACGTGTCTCTTCTATTTCATGAATAATTTTTTTTTTTTTTAAAAGATCCTTGTTCAGTTACTTTCAAACTGAAAAATTGGTTGATTCAGTCAACCTATTCTCACCTTTCACATGAGCTGAGAACATCTCTGACTAATGTTAATTTTCAATTTACATCTCAGCATCACTTTTTTTGTTTAATTTTACAAAAATTATGACAATATGATGGAAAGTTAAGAATCACTGGGCTAGCTGTGAGTGTGTCCATTTTAATGGTGTAATACACAATGTGGTATTTGAATCGCCTTTCCTTTCAAATTCTTTCTCAAAATTTTTTTACTTAATTCTAAGAGAGAGATTTTAGCCATATTTTATTTTTTCTGATCAGAACAGCAGGGGGAAATGCCTGAGTGAGAACTCTTTCAAATACTTTTCCTCCAGTGCAAGATGCTAGAAATGGCCACTGGAGGAAGGGTTATGTTCTTTTACCACACCTGTGAAAACTGGGAGACCTTTTTGATCTTATTTATAGAAATGGAAGACTGGGAGAGATCTCAGGCGTCTTGTGGTTTGCTTCAGATGGAAGGCAAATATCAAAATAACAAAGGGAGTTTCTGTGAACCTACTGCAGAGATGTAAGCCCCAAAATCCATACTGCCTGCATTTCCAGCTTCCTCTACAGAAACCTGCCGATATATAAGGATATACATAAGAATAAATGGTAGGAAAACAGGCTGAGAAAGGACAGAGGAACAGCAAACTGCTTACTCTGCCCGGGGCATGTTTGGCACTAAGACAGGGTTAATACTGCCCCAATCATCCTACCAAACACAGAGGAACACCTCCCTTTCCCTGCCTATTTCAGTCAGTGATTTATTTTATTCTCCCTAACTAGCTGTCTTCCTCCAGGCTGTGTAACTCCAGGTGAGGGCCAGAATGCGTGGGCTAATGCCTTCATCATTTAGTTGCTCTTTCTTCAGCGTGTTGAGGAGGTATAAGGATGAATCATTACAGTAGTTAAAGTGTACTCCAAGAAGGGATGTGTATAGGGGCCTGTTACAGCTACAAAAGTCCTGAAATGGCTGCTTTCACTGAGATTGCTAGAGCAGTGTCTCAAATCTTGGCCCTCCATCATCACAGACAGGCCAGTGACTTGATAACCCTGACTGTGAAGATGCATTATTTGGGAGATTGCTTTCACTCTCTTTTATTGCAGTAGAGTGTTTCTGCTTTGTCTACCCTAACCGGTCAGTAAGGAAGAGACTATCAGAGGAGCTGCTTTGATGGGACTTTTATACTCTCTCTCTATATATATCTATGCACAACACCCCCAAGGTTTTTAGTTTTGCATTTATAAGCAGTTAGTGGTAGACAAATTATTTTCCTGTTTTTCTGTGGAATCAGCCTCTGGCTCAAGTTCATTTACTTCTGTAAAAAATGAGAAAAGTGGAAGTGTTTCATGAATGCTTCAGTTGACCACTCAGGCCTCTGTTTCCCCTGGCTGTCCTGCTACTTCCAGACCTGGGGTATCTCACTCTCCTGTTTTGTGCAGGGATTCCTGAGATCATAGAATCATAGAATGGTTTGGGTTGGAAGGGACTTTAAGTATCATCCAGTTCCCACCCCCTGCCATGGGCAGGGACACCTCCCACCAGACCAGGTTGCTCAAAGCCCCATCCAACCTGGTAGATAAACAATGACATTTTAGTCAGAAGGGATGTATCTTCAGCTGAAAGATTTTTCTTGCTACTTGGATTGGCAATTTTTGTCCTTCTCCACAGTGGTTAAAAAATTCTTCATCCAGTCCAGCAATATCCCGGTTTCCAGTTTATTACATTAAAACTGCTTATAATAGGAAAAAAAGATTGTTTCGGCTGTAAGAACCAGAAAATTTCATTCCAGGACATCATGAAAATCTGCATGTGTTTGCAGCCATTGCTTTATAATTTAATCTAATCAGTGTAAAATAAAATTACTCTGGGTAGTGCATATACACATTTTTCATCCCTCAAATAAATTGGTGATAGTTTCGGGTTTTGTTTTCATTATATTAAAAAGAGCATTGCAGAAGTTGCAAAGTCAAATAATCAAAAAGTTGGAATTAAGGTAGTTTTACTTCTTTGTCCCTGCCACAAACGTTTCAATACAGTCCTTAAGCGTATAGCCCTGTGCTGCTATTTCTCCCAGATATTTTGTTTCATCTAGTGTTTGAAGTGGGTGAGCATAATTTGCAAAACTCTTCAGTGTTTTTTATTCCCGTTTTTGTTTAAAGTATAACTCGTGTCTGCCCTAGGTCCAGTGTGTTGATTCAGACCCCCCTGTGATAAATCCTTTGATTTTTCCTGTATCGGTTGAGTTTTTGGATGCCCAATACGAAGTAACTGAGATGCCATTCTTGGGTTTAACAGCCTTGTGTATTATTTTACTCATTCAAAGCAGAGATTCCATTGCTTTCAGTGGCCACTTTGAGCGCTCAGAACTTCAAATTAAATCGTTAGTGTGTCTACTCAGCACCCTGATGCCAGGGATTCACGCGTTCGCCTGCTGTCCTACATGACTTGTCTGGGGTTATGCTGGGGCTTTGTTGGAGAGAGAAGTCCTGTTCTGCAGATCAACTTTTAGTTAATTAACTGAGACGTTCTTCCCTCCTCTGTATTCGCTTGCCATTTGCTAAATACCTTTTAACTTCTAAAACAAATTATATAATCTTCCTGTAAGAAACGGGTTGTCTTCACTGCACGGATCTGATTGATCTTCGGAACCGTGAAAAATGGGATTAGAGAACGGAGCACGCTGCAGAGAGGAGGGCTGTGGTAAGGCTGCACAGTCTCCCACAACAGGATCCCCACGTACTTTGGGAGTTTGTGGGAAGAGCAACCTTCATGCTCCAGGGATTGCAGGGGCTGTTGGGATAGTGCCAGGCAGAGACACAAGAGGCCAATTTGTTTTTGCCCTTTATGGACCCGCAGAGGTGGCTTGTTTATTGGCAAAAAAAAGTGTAAACATTGCATAGCAGAAATGCCTTTTGCCTCAGATTGCATGCTGGTGCCTCCTTTTTAATTTACTTTTTTTGTATCCGTCAGGACAAATTGAGTGGCTGAATTCTCATGAGGGCTTTCACCACACATTGAGGTCCATGAAGTTATGAAATAATATCTTCTCCTTTAAGCAAAAGTAGTGGTGTTTCCACCAGAATAGCAACAAAGAAAGTGAGCAAATAGCCCTCTTTGTAATAAGTAGCTTTTAAATCCATGGAAGCTGAAGTTTACACTTCAGCAGAAAGTCTGCTCCTTGTAGATTATCGCTTGGTGCTCTGCAGAAAAGGATAGTGGAACTGTTGATCTCTAGAAAAAAAACATGGGACTTCACAAGCCCTTTTATAGAATCTTTTTCCGAGCGGGACCTACACTTCAAAACCTAGGCAGTAGACACTCGGTGATGCAAATTGTCACAACCGAACTGCCACAATTTACAGTTGGAGCTTCCAACCTGAATTTGCTGACAAATTAATTCTGGGAAGCACGAGTGAGCTGAAAGATTTGAAACCGAAGTGTTGAAATCACTTTTATTCAGTTTCATTTATTCTATTTTCAAATTTTAATGACCGTGCAAACTACCATACGGCACACTGCTCAACGTACTGCATTTTTAACAAACAGAGAGTACGTTCGCTCTTTAATTTCGACCACTGCAAGAATTCTGCCTTCTGTGTGAAAGGCTCATCAACCCATGGAGCTGCAAATCAGTGCCAAATAGCTTGTTGTCCAGATGGTGTGCGCTCCTAGTGTGCTCCCTTCCCATTCCTCAAGTGCTTAGTATTCCTTTGTAGGTTATTTCAGTGTTTTTTCAATTGTGTGCTGCCAAAACAGCTGTTAAATAAATGTATGGAGGTGTCGTGTTTTCAGTTGAGGGTGCAATTTTAATGTTCCCTATTGATAGCAGCTTTGAGCTGGAAACCGAAGTCCCCTGTGTATTCGTAGGACGGGTGCATGAGTTTCTGTAATGCCTCCCTCCCTCCCGAGTCTGAAGTCTGACCCACCAGGACTGCTCCCGGGCTTAGGAATTACGTTACTGGCCTGGTTTGATCATTTACGTTTTATCAGAGACCCCCAGTCCAAGAGGGGTTCTCTGCAGCAAGGACACCTGTCCTACAACAGCATCAATAAAAATATGCTGTAGCCTTTGCTCCTTTGCAAACATCCCACAAACCCCTGAAGGAATGCCCTTCCCCTCTCTGCGCTGGAAACACTCTACTATTCAAGATATTTCAAGCCTATGGGACTTCACTTTAGGGTTAGAAGTGGAAAAATATGTTTCCCAGTTACTATCCCAGAAGAAAATAGCATTCTCCTTGCTCATCAAAATCACAGGGAATGCAGAAAAAGCAGGAGCCAGTGGATATTTTTAGGGAGGCAGAGTATCTCGTGTACAGAACAGACAACATATGAAATGAAATGAAAAAAAATAAACAAAATCCAAACCAGAACTGTTAGTGTCTTGAAAACTTACCAGGCTGATTGCTGGGAACTGCACTGATCACACCCCGCGTTAGTCATTCTTCTGATGCAGATTGTTTAAATGCCCTAAAGCAGGGGGTTCCAAAGGGAAGCCTCGGAGCCCATTCAAAACATTTATGTCCCACAGAGGGATTTCTTAGATCTTTCCTACAGTGAGTATAAAGTACTGCACTGCAGATGAATTTCATTATGTATCCCCAACTTAAGGGTGTTTTTCCATGAATAAAATACTAGGAACCGCTGTTCAGCTGTCTTAGGGCACTTCGGCTGTTTTTACAGACCTGGTTGGGCAATGGAATGCTGGCCTCACCCACTGTGTTCATTCAATCAGATTTTTTTGCTATCTTAACTTTGGCAGATTGAAACATGTACTGAGTAAGGTGCACAGAGAGAAAATATTTATAGGATGCTGCCTGATTGGAAAGCACTGTTCTAAATAGCATATTTCTGGGGGGGAAAAAAAAGCAGATAGAGAGTCTTCACCTTTTTGCTTTTCTCTGCTGAATTAAAATGGGGCTGCAGCAGCGTGCTCAGGTTTTACACACTGGAGCACATATTCTTGTGTGTATCGCTAAAGTCCTCCCAGTTTCCATAATCCACTTAAATTTCTGACGAGAAAGCAACAACGGGAGAGCTCTGTTTGTTGTGTGTGGCAGGGGGGGTACACGGACACCACCTTCTGAATGGCATCTCCCACCAACCACCGGTACCTGCTCTTCTCACTCGCTCTTTACCCCTTCTGTAAGAAGGGCTTGTGGAATTACTTTTATTATCTTGCCTCGGCGTAGGGGAGTCATCTCCGTGTAGTCTCCTGAGGTCCCTCCCCGACCACGGCTGCTGGGATTCTGACAGATTTCAGCTCCTATCTGACAGACTCAGAGCCTCACTGCAAATTGGGAGGAGAACTGCTGGTGAGCATGTGTTTATTTTTGGATTAATGTTTTCACGTTGTCATTACACTGCGATTCTTTCTAAAGTCGTTTTACTTTTGATCTGAGAAAACTGGGGTTTTTTTTCGATCTCAGCTGACTAATTATGTGGCTGTGGAAGGCAGGGGCTGACAACAGCCTGTAGAAGTTGTGATGAGCGGGCGCGATGCTGTAGCTGCAAAGCTCGTGCCGCGTGCCCTGGGCCACTGAATTAACGGCGTGGCAGGGCCATTTAGGATTCCTGCAAGTGCCTTTGGCATCCCCGTGGCTTTATTCCGGTGAAAGGACTGGTGTGTGTTCTCGGAAACGTCTTGAGTGTCAGGCAGCACATTTAGAAGAGATGAGAACTTCTCTCTGTGCCAGTTTGGATTTGGTGGCTGGTTTTCTCACACCAGTGCAGTTAAGACTGGACAGTCTTTTTCCTCTTGCCTTCTGACAGCGTGAGTGCACTTGGACACCTGTGGGGCTATGACGGGACGGCTGCTGGGACTCGAGCCTCTGTCGCCTGGCACAGCCCAGCCCAGCCATCCCTTCTCCACAGGGTTTGGACCTAACCAGACCAGAGCCATGCAGCTTCTGTTCTGTGCTCACCTGTGTTGCCTCGGAAAAACAGAAAAGGCCATACTGTTTAGAGAGTCCCGTTTCCTTAGTTGAGTTCATGTTACGAATCACTAGAATTTTTTGTTTTAATCTTAAATAGGGGAGATATTTTATATAAATTTTGGGAGTGGCCCTCAATCACCTCTTCCAAAACTTACCAGTTAGCATTGCCTTGGTGACCTCTGTCTATTCCTCATGCTGATGTGCGTTAGCAAACAAAAAGACAAAAGGAAAGTGAGTCCTAAAAAGATGTGAACAAACATCTGCAGAGTTCTCATCTCCTGAATAATAAGCATCATTCTACTATATTCCTTCCTTAGTATTCTCTGTGTATTTGTCATCCCTTGCTGTGCTACATCTAATTTACAGTCTCATCCCTACCAGAAAAAGAACTCGCAAGTTTTATTTGCCTAGGTACTATGCACACACAGTTTAAATGTTAAAATGTTTAAATAATGGGAAAAAAATTGAGTGGGCAAAGATAGGAGTCTCTCCCCGCAACATATCCCAACTAGCAATTCACCCCTCCTTCTCCATTCCTCCCTTAATCGTGAGTTAATTGCGTGACAATTCTAAAATGAGTGAAGCAAAAACCTACTAAGACCAAGGAGGAAGCTTACAAACTCGCTGTAATTTGCAACTGAGTTGAGCTGTGTTAATAAGTGCAACCCTAGTGTATTAATTAATTTGCATTATCACTTAGCCTTGTGTTTCTATAAAGATTTTGTTCCCCTGGATTTTAATTTTGAATGTTTCTGAAACAAAACAGTCATGGCGATAGGTAATTTTGTTTGGAACATCAGCTCAATGGACCCGATGAACAAATGCATCTTGAATTTCTCTAAGCAAACTGAATTCAAATTAGTGATATTTATCGATTATTTTTTTATTATTATTTTTTATTTTTGCTGTGTGTTTTCTCCTTTGTGTTTGTTCTGCTGAAAATGTTGAGTAAGTAGGTTGGTATGATTAGCTCACGTGTTCTTCCAGAGGGTAGGTTCCTTGGTCTAGCTTTAATTGAACCACCAGTGTGGTTGTGGTTTGAGCCCAGCTGAATGACCACCCAGTCAGTCAGTCACTCCCCCCACCCACCGCCACCCCAGCCCCTGCCATCAGTAGGGCAGGGAGAAGAGGGAGGAAAAAAACCCCAAAACGATTTGTGGGTTGTGATATAGGCAGTTTAATAGAACGGTAATGAGAGAGAAAATAGTAATTATGGTACAAGAATATACCCCCAAAAGTGAGGCAATACAATTGCTCACCACCCGAGGGCCAGTTGCCCAGCCCGTCCCGAGCAGGGATTTCTCCCCCACCCCAGCTAATCCCCACTGATACACTGAGCACGACGTCTGTGGTGTGGAGCATTCCTTTGGCCAGCTTCTCCTGTCTGTACTCCCTCTCAGTTTCTTTGGGAAGCTGGAAAAGTCCTTGACTAATGTAAACATCACTCAGCAACACCTAAAGCGGTGTGCGTGACCAGCAGTATTCTCATACTCAATCCAGCTGCTGGGAAGAAAATTAACTCCATTCCAGCTGAAACTAGGACAAGTGTACAGTGGCACACTGGCCTTTGGTTTTCAGAGGTAATGTTGCTAATACAACAAATTAGGCTACATCCCTCATAGTTTAGATGGGTAAAGTAAAATGTAAATTAGAAACCCTATCTTGGTCGATCGTTGTCTCTTAACTGGTATGAGTTGTCCTCTCTTGTATCATAAAGCTTTCCACCTCTTGATTGCCTGTGTTTCTAATTGTATCACTTCTTACTGGTCTATCGCTAAGCAATTTTTAAAATGTGATAGTGCCTCTGTGATTCCTTTCCATCACAGCTTTGTGTTAGAATCTCAATTAATTCTGAAAAATCAAATGCCTGTTCTTTTTGTCAACCTGCAGCTATTGTAAAATATTTCATTCTCTTTCTAGACCCTTTATACTCATCACAGTTTCTTGACTATAACATGTTCTTGTTGGTACAGAATTATACACAAGAGACTTAGATTTCAAATGTTTCTAGCCCTTCTATTTGTGGTGACAGCAATATTAACCACATTTTAAGCCTTATAACCTTATTTACCTGCATGTGCAGACAGGCCGAACCAACAGTTGTAGTTAGTCTGATAGAAAAGAGATAAAAAAGGCAATTCAGAGTTCCTTGGAACTTTCCAAGACTTCTGTTAGGGATTTTCCCAGAGTTCTGCATATTTGCCACAAAATTTGTGGTTTGTCACACTTTTGAAATGTTGTTTTCTGGCTTCACGTCCTACTAGAAAATATCGCGGAACTTTCTTACTCTCTGAGTTTGCTTTTCTGGAGAAATATTGAGGTTACATTATCTTCCTAAAAAGCGATCTTACTACCTAAGACATAAAAATGTATTTAGGGCATGCAAAGAACTTCATCTGTGTCTTGTAGCAACTGAAGAGATGAGAGAGAATTAAGTGGAATTACTTATTAGTTCTCTCAGCCTCCTTTAATTCTGAGAAACTGAGAGAGGAGATAAATCGTAGAGAAAAATTATAAAAATTATATAGCAAATATCAGGTCGGGACACATAATTTGTAGATTTTGACTACAAGCATCTGTGGGTGCTTTAGCCAGTCACAATGCGATTAAAAATTCAAAAGGACTGTCCTTCTCATCATACAGATATTACTGAAGGGTGTACATTAAGTAAAAAAGCATCATAGAAGTACTGCAAATTTAATCGGATTATTTATGGCAGAGAGGCTGTGAAAATATAAAAATATATATTCTTCCACAGTTGAAGAACTGTGGCATTCTGACCCTTTAAAAAATTGCTAAATTAATATGGCTTTACTGAAGGAATATTCACTTTATCTTCCATAAGGAATAATGGAATATATCCCTGCACAAGATTACCTGTTTCTTTCATTCCACTAGCATATTCAAGCAGTTGATAAGTAATTAGAATGTGGGAATGAAAGAGTAAATTGCTGGAGTCTTCCCTGAGCCTGTGGCAGCCGTACCGCGGTGTGTGCGTACGTCTTTCCAGGCATTCCAGAAACAGGAATTGGGTTTCATTGACCTCACCCACACCGAACACTTGCTGCCAACTAAAATAATTTCAGCAAGATGCGGCATGTAAAGCGGTTTTAACAATTTTACTTTGAACTGGAAGAGTAATTCCATTTCTGATTACTCCAACACTGCAAAACTCAGCAGAAATTTTAAAGCCTAGCAATTAAAGTGCTTTCCAATCAGGGACATGGTTGAGTATATCCTTTCTCCTCCTCATGCAGTATAATTCAGGCTGCCTGCATTACCTCTGTGTTCTGGCTACTTTAACTTCTTCTTTAAAAAGAGTATACTCTTTCAAGTATAGAAGAGAACACTGCAACCGTATTTAGCAGGATTCTTTGAGAATTACGGAGACGAGTATTGCAACAGTTAAAATCTGTCGGCGTTAGGCTGAAGTCAGGGACATAACATCGGCAGATTGTGCTGCCTGTAGAGTTCTTTTACTCTCTCCATTTAGCCTGAGAACATTTTAAGGAACATCAAGTCCCCAGCTGTTTTCATTCATCATCACCTTCCATACGAGCCTACTCAGGAGTTAGCGTGAAGACTTTATTCTGCACTGTAGAAAACGCACCCTTAGGAATTGCTCCTTCTCACCTCAGCATGTAGCACGTGCAGAGTTCAGATGTCACAGTGCTCCTGATCATCCATTTTTCAAGTTTCCCTGAGAGAAGCGGACGCGTGGTACCAGGCAGCCTGGGCAGGCAGACGAGGAGCACACCGAGGCCCACTGGGTCTCCCTGGTCAGCAGGAGCGAGAAGCCGGGACGCCTGGGTACCACGCAGTGTGCCTGCTCTGCCACCGCAGCACCGCTCCGCTGCCCTGGGCCTTGGTCCCCCAGCAAGTATTTGCTCTGCTGGCACATGGGCTGCGGTGCAGTGATTTCAGGAGATTACTTAATGGGTAGGAATTATTCTAGATTATCAATTTGTTTAGCTAAAATCAGAAGTGAGACTTAAAAGGGAAAGCCTGGATGGCAGTGGCCATGTAGACACTAAGTCAGAAACCAAGCAGTTCCCACCTTCGGGGTTTTCCATGTGCTGCCAACAAAAGTTTGACCGCAGCATTTTGGGACGGATCCAGGCTGGCCCTACTCTGGGCACCCTACAGGAACGGGGATGATGGGCTACGCTAACGGAGTACGTGATGATGCGTTGCTGTTCCTAATGCTTGAATAAAGCAGACAAAAATATACAGGTATTCTTTCTTAAGCAGTGTCATTATTCTTACCTGATACTATTGGGGTTTTCTGCCTTAGCTTTCCCCTTAAAATAAGAAATGGGCTACAGCAGGTGCCTGTACTATGCGAGGGCTGCCGAGACCTAGCTGTTTTTCCTAAACAAGTAATATGTTAATGTGATACGTCTATTTTATTTTCTTCAGAGCTTCTTGTCATGGTTTGTGTAATATCAGTAATCCTCCCATCCTGTGCAACTGAACCATTTTTCAAGTAATTAGCATTAGACTGACAAGTGAGTTGCGTACTCCTAGGCTAGAACAAGAAATTTATTCCAGCCTGCTTTCTTGAGCCTCCTTCTTTCATTCAGAACGTGATGTTCTTTTATTGCCATTTTTCCCTAACTTCCTCATATTCTTATTTTTGTTGTAGTGTTTCAGCAGAAGGCCACTCGAGTGCCCAGTGACCACGACAGGACGTACTGCGATGCCAGGAGGCCCGGTAAGGAATTTAATTTGGGTCTTTAACTGCCTTGATGCTTTTCAGTAGAACTAGTAGAGATTTGCTGTGACTTGATTTTGACTGATTTAGCATCTGTGTTCCCACATGTGATTTATATCCTTAATGGTATTGCAGCATTAAAAGATCAGATTAAAGAAAGAAAAATAAAAGTTACAGTCTTCTGGGAAAGATTTGTAGAGTCAGAGTTACTTTACGCTTTTCTGTTTCCTTCCCCCATTGTGAGTAAAACCAAGAAAAAGAAAGGACAGAGTTGGGGTTGTTCAGCCTGGAGAAGAGAAAGCTCTGGGGAGAACTTATCGTGGCCTTTCAGTATATAAAGGGGGCCTACAGGAGAGGGGGTTTGTCCCTACAGGGGACAAACATTTTAGCAGGGCCTGTAGGGACGGGACAAGGCGTAAGTGGGCAGATTCAGGCTAGATATAAGGAAGAAGTTTTTTACAATGAGGCTGGTGAAACACTGGGGCAGGTTGCCCAGAGAGGGGGTAGATGCCCCATCACTGGAAACATTCCAGGTCAGGTTGGTCGGGACTCTGAGCAACCTCATCTAGTTGAAGATGTCCCTGCTCATTGCAAGGGAGGTTGGACTAGATGGCCTTTAAAGGTCCCTTCCAACCCAAACCATTCTGTGAGTCTATGACAAAAAAGAGTAGTTTTAATGGGTCTGAGGAAATACACACATGCACTCTGTTTTGCTGATGTGATGAATGCAGTTTTACCTAAACTGATCTGATCTCCAAAGCATCTCATCAGATGCAAGGCATTAGGTCATTACTCCATCAAAATAGACATTTAGCTGAGATGCAAAAGAGTAGAATTTCATGCCTAATATGTGCTAGTATGATCAAAAGGAGGGAGTGGGAGAAGCCACAGTAGCTGATTTTTCACTTCCTTGGTATATTTCTCTTTGCACAGTCCTTCCTCTCTTAAAACAAAGATACTGTTGCATAACACAGCAGAAAACTGACCCAAAGCATAGTTAGGGTTTAAACTTTTATCCTGGCTGCGTTTTCTGTGCAGTGAAACAGGTGCTTTATGGCACTTCTGCAACAGCCTCAGGCTGGGCTGCTCGTGTGTTCCGGATCAGCCACTTCAGTGTCAGCATCCTGGAGACACGTGGTGCTACACCTCCCTGGTCCAAGCTGTGAGTCTGATGACACAGGTCTCCCTCTCATTTCCCTTCGGTTCTGCACCTGTACCGTAATCTCTGGGAGGACTCGGTTCTCATGTCACTGCACTGTATTTAATAATTTGGGGGAAGGAAATCATGTGAAATTTCAAAACGCTTTCTGACCAAATTTCAGCCCCAGCTTTTGAGAAACATAATGTGCGAAGTTGGAGATGGAAGGAGAAAAAAGGCACTGTGGGTACTTGTTCTCTTAACATAGCGACAACAGTTTCCTTGAAAATGTCACTACTGCACCTTCAGCGCTAGAAGGAAATTCGTACTTGATCTGACACTAATGGAGAATGCATGGATCAGGGCTGTAGTAATGAATGAAATGTTTAAGATGCCGCTCTGCTACCAAAGAGTAATGGTAGAATCCTCATGGATCTGTTACATTTCTAGCATTAAAAAAAAATCAAAAACAAAAAACCACAAACAAACAAAAGCAAACAGAAAGAAAAGAAGGGGCGCGGGAGGAGCCACCCTAAAGACATTTTCTTTTTATTGATGTCAGATTATAAAATCACTGCTTACACACCTTTATTGAAGTAGTGCTTGCATCATAAAGAGAAAGGAATTAAATGGGTTAATAGTATTTTCTACCTTTATCTTCCTACTTTTTGTAGCAGCACACAGAGGCCACCCTGACACAGTGAGTGATAGCGCTGTGAAACACAACAGCCGTGCTCAACAGGAAGAACTCATCTACTTGCAGGAACAGGTGAAAAAGGGGGCAATTTCTGTGGATGATGGTCTTGACAGATTTAAACGGTGGCAGAATGAAAAACAGAGACTACAGCCCACTCAACAGGTATGAGTCTGAAATTTATGTTTCTTGACGGGGATTCTTGATCAGAAGTTCCAAAAAACCAAACTCTTGTATTTTGGCTCCTACATGTGAGGTCAAAAATAAGAGTAATGATTTATAGGCCCATCAGCTCCCAAGGAACTTGCTGCTTATGGTTCTGAATCTTCTAGATACCTGTTTCTGCTGTTGTTTGATGACTTGAGAAACTTCCTGAATTTATTTTGCCTAACTTCAGGTGCTGTTTCACCCGAGTTAAATATGTTCATCTTTCAAGACTTTTGTTCTAAACTGCCTGGTGATGCTTAGGTCCATGCATCTTTTATGAATCACAAACCTTCTATAGCTGAACAAACTGAATGAGCTATTGAATAGTGTCAGCTAACAGAAACATAACTATTTCAAGCATACATTGTTAATATATATTGACTTACATCAGGCTTTATGCCGTTCTGAAAGTGTTGAATCTACTCAGTGAAATTCCCCATTGTCAGCAGTGCTCTTCAGCTCCTTTATATTCAACGTATGGAGTAAATTGAGGTGCACAAAACCAGGATTTAGAAAAGCTCACACGCTGAGTCGCTGAAAGAACTGCATCCAAGGTAGAGGCCAAGGAGAAAGGCAGGGTGAGGAGGTTTGTTAATTCCTTTTAACGAGACAGCTGGAGTGAGAGGTTCTGCCCTCAGCTTATATGAGGTCGTGCATTAACAAAAATATTTTCTTGTCCTTAAAGTGCATTTAGCAGAAAGAGGAAAACCAAAGCTAGTCTGCTACTCTACAGCGTGGCAGAGCTATTGGATGCTGCCAGCAAGGAGAGGTTAAGTGCTTGTGTTTCCATTTACTAAAGAAATAGCAGAGCTTTGTCATCACAGTGGAACGCTTTGCAGCAGAAGTGCAAGGGCCTTAGAAAGGTTTAGGAGCCCCGTTCCCAGGCTGGGCAGCAGCAGCAGCACAGCACGAGCTGGTCGGCAGCAGCACCGCAGTATGGTGGATGCCCCCTGCCCAATCTGTCTGCGGCCAAGCACGCAGATGGGAATTGCTGGTATTGCTCTGTCGGTCAGGGGAGTTACTTGTGAAGGAAGGTGATATCTAATCTGTGCAAAGGTAGCAGCCCTAAGTCATAAACCTGTATTCCAAGGAGGATTTACTTGGCCTGTTTTCACTGCTTCAGGGAACAAGCTGCTTTCTAGCGGTGGTTTATACCTTGCGTTGCGTGTCTGACTTGTCTTTGGCTTTGTACCGTAGAGAAGTCTTTCACTGTTACCCCAACTTGAACACGACGAATTTACTTCATGGTATCACTGCAGTTGTCTGGTCTTCACTGGGAATTCTGAGGAAAAATCACTTGTCCAAAAACAAAAAACCCTCCCACACCTCTGTAATCTAATGGCGGAATTGATAAAACTTACTGATATGAAAAAAATCCACAAGACTCTTAGGTCTAAATGCTAAAATTAGCGTCTGCTTTTAGAATCATAGAATGGTTTGCATTGGAAGGGACCTTAAAAATCATCTTGTTCCAACCCCCCTGCCATCAGAGACTTTCTTCAGTCTTCTAAAATTATTTTTCTGGAGAGAGAAAAACTTGGTTTTCAGAATGCTAGAGACTCCCAACTTTTTATAGTTATTATTTCTACAGTAAATTTCTGTTACTGATTTTTCTGATGCTGGTTTTATGCTTGTTTTTTACTTAAAGGAAAATGTGTACTACCTTAGAGACACCAATATTGGAAACAGACTGGAAAAGGAAAATCTGAATGGTAAGTTGCACTTTCTTTACCTCTCAGAACACTGTACTGTTGAACTGTAAGTGTATTTATTGCACAGGTCTGATCCAAAGCATAATCAGATTTTTGGATGGGGCATTGAATTTGTAATGAGCTTTTTCTGTATCTGACCACACTTAAGGTATTTTAGTGTAATCAGGCCTTCAGCAGGGTCGAGATTTCATCCCAAAGATGAGCTCACTGAGAGTTAATGGGGCAGAAAATTTACCAAGTCTTTGTGGCTCAGCTCTTCTGTAGCCCATTTCCTACTGCTTCATCACAATTAGGGTAGATGATTTCTTTCAAACAATTTACTTGATGGCTTCAATATTTTATTTGTAAATCAACTATCAATTTGCACTTGCAAATTCTTGATGAATTTTCCACTGCTACAGCATCTTAGTGTTGGGAGTCATTAATAAAAGCTGTACCGTTGGTCATTTAAGATGCTTTTTTCTCTTTGTGATTGAATGTCATCTGCAGCAGTATAAATCACCTGCATTTCCTGCAAATTATTTTCTCTTGTTGTTATGAAAAGATTGTATTAGATGGTATTGACTTTAGGCCTATGTTTTCTATAGACTTCTATATGTGTTCTTGGAAGGGAAATTTAGTATTTATTTTTTCACACTGGACTTAGTCCCATTTGTATATCAGTATTTAAAATTGTCACCTAAATGTATTATTTCCTTACTGCAAGAGAGAAGAATAATCTATAGTACTGCTTTCGTTATTCTGTTAGACAGTGTCGCAGTTACACGGGCTTGTGAGATACTATCATTAAGGGAAATTCTTGCTGCTGGTGCAGCATCCTGAGCACATCACCAGGCTCAGTCCCTGTAAGCGCCTTCACAAGGTGCTCAGAGCCTGGGATCACTGCATTTGTTCCTAGGGTCTGTTTTCCACAGGCAAGGTAAAGCTCATGGTGACATGAGGGTAATTCTTGGAAAGTATTTGTCTGTAGGGTTCTCTTTAAAGTTGACATCGGTCCTGCCTCTGTAGCTGCCCGGTTAGTGAATCATAGCAGTAGAAATATAGTATCAGCACCAGAATTGTACATGTTGTGAAATTATCCAGTAACTTGGATAATGATCACTGTGTTCTCTTCTGATCTTGACCTCTCCACCCCCTGTTACACTGTCTTACAGCCCGAGATGCAGCTTGGCACTGCAGAAATAAAATGGCAAGAATCATTATGGAGGCCCTTGTCTTGTCCAACGGTGCACTTAATTAGCAAAGATTTAAATTCTAGAAAATAAGAACTTCTAAAAGATGGAACTGCCTTTACAGCTGGAGCTGATAGCAAGAGTAAAGAAGGATCTTAGAAGTCCACTACCTCAGTCCAGACATAAATAAGTTGCCTGAAACACAAATGACCATCACATTCTTTTCTCTTTCGTAGTTCCTAAGGAAGGCAGACCAGACACCATCCATTTTAGAGAGGTTTTGTTCCACGTGCCATATAGTAAAGGGGTACGTATGAATGTTAGCAGTGCTCAGATTTGTTTAATGAATTCTGCTTTTTACTTCTGTATACAGACTCTCCACCTGTACCTTTAAAACACAGGCCTCCCTCTCAGATTCCGTATTTAAAATCAGGATTTGGATAGTCTTTTTCATAGACAGCTTTTGAGGACTTGATTGAGGATTTAAGATCACATCAGAAGCCTGCTAGAAAAGGAATTTGATTATATTTTAATGAGAAAAGACTATATCTCCCATAAATTAGTATGGAACATAATTTTTCGTTTCTTGGTAAGTTTGATCTTGCTTCCACTGTAATGAAAGTTATTAATGATAGTGGCACTCAGTTCAGTCTTCCATTATAACATTTGATGCTATCTCAAAGTTCCTGTCTTATTTTGCAACAGTTTAATATAGGACTGAGTAACACCAAAAAAAAGAAAAACCAACTGCAAAGCAAAAAGTTCTGTCAGTCTTGGAGTGAAATATCTACAAAAACCTATTTTAAGAACAACTAAATAAGAACTAAGCATGTGGAATGTTCATTTGCAGAAAGTACAGGCACAGACAACGATTTATTTCATTACTATATAATATACATATATGGTCTTGCCTGTAGACATTGATAGTATCTTATCTTTTTTCCAAGAAGGGAATTAAGGTGTTAGCCAATAGAACCAATAGAGCCAATAGAACAACAAAAAATACCTTTGATAAAATTTCATGGAAATACATTAATGACTTGGGGACAAAAGCTCCATTTTGAAATGTGAGTGGCACGGATTTTTTTTAAGGTATTTAAAGTTTTCCTTGGCATCTTTCCTGCCACCACAGAAGTACTGAACAGGTAGTAACCTATTGCCTATGGGAAACTTTCTCTGTAAGCGAGGCTCATACACTATTTGGAAAGCCACCTTGCCAACCATGAAGTCCTACAGAGTAGGAGACAAGGAAGAATGGGGAGAACAACAGAACTGGAACAGTTGAGCTGATGAGGTATGTCTTGGCATTTGAAGTCCTCAGCCATGGGTCTCCTCTGGGAGACATTACTAGATGAGGAGAGGCAGAACGCACCCACAGTGAGGCAGATGTGTGCTGCTGCTGTGGGGTCCCACAAGGCGTGGGCATAGAAATATGGTTAGTCCTCAGCTTACTCTGTGGTGACTGGTTCCTTGCCTATACCCTTAAGCATAAGAGAAGGCTTGAGAGCTGTGGGTTTGTGCGTGTCCACTAGTGGAATGAATGGCAGCAGCTTAGACAACAATTACGTAAGGATGATCAAAAAAGTTTCCTTTACATTCTTAAAAAACACACAGCTTTCACATGTATTCAGTGTCCATACTTTCTAGCACATAGGAATTTTTGAAAAACCTCTATGATGCCTCTCTACATCTTTGGTATTTGAATTACCTATGTGAATCTCATTTAGCTGTTTCTGAAAATGAGATTTCAAAATCTGCCTTCTATTGCAGTTACATTATGGCACCTTATGTGCCACATCCCACAGATTTAGTCACCCGGCATCTAAAAATAAGTGGAAGATTGCAGAAACTACATAAGAGGGTTTGAATTGCTTGTAGTTAGATATCCCCTCATAACTAATCTCCGTAGAACCTTCAACTTGGTCTTTAGGGATACAGCTAGGATAGCGTAAGATTCCTCATCAAAACCGGGAATGACTGATCCTCTCTTCTCCACTCTTGGCGTAGGGGCAAGAACCGAGTAGTAGGTGTCACTGCTTCCTTGCTAGGTAATGAGCAAGATAGAGGCTGCAGAAGACAAACTGTAACACAGATGGACTTCAGAAGAACAGTACTGCCTTAAGCAAATGTTAAGCTTGAATTTTTTATTATTATTATTTCAATGCCAGCAACTTACATAATAGTTTTAAATGAAGGTAGGTCTTGAGAAACATGTCAGATGCTTACTAGTCCTCCAATAAGAAATATACTCGTGGGGCAAACGAACAATTCAGTTCCAGTCTTGGGATCCTTGGCAAGGTAGGTGGCCCGCTGTGGAAAGGTCAAAAGCTTTTTCCACAGGCAACTCAACTGAAACCATTTATTTCTCAGCCGTTACAATCTGCAGGTACTTACACTGACAGTGGCGTTCGTATCCAAGAAGGTCAACTTTGCTCTCTGTTGCTCTAGACTGTTTAATACTGACCCACTCCTGAAAGGCACCAGAAACAGCCAGGTCATCCACTGCAGTAAAGGCATCCTTCACAGAACTTCTTCTTCTAGATTTTGATTTCCAGTTCTGTAGATGCCTATGACAGTAACGCAGGTCTGATTTAATTAATTTTGCTCAACCAGCTGCCAAAGACCAAATCTCTTCCTCGGCTTCATCCAGAAAACACTCAAAAGAGCACTATGCACCTTTCACAAACTGGCAGGTTATTGATTACATTCGCTATCCTAAATGTCTGGCTCCATTCCTCACCCCTCATCTGCACCTTGTTTTCAGTCCAAGTTGCTAACAGATTGCTTATTCATCAGTTGATGCCACTCCAGTTTGCAGGGAGTGTCTAAGCAGAGTTCCCTGAAATCTAAAAAAGCAGCACCTAATTTTGAGCACACTAACCAATTTCCATTGTCTCTGATAGGAAGATGAACAAACACAGGCCCTAAGAGATCCATGGGAACTCTACAACCCAGTACCCAGTGAGCAAAACTGAAATAACTTGGGATCCTGAAGAAGGAAGTCATAGAAAAAATTCTTTTTTTTTTTTCCTTCATGACTTGAACAGTATGCATTTCAATCAGGACCTCTAGTCTTGAAAATACTTATTTTTTGGTAGTTTGCAGTAGTGTCCATTGGACTTGCAAAGCTACATCTTTACCCTGGCTTATTTCCAGCTTCTTAAGTATTTTGTAGCTTCACATGTTGCTCAAATTTAAAAAAAAAAAAAAAAAAAAAAAAAAATCAAGAAAATAACAAAAAATCAGTCTCTTGCCCATTTGTCCCCAAATCAGGTCTTCCCGAGACAAGGCCACAGTCAAACTGTTGACTGAGGCATTCACCAAGACAACCAGATCCCTGTACCCTTCATCCTCTCCTAATTGCCACCAGTAAAGACCAGCCATGCTGTTAGAAGTAAGATTTGTACAAAATCTATCTCGTGTCCTTCTCCCACACAACACCTGCCTGTTTTTATGGATGTCTCTTGCTCCCCTGCTCCCAGGGACATGTACTGTACTCACATTTGAATTAAAACACATAAAAAGTGACTCATCCTAGGTATGTATTTTGTGAATTATTCACCCTTGAAAGACATTCTGTACTGGCCTTATTTATCATTGATATGTATGACTATTTATTAATTGCATCTATTTCTTTTTAGTCTCCAACTAGGAACCCAACAGACAAGGAACAGATGCCTAATTAGCAGAGGTAAGAGCACGCAGATGAACACACAGACACACAGAGACATTATTTGTCATGGAAACTAGCGCTTGTGGAAGTAACTTTCCATCAGAGTGCATCTGTGTAACACAAGAATGGAAGTGCATCTCAGAGGTCTGATTTCCCAAGCTAAACCTTCATCATCAACCAGAATACACGATGCTAGAACTTACTTTTTGTTGGGTGTCAACCTGTTCTTGTTACCGCAGGGCAGATTTGCAGACAGTTAGACACTTACCTGACGCAAGGATGCTGTTGAAGAGAGTTCCCATTAGTTATTGCCACTAATTAAGCTTATGCAACTGAAAGCTGTATGAGAATGTAGTGCTACATACTGATCTCACATACAGTATCAAACACATTGAATATTAAAATAAAGTTGAAAGGTGTAGAGGTGAGGATGTGTCCAGCAGTGCTGACTTACCAAGAGACCAATGGTCATTTCAGTGCTGGAAAGCTTAGAGGTGGTGATACTCTCTCCAAACAGCAGACTTTGCTGATGTTTGTGTTAGTGATTGTAAGTTTCTTGGTTTGGGGCATCTAATGAGATCTTTAATAGTTGGAGGGGGTTTAATTACTATTTGCTACCTGTGTGTTTCCATGCATATCTCATAGCAGTTTTTAAACTGTATGTATACCTGTCAATGGGACTTGATCATGAGGTAAGAGTAAATAAATCTGGTTTACAGCACTGACTGGGTTTTGGGGGTGGGTTTTTTTGTCATAGGTTTCTTTTTCTTAAATCAATTCCATTTTCAACAACTGTGTTGAAAACAAACTTACCAGGAACTGAAATTAGATCACGATCTGAGGTTGTAGACTTAATGAATTACCTTGGATTCATTCTGAGAAGAGGGTATAGGGAAAGAATCACCTGGAAAAATTCTTGTTTTTCCAATTCCTCTGAAAATGAAGGAGTCACGCCTCGTTGATTTCTGCAAGAACAGTCAGTGCTCAACAGTCAGATTTTCTTCTTCCGTTTCCTTTCCTTCACGTGAGTTTAGGACCTGAAAAAGTTTCAAAATTAAAGTTTACCATTTTAGATACGAGTAGTATTTGTAATTTTCCATTATTAGAATTATAAAAGTGATTGAATAATATTTGTTCACAGTAACAAAATTATATCATTTATTCCTGAAGAGAAATGCAATTTTAAAGGCCTTCTTACCTAAGTTACTTGGATTCAATTTGCCTCTCCAACTTTTCCAAGGGGGAGGAATGAGATGTTACACTGTTGTAGTGCTATTTTTGTGGCACTGAAAATGAATAATCTTCAGTGAGGTCTCTTCTGCCACCCTTCTCTGATGTAAAGGAGAGGGCAGTCGCTCCTTGCGAGAGCTGTGTTTCCACGTCTCATTTCTGGAGCCAGCTGCCCTCCTACTCACTGGAATACAATGCCCAGGCCATAAAACAACAGGTACCTCCTCTGCTGCTACTTATTCTCTAAAACACTTGTTCAGGCCCCTCCTTCTCCAAAGAGCTTGTACGATCCAAAAAATTATTTTTATGGCATGACCTAAAAATGAAAAATTATCACTCCTTTTTCAAGAGGCAGCTCAACTCCTACATGGGCTTTCCTGAGAGAGCTGTTTTCTTGAGTGGAGCTGGAGTCACCTACACTAAATGGGTAAAAAAGCTTTGAATGTTAAAAACTCTGAAGCTGGAAAAAACTATTATGAAAAACTTGGTAATAGCAGAGGTGCTTAGAAATTGCAGATCACTAAAGCGCGATGAATCATGCAAGGGGGGAGCGGGAATTACCCCTGGGATGAGAATAGGCGATCTCTGTCACTTTCAGAAAATTGTTCTGTGGGAGAGAGGAGGTGAATTAGATGTGGGAGAACTTGCAAAATACAATTTATCCAGCATGTTCAATCAGTTCTGATTGTGAATTATTCACATCAAACTGCAGGCTTCTCCTCCTCTGCAAAGTATAGCCTCTCCATAGCTCTCTTTCAGATGGGTTCAGAGGCCTTATAATACCATAGCACTAAATATACTATTATTTGAAAAGCAGAGTTTCTGTACAGTTGGAGCACGTGTGCCTCTAAAGTAGTAGACTGGCTCTGGCAAGATTAAAAAAACTTGGTGGTTTGGGGATTGGGTTTTATTCTTTTTTCTTTTACACCACTTTCAAGGGGGTCATATTAACAGTAAAATAGCAGAGTTAGAGATAGGGAATGTTCATTACCCACATGCACTGGAAAACATGCATTAAGGTGAAATTTTAAAATCCTCTGAGAAACTAACTCCGCATCTGAATGTTATGCTTTCAGTACAAACCCAACACAAGGAAGTCTTTTTTTTAATTTTTTTTTTTTTTAAGACTTCATAATTCTTTCTAAAAGTGATGAACTACATTAAGTGGTGTATACAACAGTACTGTCTATCCCTCTTAGGAGGGCTGGACCTTTCTTGTAAAAAAACTCACTAATCACAGGGAGATTTTTGAGCGTTAGATTATTAAAAAAAATTGCAGATAAACCATTCAAAACCTACATTTCTATTTCTAATATTCTGGCTCTCCAAACAGTTGAGCCTCCAACTGCAGTGCAAATATTTTAGCTCTGTTGCTCATGCCTACCTGTAGATCATTGCACTTCCCTGATGCAAGAGGGGCGAAGAATAACGGAGCCGAGATCCAGCTGGTGGATCTGAAGTAGACCGTGGTCTTGATTCTCTCATACTCATTTCAAGTAATACAGTGTTGGATCTTACTCTAAACAAACATGACCAGGCATTTTTCATTATTTCTTACAGTGCGATTCTTCGGCGGCTGTGCGGCTGGTTCCTCTGCCTGGCGTCCCACAGGTCTCCGTGCTGGGCCCTGGCAGTGACGTGGCTGCGTGCTCAGCGCTGCGCTTCTGCTGGCTTGGAAGCTCTCACCTGGGCCAAGTCTGGAAGAAATCCAGTATCACTAAAGCAAATGAATAAGACTTCTTGTAAAGGCAGCACTGAATTTTACATTTTTTCTTTGCCTTTTTTTTTTTATTCAAGGTGACAGCTGAGGATTTATACAAAAGATACATTGTGTGCTTTGGTTAATGATTTTTAAACGTTTCAATTTTTCTATAATGCTTGATAGTTGTTTAAAAGTAGATTTTATGCATAAGAGAGGAAGATAATGAAAAGTTACGAAGATTATGAAGTTACAATATATAAAATTTAGTTTTTACTTTTTGTTGAGACATCTTTGTATAAACTTTGTATATAAATTTATCTTTCCTAGGAATAATGCTTGTACTGCATTACTAGTTTAAATAATTGTACTCAAAGCTAATTTCTAAAGTCAAACTATGTAAATTGGTACTAATTATCTACTAATGCATTAAAGTGATTACAAGAATCAGATTTACAAGGAAATTGTGTTTTGTTTAATAAATAAGTTGCCTAAGGTGATACCCAGACCAAAACCAGAAGATTCTCTGCTGCATTTACACAGCAAAAGTAAAGGAACAAATATGGTTAATGGGTCTAATGCTTTGCAGCCCCACGGTGATATATATACTCCAAAAATCTAAGTGAGCATGTGACACCACAGCCGTATGCAAGACGACTTGCCCTGTTACATACACAAAAAAAGGGAAAAAAAAAAGCTCTCATGCAACCTGCAGAGGGTAGAAGAGAATATTTTACCTTTCAGATAAGTAGGAGGTTAAAGAGACTCTCCCCATCCTGGTTATTAGAGCTATGCACAAGCCTTCTTAAAAAGCCAGTGAACGTGCTGTTGGCCAAAACTGCCTCCGCAGAGATCTTCATCTGTACTGACCTCTTAACTGCGCGTTACTCGCAGACATCCTTGGGAACCCAAATTGTTCATAGCAGGCCTCTCCTCCAGCTCTCGGTAGCGTTGAATCTTTGCGTTGCATGTACGAAGAGATGCTCACACTTAAACCTCAGTTAGGAAATACAAAAAAACTACTTAGATACTCATAAATAAATGTTGCTCCTTAACTACACATTAATGCGATACCCAAATTTGGAAGAGGGGAGTGGATTTGATATTCAGACTTACAAGTCTTAAGAGTCATATTATTATTCCAATTTCAAAAAATTATTGTGACAAGAAATGGTACAAATAAAAATAAGCCAAAAAGACAATGTTGGGATTTTAAAATGACAGAATCTTACAAGTTTGTATCCTACATACATACAGCTTTAGGATAATTAAAATTCTATTTTAAATGGGCTGATTAAACATTTTCAGGAAATTACCTGTTCTCTGGGGCAAACCCCCATCTCCGTTAGAAACACTTCCACAAATACTGGAGATGTGTTGCTATGAAGTCATAAATATTCAGTGACTTCTGTATTAGTGTGGCAACACAGCTTTGTATTCCATACAAAGGCTGCTCTTGAGCTATTTGGACCACAGCGAAAACCTTGAAATATATAATGTCTCCCAGATCTGGAAATACAGTCGGTGTCTAGGATCTGAGGCATATGAGAGTGTCAGGCTTTGTAGGAGAGGAGCTGGGATCTTTTAAGACTTACCTTGCCACGTGGAAATGGGGCAGGGAAAACTACTTGGAAATGTAGAAGTCTATAAGCTGTTACTCCCTCCCAAAAAAAACAGTTTATATTCTTATAAACCTGGCTAGTCCATGTATCCCCTGGCAAGCATTCCTGAGGAGCCAACATATAAATTGAAAAGAGAATACAAAACCTGAGAAGTTTCTTCATGTCGGTACCTGGTGTCTTTTCAGAAGTTTGTTGCTCGTTTCTGTAGCAGAGGAGATGAAGGGCCTGTTCTTGAGGGGGTGAGTCCTCACAGACCTCCAGGAGGATCCAGAGCTCTCAGTGCTGTCAAGGCAGAGGCAGTGGCTCCTCTGCACCAGTGAGAGTGAACCTGGAAAAGGTAGAGATTTGAGGACAATGGTAAGAAACTAATACAACAGGAAACTTGGAAAATTAAAGCACAGACAGTTACATCAAGGAACCACATGGGTTTCCTAGGGAAAAGAGAATGTAGCAATACACTAACAGTGCCAAACACACGAAGCCAGCGGTAGTTCCCCTCAGGAAATTAAAAGAAAAAAAAAAAAAAAAAGAAAGGCATGGCATGCTCAGTCTATGTACATACAAGTATTTGCATGTCTAATGAATGGGTATGATACTCCACAGCTTCCAGCCCAGGGAAGTTTAGGATTCCCCATAAGAAAGCAGCTCTTGTTCTCTGCTTTTGCTGCTTCATTCCAGCTGGGCTGTAAGCGTAGCAGGTACAGTAGCACCAGCATTACGGGTTTCAGCAGTGACCAAGGACAGCACCAGTTCCAGCCGGGAATACAACCAGGGAATTCCCATTTGCTAAAAATCGAAGCCCAGAAGAAACTATTGCCTTGTTACGGGGTAACGACAGCAAAGAGGATTTTAGAATTTTGAAGGCCAAATTCAAGCCTCAGCAACATTAGGGAGATTTAAAAGGCAAAAAGCATCAGTAATCCTTGAACAGGAAGGGTACGAGAGGACAGGCAAAGCCACTGCTCCTATTTTTCATCAGTGAAGCGTTAGCTTAGTAGAGAATTTTCACAAGCAAGCTTTAGCCAGGGAAGCCACTGACAAATTTCAGGCTGGCCCTCCCAGGCACATCCAGCTTGCTGGTTTTTGTTTGGGTTTTTTTGCCTTTTTTTAATCTCCCCCCAATTTTCTAAGGCTGTGTCACTCTTTCAGGCAGCAAGTGCACCTAGTGTTTGACAGACAGGGTGTCTCACTGTTGCACAATAGAAGTATAATAACAGCAAATATTTAAACTACCTAAAGCTGTCACTGAAATGTCTTTAAGCTTGAGCCCTGATGTACAAAAAGCAATAGTATTTTCAGTTCCCACAGCTGGGAACACAGACACACAACCATCCGCCTGAGTGCAGAGCAGTCTCAAAAGGCCGTGAGAAATCAACGTGGAAGACGTGGTGCCACTTTAACAGAGAAATATTATTGCTACACTACAGATTTTCTTGCTTTTATCACTCTGATCTTCAACTGATGACGGATTTGACACAAATAGTTTAATATCTCCTCTGATGCCTGGTGTTTTAATGTAGAAACACAAAAAAGAGAAGAAAAACACTGCACAGCCTCACGCACACCCAAAAACCTTTCAGTGACTTACACATCCATATCTCAGATCAACTGACCCCATACAAAGTCTTTCTGAAAAACTATGCAATCTGTAACAATGTAAATTCTATGGCATGAAATTAGACACTGGCCAAGCAACAAGTTGAGATCAGAGCTCTTGGTCTTTTTTTTTTTTTTTTATTTACACACTCACACAGACTCCCCTCCTGCCCACCTATCCTCTGAGGCAGCCAGCCAAGACCCCAGGCCAGAAATGAAGATATGGAGGCTTTTTTATTTCCTCCCCCTCCTGCACTGAATCTCAGTGTAATTAATTATGTGCAAGCTGCAAGTAAAATCCTTGTACTTCTACAATAATAAAAGCATCTGTTCCCCACCCTGCTCACGTTCGGTATTCACGCTCTGTTTTCTGCTGCAGGGTTTCCCCATACGTCCCCAAGGTGTGTCACTAACTTCAGACACGTTTCCAAGCAGACATTCTGACACAAAGGAAGTCCTGAAGTTTTGCTAACCAAATGTGCGTTACCAACAGGAAACAGCAAGTGTCTCTTTAGCAGTGCATGAATGATTAAGTACGTTGTAAGAGCCTGACACCCAGCTGACACCAGATCCCTGTTGCAGGTACTCTAAAATATTACCTTCATTGTAAGCTGGGAGATTCACTAATTGACCCATCAGCAAAGTAACACCACTCTACCCTTCCAGCTGCCACTGGGTACTCTGTTCAACCGATAAGCTGTTCAAAAATAAGTATTTTTAAAATGGCGACATCCAAGAGAAAGAAAACAATACCAAGAGATTTGCAGTAAGTGTAGTTATCAGCAAGCCCAAACTCACGTCAGGATCCTGTGGACAGCCTGGCTGATCGGCCGGGAGGAGCCACGTTACAGGAGAGGTTTCACTGGGTCATCAGCGCTCAAAGATTGCTTGATTTTCGCTCAGGTTAACTCCCCCTTCAGATGTAGCCTGTCATCCATGAGGGTTCAGTACAGCCTTGCTGCATGTTCACCCTGTGAAAAAAAATACTTGTATCATTTCAACAGCAATGTAATATATAGCAGAGTAAGTCTAAATTCCTGCCTTTATTTTATTAAAGAAGCTATAATCCTTGCGGGAATGTAAGTGATGCTGAAGACGTGCTTCAGTCTTGGTAGGAAACCTTTACTGTGATAAAAGGAGCAAAATGACAAGAGTTGTCCTGACAGTCCTCGAGGGGGTGTTAATAATGAAGGAGAGGCAGGACCACGTAGACTGACTGCTCATCCCCTTCATTTACTGGAACCAACATTTGTCCTGACAAACTTCAGCATTACTGAAACGTAACTCTGAAGAGAATTATTCCAGAAACAGGCCCCAAAACAAGCCATCAAGTGTGGTGGAAGGACATAATTAGCCTCATCCCATTCTAGACATGCTGGGCTGCAGTAACTGAAATTAAGAACTGCATCAAGAGAGCAGGGCAGTGTTTAATGGAGACAGAAAACGGTCCCAGAGAAGGGAGAGTCAGCTTACGCCATACTCCTAGCACAAGAAATCAGAAGACCTTTACCAACGCCATCGCCAGCTCTCAACAGATATTCCAAAGGCTTGGACGAGTCTCTTCTCACAGATAAGAAAACCCAGGAGCAAAGTCTCAGCTCACTTCTGCAAAGACCCCACACATTCAGACAGCAGGGGTTCAACACAGGGGAAGAAACCCTTGAGGCTGCCCAGCACGGATGCTCCCTGGTTGGTATGGTACATGGTGCAAAGCAGAGTTAAAAAGTAAAAAATACACATATTAGCTGCAATTGTTTGCAGATGTAAGTGACCTAAGATACTTGCTCCTATGAGATATCTAAGTCACATTAGTTGTCTAAAAAAAATAAAAATGCATGGAAAATTTTTACCAGCAGAAAAAGTTTACTGTTGCCATCTATACAGAAAATGCACCTAATCTTGTGAAAGAAAAAAAAGAACATATGCAAAAAGCAGTATTTTTTCATTGGCCAGTACTCAAATTCATCAACTGCAATGCTAAGATGACTCATTTTGAACCTGTAGTTTCGCTCCTGGCAGAAGACAGGCCAGACCACCCCAGGGCACTAAGCTACAAAGCTTGATTGGGTTACAGCAGCTCCTCAGAAAGTAACCTTGGACCCAGCGCACTTCAAGGCAAGACACAGAGGTGTAAAAACTGTCTGAAAGACTTGTGCCTAGCAAAGGCTTGGCTAATTCAACCTCCCTTCTCCAACTCTTGCAATACTTAAGTGCTGTTATGAGAAATCTTTTCATACAAAGATACTTCTAGGTTAAAAAAAAAAAAAAAACAAAAACAAACAAACTTTGAAAACATCCTTTCTTCAGCTGAGATCACAAAGCAGACTTGATAAACTTTGTTGTAGTTTTTGAAGTTACAACACGCAGTTCTACCTGCAAGGCCTAGGCTGGCACACATCGCTGCTGTTGACTTACACCACAGGAAAACCACATCTCACTCTGGAGATGAGAATCCACCTATGTCATACACAGGGCCACCACCTGTCGGGTTCTTGCACCACCCCACAGCTTAGATTTCAGTCACACTCAGAAGACAACAATCAAGGACTGTAAGGCAGTAGCACATAACCAAACAAACAGCACCACTGCAAGTAACCACTCCTGTCTCTCAGATTTTCACACTGGTAGGTTTTTAAACCCTTTTTCACCCAAATGCGGTGGCTGTTCAACTCCAATCCTAGACACCCAAGGAAAGCAGGCACCCAAATGAGCTTGTGAATGTTGCCGTTGGAAGTGGATACCTGAATGGTCGGCATACAGCATGCAGTAGTTTTGCATCAAATCCCCTTTACATGAATGGGGATGCTTCAGGGCATCCTTTGTATTCCCCTATGCCACACCACTGGTGCAAACAAAGACGCAATACAGATGGCCGGGCATTCAAGTCTGATAAAAATAGTAATAAAAAAATAATCAAGAGCCATGTAAGTACCAGCAGTTATGCCATGAATGCAAGCTGCAGCTTAAATTAACAATTCCCCACCCGCTGTTAACCAGACAAGCAAATATCAGTAGCTGCCTGGCTGCAAAACAGAGCCCACATCACTCTTCCCAGTCATAGTTTTGGCTCACGGTATGGAGAGACACGTACTGCTCTGGTGAAGGAGGCAGGGTGTAGGAAAGGATTAGGCCAGGTGTAAATTGCACCATTAGTGCAAGAGGGAAGCCTTCATTTAAGTATACCCTCAAAAACCCCATCACAGCCAATACAGCCAACAACTTACATTAGTCTTCTATTTTAGGGTGAATTCAGTCGATCTATAACCACAGGATGCAATAAATGAAGTTCCTGATGCCGTCTCCACTGATCAATTAAATCCCTTTGGAGCCAACCAAGCTTCTTCATTAGTATTGACACCATTAAAAAGAAACTTTTTCCAGCCCTAACAGACTAAAAACTTCTGGAGTGAGAGTAATATGCAGATGGCACACAGTTACCTCAGGGAAATCCACAAACTGCAGTGCGTATTTTATCTTGCACAACTTCCACAGCCTTCCTCTTCGATAGTTTCAATCCCAGTTAATGTATCAGGCCCAGTGGTGGTGTGAGGGCTCTGCTAAGCAACACTGGCCAAAAGGTGGTAAGACCAAAATAGGCAAGAAACTTCTGCCTCAGCTCTACAGACGATCCTTCTCACCTTGATCCAACTAATGAGTTTTAAGTTGCCTTTATATCATACCTGACTTGCCTTAGGTTATTAAGACAAAGCTAAAATCCCACTAACATAATCCATCTTCTGTGGGAAAAATGACTGAAGTATTTTTGGTTTTCGGCATTAGACACCTGGGGTACTGGCAGAACGAAGGGAAAGAAAGAGGCAGCAACATTCCTCTGGTCAGGTAATTTCATTGCCATTTGGGCATTGTCACATCATTTCTTATTTTCTCCTGCCCACCTAAAGCAGAAGTTGACAAAACATGAACACACTGTGGAAAGAGTTTTGTAGGAAAGATGCATTATAAAACTTCCCAGGCAGGACTATTTCTTCTCCAGATACTTTTTGTTAGTATTTCCTGCTAAGTGAGCTTGAACACTGAATTCGTTTGCCATCACACAGTATTGTGTTACCTCAGTTTTTATGGGTTTTTTTGTTTGTTTTGCAACAAGTGTCATTAACATCACCTTGTACTCTATTTCTAACTGCTGATCTGAATACAGTTCCTATTTCTTTTGCCAGTTTTACATTCTAGATGTCAGATTTGTGTCTAATTGCATGCCTTGCAAATACACGCAAGATAAACAAAACCACACACCGGAGGCATTTCAGAGTAAAATCACATACTGTTTGTAAAATTAAGCTGAGATCAGGATTCTAACAAAATGAGCTCTCTAGAGCATGGGTCGGCTTCCCAAAATAGTCTTCAAGAAATCTACACTTCTGCTTCTGCCATCCGTACCCCACCAAGCACCAGCTATTTGGAAACAGTAAGTAACACTTCCTACAGCTCAGTGCTGTAAAACCCTTACTATTCTGCCTTTTAAGGACAGCAGGTGGAGTATTATTTTAGGAAACAAGGTAAGTAAATAATTTTGTGGATCCAAAGCAGGCTCCCTTTCTTCTCCCAGAGGAGACAAGGTGCCTTAACCCCAGCATGGGCATTGGTGTTTAAACATCCCTTGTGCTGGGATATTCCCCCCCAAGTCTTTTCTTTCCAGCCCATCGAGAGCAGGGTCTGAGCAGTCAGTAGTCCCCACTTAGGACCAGGGTTAACTGGATGAAGGCTGAAATACAGTAACAAATTGCTGACGTTTAAATGCTAAGAAAAACATCGCTTCCCATTTAAAAGACCAATCAGCTAACACTTCCAGAGGTGGCATCTGACTGTTCCAAATGCTATGTCCACAGCCACAATACTGTCGGTCAGTTATCTGTGCCTGATGGTCGTCATCACCCTGAGGTTCTAAATTTCACAGGTTAACTACTCTTTAATTCACCTTTCAACATAAGATGTTTGGCTTGTACCAAATAACCCAGATTAATAGAGAAGATTGTAAAAGCTCGTAATTTAAAGCGTTTGCACCACTACTGAAGAAAAAACAGAAATTTGACCTGCATAGCCTACCTGGTTACTGCCCACCTGAAGCAAAGGTCGACCAAATTTTGTACAGCTGTAGCAAGCTCCACTTCTCCAAGCTAATTTAAGCAGCCCCCTTATCTTTCAGCAAAATATTGGAACAAAACGCAGTGGCATTCCTGACTGGCATGTGAACTGAAATACATGCAGAAGAATGCATGCATATTCTGTGGCACCAACAACAGGGTGAAAACAAACAGATTTACCATTGGGAGAAGACTATTTCAGTTCACTGACCAGGTTCATAACTCTAAGGCTACAAAGCAAGCCACAATCAAGAGTAAAAGATACTTTTTTTTTTTTTCAGGCAGATGATAGAAGGCATTTGAGATACTGTACCGTTTTCCACAGGATACCAAATTAGCATAAATGAAAATCAAGGCTAGTGAGATCAGACAGGGCTACAGCAAGCTACACACTATGGGAAAGTGCCTCAGTCCCCTGGCTTAAAGGAAGCCACAGAGTAAGGTTTGTCTCCTGCTCTGCGTTGCTCAAACTCTTACTGCATCTCTATGAACAGCTCAGCCTAGCGCCTCCTCCTCCCTCATTCCCTCCCATCTTAGCTTGGTACGTGCCTTGAGGAAGAGAAGCCAATATCCCACCCACATACTTCTTCCTTCTCCCTTCTGCTTGGTTGCCTATCCAGAAGGCCATAAAGGACATTCTTCCCCCATGGCATGCCAGCTAACCCTTTTGCAGCCACACAGGGATTGAGTTCTTTTTTATTCTCCCTTAAATTTCTGCAAGCCAGCTACAGCCAAATCACAACACAGCCCAGACAGAAACCAGTTCAGTGGTGGGAAACATACTACTATTTATTTTTTTTTGTGAATAGGTCACAGATATCACCAAATTGAACAGACTAATGAAACATCCGCACGTCTGTTTTGCTTCAGTGGCCTAATCTGTTTGCTAAACACTTTGGGGTTTAGGATATCAGAAAATCCCATAGTCAGTTGCTTGCTCAGTCTCACACAGCCAAGCTTTCCTTATCTAGTGGCTTTCCATGAAGCATTAAGTTAAGCAAGGCTCCCTGTACTCACCACAGGAGCTGCAGCTTATTTATTCAGGAAATTCAAGCACACTTTTAAGAATACTGGCACCCAGGGCATTTTCCCCCATTACTAAAAAGAGCGTAGAAACAAAAATACGCCCAAGACAAAACCACATTGAATTCAAATGGCTGGGGGAGTAAAGACCCCTCCATCCTCTTCTCATTTGTATACATCATTGTAAAGAACATATTAAAGTGGTGGGTGAGCCAATTTCAAGCCTTCTCTTTGCACCCACGCCTTTTGTTGCATTTACCTCTGTTCAATCATTCATTCATGCTCCCTCAGCCACTCGCCCACATATATTCCTTGCTGACAGCCCAGCTGCACATATGCATTCGGAATTACAGTAACGGCTTTTGTGACTCTGGTATTGAGAGAGTAAGAGCAGCAGTGGGGAGAGCAGGCTCTGAAAGGCCATACAAGATGGACCATCACAGGTTTACATCACACACACACACACGTAACGCGCCAGTGTTCAAGCTAACTAACACAAAGCCACTGAAACAGCCCCCAGGAGCTATTTGCAAGAGCAAGTAGTTGCTAATTTTAGATTCGGAGGCAGCATCAGTAACCATCAAACACAGAAAGTAGGGTTTTCAAAGAAGCTGAAGACAGCTGAAACCCAAGAGCTTAAAGAGCTCTACCTTAATTGCAATGGAAAATGCAGCTCCCCATTACAGTCTCTAGGTCGGAGGTACCCCTGCTGACCCAGCAGACCCATCGTACAGGAGTACTGGGAGGTACTGCACCATCCTTTCCAGAGGCAAAGGCAGCTGCCAGGTTCTGTGTGCTCAGCTGCAGGGCAGCGCTGCTGTGGCCTCAACAGCACTGCACAGAGCACAAGCCTCCCACCACTGAGCCCAGAAACCCACACTGACCAGCTTGCTCTTCCTTGGGCAGGCAGGGACTGACAGTGCCTCCACCCCAGCCCCAGGGATTTTGTTATTCAACAGGCCAGCTACAGCTCAAACACATGAGCAAAGAGAGAAGTCACATTTTCTTTGCCATAGTCCCAATCCCACCACCTGAGTGAAAAGGACTCCTGTCCCACATGACAGAGTAAACCTGGAGATTCTTCTGCTTGCCACTGTATCCTCAGGCAAGAGAGCTGACACCTACTGCACTAGAATCAGATGGGCATGAGAGACAAAGGTAACTTAACCATTACCTCACGTCACGTTGTCAAATCCTGCTTCTCATCCAGAACAGATGTATCTGCCTCTTACTCTGTTCAGGAAGAAAAATCCTGTCTTATTTAAGAGGGGGGCTGGGGCCCAGGCATTCCTGTCTCTGTGCATTCCACTTCACATCATAATAAAGGGTCATTGCTAAAGAAATTAAATGCAACAAAATTTTAGGAGACAAAGCAATCATCTTCTATAGACATCATCATAACTATAACACCTGGGCACACTCTTTCTCCTCAAATTTTTCTAGCAGCACTTCTTCCTCTTCCCTCTGGGTTCAATACTGTACAGTTCTGCCTCACATAGCAGAGAATGTAGCCTGCCCAGCACTGGGCTGCCACTGCGAGCAGCCCTGCGAACACTATTTCAAGCTCTCAGAAACCCACTTCATGAGCCTGGGCATTACCAGCATGACATGATATATGCAATAGCAAAGGGAAGAGATAATGGGGCACGGACATGGGGTATAATAGCAGGAAAGACATAATTCCCTTACTTTATCTTCATTATTTGACAGTTCACCATCTCTTCAAGATGAAACCCACAATCTCTTATCAGCTGATGTGCTCAGCTGATTGCAGCGACACAGACTACAGTAAATCCTCCAGCAGCCAGACTGTAACAACCCCCAGTGCTGCTACAGATTGAAACTGCCATTTTAAATCTATCTGGTTTTCTCAGTAGATAAGAGTTTCTTATGAATCATTGTGTCTCAGTGCAGCAGAGGGGCTGGATTACAATTCAGCTAGATAACCAGCAGTGAACACAAAAGACTGTATAGCAACATGATATACAAAGCATGGAAAAATAATGATCAAGGGAAGGCTTTCAACCCCGAATGCAATAAACCAAGCTTCTAAATTATACAGACCATTAAGTAAGTACACCAATTTCAAATGTGGTGACTACCTGCTACAGATATATTGCAAAATTTGCTTTCATTTTTAAAGAAATGAGGAGGAAAGAGAAGGATGCTCTTGCTGTTAGAGCCCCAGCTGAGACTCGGGCAGCAGGGCACAATATCCTAGCACAGCAGCTACTGCATGTGGTTTAATTCTATATTGTGATTGTAAGCAGCCAAGTGCATTTTTTCAGGGAGGTGTGGTGGTGCAACACTCCCCCCTTCCCTCCTTTAGGCCACTCGGTACCATTGTGTGGCCCAGGTGGGGAGGAAATCACGCCAAGCACCATGGACCAGAACGCTACATAATGGTCTAACGTGAAAGAAAGAAAAGACCAGAACATTACGGCAACCCCTTAGCACGCCTGGTTCCCATGGCTCCTGCCTTTGAACATAATAACTATAATCCATCACTCCTGACAACATCTGGATCGTGGCCACAGAGCAGGGGATACCGGGACCCCAAGATCTAGCAAGTTCTGGGCTTGTGTAACTGGTAGAAAGTAGCAGAATATTCCATTGTCCAAGCTGGACCAGAGTGGAAAAGTACCCAACAGAAGTCAATTATCTCAGACCCTACAAGTAGCAATTCTAGTAAAGACCCTTTGAGTTCTTCTGGATCACAGTGGGCTGCAAGTCGGGATGCTGCTCAGGCAGATACCTTGAGAGTTGAAGGGCCACAGCGAGACAACCCTCTCAAGTCTTAATTATTGCCCATTGAGGGGTGCCAAGGCAGTGTGAGTATTTACTCTAACTAGAGAAAAGGGAAATTTTTAACTATAGACTTGTCTCTCTTTCATCCACCTCTCCACCTATACGTTTGTGATATACACACTACCTTTACGGATAGAGGTGTTCTTCCATTTATTTGTGCACCCAGAGGAGTTAAAAGGGGTACCCATTGACTCAGTGTTACCTGCTACTAGGATTTTGATTCTAGCAAAGATGCATGAGGGAGAGAGTGTACATGCTTATATATATATATATTAATTAGAGATCTGTGCTTTTGCTCATATGTGCATGTATTGATTTTACCTTATAGTAAGTTAGTGTGAATCTTGCCATCTTCGAATCTGTAATTAAGTCGCTGTTCAATCATTTTTACAAATCACTTTGTAAATTTTTAAATAGGTTAATGATTAAGTGCTGCTAAAACTCAACCTCTTGATCTACCTCAAATCATTAATAAATTTTTAATCACTGCTAAATCATAACCCTGTCAAATATTTCCACCCAAGACAGGGGGTCACAGTCAGCGTGGCTGCCACCATCCTGCCAAAGGTACATGCATAGAAGACCCTAGAAGATTTTGTCCTTGTGATCTGTGGTCTCACAGGGAATGACAAGGTTGAGCTCAGAGACTCATCCCAAGTCTACGCAACGCGCTTGGACACCGGCTGTTCTCCGACTTGAGTGCTTTGTCCACATAGCAACAATTCAGGCTCATTCTAAGGCATCAAACTCTGGATGTACTGTAGAAAGGACCACATACCCATTTTTAAGAAAGTTCTGTGCTGAGAAGCTGACCACCATAAGGCTTCTGATTGGAGATCCAGCATTCTCTGGTCTTCTTTAGCAATTAGCAGTTTTCACACAACTTCTAAAAAGCATAAAGCTGCTAAAATAGAAAGCAGTATTTGCAAGACTAAGACTTAAGAGCATTACAGCACATGCCAGATGCCTTGTCTGGACAGAGAATACCAGACAGAAAACTTGAGCTAAGGGGGTTAAAAGCTCCGTTTTTGGCTATTCTACCTTAACTTGTTTATTCATCAGCTCTGCAGCTGGCTGCATTGCAAGGATTGGAGAATTCATATTATCCATAACCACTGCGAGCCTCCTAGAGTATAACTTTTCTCTGTGAAAGGCATCTAGCAAATACAAACTATTTCTTAGCAGCAGCAGGGGAAGTAAATAACGGGGAGAGCACTCTTCAGACGCTTTAGGATATTTAAATAAATGAGGCTTAAAAGACATTTATTTTGAAACCACTGTTGCCAGTGATTAACATGTTCTAACAACTCAGCCTTGTGTTAATCTCTTTGGGCAGACAAAGAAACATTACATTAAGTTACACTGTTTGTTCATAATTTTTAAACTGAAATTTCATAAGTTACTCTGAGACGCGGTAGTCTCTAGAGGTCCAACGTAAATGGAATTTTTTAATATTTTTTTTCAAATATCTACAACCTAAGGAGAGTAAGCTTTAAATTAGTACCTTGCCTTAAATGAAATGGCTTCTCATTGTGCTCACTGCAAAATGTGAATTAACAGGGAAACCAGCAGATGTGCTAGCTAATTATTTTATAATTAATCATATTGTCAGAGACCCCCTTTACTTTCTGTCCCCTACATTCACACAAATGCAATGTAGTAAAACCGGCAGAGACTTTCCTCATCAGGGAAGACTCTGCTGCTGTTGAAGGCCATTTTAATGATTACATCAGGAGAATTCTGATGTATGCAAGACTGAGGTGGTAGTGAAGTTTGAGGGTTTGTTGTTGAGTGTTTTTTTTTAAAGCACTAACATATTAGGGAGTGCAGTGCTCCAGCAGTGCAAGTGAAAAACAGGATGGATGATGCAAGAAGTCTCAAGGTTTGTAAACTAAAGCCCAGAAAACACTTAAATTATAAAGAAATAGAAAAGGCTCAACTCAGCAGATACAATTTGTCGGTCCCGACACTGGATGTGAAAGCATAATTTATGATTAACATTTTAGCTGATACATTCTTTGTTAGTCTTAGTATTCATCCAGATAATATATCTCCTCAACATTCTTTTTTAATTTTGGCAAATTGTTTTTGATCAATAGCATCCTTGTTAATAGCCAGCTTCCTAACTGGCATCACAGCATGGCTTCAGCTTCTTGTCAGATTTGTGTTGGGACAGAGACCTCCTTCAGTCACACCTCTTTTCCAAAGTCCTTGCAACACCTGCCTAGAATGCAAAATACAGAGACTCCCCTGCTTGTCCAGGTCCCATCTGCAGATTAGTGTGGCTAACACACACACATGAAATGTATCACTTCATGTTCGTTAAGCATGGGTAGAGCTAATTAGACTACATGGGGCAGCCTAGGAGTACTCGCTCCAGAGCCCCAGCCAGCTCAGGTAACTTCTGGCTGGCACTGAGGTGGGATGTGTTGATAAACCAAGCCTCTCAGTAAGCCTAGAAAGAAAGATCCTGACAAGCTTCAGGACTGAAGTCACAAGGCAACAAGATGCCATATTGAGTTCATATTCTGAAATCTGGCACATTTTTCTTTCCAATTTGAAAAAACGATACATTCTGCAGGAGCTTGGATGAGTAACTTGGAAGAAACACTTGGCAATCACTTTTGAGTAGTTCAATGAGAAATTCTGCTGAATCTGCAGTTGTTGCTAAAGCATCAGCAAAAATCTTGCACTGAAGAAAGAAAATTATTGAAGATAAAGCCAAAAACACATTGCTATTTATAAAAAAAAATTAAAAATTAGTTGTTTCCTCTTTGGATAACATGCTTTAAACCACCCTTACGTACCCAGCCTTCAAATCAGTTGTTCTAGCTCATATGCAAATGATTTGCATCTACGGGTAATTTTGAAAGACTGGGAAGGGGTTGCTACTCTTAAAATCAGAAAGTCAAGTAAGAAAGGGTAACACTAGAATGTGTGTAAAAACATAACAAGAATGAACTTGACAAGTCCATTAACTGTACCTTCAAAATACAAAAGAGTGGACCCAAAAGGCAAGCTTAATGGAAAGAAAATATGTATAAATTAATCACTCTAAGTGTTGCTAAAACTATAGTTGATGCCAGAAATTCACCAATTTAAAAGAATATTTGACATGTGTATATAATAAGATTTACGCATTCATAAAATATACCTCAGGATGTATCTCAGTCACTGGATTTGGGGCAAAAAGAATATATATTGGATGTTTGATACCTATTTGCATCACAATTTTTATGTTCCTGACTATTCTTTAGAGCAACCATGAGAGTAGCCTATGGCTATCATCCTACCTCACAGCATGCTAACCCCCCGTTAACCGTAGGAAAAAGCCCCCTATTTCATTAACAGAGACGGCTGTACTCTGCTCTCATTTTATTCTGGAACCAGATATATACAAGAAAACAACTAAATGTAAGGAATTCCAAATCTTGTTTAAATTCAACCACAGGGTTATTTATGGTGTGCATAATACCTCAGCCCAATTTCTTAAATATAAAGAAAACAGCACATTTAGATTAAAGTAAAAAAAAACAAACAAACCCAAAACAAAACCAAAAAACCCAAAAAACAAATCAAAAAAGAACACTACAAGCCCTGATAACAAATGCAAGCATTCGGATACTCTTTTACAACCCATTGGAAGGTAAGAAGCAACACATAGCTTTGCCACCAGGTATCAGTGCTGGGAGAGACATTTTGAAAACAGGAGTTTAAGATCTCCTCCTGTCCCTGCTGAACTAGCAAAAGAAAACAAGCACTGCGGTGGCATTGCACCAGAGGGCTCCAGAACACCCACCTCTGCACTTTCAATATAACACATTGGCTGCAAAACCTCTCAACAATAATCACAGCAACTCACAGGAAGCCAAAGAAAAGGCTTAACAGAAGAGCACAAGCCCAGCCCACTCAAAGCAAATGCAGATCTGCAAAGATACTTGCACGTTACACTGGATGCTTTATTGGTTGGAAGACACTTACACTGGAATTTGTTTGCCATCTAATATTCTGAGTTATGCCCCAGAAGCAAACACAATTAATTATTGCCATGAAGCAAGTTAATTAGGAGTTACAATGAGTACCTGTTAAACATTAAGGCTTCAGTTTCTTCTGAACTGACTTTAGACATTTGCTAAGTGATGCACACATACTTAGGCAGTTCTCCAGCGCTGCCTGACCTCAGGACCTACATGACTCCTGCCACATCTCCCTCAGAGTCAGTCAAGTTTGAGAAAGGAATATTTACTGTGGGTAAAAATGGAATTGAGGTTGACAGATGTTCTATTTGCTTTGACATGCTTCATCTAGATCTCCCTCCACTAAAACAAAGAGAAACATGGTATTGTTTTCACTTCAAGAATTCAAGACGGCTCCAAATACCTGTTCTCTGTGACAAAACTGCCCTTTTCATCCCTTTGATCTGCTATTAGAGTTTTATTGAAGTTTTGGGTGTTTAATGATTATGGTTAAAGATATATACACATACACAGGAAGTTGATTGATCTTCTAAATAATCCATTATACACAGGATAAACACCAGACTAATGCAACTTATTGTAGTAGGCAGGCGTTGAAGAAATTCACTGTTTTACTCCACATGCCCAAGTCATGCCTGCTATGCCAAGAGGCCAACACAATCCTCAATAGGAAGTTAGGACAGATTAGTAAATCTTACCCTCTGTATAATGCAGAACCTGGTTGGTTGTGTACAAAGAAATGCTACACTGATGTAAAAGTGTTTTCAGTAAGAGCTGACATAATTCATATTTATTTTTGACATAATGATGAGTATGACATAATTCATACTTATCCTTTAACAAAAGGATTTTTTTAAATTATGGAATATACTTATAAAAGTGCAGTTCTAGTTGTATGATTTTTATCATATAAAGATATTTAACTGTCCCATCCCAAAATTTTTCATTTTTTCTTCCTCCCATTGAGCTTTTGCAACTAGATTAGTCCTACCGTATCTACAGTCTCTTCTTTTTAATTTACCCTAATGTTATATTTATTATTTGTATGTTACAACAACACACTATTAGTCCCAGAAGACACATTGCAAGCATGTTTTCCTTATATAAGGGTCTGCCAAGCACTGGCTAGTTTGTAAGGTCACAGTCCTACACCATTTGACTTTGATAACATGAAAACTCAGAAGATCATCAAGGACCACCAGGAAGTATTTTACACTAATTAGTGCTGCTTGTTGGAAATGCAACTTGCAGCAGGTGGCTGCTGTGCTTCTCCTAAGCAGATTCACAATTCCTAACTGCTGCTTGAATTGGTGGGGAGTCAGGTCTCACCACATACAGAGAAACTATGATGTCCTTTCCCTTGTTTCTTCTAGGCTCCCTTCCCAGCCCTCCTCTCCAACACTGAAATCACTTTTTCGCATTCACTCACCTTCCCAAGTCAAAACACAGTGCATTTTTGTATGCACAGTTTTCAAAATTTTTGGTGGAGAAGTGGGAGCAGAGGAAGAACACCCCACTATTTTACACAACTCGAATGGAAGCCTATTTGGAGAAGAGCTATCCACTCATAAAGCACAAGCAGATTCTGTTGCTCTACCTCAGGGTTACTTTGAAAAAGGATATAACTAGTTTCACTAAAAGCAACTGTGCTGCTGCTATCGTAAGTTATTACCTACAGAGAACAGTAATTTAAAATACCCTGAGAAGAGGAAAGAGCATGTGATAGGATGGAATATAGGAAGTATTTGCTATATATTTTAGAGCTGTATGAAGATGTGAAAAAAAAATTAAGCTCACTTATACACATTACACTAGTGGTACAGGGAGTCGGTTGATTCACTGCCATTAGTATTTCCTGTCCTTCCTACCCCTTACAGCCATTCCTTAGGGGAAAAAGAGAAAGCATTTTGTTTCCTTACTTTCTCTTCCTTCCCTTCTCCCATACCCCAAAAGTCAGTTCAGTGAATTGCCTTTTCTAGTCAAGAGATTTAATTTCTAAAGATTATGGTGAGGCAGTTATGCCAGTCACACGAAAAGCTACAGTCTGTATTTTCCAAACAGCTAGGGTGTGTTTGTAAAGGAAGACTGTACCTGCTGCAGATTTGCATAAATCATCTTATGCCTGCATTCATTCCAAAGATTTAATAAGGAAAACAAATATATTTTTCAGCATGTTCCACTGTGCACATCATTGAAAAAACTTTTTCCCAAGATACCTTGTCATTACTGTAAGGAGACAAAGATAAGATTTGGAGCTTCTCTTCAAAAAAGGAAATATCCAACAAGAGTAAAGCCGGCACTGCTGGAATGGTCCAGACCTCAAGTCTATCTTTTCAGTTCAAAAACTATTCTGCTACTTGTCAGTATTAAACTGTGTTAGTAAAAGATTCCAAAGATTCTTCCGGAATAACCTGCCAAAGAGATAGATTTCTTTTCAAACCCCTTTTAGAGGTTCCTTTTTTACCTAAACAATTGACTAAAGTCTCAACATCATTCTATAAGTGACTTAAGTATTTGATATAAAAACAGTTCGATGTACTTCAGAAGCGTGACTGCTGTGATCAGACTCCACTGAACAGAGTGTTGCACTCCCAGATCATGGTTGTCTGTGCCTAAAGCAGTTTACAAGGGAGAAGGGAAGTGCCATCTCTGTATTCACATAAGCTACCTTCAGGAAAAAGGTGAGCAACATGAGACCAAGCACACACAGCACTTATTTACACAATAGACACAATAATCACAACACAGACTATTTCTGGAAATGTAGATGCAAGCTCTCACAATACATTCTATGTTTCATTGGTTAGAGGTTTAAGTCCATTTTCAATATGTATTTAATTTTGCAACTAGCTGTCTTATGTTCTCTCACAATTTATTTTTTCCTCACAGTTGGAAGTAAGATCACAGCAGGTTTAAAATCAAGCACACCTAATGTTCCATTAGGAGAAGTGTCAAACTCTCCACATCGGAAGCGTAACTGATAGCAAATCTTATTCAATATAAAAATCACTGTCTGGAGAGACAGGAAAATGCCTTTATTCTATGAATATACCTCACTTGTTTGAGATTAAAGCATGCAGCCCAGAGGGCAGCCATCTCTCCTTTAGATTCACAGCCCTTCAGCCAAAGCCGTGGTACTTGCTGCGTGCCAGCTCTTACCCAGCAGTAACTGAGGAACAAGCGATCTTTCATTTGCCAAGCAGTAAAACCCACACAGAGTAATTACTGAGCTACAGCCAACGTGCTGTAAATCTAAAGTTGTTGCACAGCCATCCCCTCAGAGGCAGGACATTTGCTGGCTGTGTTTCAGAGACCTGGACTAGCCTGGATCTGGAGGAGGCCCCATCAGGTCTCAAAGGATGGGGTGCTTGATAGGCATGCCTGGGTAAAAGGGAAGCTGGAATGAATGGTCTTAAATTATATTAAATCCCACTTCTCCTAGTAGCTCCGAGGCATCTAAGAACAACGTTAACTTCTTGAGCAAACAAATCTTCCCTTCTCCCCTTATGGTTTTCCAAGTCTGTCTGCCCTAGTGACAACAGAAGCCACTGGGAGGAATAATAGTAGGAATAATGGAAAGGGGATACCACAAGAAAAGGCAGCTCCCAAACAAGTCCTCTTTCCCAGGATCTTCTCTTCCATGTGAGCTCGTTGCACTAAGACCCCTGAAAAAAAGAACTGTGCCCCTAGATTGACTCCGTTATCCACACAGCTCTGCTCAAAAGGAGGGCATCCAGCTTTGGTAAGATTATCAAGGAATAAACCTTATTCCACAGCCTACTTCAAGCAACATGAGCCATAGCATTTAGTATCCTCTCAAGAAGTACGGTCATACAACAGAAGACAGTGCTCTAAACTCGTGTAGATGAAGAATGACAGCCCAAATACTATGAGAAAAAAGCCGATTCCCCAACAGCATGTCACTTGAGATATGTTCAGCAGGTTTGCTCAACATTGTCCACATCCATCCCATGGAAAACCATGGGCCTGTCTGGAGCGACACTCACCTCAGCCCTCCTCTCACAGTCAAGCGAGAGTATGGGATGCACCAAGTTACAAGTGGCTTTTAACAAGGACTTCACTGAAGACAAAATTCCAAAATGCCAAACTTTCTTATCAAGAAAGATGCTATACTGAATAAATTGTTATGTTCAGAAGACCTAGAAATTGGAGAGGTGCATTTCATGTACTTCATAGTTAAGATTTAAAGTGTTATGATTTAAAGTGATTCTCATCATCACAGGGTCTGAGTCATGCCAGGCAGGGATAGGCAGTTGGCTATTGAATCTATTTGCTACAGTGGTCAAAAGCTCTAAATACCTCTGATACAAACCACACACGGGCCGTAACTGCAATAAAAAGCCAAATTAGTTTGTTCAACAGCACATTGTTGCCTTAAGTAAAGCTATAAAAGATGGGAAACTATTGCCTGCCAGAAGTCTTCCATCGCTTCTTCCACAACCTAACTTACTCTGGTCTGCATCACAGAACTTACCAGTCTTAATAGCTGTAGAAGTAGAACTATAACTGATATTAAACAGAAGTCTTCAACAACTTCAATATATTTTTACATGGAATAGCTTTACTTTGGTGTTTAAATATTACCTGTGACTGTATTGCTCCCATATTTCTCTTAGAGTAATAAATTAAAAGGTTCTTTCCTTGCCTCTGCAATCCAATTTCTCATTTTATCTCTTGATTTTTTTTCTCTCTCCCACATGTTCCTCCCTTAATTACAATTTCAGACATAAGAGGAAAAAATTGTCACAATGAATCAGACGGTTAGTCCATGAAGTGTGATACTCTATTTAATACTGATGTCAGACTGGCAGATCACTTGGAAACAACACTGTGTTGCTAGTCAGCTGAAGAGAAATTAACGTAAGCTTTTTGAATAACCAGTTCCTTTAGGTGGTTTCAACCGATGTAAATTAAAGGAAAGAGTAAGAGACTGCCTGCAACAGTTGCCACACATGGGTTTCAAATAGGTGGCATTTCTCTCTGGTGGCAGCACAAGAGAAGTCCAGAAAAGGAACAGCAATTGGGTTTGCAGAACAAAAGTCAACTTCCTACTAAGGCAAGATGCTCCCGCTATAGCATACTATTCTGTATGCTCAGGAAGAGGCTAGAAAATTACATTAAGTTTATGCATTTGTCCTGGCAGAAAGTGTTCCCTTGGGAACCACATTTGCACTACTTTTTCAACTATCTGCTTTTCAAGTGACAAATTCTCTCGGCATATCAGGGTGGTGAGAAGGTAAGCAACAGAGTAAATTAACCTAAAGGTCAGCAAGGTCTGCCTGAAGTGACAGGTAGTGCCAGGTTCCATTTAATCTTAGGCTGAAAAGGTTTCCCAATTTCAAGTTTTACAAGTTTTGAGCTTTTCAGGAACTCTGGCCAGAAATTTCAGTTTAAAGCAATTTCAGTGTTATCCAGTGTCAATAGCCTCCCCAAAAGAATCACACAACTAGAGCTGGAACGTCAGATTGGGCAGATATGTGTTTCGTAGAGGAACAAGGGTAAGGGCAGTGTAGAACTAGAGCCTGTGTGTAATTAGCTGTACGGTGACTCTCCCTTTGGTTTACATGAAGTCAGAACCCGGGTATGCTGTATGGTTTTTGAAAGGTGTGAAAAACCTGAAGTGATTAAGACATGAGAGAACAAAGACATGGATAACAATTTCTGCAGCGATGAACTTCGGAAAAATACTGAGTCTTACAGTTCACGATTCAGCAATCTTTTCTAAACATCCTGGCGTATATTCAGTGTGATGACTCGAAAACAGTTTTAGATAAAGTAGGCCTTCGCATAGCAGCAGGGCGTGCGCTTGCAGTCAGGAAGAACCTTCCACTCACCCCCACAAGAGCAAAATGAATTTTGAATAAGCCTTCTTGTTTATCATCCAAATACATACTGTTTACTTATTTAGAAGTCTGTTCTCTCCTTCCTGCCTAGGTAGGTACTCAAATTGCTGCACTCCCCTAATACAGTTGGAATAGCTGAAGCATGAACCAGAAGATAATATTGCACGTACTGTTTTCTTAGGTATTTTATGATAGATTATACTCATTAAACCTGTGATTACTGTTTGCGCTTATTGTGTTCCAAGGAAGGATTACAAAACAATTATCAGTCCTACAGACCTGCTAGAAGGCTTAATTGCAGATTTGCTGTATCTGTGCCACAAATTAAAAAGCAGCAAGTTACACTCTTTAGGCAAAATTAAAGTTTGCCGACACATACATACCGAAGTTTTTTTTCCTAGTTGCTGGATTTCACCCTACTTTATTATACAGTCCTGATTTATAAAAGGCTCTATTTCTATACTGTACACGATGCTTCCAGGGATTAGAAAAGGAGAAATAAATGCAGCTGCACAAAAGCTTAAAATTATTCACAGTAGTAACAGTCATTGGTAGTGGTACCTCTACTTATTTGAGCTGTTTTTTTTCACATTGTTAGACTCGAGATCAACAGCTATCCAGGTATTCTGCTAAGTTTTCTAAGGGTTGCACAGAATTATTTGGCTACATGGTGTCCGATTAAACAAAGAAGTAAAAATGCACATTATCATATGAAAAACTTTCAGGTCATGGCAGGACGGAACGCGAAGAAAAGGATAAGAGCAGAAATATATTATTTAAAAAATAAAAAAGCACCCTACCTTTTCTCCAGTAGCTAACAATGTGTCTTTTACATGACAGTAAGATTCAAGCATTGTCAGTTTTCATCCTTCTGAAGGTTGGTGCTATTTATTCAGCACTTCAAAGGCATTTGACTTCATTTCAGCCTCAAACTGTGATTTCCTCTCATGTAATTGGAAGAAAACCGCTTCAGATTTGCAAGAGATTTCAAGATTTTTCTCCCTAGTACAGAGATCTTTCTGAAACACCTCTGTCAGATGAAAAGTATGGAAATGATGGATAGGAACCCATATGCCTCATTTGAAGGGAGCTCTTTAGCAAGGCCTTTTTAACACTGTCACTTTTCCTGTACCAACCAACCCAGCTCTAAAGCCACGCTCCAAGGGAATGACACCGAGTCATTTCTAGTGAACACACATGAGTAACACTGAAACCAATTCTTCATGACAAACCGTGTACAAAGCAGATATGTGCCAGGAAGAAATTCTGATAGTTTGGTGTTGTACGCAGGAGTTGTAAGAGCAAGTGGCATGTGCAGCAAGGCCACGGGGAATCAGGCTTGTGAGCTGTGTTTGGTGGAGGCCATCCTCTAACAGAGGCATAACTGGTGCTGTCAGTGGAGGGCCAGCCCACACCCCTCCCCATCCGCAAGAACTTACAGACAAGTTTGATGGGACACCTTGAATAATCAAGTGCTCGCATGTGTAGGAAATGGATTTACATCTGTGAGTGCTGAGTGCAATCGAGCACTAAGGAATTAAAAATAAATTTTATATCCAAACAAGGCACAGATGTCATGATTGATTTTGGGGAAGACTTAGAGGTATCAAGTGCCTCCATAAGCCACAGATGACCATAATAATGTGGACTCTTTGCCCCCTAAAACTTCCTCAGAATTTTTCCCCCATGGTCCAGCACAGTTAGCTTATTCCAGTGTCTCAAAGATCTGCCCTGCACTGTGGGATAATTTTTTCCATTTAAGAAAGCAGTTAGCCATTAGCAATTGGTTTGCTACTTCACAATTTAAAGCCAAATGTGTAATTATACAAGCTATAAATAAGCACAGCTTTTCTGCAGCAAGAACCTTATTACAGCTGAGACAGGAAGTGATATGATTAACATCTGATAAGTATTTGACAACTCAGTAACTTGTTTCTGCCTTAGAACAACCTACAGCATCTTCCAAGTTCTGTAGTTAGTGCCCATCTACTGCTGCCAATTCTGTCACAACAGAGAGGAAAATTGTTTCCAAACATGAGAAACAGCCAGTATGCATGCACCAAACATCTACAGTCTACCAAATGAAAAACTACTTTCCCTGACATATCTAGCCACCGTTTTAATTACTGGCAAATTCCTTGTTCAAAATTCTGTAAGGTGGTGCAAATTACAGCAATGAATCCATTTCCACCATTTCCAAAGAATATTTTTCAACAGGCTATTTACAGGAACTCATCACACGTGTAAGCATAATTACTGTCTTTTTCTGTGATTGCCTTTTGAAGTGAGGGAGATAGTCACAATAGATGGAATCTGCCACGGGAAGAATGAAAGTAGCCTTTACGTTACAGCCCCATGGAGACAGCAGTCCAACAAGAGGGATAAAAATCACTGGTCTAATCTCACAAAATCCCTCAGCCTTGGTTTATGAAACACACACTTATGACTAGGAATTGGGGCAATGCAGTTGAGAGGAAGGTGTTACTCTTTAGTACAGGCAGCATTTGTAGGAGGGACACTGCACAAAACCTCGGAGCAGCTTTGAGACTAAGGCTGATTTAAGCCAAGGGAGGAGCTCTCTCAGCCCATATATTATGCACAGTTGCATAATCAGTGTACTTTGCTGTAAAATATCTCGTATGGGAATCCAAAATGAGCAAACATTACAGACATGAACCAGGTATTTCAGCAGCAATTCTCCCGTGAAATCATCAGCTGAGCTGCCAGCAGCACTAAAGGCAATGAAAACACTACAGAAAGTACAAAAAAAAGCAACTGCTCTGTAACACAGACAAGCATTACTTCTTGTGAGTAGTAAAGCTAAGAAAATTGCAAAGAAGGAGTTCAAAGCTAGGAAAATAATTTCTCCAGCTGCTGTGTTAGCCAGCAAGATCAGAAAGGCTTCAACCACAGTTGATAATAGCTCCTTTCCTCTTGACCTTCCTAGGAAACCACATCTAAAAGGCCAGCTATGCAAGGAAAAAAAATATCCCTTATATTATACTATATTTTCTAATTTATTGAGGTAGAGCATGTCTCATAAGCAATGAATTTTTGCCATAACAGAATAAGCCCAAGTTTATCAAGAGAACACTGAGTGTTGTATTTCTTAGTTTGCCATCATAAACAAAATTTACATTCCCTTTCTCTCCTTCTTGTTACTGGGTTAAAGGGAATACTAACACAGGACCTCAAAAAACCCACCTTGATTTTTGAGAAGATGTGGATGATCCCATCTAGCAAGGGCTTTAGAAGAAGCATCTTGAATAGAAGAAATAGCCTTCCTCAGATGCTCCAGCAGTTTCTCTCAATTAGGCTCAGGTCTTGGACTTCTGTAGATTCCATTTTTTGATTGCCCATACCACAAACAAGAACCTCAAGAACTTCAACTGGCACTGAGAAGTTACAGCACATTGTACTGTTGCCTGACACAAATATTCCCATGGTGGATGGCGGTTTTTATCTTCATTTCAAGCAATAAGTATGTGATTCAATTTTAAGAATCATCAGGGCAAGTATGGCACTACTGGCTTCACCAGAACTTTTTGCACCAACATCGAGATCAAACAGCTCCCACAAAGGGAACAAACAAATAAATAGTCAAGAAAAAACTGATTTACTTTAGCAAAGGGGCAAGTGACATTAGCAGCTCAAGGATACCTGAATGTAAAGTTACAGTACATATGTCTTCAGTGAGAGATTGCCGGTTCCAATTTTCTCTGCTCCCATTTAGTTTGCAAAGATTCAGTACAGCTTTGGGAGCTTTTTAAATAGGGAATAGAAAGGGAGGTTGCAATATATTCTTTTGTGTAATATGTAATATGACTGAGCTTGAACATATCCCTAGTTCCTTCTGCAGGAAAGCACAGTTGCATCCAGTTGCTAAGGCAAAACAGGAGGAGTTGTCATTTCTTACTCACAAAACAGCCTAAGCAACCATGAGCAAACAAGCAGTCAAATCTATCTCTGCTTTAAGCCTCCAGTGTCTGCCAGACTCCATACTGTTTCTCCAACTTGCTGTCTAAAATCACTTGCTACAGACTTTAAGCTTAAAGTTTGAGCTCTCAGCTGGGAGCACTATGGTCTAATGTTGTCTGCCCTATTTCAGTCCAGGCTGCCTTTTCAGGTCCTTTATCAGAAACAGCCCAGTGCACAAATTTTTGCTGTGATCTGAGCTGTCTGGTTTATTCCATAGCTTAAAAGTTCACCCCTTCCTCCCCTACCTATCCACTGCTGTGTGACTCGGCAAACTTTTCCCCTCACCTGCATTTCCTGTAGAATTTAGCATCTTGGTTCAGTACTTAGAAGCTGCTCTGACCTGCAGCCCATACATGCAGGTTCTGTTTCCAAGGGCCTGGTTAGCCCCGGTATCCCAGTCTGCAGACATCAACAGCCACTCATGAAAACTGGACCTCCAACTTTCCTTCACTAGAAAGGGTATGTCCAAGGTCAGGTCTACTCTAAGAACAGGAGGTGTTCAAGGAAGCCAGAAATTGTTGTAGAAGATACACCATACATATTCTTACAAGTCCTACAGGAATTACATTAATCCCAGCCTTCAACTTAAGTCTGTATTTTTGATGAAAGGAGATTTTTAACTTGACTGGATTCAGCCATTAAATATATAGCCTTGCTAAAAAGGAACATTACCTCATTTACCCTGACCGTAACATGGACCAAATCATCAGTCTGGACATTGTTCCAATTTTACAAAGCCAGTTAGGCCTTCTGCATTTGTCTACTTCTGTTGAGAGAGTTTCCATGTTCTTATCTTCTTTGAAAGAATCCAGAGCTTAAAAATTCAGCCTGAATTATGCATTTTACTTACGTGACTAGATAGTTGCCACCTTGTCATCTTGGATCTTAGCATTTGGAACTAGAAAAGACACTTCTAGTTAGTTTGCCAGACAAATTAATGTTAATAGCAGCAGCCAGCCATGCTAAATCCCAGTCCTGTGGGAAGACCCAGGCTTTAGCTAGGTCTGCTCACTGACATATCAAACATCAGGTTCTGACTTGCAGAACTGTGCCACATCTGTGAAGGGGAATTTGTTGTCTGGGGTAGCTAGGGAGAGCTATAAGAAGTCAGATTAATGAATTTCAACAGACGGCTTTTGTACTTCCTAGCAGAAATACAGAAGGGCAGGACTATGACAGTACTCAGTAACCTTCATAGGAACTTCTTCTCTTACTACCACCTACACACTTCTCCCTGTTGGCTTCCAGCATATTGCACATTGTTTTGCCATTCCCAAGTCTATTCACAAAGTGCTCAACCTCGTTTTTTTTAAATCCTGATAAACTTCCCTGCAACTTGCCTGCCAAGAAGTAATATAGAATCAAAGCAGTGTTTTATGTCCAAGGTTTGAAATGCTTTTCCTTGATTTATGTATTTTTTGAAGAATAGACAGCAAGTAGCTCTGTTGCCACTATATGAGTCACAACTTGCCTCCCCAGGCTTAGGCCTCAGTGTTGTCAGGTCTGGGGTCAAAAGCGGATGCGAGGCAAGTTGACACCGATGGGCTTTTATTTTTATGGTAAGAAAAGAGTAGCAAATTGATCTCACACAAGACAGCTATTCATTTTCTAAGTGTTTTACAAACATTAACAGCTTGCAATTAGCAATGCTCTAAACTGATAGACAAGATGGACCATTATTGCCATTTCAGGGAGGCAGCGGAAATGAAAGGAGAAGGTAGATTTAAGTGATCTACACAAAATCACAACAGCAGTTAAACCCACATCCAATTTGAAAACCTCATTTTGCCTTTGTCTAGAAGTCAACAAACATGCAAGTAGGATCACACACCATTACATGGACTCACCAGTGGGATTCGGGGGACAGCAGCCAAGTTCATATGCACTTATACCCCATTTAACCAGACACTGGCTGCATTACTACACAAATACAGTCACCCTTGTTACAGACACATGCCGGTGCACACCCAAGGAACGTGGGCATCTCTGTGCTGTGTTCCCCATGCTTCCATTCAGGAATTACTACAAGCCAAGCTGAGTATTTCTTTATCTGCAATGCCTGCAAGTCACAAGGTGTTACTCCTCCTTGACCTCTTATTCTCCAGAGAATGACAGAAAGCATTTGAAACCATTAAATTTAAATGTTACATATGATTTTCTGCATGCCAATCACTGTAACATATACATACTTAGGAATTTTGCTTATACCACTCCTGACAGGTAGGAAATTTTCTTCTTAAAGCTCAAAACCACGAGCAGCGAGCTCTCAACAGTTCTTGTTTCTCCCATCTTAAGCACAGTATCTTCCTTACTAGTCATTCTCTTTTTTAATTAGTTTTTAGCGATTTGCTGCCCTTGCCACCCCAACAGTGAGCAGAGAAGAAGTGACATAAATTTGTTTCCTAAATCTCTCTCTCCAAGAAGGTACATTGACATGCACATCCACATCCATTACAATTAAACAAATACACTAAAATTAAAAGAGACCCAATTGTTTAAGCTGGCAGGCACCCTTGAATGCCCACAGCCTCCAGTGGCTTAATTCCCCATAGAAAACACTCAGCATCTCTAAGGTTATCATCCTCTTTACAACAATAAACAAAATCATGAAGAACTACCCAACAGTCTGGACACCTAACAGGACAGAGCCATTTAAAAGAGAAAGAATAACGTCTTCATAAAACTTTGTATGCTCAAATGAAAGCAATCAAAAGAACCCATTAACAGTTCTCAGAAATCGCAGTTCACACATCCTCAAAAATAACAAGCTCCAACAAGAAAACAAAGATAGGAATTTAAGCTATCAGCAAATCGCCTTAATTAGCCCAGTCAGAGCAGCATTATCAGCCCCACTATTTCATTTACCCCATTCCCGAGACAGCTCAAGCAGCAAGCACTTTGTCTTACATCAACACAGCCCGTGTTCTGCTGAGCAGCTCTCTGGCACCCAGCACAGCTGTAGATAGCAGGGCAACAGGCTTTGGCTTGGGCATCCTGCATATTGTATTCATTGTATACATGGACATACAGCTGAACACGTAGATCTGGACAAACAGAAGGGACCTGCAGCTACTTCCTCCTCCATCATTTTTATGGTGCCCACAAATTATTCCTGACAGCAATTATATAACTTCCAGCTCTTTTTGCAATAATTCAGAAGAATATTCTATAAAGATTTTGTTATAGAATTCCTTTACAAGCACTCCATGGTGCAGCTACCACTACAGTGTATTTGCTCCTGGAGAAACCTGCCACTGCAATCCCTTTGCCTCATGTCTCCCTTGGGTTTTCCAAATGCTGGGTTGGAGCACAGCTCCCCAGCCAGCATCTTCAGCACACCACTTCAGAAACAGCAGCAGGACCCAGTGCACGTTCAGAAAAGCACAAGCAGCTCCTTATCACACACAGTGATAGAGGCTCCTCAGCTTCCCTCGTTCACCCTTACCAGCAACACTACCCCTCTTACCTCTTCTTTCCAACAAATCTACACAGAAGTCCAAACCTCTCCAAGGTTTCTTAATATGATGCAGGCTCCAGTCGCTCCCTTTTCAAAGCCAGGCATTTTGCTTCCTCAAAAGCCTTCAGGTAGCAAAGTTTCTCTTTAACTCACTTTTAATCCCAGCAGATGCATGAGTGGCAGTAAGATGCCAGTAAGGCCCAAGAGGAACCATCTGTTCTGTTATAAACACCCTTAAGAGTGCTTCTTTAATCCATTTATGGTGCATCTTCATCAGTTTCATATAGTTAAAATTTTTAAAGCATGTTGTTTCCGAGCCCTGCAAAAGCCTTACTCAGCCCTGTTAGCCACCTGAACCCAGCTGAGAGAAGTTGTGAAATAATTATTACAGCTAATGGTTTCATGCATACCACCTGGACTGGGGCACTGACTCAGCATACGCTTGCAGTCCACACCAACAGGAGCCCCTTTTCTCAATGTATAGTTCACATTTGCAACATGTATTACAGCATAAATATACTTAATTACCTCACCTCACTGATGTATTCCAACTTGTTTAGTCTCTCATGTGCCCCAGCCCATCTTTCCCACACTATGCTTGATCTTTTACGCTACTTTCTTTCAATTCTTTATAGCGTGTGCTCCAAATCCACGTGGGGTTACCAAAAATCAGAGGGTAGGCATGACAGACTGTAGTCACCCATCTATTCTACCTGCCCTTTTCCAGTCCAGCTAAAACAGCAGTTATCCCATTTTTCCTCTCCCAAGACATCATCCACCCCCTACATTACCCAACCCTGCTTTCACAGTATATTTGCCCCCAAATCCTCCAGCTGACTCTTCCTTAAGAAGTACTTCCGTCCTCTCAGCAGCAACACTGCCAGCCCTGAGCCTTTGCTTCTCTTCATTATTTAGTTTCTCACCAGTTGCTCCAAGATCTGCCCTCTGGCAGCCTCCAGTTTTAAAGAATCACAACCCCTCCTTAATTCTCCCTACAAAAGAAACAGTAGGTGCTGTTCCCTTCCCTTCCCATATTGACATTTCATTCTATTGTGCTCATACCCACTACTGGGAACTTTACTGGGAACTTTACCTTTTAGACTCTGGCCTGTGCCTGTTACTGCTGGGTGCTACATTTTGACTCGTTTACACAGTGATCAGTTAGGCTCCAGATGACTAGTTGAGCTGACATCTCTCTCCTTTGCTCTTAGCGAATACTGAACTGTGCCCAGAGGAGATAGTGCCTTCCATATGCTCCCATCCTTGGCCGAGTTTCTTGAAGAAAAGAAAAGTTGTTATTTAAAGTATAAAACTACACTTCTTAGCCTCAAAAAACAAGTCACTGTTCACCCTGCAAGGAGAAAGCTCTATTTGAATCATCTTTCACTTCACAAGCCGCAAATCACAATGTGTGCATAACATTAATTACAGCATTTAATGCAGAATTTATGTAAATAAAAGTAATTATAATAATTATTGTTAGTGTGATGAAATTATATTACTAATTGTGCTTCTCAAATCACAATTGCCCTGACTTGCATTTCTGGTATCAGCCATGTCTTTATATACTTTCCCCACTCGCCCACCCTGAGGGAGAAAAAACAAGAAAGTTCCTCCCTCACACACAGCATTGCACCACTTACCAGCAACCTGACCAAACTATCCTGTTCTGACCTGCTAGTACAAATTTACTAATCTTGTTAGGTTTAGTTGTTCAGGAGACAAATAGAGTAGATATAGCTGGGGGAAAAGCAGGATTTGTGGCTCATGAGCTAATGTGGCTCATTAATCAATGTAGTTATTGATTAAATTTCCTACCAATACCAGTATTTTCAACTTTCTCGTAAACTGCAAAGTGAGATGCAGTTTCACTCTGGAGACCCAACAGGATAATGTTTCTGAAATAGAGCGTGTTCCCTGAACCCTCTAGGCTGGGAACTTTGCTGGTATTTCATACCCACACAGGGTAAATAATTACTAGGCAAATATGGTTACAGCTAAAATTGTTGCTCTATAGCTATGTTGGTACATATGTTTGTGTCTAAATCGCAAGGCAAATATGGCCTGGAGAGTAAATCACAGTCCCAGGTATGCCAGTTGCCTAAAGCAAACAGTTACAGATCTACCCTTGTTGGCAAGCTGCTTTCCATCCAGTGGAAATTAGAGCAGACACAGAAGGTAAGAGGGTGAAGGAAGGATGCTACTTACCTGGGTGTCATCCCAATACAGTGTCAGGATGTATCTGGACAACCATCCAGTTATCATCTGAGAAGTGCTCTTAAGTTGCACAGGTGAGATCTGCCTTGTAAATAGATTGACACCTCTCTGTTGCGTTTTACTCTGTGAGCTTTCTCCTCAGCATGGCTAAGTAGACTAGGAAATAGGACTTCAGCTAAGAAGCAAGGCTGCAATCCAGCAAGTCATTAAAAAGCCTCTGAGAACTGATGACTTATACGGTGTTGTAGAGGGTATGTTGAACAAGTATGTTATGGTACTGGAAGTACCAAAGGTTATCATTTTTCAGATAAGATGCAAAATGCAGGTTCTGCTTGCTGTCACCATTGTTAGCCTTTCAAAAGTTAGGAGCTTTACTCTCAGTGAACAAGCAAAAGTTCCTCATGTCATACTTTTTAATTGTTTTGTAGAACTGTTTCATACTATCTTGTAGCTGCATTCTATACGTTCTACTCTGAAAAGAAAAAAAAAAAGAGTATGCTAAACTGAACCGATGAGTGAGGATACTGGTCTTTAGGCAGCTTTTATCTCAAATGTGTTAGAATACAGTTATGACAGAACAAGTTTGTAGCACAGTAAGCTCCAGTACTATATACATTTAAGACAGAAAATCCTGTGCCTGATACTTACTATGCAAATATATAATACTATCATTTCATGGAGATACATTATCACTGTCACAAAGAGATACTGTCATTTCATGACATAATACACCTTTCTTATTAGGGCTGACTGCCTTATCAATATGGCTGTCCTTCTTCCTGCACACACTATTTATGAACACATACTGCTCTGTTTATCTGAGCTAGAATAGATCTCTCTCAACACAACTCTTCATTATGAAGCACAGACATAACCCATTCAACATGTCAAGCAAGAAGTTATACACAGTTCAAGTCCAACAGTGCCACATCACTTTCAAAGTTCACAAAACAATCTTGGCAAAAGACCTCTTCAAAGACATACATTTTCAAGTATGAAATATGGCAACTATGGTCATATTTAGAAATCAGCTTTATGCCTCTTGCATACCCAAACTCCCCCCTGAAGTACAGAAGAAATTTGTTACAAGTACTTCAGTGAACAAGGCCCTTTGTTGTTATCAAGGAAAGTCATTCATTTGAGCTGCTAAGTGATTTTTCATTATGGTAAGACAAGCAACCATAGATTTAGCTATGACTGGAAGAGCAATAAAAATGCAAAAAGGGAGAAGTAATTTTTATGGACTGATTTTTTTAAAAAACAAAAAAGGGTCAGGGAACATCATATACCTCATCTAATTACTTACCAATTCAGCAGAAGCTGTAGCTTTGATTTCACTAATATACCAACGAGGTGAAAAATTAAAAAATCTCTACTGAATGGAGGACAATTTCTTTGCTGGCACAGAGAACCATGCTTTTTAATACAAGAACATTAATCATAAAATAATCATTTTTTTGCACTTGAGTCTGCTGTTTGTAAAAGGAAATTTCAAACAAATCACACCATAACTTACTTCTAATGAACACTTACCTATTGCAAATCACTACCAACGTTTTTACAACCAAAAGAGGGTCTGTATTACCTTACTAATAGCTTATTAAAATGGTCAAGAGCTTCCTGTAGACTATAAGAAGTATATAGAAAATTAGAGAGGAAGAGAGACACTAAAAGTTTTGTGATAAACTTTACAAGATATAATTAATTTCAATATATGAAAACCTAAGAAATAATCAAAATCTTCTCAGCATGACACAGAAGCATGACTCTCTCAAAGATTAAAAAAAAAGTTCTAAAAAAAGCTTTCATGACAATTAAGTCTGCTTAGCGCAATTCATTGCAAGGACAAAAATAGAGAAACCAGTGACATAGGAATATTGTTTTTGTGTTACAGAAACAACTCAGAAATTATTTACCTTTTTGAGACAGGATTTTGTTGTTGTATTTGGTGTGAGACAAAAACTCCACTAGCTTTCACCCATGAATTGGAAAAGTGGATTTTAGTTTAGTTTCTGTGTCCTTCAGGCGAATAACATCAAAGCCAACTGGTATTCTCTAACTAGATATGCTTAACTTATATCATCTTGTTTCACGTTTCTTCTAATTAGTTTGGTTTTCTCACTCTTTATCAGTGGGGGAATGCACTGTGCATGTTTTCTTCTCAAGAACCAGCCTATCCAGAGATCATTGCTGCTGTCTCTCCAATTGACTAAGGCTAGCTGGACATAAATAAATTTTTGTTCTTGTCTTTGTTTATACCACTACTGTTCTACATAATAAAATATATGGTAAAATAACTAAATCCTTTTATTGAACAGGATTACTAGTTACCATTATCTTCAATAACTCAGGCATTGCCACGGGCAACTCTACAAAACACCAGGTGGCGAATTTCAGCAACTGCATAGGTCCAAGTATGTTTTCTTAGCAAACAAAATCATGATGGGTTCCTCCTCAACACTTGCTAAGATGGTAAAACAGGAGTTCAGAATGGGATATATGTAGATGCCATCATAAGATACTGGCTGTGAATCACGGAGTTGTCAGAGTTGAAAGGGACCTCTAGAGATCATCTATTTTGGAGTTTCTGAGAAGCAGTATGTTTTTGGTATCAAGCAAGAGTAATTCATAAATATTATATTTTTCCATGTATGAAAGGTCTGGATTTTATTGCCAGAAAACAGCATCTTTTTCTCCTTTAAACTAAACCACATTTATGCATGTGTTGCTCCCAGAGTCACTAACAACAACTGTACATACGCAAAAGCTACAGAAAACAATGGACGGATTGTAACCAATATTTTTTAAAGGAGGGCAATAAATAATCAGGGAGAGTTTCTGATGACAACCTTCCCAAACGGTCTAATGGATAACTAAAAAATACAGACAGAAGGGTCATAATTCTACCCCTAGCTCTGTTTCTTGCCTTTGTATGCATAGCTATTTCATGTTAATGACTTACTTTCCTTATCTGTAAAATACGCTATTTACACAGAACCCCTTTTATGGGACAATTTGGAAACTAGGTCTGAAATGAGTACGTAAGAACCAAACAGTTCAAACTGAAGCCAACACAGTAACTTAATATGAATTGGATTTTATACTGACAATCACAATTGAAATATTTTATATTCAAAGCTCATAGAAGAATCTGATTAAGCACCAGAACAAGAGCAGTAAATCGTAGTAAGGGTGGGTTGTTTTTTCAACATTAAGTAAAAATAATTACTTTTTTTGCTCTAACACAAGCTAAGATGGCAAGTTAAAAGATCAAGCAAGATAACTAGCAATCAGTAGGAAATTAACTATCCAGGAACATAGTCAAGGTAAGGAAAAACAGTATTGGACTGGAATTAAACAGGGTGAAATAACTGAAAGGCATTGCGCATCTACGTAAGACTTTCCGATACAAAAGCCTTGTTTGTGGTTCTGAGAAAGAAACTATAAATTAAAAGTTCAGAGAAAATGTTTTCCAAATTCTTTGATCTGGAGTTTAGTCTGAAGAAGCAGTTCTCCAAGACTTACACTAAGCAGCTCTGGTAAGAATACAAGCATTTTTCTTATGAATCAATTCTACTTTATATTCTTCCCTTGCACATGTCCTGCATAAAGAATTACTATTTGAAGCATCTTCAACAGCACAGTGCTCCTTATGACTTTTAGGAACATTCTCATTATTTTCCTGTACAAAAGACACACCCCAAAAAGCCCCCTCCCCAAATATGCTGACCCACCAGTCTTAATTTCTAGAGGAAGGGGAAAGAGCCGGTGGAATATTAAGTACCATGGAGCCCACCATGTCTCTATTACAGATGCTCTTACTCATCTGCAGCAATGATTCTCCCAAAGTCTTTTGGCACATACAAAGAAAGACTGCAAATGACAGTGTCACAAGACAGAACAGCTTTTTGAGTATGGTAGAGACATCCATGTCCCTCTTTGGATACTGCAGTTGCCTATAACTCTGCTTTTTTTGATTTAGTCTCCTATCTTGAAGAATGTAACGATCCTTACTTGAAGTTGTTTTTCTTAAGAGTCAGGAACAGTTATTTCTCTAAAGGAAATCAAATTTGGATCCCATGAATCTTTCATAGTGCTTTCACCCAGAGCAGCAGTTAATAGCTACATTATGCAGAATTACATTATCTCCTAAATTCTCATGCTATCCATATATTCAAACTACATCTTCTCTGCAGTTCGCTTCCTATGCCATTCAATATCTCCTATTTTTACCCCAAACCTTAAATGCTGTAGTACTTAACTTTAAAATGGAAGAAGATACAGAAATTGTGGAGGGTTTTTTAAATTAGAATAAAGCATTATGATCATAATAGGGACTACAAAACATGTAAATACATTATCTTCTTAAAAAATACTGTAAAAAGTAAAGAAAAAAAAAAGACAATACATTGCATACAAAAGAAATGTACTAGGGATTAAATCCTAAAAACACAATGTGACCTTATCTTTGACAGATACATTATACCTATTGCTAACAGACACGGCTTTCTCTCTAGTTTTCATTTTAGCAACCTTTGTCAGCTTGTCACACCTTTACATTTTGAATTGAACTGCAAGATAGGGAGAGGAGTTTCTTCTCTAATCTTAAGAGAGATAACTTGTGCGTCAAGTATTTTAAGAGCTGATGAGGCAGCTACAGCATTCCTGGAAACTTTGGGTTATTATAGTAAAATAAAATTCAAGAGCTACAATATACATTTGGTGCATATGCATAAATGAAATGGTTTGCTGGCACCTACCAATCTATACAAAGTAACCGCCTGCAGAAGGATAATCCAAGGTAGTGCCCTTTTCCATATGTATTCCTGAAATAAAACATGCATTCCTAGAAAAAAATTTTCTCTATCTTCTTTTCTTTAGTCAAACTTCCATTGAAGAATTCTGAACTATTTTGATCCTTTTGGAAATGGCCTTACAGCACCTGTGCTTTCTTACATAGGTTGGAAGCTCAAACACCTGAAGTTGTTACCCAAGGAATCAACTCCAGCTGACTAGCTCCCATAACTGCAGAGAGGAGAGTGGGACTGTGTCTCGTGCTACATGTTGTTCTTACAATCAGATTTCTATTTAAGCAGCTTTCGCTGGACTTAAACCGTTTGTGGGGTTTTTATTTTTTTATTAAGTTTCAAGGGATCAGAAAGATTTCTTCAATTCTACTGCTTAGCATTATTTTCTAGAGTTAAAGGAAATACGTGTTCAATCCATATTCAAAATTTAGCAACAAGTTGCATGTTCAGAGAAGTAAAAACTTGTCTCAACACTGCCTACATAAATGGCTTCATTAGAATTGCATGAAGAGGAAAAAAGACATCTCAGACTGTTTTCTCCCTGGATCTTAGCCACCTTCAAAGTTACACAGATGAGATGCTATAGCACAAGACAAAACAACATGCAAATATGTAAATCTGTTCACCTATGCACAGGTAATGCCAATAGTTTCTTAAAAAAAAGAATTACATATTCTGATACAGAAATTAGCACACACAACTGATTGTCTATGTGTATCAAACAGGAGATGTTTCCACTGCTGTCACTAGTGTAACTGAATGTCATTTATGCACGTTCAAGTCATATTTAAACTAGGTAGATCAGGTTTTGTAGCTCTTTTAACTACGGCAACACAAAGCTTTAAGCAGGCTGCAAAACTTGGTGGAGCAGCAGGGCCAACATAGAAGACCACAATGAGTTCCAGACTCCTGTTAGAATGGAGCTGATATTTAATTTAGATGGTTATAGTTTAGACCAAATTTTTAGCTCGATGCTTTAAATCTTTAATCAACAAAGAATTCATCAAAATGTCAAAATCAGTAACCCTCAACTTTAAGCATCAATTTCATTTTTCCATTAGTTTTTCCTAAAATCATAGACAGTAATTAGGTATCGAGTTTTTGACAGGTCTCCTCCATAGAGCATGTCACTTTTTCCCTTCTTCAAGGGATCAGAAGAACTCTAGGGCTTATCCTTTGTTCATGTTGTCGCTCTTTATATGCTTTTGGCTCCAAAATCAATTGTTCTTCCCTACTTAGTGTCTTTTACAGACAGGGGGTTTTGTGGTGGTGTGGAGTTTTTTTCCCCACCTCTACTGAAATTTACTGAAGTGTGTCTCAGGTCATAAACCATACCATGAAAAAAAGAGGAAACTTTACGATAGTGATCTATTTATGGCAGTATACTACCTATGACAGTATTGCTAACACAGAATATCTTCCCACATGTATGTTAGATAATGTCTAACATTAGATGTCAAATAATTTGCACTAAGGAAATAACAAATACAAAAGCATCTAAGAGCCCTCTAAAATTACATTATATACAGAATTTGCACAACTGTTAAAAAGACAGCTGAAGAGATGGCAGAATATAAGATGAACAGTATTACAGATGACATTAACATGGAAAAGAGTATGAAAATCTTTCCCTCAACTAATTTCCAAACTTTTAGTGAGTAACTTACTGCAGTCTTATTTGTCACAAAGCAACGATTTTTTGCTCATGCTTCTTCCTCCCTGGATACATCAGCAAAATCTATGAAATCACTGCCAGTCCTAGGATTGGAATAGATTTATATTATTTGTACAGGACAAACACAATAGCAAAAATTATACAGACAAACCAGCTCATACAGAAATCAAAAAGTATTCTTGCCTACTAAATATTCTACTAGCAGAAAAGGAAATATGGTTTATGACTAAAGCACTACCCTGAAAATCAGACTTTGTTCCATCTCTAGTCTGCTCTGTGATCTATAAGTAGGTTATTTCAATGACCTGTTTGTCTCAGTTTTTCCTCCTTAGGGAGATAACAAAAATCAAGTCTGCCTTGCAAATGTTTGGATTTAAAGGTGAAAAGTACCATGCAGGCATATTATTATAATAATCTCATGAACTAGGAATGGTCAAATGATTTTAAAAAGTCAATGAACCTTCATAGTTACTAGAATACATTCTTGTCACACACAAGAGTAGCATTTACAAAGAGCTTATATCCAAGGAATCAACAAAAGAAAGAATTAAAGGGAAGAACATGGAGTGGGTGGACTCTTCTTCACAGAAACTTAGAGGGCATAAAGTGACTAATAAATGCTTTTTCTATATAGCAAATATCACAGACTATTGTAATTACATTTTAACAGTTACAACTTATTTTAAAATAAGTATCATTTTACAAATCCTGTGCAGTCTGCCTTGAAGTTTTTATCAACCAGACACGTAGAAGACTTATTTCTTACAATGTAATTACAGATGCGATTCAAATCCAATATTATAAATAATCCTTTACCTGATAGAAAATATATTTTAATAACAATTAAAAATAAAAGATTTCTCCCTTCCTACTGCCAGGAAATATGTCAAGAAACAGAATCTTCTTTGAAGTTATAAAACTTGCCTAAAAATCAATGAAAAAAAGTAACTTATTAGAGAATAACAACACTTCCTTCAAAGCTTAGTGGTGACTGAAATGGAATATTTTTTTTTAATGAATTTCCTTGCACACATCTTACAACACCAGAGTAGCAGGATTGTTTATTTCAGAAAAACTCACACATATTAGCATGATTTTAGAAAGTTCACACGCAACAGATTGTTATAAGAGTTTGTATATTTTAGTATCACTTACTTTCACCCAACTGCACACAAAAAAATCATTCAAATTACAAGAAAGTTTACTGCAATGTTGATTTTAGCAAGTTTTTTCTAAATTCCACTTTGTAAAGTTTTAATGAAAAATACTCATTACTAAAAGGGATATTTGTGGAACTTAAATATAAAACATTGTTATTTTCATAAAATACAAGATGCTTGAACATTTTTAAAATACTCAATGTTTCTAAAATATTATGGAGTCGATAAATTGCCATAAATTTAACACAGGTTCCCTCTAATTAAAAAAAGTGGTTCTCAAAATAAATCAACAATTCCCTAGTGCACTTATAAAGAGAAAAGATCAAAAGCAGTAACTGGTATCTTTCCTTCCAGTGTTAATTAGTAATTAAAAATCTTAGCTTCATTAGTACCTACTCTGAAATAGTTTGATTATTTTTTTTTGGTGGGGGAAGGGGATGTTACACAGACAAATCCTGCAACAAAAGTCATGGAAATTAACCAGCTTTGAAACTGCTTGCTTATCATAGTTAAAAAGGATATGAGACTCCATTATTTTCTTTTAAATAAACATCTTCCTTCAAGACCTCAGCTTTCATTTGGTCTTAGTTGCATGTAGTTGCATGTGTTGCATAGCTCTACTGGCCAAGTAACATCCTTTGACAGTTCAGATATGTCTGATAATTTTAAGTAGAAAAAAAAAAATAGAATCAGTTCTTTGGCATAGTACAGAAGTTGATGGCTCCTGCTATTTGGATTTACTGCAAGCCCTAAAGAAGAACTTCCTGTATTTGGAGCAAGGGGGAGAGAATGGGATTTGTCACCGTTTCAAAACCAAGCAGATTAAATGAATGTCCCTTTATGGATTTCAAGTGTCTTCCATTTGTTATTTACTTGACGTCTTCAGTACTGATTCCACTTTCATTTGCATTATCACAGCTGAATATCTCCTGCATACACGGTAATCATCAGTATAGCAGTAAACCCCGTGAGTAAACCAGCATTCTGAATAAGGAAGAATGTGAGATCCGTCTTTCTTCCCGTCACTTTCTCTCGCAGCATATCATTCATCTCTGGGAACTAAAAAAGGGATATTTTTAGGTAAGTATTGCCATCTCGTGGTAGTGTGCATAACTTAAGGCATTACGAACTGAACCATATTGCTACTTTGGACTCAATATTAGAACTAACAGAGGGTGAAGGCAGTCACAGGAACAGGTCACCCTAGTTGCCCACTTCACCAAGGATGCTAAAATGAACTGGTGCTTTGTTCCTCTCTACTGTCATTTCACCTGGTTGTCTCTCATGCAAATTTCTTCTTTTTGTTTCCAGCAATCTCCTAGGGTCTAAATGTTGGTCCATATGTTGCTAGGAGCAGCTGCCCTTATATTGCTAAATGTTGTGTTTCTTCCTTCAGTAGTATAGACAGAGAAATCCTTGTTCAGGAAATCAAAGATTATGATTCTTCTGCTTTATCTATAAACAGATGAAGTGAAGCTGACAACATAGACAACCCCTTAGAAATAATAAACCTGTCACAAATAGAAGGTCTGGTGATGAGGTAGTGGTAAAGCAAGGAAGAAAGAGGGATGTTACGAAACTGGTGGTAATGCATGCAATAATACATTACAGTGCAATGAAGAGATTCTTCATTCCATAATCCGCACCTTAGCAAAAGGTGACTGATCTGCTGGGAACTGCAGAAACAAAGATACTTCCTCTAAGAGCCAATGGAGGTGATGGCAGATGGGCACTGGTGATGAAGTCCCCCATATGGGGTGATTCAGAGTATGTGTTTGCTGCAGATAAAGTCAGCTGCAGCTATTTTGACAAACATAATGAAGTTTAAACTCTTCTCCTGTGTACGGAGAGTAGTATATCCAGAATGCAATGAAGAGTGTACATTTCAGCATTAGTTTAGAAACCTTCCAGCTCGGTGAGTCAGAAGCTGTATCTTTCTTTGATCTCACAAGGCAAAACCAACCATTGAAGGTAATGCAATTCTTGAAGAACAGACTAATGTTAGTGGGAAGTGGGAAACCTTCCCAGAAATCATTCCAGAGCTCCGTAATCCTCTTGCACAAGAGGCAAAGACAACAAACCAGATCAGCTTCATGCCATACAGCAAGGCTCATTTGCGCACACACCTCAGTGTACACATTCTCACACGTCCACAGCCTCACCACACAGCGAACTTACTGGCAAAGGTGGGACTATGCCAAGACAGGACAAAAAAAGAACAGCAAAAAGAAAAGAAGGAAGGAATGACATTCTAGTTAATCATACCTGCTTCTGGACAAGCAAACCAGAACTGTGTGAAAATCTTAACAGAAAGTGGAAAGCCAGATCTCTGTAAAAAGCACTTGAGTGCCCTATTTCAGGCTTTTCAGGGGGAAGAAAAATTCAGATAGGTAACTGATACAATCCAAAAACCTATAAAAAGAGAGAGACTGGGGGGGGGGGGGGAGGGAAGAGGGAAAGGCAGAGAGAGAGAAACACAGAACAGAACAACAGGTACAAAGAATGTTACCTACTTTGATGGATTTAATAACAAATTTAAGTTGAACCTCTCTAAATTTATGCCATGAGTTTTACACATCATAGTTGAGTACACTACTGTTCATTATATGAGTGAAATTAAATGAAAAGCATTAGGAATTAAAACACTGCAAACTTGTAAAATAAACTATTTACATTGTTCATTTAACATTATTACCTATTAAATCCTATGTTATTACCTAAACTGTAATAGCATTTAATGAAATGGTCACTATAACTACGACAGTTCTTAAAGGCATATAGAACCAAACTGGGCTTCTCAAATCTTTTCAAATTCAGGCCTCGCTCTTCCAGTTCTACACTCAAATGGATTCTCATGCTGCAGGTGCAAACATCTTTGCAGATACATCTGTTCTCACAACACTGAATTAATATAATAAAAGTTAAAATTCCTGAAAGATCTCTTTAATTTTGAGATAAAACAATATGGAATATTGCCGATGGCCTAGAATCCAGACTTTATTTCCCAATGTTTAAATCTGATCTAGATGTTAGCATAATTTCTTTGGCTTGTATCTTCTACCACACTTTAAAAAAAATAAATTATACACAGACTGTTTTGAATAGAATTCAGCAATTTTTTTAGTCTGAACCAAGAAATTGGGGCTGGCACTGTTTAGTTTAAACAAAAGTAGAATTTAAGTCAGATTTTTCATCTAAACAACCCAAAATTATCACTGTGGTTACACAACACCTTTCATTCAACTCAAAACTAAATATTTAGCTTCATTTGGGGTTGTATTTTTTTATTTTCTTTTAAAATATGGTTTAAATGAAGAGACAAATGAATCTTTGAAAAATAATAAGCTGAAATACTTTGCCACTTTAGAATGCTGAAATGAAGTACTTACACACTTTTGACTCTTTGATGAAACCAGCCCAAATTCATGAAAAGCTCGTCTCTCTCAAAGTCCTTTTCAGCAATAATCTGATCAGCCTTATTTGTTAAGTGAAAGGCTTTCAAGTTTCATGAATAAGCGTAACTATTTGTACACCGCCATTAAGGGTATAATTGATGACTTAACATCTAATAACAATAAGTAGATGACACTGGCATGAGAGGGACAAAATACTAAATAATATCGGAGAGACACAGTGCAATCTTTGTTTTCTTGCAGAAAAATAAATAACTGAAAATGAAATTATATCTCACCATATCTGCCAGGGAGATGTACAGGAACATTCCACCAGCCAAGGCAAAGATGACGTTAGGAGCAAAGTTGTTGCCTACTAATATACCAAAAGCCAACCCAATGTAACAGGAACATGCAGACAGAAAGTTGAAAAAGAGAGCCTGCCGAGTACTCATTCCTGCGTTGAGCAAGATGACAAAATCCCCTAAAAGAAAAGGAAAAACACACAAAACCATCTTCAGAAAATGATACTGTGATTATTTTTTTTATTTCACAGGAAGTCTGTAGAAAATACATGATTTATATACAAATTATAACCCATTGCTGGTTTTCTTCATTCAAGTAAATGATGAGCATTTCCCTTCAATAATAAGGGTAATTGAAATATTCTAAAACAAGTAGGTGATGCACAATTGAGCTAAGAGCATAGGAACACAGAACTACCTACCTATAGTGATTTTTAAAAATTTAATACAACAGCATGTGCAGCATATATGAACAGGACAATTAATACTTCTCTAATATATATTCCAGGCTTCCACCCACTTACACTTGGGAAAGTCCTGTGCTAGATGTGTATTTTGGTGCTTGGGAAATTTTTGATGAATATTTTTTCCATTAATTTGTATAAACTTTCTTTCAATCTATGCCAACTTTGGCCAGTACAACCTCCTACAACAGTGACTTCCACAGTAAATATGTAGAATGAAGTTCCTTACCCAGTTCATGAGGAAACTCTTCACACAAGATGGCTATGGAGGTACTAAGCCCTTGAAGTAGAGACAAAGTGAAAGAAGCACCAATAGCCAAACCATCTATGAAATTATGTAAGGCATCACTCAGTGTTACCATCCAAGCAATGGTCCCAATCTTTGACAGTGGACGCCCTTTAAGACACTTGCATAATCTGCTTTGGACTGCTTCTTCCTGGAAAAAAAACACCACCATAAAGCCATTACACAAAATATGGAATAAAGAAATGAATCATGCTTTTGTCTTTAAACAAAAATGAAGTATAAAATTAAGCACTAGTGCATAGAGAGACCAAAATGCTTGGCCTAAGAAGCAAAAGGCACAGGTAGCAGCAGCAAATGTGAAAGGCACAGTAGCAGCAGCCACAATAACAGCCAGGCACATGTGAATATCAACACACATCCAGATACTCCATAAACTTGATTTCTAATTTTGGGCAATGACAGTGTGAAGTCCACCTATTCAAATCTGCTTCTACAAAGTGCATGTTTAATAAAAACAGCAGTGGGTAATTCTGACTGTGCAAGTTGAAGGCTCAGAGCATGAAAACAACAGGCTAATACAAAACTGCAATGCAAATACAGACCAGAGATTTCAATAATTCCTCCCACAAATGGAAGTAATTTATACATGCGGTGCCATGAAATAATTAAAAACTTGAAGTAGATAAAAGGAACTACCATTTTAGCTGGGAGCACAAACTGACATCCTCTAAAAAATTCTTGATGATGCATTCTGATAAATTTCTGTACACACATATATTGTAGTTATGTCATATTTGCAAGCATTATAGCATTTCTCCCTAAAAACAGGATTTGTATATAAGGCTTACTTACTGGAATATGTACTCAGTAATAATACAACTGCATGGCCATAGACATATATATACACCTCTCCTTCTCTTGTAGAAGGGTGTAGAGTAACACCTCTTCCTCATTACGAAAAGGTCACAGATTATTCCAAGAAATTTTCCTCAGTTATTAACATTGCAAATTGTTTCAGTTTTGCCATATCAAAAGCAAACACTACCAGACAACTAAATTTTGAACTTTAAAGAAATCTGAGAAATACATTCTTACAAAATCTTTACTGACAGAGTAGGAAGGTCTGTCTCATTATTTGCTCACCAGATTCTTATCTGACATAGTACATCTCTACGTCAAGGAGCTGCCTTGGGACAGGACAGAAGTTCAGGTCAGAGATTTCCGACTCAGATGCCTATTGCACTACTTGAAACCAGTAGCTAATAGAGCCTTGGTTAAGTAGTGCCACAACTGCCATAAAACACACTTACAGCTCTTATTTAGTGCATAGGAAAGCCCGAGATTATACTTTTATGATTTGAAAATGAGCAACGATATCCAAAAATTGGGATACTCCCTGCCGACTTAAACACATAGGTTTTAGACTTGTACTACACGCTTGCCTTTGCCTTTTGGAGGTTCTCCTCTCAACATTTTATCTAACATACAAGCAATGCCAATCATACTTTTGGGATGACTAATTTGCATCTGTACTAACACGGTTTGGGATAGGTTTACTCATAAGTAATAGACCTCACTCTTAATCCACAAGACAACTTGAACTTCACTTTAAGAAAGAAATATTACAAAGCAAGCCACATAAAATACATATATTAGGTAACCGGAAGTAAAAACAAACATGAGAAAACCCAAGTACAATTAGTGAAGCTCTTCCACCTATTCATCCAGCTCCATGAGCTGAAATTCTGTTCCCTGATGTTTTTTTTCTGTTCCCTGGTGACAATCCTTCAACCTGCCTAAGAGCTGATGGAAGAACTGGTTTTATACATCATTATACTACCCTTGCTGCTCCCAAACCCCTCTGCCACATTGGCCCTCCTCAGCCCCCTAATGACTCTGAAGGCTACCTGGCCCCTTTGAACCTGTCTGGAGGAGGAAAAGAGTAATGATGGCTTTTTTGTTGCTACCTCCAATATCAGCAGAGGGCTATCTGCCTGCCACTGGGATTTCCTTGCAGTCAGCCTTGGCTCTAGAGTGTATTTTACCCTGTAACTTTCAGGAGAAAGAGGAAGAAAGAATGGAAAATATGAATTTTCATGAGAACAATAAGTAGAGGAGAAGAACCTTTAGTGAAATTTTAAGTTCTTAAAGTCAAGACTTCATGTAAAAGGAGAAGTATGAGTATTTCACAAAGGATCTTGGGGTGACCTACAATACTTTATGATCATCAGCACTACAACTAAACTAGTTGCTAGAAAAAAATGCTATATAGTTACATTTTATTATTATAATTGATGGTATGATTTAGTTATGTTTATGTTATGCATAAGTAGACGGCTAGCCGAAACATAATAATGGAGTAAGTCCACATAAAACCTCTGATAAACAGGGCAGAAGAACAACACCTGTGCCACTGGAGATGACTGACTCGGCAGAGAGTGGAGGGTTCTTTTGTTCATTATATAAATCTACGAAATACAGTTAAGGAACACTTATAATACTTAAGTCCCTCTTGGTGCCCATGCAATTTTAATTATTAATCATGTTTCTCCCAGTTTTTAAAATGCCCAATATCCACCACACTTCATGACATTTCTACAGTAAAGACAAGTAAAATTTTTCTACTTTAAACCGTGTGCATTAATATCCCATGAGCCTGCTATCATTCTCTCCCCAGCTATTAGGGCCTGCTTCCTACTTCTCACTGCTCCCCGTAAACAACTTACTGGCTAAAGAACTTGGGTGTAAAGCAGAAATCTCTGCTATGAAACAGTCTGTCTTAGCTATCAGACAATTGTTTCTATGTGTTGGCTTTTTTTACTTTTTAAAATAAGGGACAGTACCACTTCTCCCTGTACAGGGAAAAGAGTAAAGAAGCACACCGACTTTCTGTTTCTGCTTCCATTTTCTTCTCAGACAGAAGTCAGTCGTATATATAGTGTGAAAACAAACACAGAGAAATACAGAGAAAAAATTTGAATGAAAATAATACTTAAACCAGGAGGAATGGCTTCTGTCTCAACGTTATTACCTCCATAATTCCCACAGTAACCAAATATACTGCACCTGGCACAAGCAGTGCTCACAAGATACTGCATGAAAGTTCCTGTATCAGTTTTTCTCCTTAATCATTGATTCAGAGGAACCAGGTTCTCATACTTAGGTCTTTACGTAGCCAGGAACACAATATGGATCATGCAACACTAAAACACACTATCGCTATTTAAAGAAAACAATAACAGCAAAATCCAAATTAAGTGAATTATCTGATTAAATATATCTCTGTCTTACCTATCCCAACACTGATATCTATTAGCTCTTTTTGTTGGCTACAAATTGAATGCATCATTCAGCTTTTTTAAGCTTGCCCCAAAACTCCATGTTTTTTTTATAGAGCTCAAACAAGTTATAAGCTGTAAGTTTACAAAAACTTGACAGAAGCAATAAAAATTCATAATAACTCTCCTCTCAAATATGCTTATACAATTGGCAGGGATAAGATAAATAAAAACACACCATTTTCATACCTGTGCTGAGACCACGCTGATGCTATCAAACCCAAGATTTCCATTGCTTTCTATGACGGCTGAATTTGCGTAACATGTCCCCCCATTGCTGGAGGATGGTGGTTTGGCTGGGTTAGTCTTATCCTGAGAATGATTCTGTTCACCATTTTCAGAGTCATTATGTCCAGCCTAGGTGACAAATAAATAAGTAGGGAGTTAATTAAAACAAAGGCAAAATAATAAATGAAAGAGAATAGAGACCAAAAAAGAAAACGTGTGGGCATAGTATTCCCATTGCCTTCCTTTGAGCACCACATAAATTCTTAAACAGGCAGCAGTAAACATTTAAATGTTTAAATGAACTCCAAATGTATCTAAGTTCCTAACTTATCTCTTACTTTTAGCATACTGTTTACCTAGCACAGCAACAACTTGGCCATTGAGAGCAACTAGAGCATATACCAGTGACAGCAGACCACGTTCACATGTAGATTCTATTCCCAACTCTGCTTATAACTCCCTCGAAAAAGTGAGATTGCTTGCCTTATCCATATGGATTTTAAACAGACATATCAGAATATGTGGTAAGGCTGAATTCCTCAAATAAAATGGGAAAAAAACCCCACACTATTAAACTATCAAGTATGTCATAAAATACAACAGGTACTTTAAGGCAAGTCTCATTCAGTTAGTGATACCTTTTCATTACCTGATTATAGATCTTCAATATCACTTTAAGAATCCTTTCCACAAAGAAGAGAATGTAGAATCCACCAAACACAGCAACTGCTTTCTCAATATAGTTGTCTACTTTGGGGTCAAACCCAAATGCCTAACCGTGAAGAGAAAAGCAATGCAAATTAGTCTGTAATCTTAGTACATTTCCAGAAAAACAAACAAATAAACGTCCCACACACACACAGAGTCCTCTAAAATACAGACTGTCTCTCTACCCACCAGGAGTTTCCATGAATCTGAAATTAACAAAGATCCTGATCTTTTTAGATTTTTTTTTTAACTTGGGTTAAATGTGAACAGTGCTTTAATTTAGTAGAATATAGTAGTAAATTCCAAGACGAGGAGGGTCTAACCTATAGCCCATTAAAGTTCGCTAGAATTTATCCAATGCATTTCTCCTCCTGCCTAGAGGCAGAATATCCTCAGTCTTTCCCATGGCACAACTAGACATGGATCTTGACGGTTCTGCTCACCCAGCCAGAAAGAGGTGGTAGCTAATGTCACTGAGGCCCATCCACAACTACTTGGAGACTGCAACCCACACACAAAACCCCACTGCAGCATGCTTCTAAAATTAATACACTTTAGAAACTAGTATGCAAACCAAATAATGATTCCCCTTGCTTACCTCTGGAATGAGTTGGAAAATCGCATTAGAAAAGAGAGTGCCAATTGCCAAGCCCACAAAGTAAGTTAAAACCTTGGGGAAATATGACTTCTTTAAGAGGGGAGTTAAAATCAATCCCAGAAGTGATGCCAAGTTTATGATACTCACAGCCAGGAACCCAAATCCCCAAACTGTGGATAAACAAGCAGAAATACAAAATATTTTAGTCTAACGCCCACTTCAGGCTGTTTGTGATTTTTCTAACAGCTAAATTGGCATGGAATTGGGAAAAAGAGCGATTCCCTGGTTGAAATTATACTTCACAAACACAAAAATCTTAAAATGCATAGATACTTAAGATGCATACCTGCAGAAAGGAAATATCTGTAAACACCGTCTGGTAGTACCATATTAAAAATGAAAACTGTGCTAGTATAATATCTGGGATAGTCTATCTGCTGCTCGTATAGATCAGGTCTCTACAATCAGCAAAGAGTAAAAATTAAGTCTTAGGCCAACAATCAAAGTAGCTATAGCATAGACAGAAGGCAAAACTTCTTACTAGTCCCAGGGTTAGATCCAATTGTCATTTACTCCTAGGGAACTCCAAGATAAAAAGTCTGCTCTCTTGGTGCAGACTTCCTGATCCTTCCTGATAAAAATCCTTCCTGATAAAGGGCGATTCCTTCAAATCATCCTGAGGTGGTAACTTTCTGTTCCTAACACTCCTCCTTCTCTAATTCAAAGTAGCTGAAAATACTGTCCATCACTGCTTATCAAACCGGGGAGGCAGGATAGCTGATAGTAGAGACAATAGAGAAAAAAAAAAGCATATAGAAAAAAAAGAGGTTCAAGCTTCAAAAAGACGGACATGTGATTTAGGTACACAACACGGAAGAAGTTTTCCTAAGAAGTGGCAAATGCACCAGGGTTCATCATAACTTAGCTTCCTTCACCATAAGCACAGTCTCAGATTTTTAGAGTTCAGACACCCACCAAGACTTGTACAAAGCCATAGCACAATTATTGTGGAGTCTGAAACGTAGGCTGGGAGTCAGGGGTGGTGGTGGTTGTTGTTATTCATAAGCATCACAAAGTTGTCCCTCTATGTATGACTACTGGTTTTCCCAGTGGCATCTCAAGTCACTCTGAGTACAGAGAAAAGCTTTAAAGGTCGTACTGATGAGGTCTACAACTTCTGCCTCAAGTGATGCCACAGACCCACAAAGTTATTCATATAGACAGTGGGTTTGTGTTGAAAATTAACCACAAATAATAATCAAAGCCAACACAATGTTGGCTATAAGAGAATGGTTTGGTGTAATCCAGAAAGCTGCATCATTATAAGCTTTACAATATGTATGTAGAGAAGTTACCTGCTTAGCAGACACTAACAGATCAGATTATGATCTGCAGCCCAACTTTCCTGCAACACAGCTGGCAAAAACATAAGCTAGATTCCTCACCTCCAACTGGGATGGCTCTACCTTGCATAGCATAACAATTTTTCGATGTAAAGAATTAGAAACATTTAAAGCATTTGCAGAAGGTAAAACAATGCCAATTAGAACATTTCATTTGCCATTTTTGATAAAGAGAGACAGAGGGAGGGGAAAAACCACACAACTAGATATGGGTAGATTTACTAAACTACACAGGAGATTAATTTCCATTAAAATAAATTATAATTAAGCTTGTAGATACCTTTTTGAAATCAAGTCTATAATAAACAAATGGACTTTCAATGCCAACACAAGTCAAAACCCACTATTTACAGTTTGGGATTTCCATAGGAGCACAAGTCTGTCTCAATTTTGTATACAGACAACTACTACACATCCTGTGCAAAATGCACATTTTAAAGTCCCTTAACAAAATAAAAACCACATTTATCAGATACGAAGCATTTAGTGTAGTTGCCCAAATTACTTCATCAGACACAGGAAATCAGAACAAGTTTCAAAAATTACAATACAAAAAGCCAGTATTAATTACTTTTTAAAACAAAAGACAAAGAGGATAAATTTACAAGTTGTGTGTGTAAATCAGTGGATGACAAAAATGATAGGAGAATGGAGCTTAAAACTAAACACAGACAAAAAGGTTATTGACAAATAGTGAAAGAAGTTCTCACTATACTAATATGCTTCATTAACAAATGGTCTAACTTCCATGTTGGTACTCCTGGGTCAGAACAGCAAAACATACTGAGACACTTAACTTGAAGTCCTTGTCATACATTGTACAACTGTCACCATTGTGCATACTTAATGCAACAGGAGATGTCTCATAACATACTAAAGGACTTGTGCTCACAAACAGGGATGTATTCTAATCCACTGGTATGTAGTATCCTCTTTTGTCCCACCAAAAAAAAAAAAATCAAAAGAAAAAAAAGCCTTTCTCCTTCCTAATTTACCAGAGATCTGGGGTGCCAGAAGATAGATGTGGTTTTACTTTTAAAATTCTGTCCTCAGTCTGGATAATCCAAAGAACTTAGGATTTTACATATTGATATTTCGTTTCTGATTTACCCAAAGTGGAAGAATAAGGCAGAGTTAAAATAAGTGATCAAATAACCTCAGACAGTGAAAGAATAATTAAGTATTACTCATCCTAGCCATTCCACAGATCCTGCAATGAGCCTCAGTAGGGGGACTAGTTTAAACTAATGAAAATTTTAAAGGAGTAAAATAAATCTAAGATCTTTCTCTCCTACACATTCTCCAGGAAGGTGCTCCTGGGCCGTGTGGCAAGCTTTTCTTTGAGTTCAGAAGGGCCTAAAGTATAATCCATAACTACAAACTACACAATTTTAGGAACTGGTACTTCAAGAAAAATACCACAAATTGGGGAAAAAAAAAAAGTTTTAAATTTCCGAGACAACGAATGTTGTTAAAGTTACTGCATTATGGACAGTATTTCACAATATGATGTATGCACTACTGTCTTAAAATTGGTTAGATTCACTAGGACTCCACCCATGCTAAGCTTTTCATGAGTCCATGCATCTCAGAAAGCTGGCAGGTCTGACTTCACGGATCACAGCGGAGCATTCTGTTTAGGACGCAAACTCTCCTCTCCACTGAGGCCGGTGGCACGGTCAGCTCTTGCCAATAAACATTATTCTTTCTGTCTCTAGAACCGTGGCCCCAACAAAGAGACAGCCAAGACACTAGAGCCACAAGAAATCCAAAAAATAAAATAGCAGGAGTGCAAGTAAGATGCCCTCTTTTAGGACACCATTGCTCAGCATTGTTCCTTCTAAGAAGTGAGGACAACTGCTGTGGGGCTTCCTGAGCCCTGTCCTGGGATGAAGAGGAAATAAGGGTATGAATACCTTTCTGAAGAAGCCAGGCAGAGAGCAAAGAACCTGTTCGTCTTTGACAGAAGGAAAGCCCTGGGCATTCCCAGCTATTTCATATGGCTCTATACACCTTTCTGTGAATCTCCCTTCAAAATAGGTACCACTATGTGTCACAGCCTGATATGCCTGTGCTTTTAAAAAACCCTAACCATGGGCCTTGCAGATTTCTTGCACTGCAGCCAAGGGAGGGGCAGGGAGAAGACTAACTTGCTTATCTGGCTACTGGACATTGCTTCTGAGCTGGCAGGATAAAAGAAAAACAAGAGGAATGGTCTAAACAGCTTAGGAGGTTAACTACAGGTCAAACTTTCCATGTAAAATCTAATTAAACATCCCCAAGCAAAAAAAAAAAAAAAAAGAGAAAGACAGATTCTACCCTCTGGTGTAGTAAGATATTATGGACTTCTTGACAATATGTGTCCTCATATGGTATAAGCAATCCAGAACCACCATGGCAAACTGACGCCATGGTTTCAGTGATTAATCAAATATAATTCTAATTATTCACTGACACAGCACAGTTTTAGGGATGATCTATAACTCGTAACAGTTATCATCACATATAAATGTGATACCCAAGCTCAAGACTGGTACACCCTTATCAGTAAGAAATCAGGCAAAGAAGGCAGGAAACCTGCATGGATGAGCAAGGAGCTTCTGGAAAAACTCAAGTGGAAGAAGGAAGTTTATAGAACATGGAAAAAGGGACTTGCCACTTGGAAGAAATATAGGAATGTTGTCAGAGTGTGCAGGACTGCAACAAGGAAGACTAAGGCCCTCTTGGAATTAAATGTGGCAAGGGATCTCAAGGACAATAAGAAGGGCTTCTTCAAGTACATCTGCAATAAAAGGAAGACCAGGGAAAATGTGGGCCTGCTGTGAATGAGGTGGGTGCCCTGGTGATGGAGGATGCAGAGAAGGCGGAGCCACTGAATGCCTTCTTTGCTTCAGTCTTTACTGTTAAGGCTGGCCCTCAGGAACCCCAGACCCTGGAGATAGGAGAGAGAGCCTGGAGTAAGGAAGACTCTCCCTTGATCAAGAAGGATTGGGTTAGAGATCATTTAGGCAAACTTGACACCCACAAATCCATGGGCCCTGATGGGATGTACCCATGAGTGCTGAGGGAGCCGGGAGATGTTATTGTGAAGCTGCTCTCCATCATCTTTGAAAGGTCATGGAGAATAGGAGGGATGCCTGAGGACTGGAGGAAAGCCAGTGTCATTCCAGTCTTCAGAAAGGGCAAGAAGGAGGATCCAGGAAACTACAGGCTGGTCAGCCTCACCTCCATCTCTGGAAAGATGATGGAAGAGCTCATCCTGGATGTCATCTCTAAGCAGGTAGAGTAAGAGAAGGTTATTAGGAGTAGTCAACCTGGATTCACCAAGGGAAAATCATGCTTGACCAATCTGATAGCCTTCTACGATGGCATGACTGGCTGGGTAGATGAGGGTAGAGCAGTCGACATTGTCTACCTCGACTTCAACAAGGGCAAGTGTAGGGTCCTGCCCCTAAGGAGGAATAACCCTGTGCACCAGTACAGGTTAGGGGTTGACCTGCCGAAAAGCAGCTCTGCAGAGAGAGACCTGGGAGTCCTGGTGGACAAGTTGACCATGAGCCAGCAATGTGCCCTTGTGGCTATGAAGGCCAATGGTCTCCTGGGGTGCATTAAGAACAGCACGACCAGCAGGCTGAGGGAGGTCATCCTCCCCCTCTACTCTGCCCTGATGAGGCCACATCTGGAGTACTGTGTCCAGTTCTGGGGTCCCCAGCTCAAGAAGAACAGTGAACTGCCGGAGAGAGTCCAGTGGAGGGCTACAAAAATGATCAAGGGAATGGAGCACCTCTCTTAGGAGGAAAGGCTGAGAGACCTGAGTCTGTTTATCCTGGAGAAGAGAAGACTGAGAGGGGATCTCATCAATACCTATAAGTAACTAAAGGGTGGATGTCAAGAGGATGGGGTCAGACTCTTCTCAGCAGTGCCTGATGACAGGACAAGGGGCAATGGGCACAAACTGGAACATAGGAAATTCCAGCTCAACATGAGGAAAAACGTCTTTACTTTGAGGGTGGCAGAGCACTGGAACAGGCTGCCCAGAGAGATGGTGGAGTCTCCTTCTCTGGAGATCTTCAAAACCTGCCTGGATGCATTCCTGTCCAGCCTGCTCTAGGTGAACCTGCTCTGGCAGGGGGGTTGTACTAGATGATTTCTGAAGGTTTCTTCCAACCTCTACAATTCTGTGATTAATCAGAATGTTATTAACACTAATATTTCAAAAATTATGAAAAACACTGCTGTATCTCTGCTCATAAATACTGCCTTTAGGCACCTGCTCATCCAACATCATTACTTTTAATTTACCTAGTCCCTTGGAATAACAATTTTTTTTGGAATACTGAAACAAATAAATAAGCGATTACATATTTGATCCTTATCAGTGCAACAACTGATTCATTAACCAGCTGAATCTTCCCTGACCTACATTTTTTAACTGTGCAGTACTGTGCACAATAAATATAGAAAAAATAGTGAGAAAAATAGAAGGGAGGAATATTAAGGCTACTCAGCCATGTGATGATGTTCCACGTGGAGGAGGCAGCACAGAAGATGACATGAAAGCAGAAGTCAGAAGAGTTGGACAGAATATGAGCATTTTTTCTCAGTAAAACAGTCACTGGCTCCCCTGATGTCACAACTCCCACCTGCAAATAATTCCCCTTGAATGCAGTCCCCTAGTAATTTTACCCTAAGTTACCTTGATACACACACATCCTGCCAAGGTCGATTTCCCACTGCAAATCACCCGCACAAACTTCCATTCTGTACTCCCATCTTCTCTCCTATTAACCAGCTATTAGCAAAAGCCCTTATGCTTCAGGGCACAAACCATTATCCAAATAAAACAGGTCGGAAAGACTATTCCTTTAATGGACAAATTATTCCATACCTACCTACTCAGTTCTTCCACCTTTCCCTAAATAATTTTGAAAAAATCACCGTTAAGAGACAGGATATTTGTTTAGATAATCCACTGACCTGAAACATCATTTTAACTTTATGTTCCCACTTTACAACTACATATTCCTAAACAAGACACTCCTGTGATGTATAGGTAAACGCTTACTCTTCTCCTAAGGAAACCCCACTCCAGTCGCAGTACTAATGCAATTAATATTAACTAACCTTGTAAAGAATGTGGTTTAGATGCATCCACAAAGTTTTCCTGATGATCACATGGGTGAAAAATTAGCTGTTGCAAAACAGCAGGACATACTGTAGAGAAGCTTGAATTTGATACATGGCTATTGTTCGGTATCCCATGCAAAGAAAAAATTTCCTCACCAGTCAAGCACTGGAATAAAAAGGAATTTTGCCAACTTAATACATTAAAGCAAAACCAAAAAGTCAGTCATACAATGACAAACACAAGAATTACAACATAAAAATACTGTAATGCATTTTCAAGGAAGTGTACACAATGTTTGCACACTGTGCATGAAAACAGTGTGATTGCTTAATGTGAAGCAGAAGCAATTCAAAGTACTTTAAGTAGGATAAATCACAAATTAATGAAACATGTTTTAAATAGACATTTGAACCCTATGAACCTGGACAGTTATACCTTACATATTTGGAAAAATAGCTTCAAAGTAATTAAAAACTCATGGAATTAGAAAATTATTACATTTAAGAGCAGACCAGATACAGTTAAAATCTCAGTGACAGCGTGTGTCAGAAAATTATTGGTAAATCAGTGACATATGTAAGTAACATAATTCATGTAAGTGACCACTTCTTTACAACGCTTATTTCTCTCCCCCACTTAGCTGTTTAAAAATGGTCTAAATGTTAGCAGCACTCAACATTTTTCATTCATTTTATGGCAATAATTGTTAACATCAAACATTGTTTTGTAAAACCATCCTGTACTCCAATGAGATAAACTCTTACTTGGGATCTTCACTTCAGCTCAGGACATAACAGTATCTAATAGGTCAAGGACAAATACACTTAGCAGTGCCCAAACAGGACAGGGGGAAGGCTGGTTGCTGTGTTTGTTATTTTCAACCAAAAAGATAAAAGACAACCCAGGAAATATCTTAAAATATATATACCTACAGAAAAATTGAGTATTTTTTTATGAAATGTTCTGTACCGCTGTAGTCTTTCATGTAACACTTTCCGTTTATTCACATTCATTATTTCCTACAACGCTCAATAAGGAAAGAGTGGGGGGGGGTTGGGTGTAAGCAAAAGTGATTTGGCTTATTGCTGTACAAGGTTAAGTCTCAAAAGAAAAACAAAGTCAAACGTTTTCCTTCTATATGAGACATCAAGCCCTCTCCCTGTAGCACAACTCTCCCTGTAGCAAATCTCTGTGTGGTTGCAAAAGCAGAGCATCAGAAGCCTTAGGAAAATAAAAATAAATGGTTATTCCCTGCTCTTTGCAGTTTTGCTAGCCTTCAGATTCCACAGCACTTCTCCAATAATTCAAGATTATTACTGTTAAAGCAAATTCCTTCTAGAGATAAGCCAAAGCAACCGCAAGTCATTTACTTCAACAGCTGCTTCCACTTCCATTAATAAAGATTTTTCCAATACTGTCCAAAAGGTCAAAGGCATGCACGCATCATTTGAATGTGATTATTTCTGATTCAGCTTGGAGGAAGAAAACATGCAGGCCAATTCAAGTGACTTCAGCTAAATTATATCCAGCATGTTTCTGTCCTTTCTCTTCAACGACGTAGTCTAGCACAGCACTCAAGTACATGCTTGAACCTAAATAAATACAAGTATAAATTTTTTTAAGGCCACGAGACCTTGAAGACTCACATATATACAAGCAATGTGCATGTACTTTCATCTTTCAATGTCAATGCAAATGTCAAAGTATCACGTATAAAATAAATATAGCTTGATAGCCGAAATTTTTTGTTTGTTTGTTTTAAAGCATGTTGCTCCATGTAATCTCAATGGAAGTAGCATACAGAGAAATCACCGCTGAAGATACAGTCTTTACCATACACAAACCTTTCTAAACTGGTTATGTACCTAATCATTTTACCGTTAACTCTGCATTATGGAGTAATGCAAAATACATGGCTAATATGTCCAGTGTGGAACAAAGAGAGGATAGTTGCCATTTACAGAAATAGTTCCTATACAGTGCTTCTTGTATTAGTGGCTTATAGGGCCATTTCTGGAAGTCAACAGTGAAAAGCCCTAAGAAAAAGAAGTCAGTAGGAGCTGAGAATTTGTAACGTAACTATCTCCAAGAGAAATAATCTTTAACTATCTCATTCCTAGAAATACAGAACGGATTACTAGTGTTTTAAAATACTAATATATTTGTATTAATATTATCTTACAAAAATCCAAACCATGTTCTAGGTAGAAAAACAGATTATGGAGAAAAAATAAATCACACACAGCATGAATTAGTAAACTTGAGACTTTGGCTACATACAAACAAATAAGCAAGAAATACCATCCGACAAGAGCTCTTTTATGTAAGGATGAAAAACAGCATTTTATTTAATTACTATTATTATTTTGATCAGGGACAATCCCAGAGGATAATGATTCCTATAAATGATTCATTGTTTTAAGTCACTTCATCCTCTCAGTAAACTCCTACATACATCGAAGAGCTAAAAGGCAAGCTTGCATGAGTTCACTGGCACAAATAAAAGGATTAATTAAAAGATTAAATCTATTGGAAGCCTTGGATTGGAGCAACTCATGTTTGCACACCACAAAACTCTGCATTTATCTTTGGAGGATAAATACATGAAGACAGCCACACTGCTGTAAAAACATGAGCTATTTATTTTGTAAGACTGACAGATGATCTCAGCAGAAAGGAAATTTAGCCTCATGGAACAGGGGACTGAGAATGAGGTCCTGGCTCACCAAGTCTACTGTCATGTCTGTCCCCTGCTGTTCAGTAAACCTTGTCACAGCGCTTAGCTGAGGGGACTGGCTCGAATGTGATTGTCACCCAGTGTTTAACAAACAACTGCAAAAAAGATATGACATCACTGATCACATCCCTCAACTGTTAAAAAACAATTCTAAAAATGCTTTCATCAAAATTAGGGAGGGCTTAAATCAGTAGAATTACAAACCATTCAGACTTTAAAAAAATATATTAAACCATCAACTGAGTTTGTCAAAGAGACATTTACCTTTCTCCTGGTAAGCCTCTCCTAAAAACTACAACAAATATGGGGTTGTGTTTTTTTTAAGACGTTAAATGAAAAAAGTGATATATGGCTATCTAGAATCTCTTTACACCAGCATCTTTATTATGAAAAGCAGATGCCAGCTGACCACAACCTTTGAATGAAAGGATGGGATAATTGCTCAGACAAAAATAATGCAGAGAGGACCTCTAACTGGAAAATTAACATAAAATGCTATGCTACCAGCCATCTTGTAAATGCTTCAGTCCCTTTTCTGATCTGTCATGGTCTTATCTTTGCTCTACCTTTGTTTTATCTGTAGCATTCCACATGTGAAGTGGCAAGATACCCAACAGCAACCAGGACTGCAGTTTCTAGATGTTTCCTGATGAAATGCTAGCCTAGCCCACACCAGGGCTGAGCAGTGGGTCACATGGGAGCAACAGCAAAGAAAGAATGTAGTGAATACCTGTCTAACCAGCATTTCTTTTTTTTTTTTTTTTTTTACTTGGCCTGAGTCTGGATAAATCAAAATAGAGACATATGACTTGTGGTCATATATATATGATACATGTCTTCTTCCTCAACTTGTAACAAATAAAAGCATCTAATACTGATGTGGTGGCACTGTTTTGTCACTCAGCATAGGTAAGAACTGGATGCTAGATTGGATGCTAGATGACCATGCCTTCAATAAGCAGCACTCCATGAGGAAAGAGTCAGACCAGATGAAACTGCTTGAACACGCTTACGTGCTTTTTAGGGATTTCACAAACACACAGACGTGTTCAAGGCAGCTGTTCATGCTGGGAGCTGAAAACTCCATGGATGCTGAAATTTCCTGAAGATATTATAGAGATAAGACACTTAGTGTGTGGGACAAGTAAATCTATCCTCTCACTGGCCAGGCAACATCAGATCATGGTGTTGGATCAAGACCATAAGCCACGCTCTGTCAGGGCATTCCCCCTTTCCTAACAAGCTTCCTTACCAATGCCCACTTACCTTCCACGTATTTTCTGACCAAAACTTTTGAGCATATAATTTAATCCTCCAGCACACACCTATGGCTATCATACTACAATGAACCCAACGACAGAAAATCAAGTATAGTTTCATGTTTTTACGTCTTGCTAATAATAAAAAATACAGAGTAAGCATGCCATCATCTATTACACTGAAATTACTAATTTTATCCTCATTAACAAGACTAAAATGTGTTGGAATTCCACAGTAAAATGTGAAAAGACAGCAGTGACCAGTATTTGAATTTGCTCAGTTACTGCTTATTTCTCTGACAGGAAGTCTTTGCTTACATATTAAGAAAAGGTGATTATCAAAAATTGAAGAGGAAAGAAAATATAAACACAAAATAAAGAGATTATAAAAGTGCATGATGAAAGAAAAAAAGCAACCAAAAGCATAAGGAATTTAAGACAGTTCAACCAAAAAACCCAAAACAGTACTCAAAAAATTTGTTTTCTATTTTGCCTTTTACAGGAAAAAAAAAAATAGCATCTTTATGGATATCATAGGACACATTACCATAAATGCCTACATTAATATATGTTCATACAGCATCATCAACAAATGAAATTATTTTTTCTTCTCCCTTATCTTTTCAAGTCATCCTGGTATCAAAGTAAAATAGAAATCAAGCATCCATCTTCTTTCTGACGTGCACATCCAAACTCTTTCAATTTTTAAGAAAATGGATCAGCTTCTGGTGGATCTTGTGAGATTAACAGGCTTACCAAAACTACGAATGAAACATTAAAACAAAACACTAACACTGGGATAAAACTAAGAGAAACTCTTCCTTTCTGCCAGTTTTTGAAGTGCTGTATCACCTGCCCCTTACAGATCAGCTCTCCACTAAAAATTACTTCAGGCTCGGATGAGCAGGGCTGTTTTATCTTGATTGGAAGAAAGGCCTAGGAGTCATCACACTAGCTCTGAGCCCTGAAGTTACGAACTTAAAAGCTAAGATAAACCTTGTTTCTTCCTACAGTCAAATACTTATGCAGCCTGAATGGACAATTCAGGTCTGAGAAAGACCTGAAACACTCTCCAAAGGTATTTAGTTTCCTCCTTTGGAGAATCAGTAGAACTTAGGCCTCTGGTGCCTTTCAACACACAAAGGTATATTAGGCCACTTTATGTTGTCTGTCATAACCAGTAGATACTCTAAATTACCAACTTGTAAGCACAAAGAGTCGCAGTCTTTGAAAATTATCATGTCTGATTTACTTTGCATGCACTACCTGCCTAAGGTCATTGATATACCTAATATCTATGAAGGAAGAAAAGCCACGAGGCAAAATGCACTTGCTTAAATGCACGTAATAGCTGATGGAGCAGCAGTAAAGTCAATTTTGACAAAGAATAGAAGTAACTCAGCAAATAAGTATGCACATTTTAGGGTGGTACCCTAGATATTATTCAAAATAGACACAACCAGAACAGGCTTGTAAAAAAATATTGTTTCAGTTAAACTTCAAATGACTTATAAGGAATGCTCATTTAAATGATAAGAAAGAGCATTACTTTTTTTTTTTTTATTTCCTCTGTAGCTCGTGCCAATACCTGTGTACGAGGGCTACGTGCAGAGGAAAAACCTGAAGGACTACAGAATCTACTCATTTCCACCCCCTTTTAAAGAAAGCTTCTTTTCATAGCCATATTCAACACTGTAAACTTGTATTTAGCGTGTGCGGCTGCAAATGTTTATGTTTTTAATACACTGTGTTGGAACAGTGTTCAATTTGTGAGATTTGAAAGCAGTGATTCTGGAAAATACTGCCATGCTTATACTGAACACTACATTGATTTCAGTAGCATTAGCTCTCACTTAAACCTCTGGTGAGGGTAAAGACATCAGAATTGTACTCTTCCTAAAAGAAAGGGACCTTATGCAAGGTTTGTCTCCTTCATGGAATAAGCAAAAGAGCTACTAGTATAAATGTTAAAAAAAAATTCTCAAGGTCCCTATAACCATGCCTCTTCTGTTTTTAGGAGGTTGAACCAAACCAGAGCAGTCAGTCATCCCTGCTTTCATTTTCATGACTGACTTTGTGTCCTTGATTCCTGAGCATAAGGAAATCACCATCCTCAAAATTCCCCTTCAAGAAAACAAACTTAGCCTAGGACACTACAAACACATGAAATTACAGAGACTTTAAAAGTAGCAATGAGGTCCGAGTTCTGCATAGAGACACTGACCAGAGTAACACTTTTCACGAAAACTGGTATTCCAATGATATTTAGTCAGTAAATTAAACATCGTTTTAAACAGCTTTCAGTAGACGCATTGATGGGTGTACACTCTGCATTCAACTTAGAAGAAAGATGTGAAAATTTCTGATAAAAGTTTCTTTATACAAGTAGACCTGTCTATAATCAAGTTTGTGTTATCACATGACAATTGTAGTTTAACAAGTCCTGAAGGTTTGTTTATACAACTCTTGGAGGGAAACACTAGCAGATTCTCATATGCTTTTTGCTGTTGTCCAGGTGTTATTTACCCAGGAGAAATGCCAGTTAAAGAGCTGAGCCATGAAGGGGTAGAGCTAATTCCACGGGGAGCCCCGCACCGCAGTGATGGATCACTGATGGACGGCAGCTTTCCCCCCGCTCTCGCCAGCGGACCAATACCTTTCCTGAAACTCGGGCCCAGCGCCTCAGGAGAACTTTGTTCCCTCCCTCTCTCCCCGCTTCACTATGAGGAAACAGGACGGCGAGGAGATTTAAGAAACTAAGGAGCTGCCCATCCGCCTCGGCGCCCCCGTGTTCCTGGACGTGTTTTTTTCCAGCCCAGCCCTCACCGCCGCACCCGGACAAACCCCGCTCCCGCCGCCGCCGCGCCGGTGGCCACCGCGGTACCTGGTTGTGGTGCAGGTGGGTGAGCGGCAGCACCGCGTCCAGGGCCGGCGCGGTGCCCAGCTGCTGCAACAGCGCGGAGAGCTGCCCGGCCGACAGGCTGTGGTTGGACCCGAAGACGCGGAGCACGTCGTCGGCGAAGCTCGCCGTGGCGGAGGCGCCCCGCGCCCCCACGCCTGAGAGCATCTCTAGCCCCGCGGGACGCGTCGAGTGCCGTCGCTGAAGGAGCAACGCGTCGCAACCCCTCCGGACCGCCCTCCCGCCGGCACCGCCTCTGCCCGCGGCTGCCGCCCGGTCCGCTCCGGCCCCTCCCCGGGGGGCGTCGTGGGGAGACGGGGCGGGCGGCACCGCGGCTCCGGACGGGGCGGGCCGGAGCGCTGCCTGCCTTTCGGTCCCCGCCGCGATGTGAGGCTGCCGACCGAGGGGCTGAGGGCAGCCGCAGGGCCTCTCCGTAACCCTGTGTCGCGACAGAAGGGTGGCAGCGGGCTGCCCCGGGATGGCCCCTGCCGCGGGCAGAGGGGGAAGGCTGTAAAATTCCTGGCTGCTGCCAGCCCTGACCCGGGGGGGAGGAAGGCAAGGGTCATAAAACCATCAGGCACATCCACGGAGGCACGCACCCTTTTCTGAAGTGCCCCAAGGGCTGTTTCCAGACGTACCCCACCGCCCCAGCAAAGCTCAGCCCACCCGCCTTCCCCGCCTCCCCCCTGCCCGGGCCCCTCAGCTGCCCACCTGCCGTGACCCGCCGCACAGCCGAGGCCAAGGTCCATGCCCATGCCCCGTCCAGGCGCACACACCTCAGCCGCAGTATCTCCGCCGTCGAGGCGGATGGACCTTGGAACGGACCCTGTTCTCCCAGGCCCCCTCCCTCCCTCAGACTGAGACACGGATTTGGACTTAGGCTACCTTTTTAGGAGGGTTTAATGCACACCAAAAAAAAAAAAACCAAAAAAAACCAAAACAACCCATGTGATTTCATGCATCCTTTTTAACAAAGGGAGAAAATCGGGACTGGTCCTGGAAACTGTCACTCAAGTGGATTAGGTAGAGATCCTCATGTTTCAGAACAGCAGCCATGTAATAGCAGCTCTGACTCTGGAGATATTTGTACTACTGACAAGTTATTCTGTAACTGCCTGTTCCAGATTTCTTATATATCCCTAGAGTGGGCAGAAGTAGCACATTTTTACGTTATTTTTTTTAAAACATTCTCATTTAGACCTCTGTGGAACTGTGCTGAATCACATGAACCGAGACACTTTCCCCAATCCCAATTTTCCTGAAACCAGAATTTTGCACCGTGGGTGCCAAGTGGTCTGGGTAACAGCACCATGAAAGAAGCACAGGTAAACATACTTCACAAGCAGTGCAACTCGCTTGGATAAATTCTTCATAAACAACTTCCATACCACAGTGCACAAAGCATCTAGCAGAAAAAAAAAAAAATTCCAGCAGCACAACCCACTATCAGGGGAAAAAAATAATCTAGAGAGCACTACAGTCATATAAATTCTGCTATTGGAAACCCAAAGTGTTAATCTTTCCAAATTGGAGCCCGAATAGCTAAGGTATGTCCATGCTTCCCTCATCTTTGGTTGGTGGCAGCTAAAACGGCCCCAGCACAATTTGTCACAGGTTGTAGCAAATGATAGTCCCCATCTGCACTGGTTATACCACCAGCGGTGGTTGGAATTGTTCCACCCTACCCACCTCTCCATTTATGTGTGCGTTTTGGGTCTCTTCCAGAGAAATCAACACAAGATTTCCTTGGCTGCTAAGGGAATCACAACATTCTTCTTTAGGCCGCAGCTATGTCAGCATAGCACTGATACCTCCTATACTCTCTTCTTTGGTGTGTCTATTTCTAAACACAGCTCTAGTAACAGTTGATTATTGAAGGCATTCTGAAATTTTAAAAAGCCTGTATTTGAAGAGTGCCTTATGACCAGTAGATAAACTGGAAACTGCAAACTGGTTAAATCAGGTAAACCAAAACAGGTTGCTGGTTGCCTCAAAAACATTTGTCGGTGCTCTATTGTGCAGGGCCAAAGGGTTAATCTCAGAAGTTATTATTTTAAGAGTTTCTTTTTATCAGTAACAGAAATATAAAGGATTATTTAAATTAGCATAATTAAACAAACTCATATTTACATTAGTTCTTAGGCCCATATTTGCATAATGTTAAAAAGTTCAAGGAATTCCTGGATAATACCATTAACACTTATTCTCTGTTGCCAATCTGCAGAATGAAAATCCTGCTCTATTTCTGAGAGACAGCCAAAATTTTTCCTCAAGGAATGATGCAGTCATATTGCTCTAGTTTAAAAGAAAAAAAGTTTCTAAACTGAGCATTACCAAAAAAGACTGCAAGAGCTAGAAGGTCATACTAACAATAAGGCCAGACATCCTGTACCTTTCAAATTGTATACGTAACACTTGAAGGACTGCTCCAGATTTTGTCTATATTCCTGTAATGTACAGACTCAATCAGAAAGTTTGATCTTTTGTTCATGTCAAGTCTGATAAAGCTTGGCCAAATACATAACGGAGCCAAACTCTCTTTCTCAAAGCAGAAGAACAATCTGTTTGTACACTGTAAATGAAGTATTTCCCAACAGTACTTCATGGTCTGATTCACTATTGTATTTTTTTTCCTGCTTTTTGTACACCTGTGTAATGTTACTGTCACATTTAAACTACCCCAGGGTGCCAGCACACCAGATGGTGACTGGCAGTGGGCAAGACGATGCATAATCAGCTTCTCTAGTCTTCTAAAGGGCCAAATCCTCCCTGAGGTGGGTTTCTCTTCGGAAATTCAGTGAAGCTATAGCTAATTACATCAAAGCTAGCACGATTTGCAATCGCATGTGTTATTTACTTATTTCAAAGTTAGAAGAACCCTCTCTGTTTATTGTCATTCAAACCAACTGAAATAAACCTATTTGAAAATCGTAATCATAAGTCCGTCATTTGACAGGTAAAATAGACACACCCATTCCTTGTATTAACATTTGCACCTTTTTTTTTCCTCTCAACTCTTAGTTGGATTAACTATTTAAATAGGATTAAAAAATTACATCCTGTAACTAAACACCCTTGAATGAAATGACATAGCAATGGATAATTCTAGGGGAAGTATTTAGGTAGATATGTAAAAATATTCAGCTGACGCCTTTTTTCATGTATTTCCTCTAAGTAATTCTCTTCACTGTAGTAAGTGAATTCCCAACAGTTCTATTTGTTCATTTTTAACTTGGCAAGGCAGACTCAAACACGCATAGCCACTACATTCTAGCTTCCAGAGCCTCACAGTCAAACTACAGTTTTCAGTATTGCTGACTCGGGAATCTTGCAGTTCTTCTCAACTCTGTGCTCTTGCAAATACCACAAGGAAATTCAGGGATTACAGCTCTAGGAACACAGTTCCTAGAAGCCAGGCAAAAAACATACTGTTTGGCTTAAAAAAGCCTGAATCTCATCAATCTGCAGATCTTGACTAATTTTTGAAAGTTTTTTGTTCATAGAACAGCACTAGAAATATATCCTTATCCTAATATATCATAGTAGAAAGTTTCTGAAATTACAGAATTAAAAGGAATGTTTCCTTTAAGGCACAATGGCCAAAATAACCCGTGTTGTTACAATACAACATTCAAAGGGAAAAGTGGGATCTCAGGTTTTACAAAAGAGTTTGACTCTGTAATTTTAATAGTGAATTACAAGTCCTAGGGGCAGGATATGAACCTCAACGTACCAGAGCTATAATGGCATTGCTATGGTAAATCAATCATAACTTGCTTCTTTTCTGAGGCTGCACTATCAGTACAATTTGTGTATTGTTTACTACCCTGAGAAGCTTGGCTCACACAAAAGGTTAACATTATGCAATAGATTTCACCCAGTAAGAGGTATTACTCGTTCTACAACCCTCTACTAGCTAGTTCATTAGCGCTCACTCTGTGAAATTGTAAAATACCCTGTTTCTGAATAAGGAACATGATCCATTGATCCACTCACTCCTTAGGACTAAATATTGTTTAAGCAAGTACCTTTAAAAAGAAAACCTCTATAATAAAATATCAGATAAAATCTTCACAGCTTACATTTTCAAGTAATAATACATAGAGATATTTAAGGATCTTCAACCACAACAAGAATATCTCTTCAATGGAGATATGCAGATGAAAGTATTCCCAGTTCATAGTTGCTCATTAGAAAACTAAGATTAATAAAATTCTGCTGACACTTTAGAAACATTATCCGTCTCCACCTTGTTAGCATAGGGCCAAGACTATCTAGATCATATTTCCAGTGTCAAAGCTTAAAGTTGTTTTGAATCTTATGAAGTTTCGGCCTAGGGGTATCTCTAATTTTCAGTTGGTAAACAGGCTTCAAACTTATAAATCCAGTAGCTGTTGGGCTAGCGTTTTGGATAGTATGAAGTGAGTACGTGCCTGGAGAGCTGAGCCAGCCTATAGCAGCTGTGGGTCATGACTCAGAGTACCCAAGATAGGCGTGCGGAGAGATAGGAAGTAATAAACTTTCTAAAAAGAGAACAGTATTCACTGTGAAGACTAATACTGCTCATATTGCTCAAATAATCTTTACCAGTAGAGTCATCTTCTGGAAAACATAAAGGTCTCTTACAATTTTGGAGAAAAAAAAAAAAAAAACACCACACAAAAAGAGTTTTTTAAAAGAAGCAAAAAGACACTACGCATTCTTATGAGTAAAACTTCATTTTGTAAGAACAGGGAAGTTTAGAGGTTTGGAGCTTTTTTTTCAAGGTAGCCTTATTTTGAACAATAGTATAAAAAAAGAATTTTTGCATTTACAAACTTGAAGGTAAACATTTCAGCTATTCTCCCCAAGTCTTGCAGACACACTTTGAAATTTAAATTTTCTGTTCTTGTAAAATTAGATCAAAACCAACCTTAAAGTCTCAAAATCATTGATGAAACAAATCATGTTTTGTAGGTACATGCCTGATAGTGACCTCTTACCTGGTGATGACCTTTAAATCCACCAGAGGATTCCAGGGGAGGGTCAGTACATGACTGAAAGCTAAAAGCCCAGATTATATTGACGAATCTGCACTAAATTGTATGTATCTAAAGAACAAGGGTTGCGACAGAATAAAGGAGAAACAGTCATATGTCAATATTAGTATGATTAGATAAGCAGAGTGGTGTCAGCAGGATGTCTGAGACACAACATGCTGGCGTTGTGTTTTACAGGGTGGATTCTGCACAGATCAAGATGAACCCTGTGAGAAAGCAATGCTAAACCAGCTGCAGGAGTCATTTAAGTTTACTCCTTATAATCCTGTAGGGTGAAAAAGTACATAGAATTTCTGGGAAGGAACCAGAATAGCCTTATTAGCTCCTGCTACAGGACCCAGAAAGAAAACAGTTGTTCTGGACGTTTTTCTAGATCAGTAGCCTTCAATACATCAGCCTCTTTCTCCGTTCCTTGGAAATACAGCTGCTAAACATGCTTCAATAAGCAAATTCTTTCCAAAAACATGAAAACTCAGCTCTGAGTTTGCAAATCACATCTGTTTAGCACATCTCCAAAACAGGTCCTATACAGGCCCCTGGGATTGGCAAACGCGCATTGAACCCAGCTTAATTTTTCAACAACTACTAATATGAGAGAGGGGAGAAATGGTGCTGTAAGATAGAAGACATCTTACTTCAGAGGAAAACCACAGTTGCTGCAAACAATCTCCTACTTTGGGATGCAGCAAGTTATCATACAGAATAAGGCTCTATCTTCAGTCAATTCTCTTCTACTCACTTACTTAACGCTGAAATTTTAAAAGTTTGAATTAACAGACAGTACTCCAGGCCTGCAGGAATTCTTAAGTACATACTGCCGCCATGCCAAGTTTAAATTCAGGATATACTTAAAACTGTGGTGCTTTAATCTATGAAAATAATATCCCTTAAATGACAAAGTTTTAAAATTTGATAGATGGCTCTCAGTCAAATATTAGTTCAGTCATTTGGGGCATATTACTTGAACACAGAACACATCTCAGTTTTAACTCCATCCTGAATATATTTTCATGTCTAGCTGCAGATATCTGCAAGTAACAAAGTGTGTTAACATGATTTCAAAGATATTTTGCATCATTCTGTTGCAAGAACAGCAGCATTATCACAATGGAACACCAGCATTCCATGCAGTTCATGGCAGCTTTTAAACTCTTTATGCTTTCATGAACGAGTTACAAATATTTATAGGCTATATTAATATTCAAACTTTGCCTGGCAAGAAAACAGACTTTCTTTTGTTCAAAAGCATTAGAAAATAGGTTTTCTAAAGCTCTCGTAACTCATAATTACACTCAAGAATACAGCCAAAGGATGCCTCTGAGGCTAGATAAGAACTACACAGGATTGAATATTTATATTGACAATCAAAACATTCAGGTACATCAGGTGCAACTTTAGAAAATGAGAAAGAAAAGGAAATGAACCCCTACATATAGATATACCATTAGGTTGCCTGCTGACAACCCTACCAAGTTTGGATTTCATACAAGCCAAGGCGAGGCTTCTAATACCACACATAGAAGGAGCACATTAGATCAACCAAAGGCAGTTCCTATTTCATCTTGAGGTTATTCAAATCAGAGGCATTACATGTATGAATTATTATGGATTTAGTTCACACAACAGTGGAATCCATTTCCATGGTTATTTCACTAAATATGACTGTGCATAAACACAAACGAGAGGAGTTAAGAATATTCTACCACTAAATAATTTATAGGAAAATCTTTAACATATGCAGCCAGAGGTACAAGGACATCCATAAGGTACATATAGCATTTAAAAGCCTAGTGTTTGAAGTATCTAGTAAAAAAGGAAGAAAAGATTATATTCAATGTTATTGTAAATAGAAATTGCAAATTTTTTAAAAGTTATCTTAGGAATCTAAAAGCCGTTAGTAACTTACATACTTCAAGTATTTTTAGAATGCTTTTCCCTTGAAGGAAAATATACACAATTCAGTGGAACAGAGAGCTCTTATTATTTACATTTTCACAAAGGGTGTGGATGCATCCAACTTCAGGGATTTAACTGCACCGAATCTTGTGTGCTAAAAGTCAGTGGAGTGGAATAAGCTCTGCCAAAGGGTAATGCTGGCACTAGGTCTTCCTTCAGCAGTTAGAGTAGAAGCACCAAAAAATACCTATTTCAGTTACACGCGCAAATCAATAAATAGATTCAACTTACGTAACAGTGTGTTCTAGAGCTCACTAGAATTTATGGGGGGAAAAAAGCCCCTTTGTGAGGGTTCCTCACATGCAGAAGGAAACGATACTTCCCGTAGCAGGTAGCTGTTGATCAATGTTTGTTCACTGGTTTCTCCTTTCCCTTCCCAGAATATTTCCAGTCAAGCAGAATATTTCAGCATCCACCCTTCTCACAGTGCCCTCTTTTCTAAGATATGTCACTCTGTTGAGCAACATATGAGAGAATACACAAAATTCGTATATTCCCTTAGCATTCTCACTTAACACTAGAGGAAAGTTGTGTATATGCACAGTGGTGATTCAGTATTATTTGACTAACATGTCTGCAACAGCCCTTGGCAGTACGAAATATAAGTTTGAACCTTCTCTTACGGTGCCAAAATGTTCATGGAACAGTTATTTCTGACAAGCAAGTATTTAATGTATATCTGTCTAGACAGCAATAATGATTTTCAGATTTGAATGTAAGAATTTCTAATTCCGTTTGTAACTTCATCATGGCACACCTGTTTTAAGAGTTTTATTTAGTGCTGGAGTTAGATCTTACAGACTATGTGGTTGTTTGGTGGCTGTTTTTTGGGGGGGAGACTGACAGCAGGTTCTTTGAATATTCAACTATTTTTGCTTTAAAATCCTGTACTCTCATTTAGGCCTAACACGAGTAAGCCTACCTTACTGAGGTAGGAGTACTGCCAGCTCTGCTGAGCAGTCTTTATACACAATGTGCACAGAAGGCTAAAATTGAAGTCATGAATGTAGCAGAGCATTGATTTTAAAAGAGTCATGAATTTAGAGAACCAGAAAGGTTCTAGGACTAAAAAAAAATACGCTTTTAAAAAAAGGGGGGGTTTGGAAGCTGTATGTTAACTTATCAGGTGAGAATGCTAAAAAACCTACACAAAACCATTGCCTTTGATCACCACAACTCAAACATGGAAATGAGTGACTCAAACCTTAAAGCGGAAAAAAAAAAAGGGGGGGGGTAGGGGAACACAAACAAAAAACACCACAACCTTCCAAAGTATTTACAATCAGTTGTGGAATAGAAAGTGTTAAAATGGCTAAAGGATAACACAGTACAAACTTCTAACAGAGAATACTTCCTGAACAAGTTACAGATTAAAAAAAAAAAAAAAGGCTCAGGGATTGGCAACTGGGGGTCACAAAAAAAAAAAATCACAAAAGAAATCAGACAAGTAGTTCAGTACTATTAACTTAAGCAAGCTGGCTGCAGAAGTCTTCATTAATTTTACAGGTCAGTTCACACATTGTTTTCTTATCATCCTAACTCTAAAATGCTGTAGAGGATTTATAGTCCATTACCACTTTTAAAGGTCTTTGAATACTAAATACTTTATGTTAAGTCCTTTGAGTCAATTTATGCTCTTCTGGCATAAATCAGAGTAGAATCTCTCTGGCAAAACAGAACAGAGGACAAACCAGAATCACGATTTACGAGCCAAAAATTAAGAGGCCCATAGTCTGTATTTGCTTGTCCTACAAAAGGTGTCCTCTCGGGCAAGCCCAGCAGGGAGAAAAGAAACTTATGAGTTCAGGTCAGCTTGTTCCCTGTTATTGTGAGCTTGTGAGGCAAATGTGTGGACACAGCATGTTTCCAAGCTCTAAGATGCAGAAGCAGACAATAAATTGCTCTAGATGAGGAAACGGCCTCTCTATATCCACCTGTATAGCTGTCAAAGTATACCAACATGAACAGATTATAAAATTACTCCAGAATATTCAAAAATACTTATTTTTAGCAAATACGGGAAGAACTGGAAAACTTTGTGAACAAATGCTAGTAACTGTAGGAGAACCAATTTAAAAGACCCAAATGGCCTTAAGAACTGCCCTACAAGTAGTTAATTTTGGGTGTGGGTATAGATCACCAAGTGATAGAAGAGCACAGCACAATCAGTGAGAAAGCTTCGTAAGTAAACAATTACCAGTCTACTGCTTGACACCACACAGTTGTTGAGATTCCTTACATAGTTCCTGGTGGTTAGTTATGATTCTTTAGGAAAGAAAGATTGACCATCTAATCCCTGTAAGTAAATACCATTTCGGTCCTCACTAAAGGGCACCTGAAGCAATAGTTTAATAGCAATAGGCATCTCAAGTGTGACCTTCACCTGAGAATCTCAAGAACAAAGAGTTTAATGAGTTCACCTTCCCAAAACCTGTAGGTGAAGGAAACACCACATTAGTTTTTACAGACTGGGAAACTTACAAATAGTGAAGTTCAATGATTTGAATGCAAACAAGTGCATGGAATCCAGTTTTTTAACTCCTGCACACCACTTGCTCTTTGTAAAAACACTATTCAACAAGGGCAAGGCTGTGTGTAGGATTAAATTCTTAGACAAGAGAAGCAGAAGGGGTGAGCTCAAAATTTGTGAGGCACATTAAGCACTTTACCAAGCCTTTTTTTTTTTTTTTATTATTTTTAAGTAAATTCACCTCAGGACACAGAAAACCCTGTTTTTTAAGGACATGCTGTAATTTTGTTGCTTGGAAGCGAGGAAGCAAAGATAAACATTGGTTCACAATAACACGGAAGAAGCACTATCATCTCCTATTTCTAGCAACATATTACTTAAGTGTGGTAAGAGACGACCCTCCCCTAACTGTTTCAGACTTTTAGCTGATCTCTTCCGTAGGGAAAGCTAACATTTGTGAGATAAACAACAGGCAAAGGATTTCACATATGGCAAAACTGCCCACGTCACTGAAATATGTGTCATATGGTCAAGTGGCAACTGCCCAGAGGCCAGATGAGTTTTCTTCCAGTAGAAAGCAGAGTATTAAAACATGATCTTTGGATTTCACAGCATAGAAGAAATAGGAAGGGAAGGAATTAGAATGCATCAAGTAATTATTTGGGGGGCAGGGAAGGGGGTGTTGAATCTGTAACTACATTGCAAAAGGAATCCAAAATTAAATAATGGATCTCAAATGTGGTCCTGTATTTTAATTTTTTCATGCTTTGTCATTTCCAGCATACTTATTACAGTAAGAAGCATTATGATACCAAGCCCTGACTTAACCACTGACATGGTGTTTGAGAAATCTGAAACAATCTTACACAGACTGGTAACATCAAAAGCTGTCGGAAACAAGTGTTTAAGAGAGCAAAATCAGCCAATTTATACCTACAGTGCCCATTACAGATACTGGCTCAGGGCGAGTAGGCTCCATATTATGTACTACCTTATTCTGCTCAGATGTATAGAGAACATTATTAAGAACAGATTAATTTCTTTATATTGGTGCATCTTCTAGCAGTTTCATGTTCTAAATTTTTAAAGAATTGCCAAAGTATCCCACATTACATCATTAAAGACCCAACAACACACACAAGTTTTGCATTGTAATCAATTATCAATTCTGGGACATTTTAGGAATTTCCAAGGCCTAAATCCTTGAAGTATTGTGGAACATCATACATGCTTCACTCTGTATTTTATTGGCATTTTTTCATTAAGAGTTAAAATTTCTGTTGTGATGAAAAACGGACCTATAATTTCTGAACTATAGATCAGTTATTAAACATACAACACAAATTCAAAATGGATTTGCTTATATCTATCCAGGTGACTGAAAGTAACATAAATAAAATTCAGATAATTTAGTGATGAGTACACATACCTTTGTTCATGGAGAAGAGATTCTGTCACGTCAGCTAATAAATGTTACGTACTTAAAGACTTGCATCTTCACAGACACACTATTTTCCTTACTGTTTATAAAGCAAACCTTTCCCCTCTCTGTCCTTCACTTGACTTGGTAGTAAGTAATATGAGAGCATTTGAAATTTGAACAAAACCTCGTTGTCCTGAGAGTACAAGGGGCGGAGGAAGATGCAGCTAGAGCAATGGGTTGTTCTTAGTGCCTTACACCACCCCCTTTGACATAAACCAAAGGACACTAAACAGGCCATTCAAGGGCAACTATTCCTGGATCAATTGTCTCCAGCTCCTTCTCCATACTTTGTTACAGAGCTTTCTAGTGAGTAAACTGAAAGTTGAAAGTTATTTCATTGTTTGTATTTTTAAAAAGAAAATATTAGACTTCTCTGAGACATTTTGATGGCTACTACAAATATAAGAAAGAGGTGTTAGCTTCATAATGGAAAAATGCACCTGCCATAATACTACTCGCGTGAAACGGTGAATTTAATGTTGCAAATCAAAGGTTGCACATATACACAACTTCCCTTTTGATCTTTTTAATGAAGTAATAGGATTTGACTCCTTGATTGTGAAATATCTGGCAAGGATATGGTCCTCATAAACAAATTGGAAGCAGGTACACGTTGATCATAATGCTAAATTGAAGAAGGAGAATATCTTCATCTCATACTACAAGATTCAAGGAATAAATAATATTAATTGTGAAGTTATCTCCACATTCCAGTATGTGAAAACAACTGTCAACACTTAAGATTGTGTTAAATAACTGAAACACTTCCAAATTAATTATCTAAATAATAAACTTCCACTAGAAAACTACCATGAACACTACTCCTCTTAGCTCTTAAAAGCAATTGCTCTGGTGTTGAAGTCATTTCACATTCTTGAATTGAAACTTCAGATTTTATATTATTTTAATTTAATATCACTAACTATTGTGTTTAACACTGAACAGACTAAGGCTTTCCCTCACTAAAACCAAAGAAATACTCCTCCCATTTTAAGAAGAGACAGGATTATCTTCTAGGAAAAAGACTGGACAAGGGTGGAGTGCTCGCTCGCTCTCTCTCTTTAATTTGTAAGGAGAAAAAAGATTGTTTAGACAACAAAACAGCAGAGCTGTAGTGTAAGTTACATCATTCCTAGGAGATGCACAGAGACAGGCATGGATATGGACAACAGAGCAGTCATAGATGACTGTTAGAACACAAAGGGATGAAGAGGAAAGTCAGGGACATACATCAACAAAAGATCTGATAAACAAGTGTGCTGCTGAGCCGGGAACTGGAACCACCCTAACAAAGTCAATACAGTGTTACCTTAAATAGTGTTCTCACTTGCTCCCTAGCAAGTCGTACAAAATCAAATGCATTTCATGCAGTAATGGTTCATGACCATATTGCATTTTCCTTTCAATTTATACGACACTTATTTCCTTTTTTAGGGCATTACCTTTAAGTCCTGTTACAATAAACCCACAGTTATCAGAGCATACGTGACACAGCTCCTGCCAAGCGGAGGAGATTCATAGCTGTCCTCCTGGCCTGCCCCCACCCTCGAATCCCAGCACCCTGCTGATCAACAGCGAGGGTTGTGCCTGTGCAGTTTGTTCTGCTCTGACAGGTGCTGGCGCTTGGCAGCATTCCCAGCAAACTGACAGTTGCAGAGTTATGGAGACTTGGCTGCAAGTCAGAAAGCCAAGCTCATGGAAAGCACGGAAGGATCTGGAGGATGCAAAGGTGTTAAACCCCTCCTGTATTTTCACAATCCTAGAACAGCTGAAGGCTGCTCTCAACTATGCCAGCTGCCAGCAGTTGCAGGCACTTTTACAGAAGCTAGAACATCAACAAGAAAAAATAATTTGAAATTAAGCGTAGCCAAATATTTACCAGAAAACCCAGAGGACACCCCTCAGCTCTTCAGCATCTTCCTGCTCATAACACACTAAATTTTTGAGCTCCCCAAATCATGCTGTCTGGATTTAGTTGCAGCTCCAGATCTGGCTTGAAGCAATACACCTACAGTCTTTCCTCTAAATGAAGTCTATCTTCTCCATCCTCCAACCGGCCCTCCACTTCCTCCTGGAATCGCAAGGGATGTTTTGCTTCTGTTGTTTAACAACTGTGACCTTACAGCTTTAGTGCTACACCAACAGGTAGGGCTCCCTTGAAGCTGCTAGCAATGCTAAAGAATATCCACTTGCAAGACTGAGCTTTCTTTCAATTCATCATGTTTAAATGCTAAGGATCCTATGTGTATGCAGTACACAGAGCAGCAGGGCAAGTTATTTCTCCTCCCTCCCTCTCCCTGCTCACATATTTCCAGAATATCAGTATAAGAGCAGTCCGCAATTAGTGAGTTTGGGCTAAATTTAAGCAAGAAAGGATAGTTATCAACTTTAAATCTCTTTGCACCTCAGCTTACTGAACTAATGTTGTTGAGTACACATAGGCAGAGATGCTCCAAGTGTGGTTACCACTGTCAACGAAAGAGGCCATGAGAAGTTATTTCATGTATTCTCTGCCAACTTTATCTACTTTTAGCACATCACCTTCCCCTGGACTGATGCTATACCTGCTTAGTTACCTTACACTAAACAAAGAGTTATATTATCAGGCATGTAACCTACCAAACTATAGACAAACTCATTCTCCATAAAAATCTGTTTAAAAGTCCCTTTTAAAAAATCTTGAAGCTGTCATCCTACCTCAAGTTGCAGTTTTGTCTGTTTGGGTGGAGCTTTGCTGCAGAAAAAGGGCAGCATTCCCGGCACTTCTGGGCAGTCCCAGAAGTGGGACATTGTTGTCAGGAAAAGCACTTCAGTCAGAACCACACTAGATTATTTGCAACTACTTGAATATTCCAAGAAGATTCATCAAAGCAGAAACATTTTGTTCTTCCAACTAAGACATACAGATTAACATGGATACTCTTATTCCGAAATTGTACACGGAGCTTGCACAAATATAAAAACTACATGAGGTTTAGGACAGTATAAATATGGGACTAGTTGACTAGGTCAATGTGAGACTGAATATGGTAGTCTCAAGTTACTTTAGAGCCATAGAACTGCATGAGACAGAACCATAAAAGAAATCAGGGTAAATATAGACAGATTGGCAGGATTTGTAATATTTGTCCTTAGCTGTGCAAAGTAAAGTTGCAACTTATAACAACTGTAGGCTTTTTATCAGTGGAGGTAATTGATGTATCTTTAAGTGACAGTCTGTCAAACACTGATAGACTCATTCATAAAACGTAATATTTCCTATGGAAGTAAACGAAGAAAGTCTGTCATTACAGTGAAAAGATTCCATACATCCTGGCAAAGTTGTTCTTTTTTGTAGTATAGAGAGCAAATGCTAGTTGTTTGTTGTTTTTTTTTTTAAATACATTAAAAACAGTTATTCAATACTTGCTAGGCAAAGAGCTAGTATATCTTATGTACATTGGGGTTAGACATGGCACAGCTTCTAATCCACAGATTCCTTAATTAGAGAGTAACCATGCTGTAAAGTTAGATTAGAATCCAGGATTTGAAAGCCTCCAAATGCAAGCAGAGCATTGGTTTCTTTTTAGCCTAGTCTATAGGGCTGATTTTAAGAAGTTAATCCCAACCCAGACTCTAAAAGCATATGTGCAGCACACAACTAGCTGCTCATGCCGGTATGTTAGTGACAAAACCTGTACTTCTGAAACACCTTGGGGAGGGACAGGCAGGGTAGGCAAGGCCTTTGCATCACCACGTTAGACACAGTTAACAATGCACATGAAATAGAGGCAATGATGTAGAGGCAGGAGGCAACTACACTTGCTAAGGATCTAAGGACCTAATGAAAGAATTCAGCTAGGAACCCAGATGAGAGTTTCTGCCACACCAACAATGTGTCTTTCAGTCACTTACTGGGAACACCCAGTACGTCAGCCTCTCACCAAGTACTTATTAAGGAGCCACTAATTACCATGTATCCAACTGCTAGAGTATTTCAGTTCCCTCTGCTCTGATACTAGTATTGTTGTTCTTGATAAACCAGAACTGTAGCTAATCCTCTGGCTTTATGCCTGACTGTATATTTGTTTTTAGTGATATAATCTGACTGTACTGGATGTTTTATAAGAAACATGCTGTTAAAAGGACAATTTGAAACATTTTGATTTGTTTGGACAACTGAAAACTTGGCGGTCCCTATTGCGGCCTTCTCTCTGTACAAACACAGCAACTCTGAGGGAGCAGAAAATTATTTTGACACTATAAAGCAGGCATTTCAGTTTTGTTGTGAAGATTTACTTGAGAAATTAGGCAGTGTGCTGTGCTTCCTCAGGTCCAGTCCCCTAGCACTCTTTTCTTCAGCCCACCTCCTCTCCTTTTCTGACTCCTCTTCCACATCCTTTTTCAACACAAACAGGGGTTTTACTTCACACCATCACTGTCTCCTCTTTTCTGCTGCTTTCTGTCCTACATCTCTAACAGTGTGGGCACTGAGACCCAAGTGACAACCCAAGCTGACTCAGACCACAGCTTCTCAGGTGTCCTTAAACTATGCTCCTAGTTCCAGAAGCCAGTAAAGGTATGCCAGGACTTGTGCATGTGGGCTGCAAATGCCTCACCTGTGACTCGATATGTCTCAGTAATTGGGAGATATTTTACAGCTTGCATAAATACAACAACTTTCAGACACATTTTATGGATGCCTAAGTCTAGAAAGCATTCCTCCCAGGTTAAGGTAAATGAACCTGACATTTTGCTTCCAGATTTTCAAGCAGAGATACCTACTGTGGTGTGCAGTTTTGCTAGCAGTTCATACTTATGCTCTCATCAGCCATTCTGTCACCACAACTGCACTCAGACTAAACCTTGGTGAAAATTTAGCTTCAGAGCAGTACCATTCTGAGCTGGTGGCACTCAGGGGTTTTTTTTGTAAGTGATGATAATGCTAGATTTACATATTATATATATAGTGCTTTTCTATATGTTATATTGTTGGCAAAGCAGACAACTACCTGCAAAACACATGGGAAAGGAGACAGCAGGAACCAAATGAGCAAGTTGGGTTTCAGAGCTTTCTTCTTCTCTACTTTGACATAGATAAATCTGTACACTTCATACCTCAGCACTGTCTTCCTACACTGAAGGGTCAAGCTGTGCTCCTGCTTTTATATTGCAAGGTCACAACGGACTTGTTTGCAAACACAATAAAACTTTACTGTTTCCCCCCTTCCCTATATAGACATTGCAATCAATATTGTCCTGAACTATAGAATGGCTACTTAAAAATTATCAGATCAACTGCTAGATAGCAGTACAGACTTAAAGGGGACAGACAGAATGAACCAGTTCATTTGTGCAGTCAACAGAACAGCTGCAATTACTGGTAAGAGGCTTTCCAAACAATTTCAATGCTTTACTTAAGAGGCTCCATTAACCAGACAGCTTAAAGATCTGGCTTCTCTTTCTTACCTATCTCCCCGAGTTCAAGGATTGAGCCTTAAATCATCCCACTAAAGCCACTGTGTAGATTTAGATTTAGAATACTGGATCCCAATTTCTGATTTTCCTCCAGTCCTGCTCTAAATGACCAGACAGATTTCCAGCTTTATATTGCCTTTACTCTGGGGAAGGAAATAGATACTTAAACCTAGAAAGCAGCATCACTGGAGTAGCAGCAGATGGAAGGGAAGTTTTGACCTGTTTCTCTTGTGTTCTGCTACCATCAATACTCTCCCTCAAGCCTTTTACTTCACATTTCAGACACACCTAACCTGATTTCGTTCGGGAAATTAACAGAAAACTCAATGTCCTGTGAGGCACACAGCTAACTCCTCTAACAGCTTGAATAGTGAACAGCAAAGTCCTCCTTCGAGCAAATGGACTAACCCTTTGTGTGTTCCCAGGTAGGAAATATATTAAAAGCACGGAAGGTCTTCATTACAGCTAAGCCAGTCTCCATGTTAGCAAATTTTAAAAAATTTTCTAGCTTCCTATCTTTATAACCAATTAAGCAGAGATACCCGCAGAACATATGCTACGTCTAGGTACATATTTTGGTACATATTTTAATTCAGTTACGTTACAAAAAAACAACCAACCAAAAAAAAATCTAAGCTTTGACTGTCATTGCTGCAGTTCAGAATTTAGTTGTTTGAGATTCTTTAACAGATACTGCAGAGAAAGTATTATTCAAGTAAATAAGTCAAGCTGAAAACTCAGTATCAAAATGATTGTCCTTAAAATTGAATCTAATGTTTTAAAAATAATGTCAAAGACTAATGTTTTAATTTTGGTAACAGGGTATGTTCTGAGATGTGTTAGGTGTTAAACAGACCACTCAAAAGCATGCTTACCACTACCTTATATCAACCCTGCTCTTCAAGGCACCTATCCTCAAGTACTTTTACTGAGGGGGATTTCGGCAAACTTGAGGAGAAAGGAAGCACTTCTGGAAGATACTTTCTGGAAGCAAGGAGCATACTTAGGAAACAGGACATACTTTAGATAATCATCCTTTCTGCTGAGAGAGCTCTTAGCTTATCTTGGTTTTACTGCTGTTTCACTGACTTGAAGTGCTTCACATCTCATACCAGCACACATTTCTTTTTTTTTCCTTTTACCAACTATAAGAAATTAAATAATTCTGAAAGGTACCGTGCAACTGCAAAGGATGGTACAAACAAAGCACATACACTTTAGCACTGCAACTGTGCTTGCTCTTTCTAATCAGCTTTTCACATGAAATAACAAATGCAGTTATTAATATGCATCTTGCAGTGCTGTATGTGGCCAAATAATTATATAATCCTTTGGCATAAATAATTTGCAGCATGTGAAACAGTATTTGGAGCGTATAATGCTCAGAAAAGATTTTTTTGTAGAGCAAGGAAGAGGCAGAAGTGGTACCTGTTGCCTTTTCTAACCAGCTGGTATCACCTCTGACTTCCTTTGACACTTGCCATAGACTCTAATGATCTTTGCACTCTCTATGGGGGCCCTACAGCTTTATTACTTGTTGTCATCAATTTTCATTCAAATCAGGGCTCAATTATAGTGCCGGGATGGCAGTTTTGCATCAGGAAGCCTTCTAACTCAAGCAGCAATAACAGTTTCTCTGAATTACTCCTGAAAGTTAGAGCTACTAAAAAGCTGAGACAATCATCCTTGGACAAGGACTTGCTAAGCATGCGAAATGTCCCACAGAGTAATTAGATTTGCATTAAATAATAGCATGCATTTCCCTGACACAAACTTCCTATAAAACCTTCACATCAGCATGGAGAGTTTGCTAAAAATAATTAGGTTAGCCAAAGATAGCAAGGTGGCGATTCTTACAGTTCTGTTGCTCTTAATGTGTTGGTTTTTTCTTAGTAATTTTCCTAGCAGCTGCTGCAGTGCTGTGTTTAGTATTTTAGTATGGAGAAGATATTGATATCACGTTGATGTTTTGGTAGTGTTTTTCCCAAGTCTGGGATTCTTCAGTTCTTCCTGTTCTGCCAGTGAATGCAGGTGCACAAGGAATGTAAACCAGAAGATAAGGAGGCTCCAACCCTTGCCCGAAACTGCAAATCAAAAAGGTAAGAGTCTGCCTGCTTGGACACATTAAAAAAAAAAAAAACCAAACCCAACAGTAAGATGTTAGAAGATTTCAGACCAAAAATCACTATTGGACTAAAAGACACATGCACAGTGCATGAAGAGTGGATGTATAGATTACAAGGGTATAATTGCTCAGGGATTTCTTTGTTTAGGGTCCCTCTTTTTGAAGACACCCAGCCTGGGCTGTCCTTGCTGCTGTACCTTTCAATTAAATTAATTATTTTATAAAATCCAATGCCTGAGACTCCGGTGCGGAAAACCTAGGATCCAGCCTGAAGGAGGATGAAGTGCACCCAAGAGTATACGTGTGTGTGTGGAATAGAAAGGGGCACCCATCAGCTCACTGCAGTTGCCCGCTGTGAAGGGACTCTGGTCTTAGCAGCTAAAGACTCCAGTGGCGTGTGTGCAACTCCTTGAACGGTGTGTGAATGCTCAGGCAGCGGCTTCTGCTTTAACAGTTCAGCACAGATATAGGTGCACCAGGCTTGAAATGCAAGAACAACAGAAGTCACAGTAAGTGCAGTGATATTAAATGTATGGTATTTAATCAAGACAGGGAACACTGACCAGCATGTGGCTGCATCACAACAGTTCAACTAGTTACTTCACCCCTCAAAATGCCTTGTTTTCAACATCGCTAACAATACGTATTCTGATTTTTATTTTGTGACTGGATTTGTCTTTCTTAGAATATTGCTGTACCAGACTGTCCTCTGATAGCAGTATGTAAAATCCAGACTAGGAACTCATTGCACTAGAAGCTGGACAGAGCAAAGCAAGTTCCTATCCTCCCCCCCCCCCCCCAAAACACACGTATGGTAGCTGCACTCACAATATAAGTACAGGTCAAACACACACAAAAACACTAACATCAGCACACACTTGCCTAAGTCATCCCATACAGACTCCAGATTCTGGTCTTCTCAGTGTTTAGAAGGACCAGCAGCAGTCGTAAGCAGGCACAGAGGGCTCTGACTGATATGAAGACATGATGAGATAGATAACTGCCCCAGCTCATTATCTCACCCCCAAACAACCTACCACTATGTAGAGAACCAAGCTGCTCCCAAAGTAGCAACATGAGCTACTGCAGTTTACAGACAGCACGTGAAGATAAATCAGCACCAGTTTCGCTTTACTTTATTCGTGTCAAAGTCTAGTTTCCAGTAAGTCCTGTATCAGTCCATTCTACCATAGGAACTCTTACAATGTGTCTTGGTTTTTGTATGTCAGAGACACAATCCCAAGAAATTGGTGCACTTGCAACTGCTTAGTTGACTTAAACACTCAGATGACTTAAATTCAGAGAGAACCCCTATTCCCGAGCATTGTGCTAACAGTCTTTTGCCAAGAGATAATGCCAGCAACAACTTAGTACCACTACTACCACTTTCCAATATTCAGCTTAGAACTGTAACTTTACTGCAGTGTTTTCAGATAGGACTGTGAAAACTTGCAGGCAGTGAGCGAATGCTTCAAGCGTTTGGTTTTACCCCTATCCAGAAAATAAAATAAATAATATATAAGCTGATGTCCTGGTGTGATTTTTTTTTACTTTTGGCATATGGTTGACTTCCTTTTTTTTAAATTACCCTCTCCAGATGAAAAGACTTCTATCACACGTTTTCTGACCGTACAAGAAAATTTCTCACAAAGAAAAGTCCACGGACTACCATGAACCTCTTACATGAAAGCAAGGTCCTTTTTGGAAGATCCCTATATCCAGTAAAACGTAATCCAACATTTCTAGAATTTCTTAAAAAGTACAAAGCTTCTGTTCTAAGAAACTTATAGTAATTGTATTCTGCCATGTATCTCCTAAAACTGAACAAGAAGAAAATCCAGAAACCCCTCAATATAAGCCTACAGCCCTGCACCGGCTTAAGTATTCTAGTCATTTTTTGCATAAATCATTCATCAAGGATCATACCCAGTTGTCAGCATAAAACTTTGCCATAGAAAGAATATTCATGACCACTTCCTCAGTTGATCTAAGTCAATCTGACTAACCACGGTGAAGCTATAAAAAGTTACACTGCTATAGATTAAATGTAGTTTTGGAGGCACACCTTAAGAGGGGAAACATCTCATACTTTCTTCCCCAAGTAGTTCACCTGGGAGAAAAACTGAATCCTCTTTATGATGTAGATCTGGGGAAGGGATTAAAGTAAACTCTTCTGTTCTGCAAAAGGTTACTTGCCTGTAACCTATTATGCTACATTAAAATTAGACACAATGGAGTCTGAGCACAAGATGATTGCTGTGTCAGTAACAAGCAAACTGTGGTAGGTGCCATTTCCAGGTGTTTTATAGTGCTACCTGCAAGACATATCCCTACCTTCCTTTGTAAGAGGTTCAGAGGAAGAGCAGCACACCACATTCCCAAGGAACAGCTCCAGTAGGCCAGGTTCAGAACTCAGCTCAGCAAAACTCACCATGCACTGGTTCTCATTCACAGGTTTACGGCAAGGCTAAGTTCCAAATCCAGACAAAACAGGCAGTTAATTTTCTTAGTTTGTTTTTAATAGCCTTTAGAGAAACCAGGTAAGATCATGGTACCGTTAAAATGACCAGTATATACTAGGATGCTTGTCCCTTTAAACTACGTAATCTGTGTAGACCAGATGAACAGTGGAATGGCTCACTGGCTTCTACTCACATGCTGTAAAACTGGAAGGTTCAGAGCATGCTTTTTTTTTTTTTTTAACACATCTGAGGAAATCTAACCTCCACAAGCTGGTACAGTAGGCTTCTGCTGCCTCACACGTGCTAATCTGAGATCATTGAATACAGGTTCCATTTCCAGCTGAGTCTCTGAAGCCTTTGTTTTTAAAAATAAAACACTTACTGGAGAGAAGTGAAGAAACCACTAAATTGCTACAGAGTAATTACATGAGAGGCCAGATGAAGATACCTCTTATGATGAATTTTGCCAATCAGATAAAAATATAGAACTTAATTTTCATTTTAATACTGGTCAAACTGTGGCTTGATTGCCTAATTACAAAGTCTAAATGCTGAAGAATGCTATGGTTGATGTAAGCAGTTTTTCCTTAAAATAATCATGCATTTCCTTAAGACCTCAGTACAAGCTTACTGAAATATTTTAGAAGTTTCAAAAAGTGGATATAAGTAATGTAATTCTCTTCACTATCTAGTTAAGTAGATACTGTATTTGAAAAACTTGCAAACATTCTGGATGTGTATTTTCTAGTTTTGTTTTTCCCTTCCTGGACATCACATTTGAATGCTAAGCTTTTTTCCCTTTAGTGCATCTTTCTGATATCATACAAAGGACAGAAAGAATGTGCTTTAAATTCACATATGCATCTCATCTGAAAGCAGAAAAAAATGTGTTTTTCATTTTGGATTCATTTACAGTTACAGTGTATACCTAATGAAAAATGTAACATGCAGTAATATTAAAAGTCTGATTCTATTTGACTCTTCTTCTGTAATGTTAAAATATGAGGTCATCAAATCATACTTTATTTGTCAATTTTCACGGGAACTACTGCCACTCAAAGGACACCCTAACCATCCAAAGAGAAGTGTAAGCAATGCGGCATCGTCAGACACAGGTCTCTGTGATGCATGGTCTGAGTTTGCTACAGGAACCACTCACACTCTCTGCCTTGCCACCAATCTCAGAAGCTTTCCATCACTGAAGATACCATTAAAAATAAGCAGTGTTTAAATGAATGTTTTTTCCAACAAAAAGATACTTAACTGAGATTTGAACTTTCTGCCGGACCTATTCCCGTCACCGTTTCACTCAGCAAAAATTCAAGTGTTACAATAAGAGCAAGACATCCCATTATGATTTTTTAGATAGAACCAATGTAGTAAAATGTCCTGAGTGACTTATTTACAGTATGAAACACCAAAGTCCTGAAATTATTTTACTTTCACTTGGAGTCATAAGAATTCAAAAAGGATTCCCAGTTTGTCTTCCACAAATTATTTGCCATTTGATAGAAACATGAGAGAACTCAGACACCAGCAAAAGCTACAACAGGTTTCTAACAGGAGCCCCTTGCTTTCTGGGAAAAGTCTAGCCTAGTTTCCCCTCCATTCCTTGTCAGTGAAATAAATATGTTTCAAGCACAGAACAGAAAGCTCTTAACTCTCTTCTGTGGCTGGGTGTGGTTATTATCACTACTCCTACAGATCATTGTGAATTATCTTACTGTCCATTGAAACTAGGATACTGCAGGTCTCTCCACATACAGTGAAAAACAGTCCTTAACGAAGAGCTTACATAAAGAGGCAAAACTGCAGCATTGAAGAGAAACAGAATAGACTACAGTATTTCAGTTGGAAGGGACTCAACAACAATCATTCAGTCCAGCTGTCTGACCAATTCAGGGCAAGTCAAGTTAAAGCATGTTATTAAGAGCATTGTCCAAATGCCTCTTAAGCACCAAGAAGCTTGGGGCACAGACCACCACTGTTTCAGTGTCAACGACCCTCTCATTAAACACCATCCTTATTTCAGGTTAAATAATTGGGCACAAACAGATTAAGTGACAAATCTGCAATGAAACTCAAGTGTCTAATATTCATTAAATTCCAATAGGAGCCATGTGTCTAAGTCCTTTTATTGGCCTTGGACTGCATGCTCCAGGTCACACAGACTGTCACAGAGTTAGGTCACACTAATGCTGTCCAAGTCTTTCTATAGCACATTAACCACACAGAATCATCCTTGTGTTTGTATATATAACCTCAACAATTGTTTCAGTGCCATAAAAGAAGGGTATAGGATACAGGTTGAATCCACTTCTGAAGGATCCCAAAATCCCAACTAAGATTACGTTTTCTAAGTGTGTAACTTCCTATTCAGTCCAGAGCTGTAGGACTCTTCAGTGCCATAGATGCCTGAACTGATCATGACCTGAATTTCTTCCAACTACAGAGAATCACAAACCTACAGCAAGTGTTCCTACACGACAGCAAAGGTAGCTGCTGCCAGAAGAGTGTACACACTGTCCTGTTGGCTTACCTTTGATTTCCAATTTCTATGCTGTGATTATCTATAAGGCTTTCGTTTTGCAAAGACCACAGATCTACAAGTAATCGTTGTCCAAACCCAGTAAAAAATTCAAGCCTAAATGACTAACTAGGACCATGTAAGTTGGATTTGATTGACCACTATTTTTAAGACACTGAAAAGAAGGCTATAGTCTGCCAAACTCTTTAAACACCTGAAGCTAGAGCTCCTGTAATTAACAGAAAACTAACCCATACTTTCTATATATCGCCATCAAGTGGAGTGAAACATAGTATTACTGCAGCCTAAAGCCTGAAAAAAACCAAACCAACCCACGCTGTTAAAAAAGGCTTTGCAAAAACTTAAGTTTGGTCTCAGATTACCAATGAAACACAGGTCCAAGTGCCTGTGTTACTTCCAGAACAGAATGATACAAACACCACCACTGAACACGTTCATCACATTGGCTGGTTAAAGACAAGGGTCCAGGGGAAATAAATCATCCAGCTGGTCTGAGTGGTTTTCAGTATCTTCTTCTCCCTAAAGGTGAGTGACAGTTTCCCAAAAGACATGCTCTTTCCTGAATTTTTGCAACTAAATCCTTTCAGAACTGACACTGAAAAAGAACGGGGCAGAGGGAGAGGAAAAAACTGGTCTTTACTGGCAGGAACAATGCACTTGACAAAGAGTATAGCTTTAAATTCCTACTCTTTGCGGTTTTTATTTGCACGATCTGCTAGGACTCTACTTCTGGTTCATCTCTTGCTTCAACTGTTTGCTTCCTCAGTCTCAGGGAAGTGAGAAACAGCTACAGTAGAGCTGACCACGATCCTTTTGCAAGCATTTTGGAACCCTCATGCTTCTTGGGATGCAGCTCACCTGTGCTCAGCAATAGTGTTCATCACTGTGCTATGAGCAGTAACTCATTCATCATTACATCTGGTGTCTATTAAAGTGGTTTACCACATAATGTGGGGAAAAGAAAGTGAGAATTTTTCAGGCTGTCAATCATTAGTATTTGCAAAAATGAGCAACTAACACACAATGAAGGCTAGGCAAATAGGACCTGATGAAGACCTCCTTCAGAAAGGCATTTCAGAATCCTTAGTTGAATCCTAAATATATTTTAAATCATTTGCATTATATGGTTGTGTTCTCTGGGTGGACATTTAAGACCCAGTTATAACAACGTTTGTATTTTTCCCTGAAGCTGGCATTTTTTCAGCAAGGCTGTAGGTGGCAGTAGCTCTACAGTTATTTATTTTTCCTGGTTCCCTCTTGGAAACAATTTTAGCCATAAAAACAAAACAAACAAAAACAACAAACAAAAACGCCTACACACAAAAAAACCAGGCAAAAAAACAATGAAATATTCCTCCTTCTTGTGGTGGGAGGACAGGCAGAATCAGGAGAAAAAAGCAACATCCTTCCTCTGCTTGCAAAATTCTAGGATGAAAATGTTCTAATTTCCAAAGATTTCCCCTCTTCTCCCTCAGGAATTAAATCAGGTTCTGGGTCTAAAAGAGTAGAGTTAATGCTCTTCAGGGCATGAAAGAATTCATCTTTCTCAGGGCAGAGAGATAAATTGTAATTTCTTAAGAACATAATTTATAGTTGGATTTTTAGTAGTTACATGGGCTTATTTTGATGTCTAAAAGCAAAACTGTGCAGTTTTCCCTTACAAGTATATCATTCTACTTTGTATCTTTTTAATATTGAACAAGTGGCAAGAGCTAAAAAAGGAATTTAAAAAAAAAAAAAATCACTTCAACCCATAAAATTTAGTTTTATGGATTGTGATTCAATATTCAGGGCAAAGACAGTGAGAAACCCAGATCAGTGGTAAAACCCAGACAGTATATACTTGTGAGACTCTGCTTGCCACAGCACTGGAGCTAGTAAGACCAGATTATACTTAAATTAAATCTTTTCTAAGTTACTTAATACAGTTTAATACAGTTAAATTTTTAATACAGTCAAGATGCAATTTTTGTGCAGGTAGTTATATAAAGAACATTATGGTTGTGATATCAGATACTCAGCCACAAGAATGTCAGCATTTAGGTAGGTTATATATCCTTATTTCATGTAACAACACCTGTATCTTATCCAACTACACCATGACTGACTTTATCTACAGGATATAATCTTTTATTCCTCCCCCTCTCCAACTCACTGTTCACCAAATGAGCAACGATAGCTTGTTTTATTTTCCTTACTCTACATGTATTCCCATACCTTGTTTAGTGAAACCTACTGGAATTTCAGCTGGAGGCAGTGTTGATTTGCCCATGCTCTTTTTTTTCCCCCTCCTTTATGTTACTCTTCCCTGAAATAAACAATAATAAAAATGCTAACATTACTAGATACAGCCTCATAATCACCTTTTGAGTTAGTCCTCCCCTGCCAAACAGGGGATGAGGCCAAAGCACAGCAAGATTGGAAGTTACAGCCTAGCTATATGTAGCTCTAATACTATAGCAGCAACGGCTTCCCTCCCTTCCATACATACACGCTATACTCTTCATAAAGCATTGTTGTTGGGTTTTAAGTATGTTAGGCTTAGGATCAATGTCTTTTATGAAGATATCATTGATTTATTCTGTTAAAAATTTGAACTAATCTTGAGAGCAGGGTTTTAGGGACTGTTCAGCTGTTAAAACCAGTTTTATATTAAAACACAAGGAAAAACAATACAGCAAACAAAATAAACGGATCTTACCACAAATATGACAACAGCTGCCGATGCTGGACACTTGTATCCGTACTGGCAAAAGTGAAATGGTTTGCATCAAATTGTAATGAACACACTATGCACTCAGCACTGAAGCTAGCTCTCATACCTGTAAACAAGACTGTCACGTACGCAGTAAAGAAAGAAATCTCTGATTCTCTTTACCCTCAGCACTAATTTTATCTGTACAAGTTACTACCTACTCTATGAGCGATACAATTAATTATACAGTGAATCCAACCGGTGGATTGCAGATCTCATAAACCTATTGCATTTGATGTTCTCTAACTAGTAACTAACATTATGGAGAAATTTTAGGTCTTTAAGAGTGTAATATTGGTTTGATAATAAACATCCATTTCAGATCAATAAAAACAGATGAACTTACTTGGAAGAGCTATGAAGGAACTCTTTGGCCTTTGTTTTCTTAAAGAGTTTAAAAGTCTTTCTGTATAAGCTGATGAAAGAAACACAATGGTACAACTTTGGCTACAGCCCAGTTTGTGGGTAGTGGATCACATCCTAGAGTGTCCTGACCCCACAGCAAATGAAAATCAAGATATGTTAGCTTCTACCATATTGGTTTCTGTGGTGGGGAAGAATTTGGGCCTGTCCTCATTTGAAGCAATTGGAGGACCAGGATCCCTAGGCATGGTGTGGCAGGCACTTACTATAACCTCTCACATTTTACGTAGCCGCTTTCCAATAACTTTCAAACTTTCTTTCTGATGTTGTTTTCTCAGCTGGATGTTGAAGCTCACTCTGCAAATCTGACTGGCACCGCATGCAATGTTAAGCACATTTCAGAAAATGACGTATGGAGGTTCTGCTTTGTGGTTTTCTACATCACAGCCTACACTTGACTGCATAAAACTTACGCGTTTTACCACAACAGTCAGTTCCTCTCTAGCATTTCTCAAAAGCCTGTCCATATAACTGGGAACAAGACCCCCTACCCTTGCACCATACAGACAAGCCACAATAAAGTATTTTCTGGTCTCCCAAAGTCAGTTATCCGTTTTCCCCAACAAGCAGAACATCACATCAGTTTGCATTGTGTTGCTCCTGCTATCACCCAATATCCCATCAACTCACTTAGTTACACTGCTCTGCTCTTTTTCTAGGCTGAGGCTTTCGCTGGACACAAGCTTGCTGCGCTTTTCGCCAGCGCTCACTTCTGGTGACTCCTGTTGAGAAGCAGCCCAAAAACACTAGCAGGGTAAAGACAATCTCTTCTAGTAGCCAGGCTCACAATTTTACATTCCGTCCACAGAACCTAGCCTTAAATCCCTCAGGAACTTAAATACATTCCTACCCACAAAATCACAAAGTACATGAGTTCTTCAGAAACAAAGAAGCTTTGCAAAAGATTTCTCATCACACCACACTTCTGTTAAAAAAAAAAAGCCATTTACAGCTCTTGAGGGAGAAGAAAAAAAAAAGAACACAGCCCCTAAAAACAAGCACCTTTACTTCAGACTCACCCTGTTGTTAAATGCCTCAAAGATTACATATGTAGCAAAAAACCCCAGGATATTTTCTGTTATCACTATCTTCCTGATAAACCTACACACTGTAGCAGCTAGAGAGAACTATGTTTTCAACTCCTATTAGTGCTCTTCAGGTTCTCTGTCATGTGACTCCTTAAGTAGCCTCCTATCAGGTGATGAGATCTTCATCAGGTGGCTTGAGTACCAATATGCCTCTGCTGGTATCCCCAAGCACGCTGTTTCTTCTCTGTGGTAATCTATTTAATGTTTAAAAAGCTGTTATTTTAAGAGTAATTTCCTTAGCTCTGTGACCTGTTTGTACTATGGTTCTTTGGCATTTAGTTCTGCTGCGGAAAACCTGCAGGCAGAGTAGTGTACCCAGTTGCCTGTGTGGGTTAGTGTTTAATGCAAAGGATTAGATGGAAATCCACTGGGGATTTTTTTGTTTGTTCTGTATCAAGTTTGTCTCCTTTCTTGTGCGGCCAAGACAGATACTGATAAATCTTGACTCCATTTACTCAGAATTTCCTCTGTCTTCATTAAACAAGTCTAGATTGATGTAGAAATCTGCCATGCTGCCTAGGGTTTTTTAGATATATTTCGGCAAGTCTGGAGATTCCAGAGCTGCTGTTCACAGCTCAGGAGTACTTCCCTAACAAATGTCTGACATGAATATTACCAAATCTGGAAACTTTGGAAATTGTTGAAATTTTCAAATGCCTTTTAAGCTAGATGATAAAAACAGAATACATCTATTTCTTATATGAATTTCAGGGCAGGACTAAGTTTTGGGTGGTTGCCATGAATTAGATGTGACTTTTCTGTATGCCCCACTCTCATTTTATTTCCGTTGTGTCTGTTCTTTAGTGTATCTTTCAAGTATTTCCATGTAAGCCAAAGTGAACAAGATTTAGAACTCAAAATCAGTGGGAACTTACCTTTCTAGAAATGGCCAGTGAGAATTTGGAAAAGTATTCTGTCAATTGCACATTTTTTTAAATAGAGTCTAGCTCAGGCCCTTATAGCAGTCTTGGCACAGAAGCACACGCAGGAGTTAAAAGGAGTCAGAACTGATTTTTTTAACTTTTTTTCACGATGATATGGCTTTGATATATGCAAGGAAAAAAGGCATTTTGCATAGCTATTAAGAGAATTTAATAACAAACATAATAAATCTAAATAGCTGTTTTTTTCTGTTAAGAGGTAAAGTGACGAAACAGAAATGCTTGTGGTTGGTTTTGGCCCCTGGGTAAAGAACTGTAACAGGTTTGGGCATGCACTGCTTGTGATCAGGCTTCTCTACCGAAATCTCTGACCTGTCTTGTTAAAGGCATGAATCACAGTCTGAGAAATGCTGCTGGAATCCTCAGAAAACCATGAGGCTTCTGACAGTTAGAGATGACAGAATCCTCATTCGCTGTGCTACTTGATTATTTCATGACTTTACAGTATTTAATGAGTCATGCATATATTTTCTATTGGGGGAGGGGAGACCACCAATGACTTCAGAAATATTTTTCTTCTAAAAAGCTTGAGGATGAGAATTCTGGTGCCTGACAGTTTGAGGTCATATCGGATGAAAGTTAGTGGGGGTGGACTTCTTATGTAGGTCATCGTGACAAAAGGTGTCAAGAGTTTTATAGCTCAGTAGTCCAGTTTTCGGGTTTACCTTCCTGCTCAGCGTTTCTGTTTCAATTTGTGCTGTTCATAAGCAGAGCATCTTTTAGAGAGGGAATCACCAGCTCCATTTTCAGGGAGCCAGTATTTTTCAGCTAGAGAAGCTGTTTATGTGATTTTGTCACACAAAATATTGATAAAGAGTGGAAGATGAGTCATACATACTTTGATTAAATCTCGCCCTGTCTCTTCCAGTTTCGAGTTTATTGAAGACTCTTTCAAGGTTTTAAAGCCACTCTTCTAAAAGGCACAGCTTAATGAAACTATTGGCAGATCAGGAGACAGACTTGTGGCAGCTATTCAGTTTTAATGCTTCACACAACAGGTGTTTCACACAGCCAGAAAAATCACACTACTCCATGTCAGTGGAGGACCAAAATAAGTGTTTTGCTATCTGAGTCAGCAAAACCAGGATTTGCAGATTTATTTGCTTGATATGCTGCTCACTTTTTTGCAAAGTGGAAAATAAATTAAGGGTTATATGCAATATAGAACAAGAGCCGGTCACTGGCTGTTACCTGTATTTTAGCTCTTCCCACTCTTTCTCCAGCCTTTAACATAAATGGTCACAGTTTCTCTTTTCTGAAGTTACACTGGAAGTCTACATAGAGAACCTAGATTCTCAGACTTCTGCTCTAACCATAGGTTTGTCTTTATTTTATGAATGGGGTTGATTATATTACTACTAATAATAATCTATTGATAAGAACGTCTTATTAAGAAGAGATTGTTTTCAGTTTATGATTTAAGCAAGATTTATTTGCTTTACATGAAAGGTGCTACTACAGAGCATCTGTATCAAGCGGAGTTTTTAGGATGGGGCTGCTCTAGAGAAGTGTATGTTAAAGAGACCACTTTCCATAGGGCCTCCATGAATTTCCTGGCAAAAGCTGGCAGGATTGTAAAAAACAAGCAGGTAACTGCTGGAAGAAACAAGATTATATCCTTAATCCTCACCAGGCTGTAATGTCTCCGCTTCTGTGCCAAAGTTCCTGTGTGATGCTAGTCACATCAGTTAAACCAAACTTTTCACAGGTAGTCAGTGTTCCTCATTTTCTGGGTGCTTGACTTGGACACTGAAGTCTGATTGCAGAAGTACTAAAAACACTCACATCTGCAACTGAAATGAACAGGGGCAAATGTTCTGAAAATAGCAAGTACTATACCAGGGTGTCCAACTTTTCTAGTCAGGCAGGTACGGTAGTATCATCCGATGACAGATGAGTTTCTTCTAATGGCACAACCACCTCCTCCAAGTATTCTTATAGGATGGAGCAAGACAAAGTGGGCTCCAGGGCTACATGAATTGTCCCAGTATGGGACATACATATTGTACGTGACAATGTGGGCATATTCACTTATCTAGTGATAAGAACTGTTGAGAAAATGAGACTCTCAGTGTTTCAGACACATCCTAACATTCATATTTTCAATCTTCATTTCTTTAGGCTTTTGTTTTGTATCCTTAGAATAAGAATAGCATTTTGTAACAATAAAATCATTCTAACCTGTCTAGACCACTGTCAGAACTCCAGCAGACTCAGCTGGACCTACCCAGAAGCATTCACAAAGTCACCAGGACACCTACTTTACCTTCTTGCAGACCAATATACAGCTTGCAAAGCTACGTCTGGCTTCAAGAAAATGAACATGAACAGTTTGGCAGATGCTGTCCAGCCTTACTATATACAAGAACATGAGCCCACTGTCAGAATGCTTTCCAAGTCTGCAGAGAAGGCAGATCCTTGGCCTCAGCTCCAACTGAGCTCCTCCCTCAGCTGCCAACCCTACACCCAGGTAGGTCAACAAGAGTTTGCTGTTGATCTGAATACAAGCAGCACTGAGTTCTCACTATGCTATCTAAGGGAGTGTCTTTGGGTGCAGCCAATTGTTGGCAGCACAGTCCTTAAAGCTGGGAAGAGCTGTTGTAAATACACCCAAGGGCTTAAACAGTAGTCTCATATTCTTATTTGGACGTCTAGATAAACAGCAACATTTGAAGACTTTGCAATTCCATTTCCCTGCCCTCAGGTGAGAAAAGTCACATGCACTTTCAGCAGTGCAGAGACCCTGAGCCTCTACAAGTACACGTTGGTAATGTGTTTACAGCACTGTGTGGGGATTCTTAGCCTTGAAAGCAAGGCACGCCATGCAAGCACGACAGCATCCAAGAAAACGTGCTTAGGAACAGCAATATAATTGCATAGTCATACTGGTTTCTGGCTTTAGTGCCAAGATGTTTATTTATAGCTTAAAAGCCTCTGCACCATGCTCTTACACAGTTAAAGAAAGAATAAAAGACTCTGTGCCATTATCACCCAGGCTTCAGCTTCCAATCAGTAAATCAAGAGGGGAACTGAGAAAGAAACTAGAATAAGGAGAACACTCTGCTTCCTCCACTACTATCACTCAGTGTTTTTCTTGTGTTGAGTAGCAACCAGACTGAGGTCCTCTCTCTTTTTCTGAAACCCTGCTCTGTCACAGGGCTTTTTCTTGTTACGGCATATACTCTTGTCTGTTGCATCAACCTCAGCCTGTTGCACCTTATCACAATCTTAGATAGCACCTGTACTGTTTCTGATGTTGTAGCTTTAAGTACAGAATACTTTCCTTAAAAAGGTTTCTAGTCCTCACAGCTCTGGAGCAAAGGTAGAGAACACAAGCTTTTACGGAACCAGATCCATGTGATAACTTGCTTTTCCTTCTGCCCTCCAAATATTCTTTTATAGTCTTGTATTTTTAGAAAGCCTGATCCATTACAGTAGTGATTTGTTGTGACTCATCACTGACTGTTGTTAACCCCTGATCATAACAAAATTATAAAGTCCCATAAACCCTCAGGATTTTCCTAAAGAGAATCACATTGATTTAAAATATACCATTTGAATGCTGATACTTTGGGGTTTTAAACATAGGTTTTAAACATAAGTTTTAAGTTTTCATCAAAACCTGATAGAAAACTAGCCATATAATCAGAGATTCTAGGACTGGAATTTTAAGGAGAATATCACAAATTATGGTAAAGGCTTAAAACTTGCAACAGAAACAGTTCAGGAAATCAGTACTTCTACCAGTAGTTGAGCAGAAGACTTAAATGACTCACTGCATGAGCTCAAACAGCAAGGAGAGTGCCGCTTTGTGCTTCCATAGTCTGTTTTCCACTATATATTTAGATGTTTAAAGTTCTGCAGCAGAGGAAATCTCTTCCCTATATATTTGTACAGTGCTTAGCTGTCTGGAACTTGTTTCCTCTACTGGGGCCTTAAAGAGCTGCTACAGCATAGCCATAGCAGTAATACAGTGTCAAGTTAACTAAATTCTGCTTTCTCTACAGAGTTAATGTTGGTCCCATTCAGTACACCTGTCCCAAAATGACCTCAGAAATTGAACTGAGCATTTATTTAAATAAAGTCACTATTAACGAAACAAAGTGACAAACACAACAAGAATCAAACAGCTGTTCTTGTTTGCCTTAGCTAACGGTGAAAGATTGCTGAGGCTGTAAAGCTGAAGTCATGAAATGGGAAGAACTTACATCTCTTGTGAAAACAATTGCGTGCCTGAACTGAGTTCTGATGGGTGTAATCAGATAAAAGTTGGAAGTACATATAATTCAGATATGAAAAATAGTATGAAAAGAAACCGACCCAGGGAGGGTAGGTGGGAAGAGAAGGGAGTAAATGCAGTGGACTGGTAAGAACCTGCTGTCACTGAACTCAAATGGCAAAACCCCATCCCTCTGCCTTCAGTGGCCGGCCACGGTGTTAGGCAGCTGAGCAACAGAAGAGTGAATAACTCAAAATCTGTACTAGGTCCAGACTCTGAAGAATTTACTGCTAGATCATTAGATTTATTACCAGAAAGCACAACTCTGAATTGTGATTCCACTTGCTGTAGCAATTTGCCTTTGGCTCTAAGGTGCATGTCCTTCACATTGTTACACTGCTACATACCACTAATGGTCCTCTAAATAGTTTCTATAAACATAACCGTTTATATTCTGAGAATACACATGCATGCTATTGTACTCTTACACAGCTCAACCTCTACACCCGGACTGGTAAGTAGGACCAGCCTCGGCAATACTTTTGGAGCAGTCTGTACCTTTCACATGAGGCAGCTTCTGGGCCCAGGCGAGCTGGCCAGCTAACAACTTCTCACAGTGCTCTGGGTGGCTCTCCATTGAGAGCAACCACCTCGCCTCAAGTACACACAGAATATATTAACCCACCATTTTCAGTGTAATGATAGATTTGCTGTGAAATGCTCCTTGCTATCTGCCAGTGTAAAAGAAAGAAAGGAAGGAGGCCTGGCATTACACAGCCAAACTGAGGGGAGGCTAGGTTAACCATTCCAAAAATGATATACATAAAGTTGCCTTCTCTGCTTGGTTCTTTCTGTGCCTTTAAGTGATATGGTATACTGTATCATTGCTATAAATGTTGAATGAAAACAAAGCAGGTGATGTCAGAGCTGAAGTTGTTATCATAACACCAAATGTGTTTATGCCTAGATTTATTTTCTAAATAATTGGAAGATAAAAGTAGACTCATAACTGTACCTATCAACTACTAATGCAAGAAAACCATAGGGCTTGGAAGAGAAAATACAGAAACTGCAACGTGATCCATTCCAGCCATCCCTTCCATCCATTCAGATCTTCTCCCCGCTCAGAGCACAGGACCAAGCTAATCTGTTATTTACCTCTATCTTTATCTCATGCACAAAAGTTAGCTATCACATACAAATACAAGTTCACTCACACTACGATTTAGGTTGTTCAGATTAGTGCTTATCCTTAGTAACACTCTATTCAAGGTTTCATGATCACTTCTGTATTTTTTTTATAATTCTTTAATCTTCCTTTTCTTGTTTACTTCTAGCTCTCTCCAAAGGTTCCCCTTTCTCTATTAATTATACACATCAGTCAGGTCTATAGCCTCATCTTGTTGAGGTTGTCTTATTTAAGCCTACTAAATCTATTCCCCCCTCCCCAACAACTATTCACTCCTGAAATGTTCTCTTGCTTCAGCTCTGGCACTTCTACCCAATCCACTAGAAATTTAGTCTCTTAGCATAGTTACAGATCTGAACCACTTCGTACGTAATATGTGATCCCATATCTGATTTGTGGTTGTGTAGGAAGCAAATGAAAGGTGCATTTGGGATACAGCCTGTGTAACTACAGGAGACACTACACTGTTCTGAGTTTTTCCAGGTGCTGATGAGATACATCATGAATTGAGGCAAGGTCATCATCCAGCAGAAAACAGTGGAGATGACAGAAAGTACTTCTCAGGGATGCTGCAATATGGAGATTCAGCAGCATCATTGAACTCTAGACTCTGCACTAGTTGCAGTTCAAATTGGTTGGCTTTGCATATGTACTTTGGCTATTAAGAGATTTTTTTAAACGGCTTCTATTGTCTACTTCATTAGAGCTCAATATACATTCTGCCTGAGAATACAGCACCGTCTTAAAAATATGTGTGTTTTTTAAGCATACTGTCTTCTTGTGTTCCTGGTGGATTCAAATTACAGGAGATAATGGCAACGCCAACAGCAAATGTTGGCTTAACATTGGTAACATCTATGAGGACTGGAGTGTAAGACAATCACTGGCTACCATCCAAGGCAAATCAGGTTTTAAATTAGAACTTCCGGATAACAAAGAAATAATAGATTAACCAGAAGGCGATTTGGATAGTATGGCCTAGCAGGCCAATGAAGACAGGCAGTTGAAAGCTTTAAAAGGAAGTTATCTCTCAGTAGCCATTTAAGACTTTCCCTCATCTCTTCCTGTTTTAGTATCAAAGTTACTAGGTCAAAGGGAATAAAAAAATCCTGTCCTGATTCCAATTAATACCTCAGAAATGGGCAAAAAATACAGTAGGAAACTGCGACAATTTTTTTTTTCCAATTCAGGCATACCATTTAAAGAGTGATTATTTTAAAAAGCTCTAGCAGTCTTACATGTTTATCTATTTTCAGACACTCATGGAGAAATAAAGCTTCATTTTCAGAAATAACACTTTGTTCCTGAGGAGAAACAGTATTACAGGATTAAAAAGGCTTCTGACTTTGGAGAGGGAACTGTACTCCCAGAGCACACCTAGCAGAGAACAGATGCAGCTCCTAGATTGCATTTACATATCAGGAAACTTAAACGTACACAACCTCACTAAGGTGAGACAGCCTAGGTGAGTCTACAACTAGAAAGTCTTCCCTATCATACACCTCCCAAGCTACCAGAGACTGTAACACGCTAGAAACATTTCACATCTCTCTCAGCTTAGCAACATGAGTGTTTGAGCCTTTGGGTTCAGCTTTAATCACCTGCTCTTCATTTGTGAGCTGTGTTCAGGTACTGAAGTATCTCGACAGTAATAGTGCACACCTGTGTTATCCAGGAAAGAGGTACCACTTTATCACTGCAAACCACTCACACCTGAGTCTATATTAGCTGCCTAATTTCCCTAGTGGGTGGAAACAGTATTAGAGAAGTAATTGCTCCTTTGGCTCTTCAGGGGAGAGTTCTGTGCTTTAAAGCACTTCATTTATCTAGAGTATCCTGTGAGGATAATTTTACCAAACTGTGGTCTTACAGCCTGGCACTATTGTAGGTTTCAGTAGAAATAACTTTTCTGGTATGGTGTTAAGTTATAAGAAAGACAAATTTATGTTTTAAATATAATTGTGAAGAGTATTTTCTTTTAAATCCTACATGTTTGTGGAAGCTAAGATTTCACAGGAAAAGCTAAGCCTGAGTACTTGATAACGCATCCTTTTAAAATAAATCCACCAGGTAAGTCTCCTTAAGTTTTGGATCTTTTCCACCTTGTCTGATTTCCTGGTACTTGTTCGTACAAGTTTTGCCCTGTGAGCACGCCTTTGACTAGCTGTGACATGGCACCTTCCCCTTCTAATGAATCTTATTTTGAAACTTCTTGTATTTTAAATCTATCTAGATCCTCTTCTTAAAGGGCTTTGGGCCGATTCTCTCCTCACTTGTTCCCACAGAAAGGATAATGGGTCTTGAGGGTCCAGAAAGTAGCCCCACTTAATAAGGAAAAACATGTTTTACTCAAAAAGACCAAGTCATTCTCAGTTCCCAGGTTGGACTGGGAAGAGAATGGGGGAATGTATTTTTAGAACTGCATCACAAAGCATGAGTGGCAATGTAAATAAAAGAAATAACTTCATATATATATATGTGTAATGTGTATGAGATTTCAGTTCTTCTATCAGGAGACAGAGAAAATCCCTTGTGTTTCCAAGCTCCCTTTCGCAGTCTCAGCATTAATTTTATAATGGGTATATCTTTGTTCCAACCCAGAGATGGAGCACAAAGCATAACATCTGAATCTGCTTCCCTTTTCAGGAATTGAATCAGCTGCCATCTGGATAGACTGCAAGTGCTCAGCAGCATAGTCTCCTTCTATGATATGACTGGACTATCTATATGCTGCTAGAGATAAGGCTGTAGTGCTTCTCTGCTAGAAATACCCCTTTATCCTTGCCCCAGTCAAAATACAACTTATGATTTGACCCTGTTTCTTTTGAATCCATTTTTGCTCTAGATGACAGTTCCTTGCTTCAGTACAAGAAGCAACAGTTGTATCATTGTATTAATTTATAGGGTTGGGTGTTTAAATGATTCTTATAAATTAGGATTTTTGTTAGTCTTATTCAACTCTGAGATAAATAATTAGCAACATTCCACCTCATGTGGCCCTAGCGTAACAAAATTCCCCACAGGTGGTTTTCAGGTGCATCACGGAATTTCTGGGCTAACACACACCAGACAAGCCATGTTGGCTGCTGATTTAAGATGCTCTTCACCCTTAGCAAACCAGATATTTAAGCCTCGGCATAAAGATGTTTGAGCTTAAATGTTTCACGTATTTGTGACCATTAAATGTGGTGCTAGCTGACGTACTTCGGCCTTGCTTAAATGTGTCTGGGATGCTTGGTTACAGTACTACAAACTTGGATTTCAGTATTAAGACCAGAATATTATTGATGGCTGACACTACTTAATAGAAGTTAACTGACCTGGGAGTTTGCTCTGCCAGCAGCTGTAGGAATCCACAGAAAAACTGGCTCTGTGTAGCCTGTACTCTCTGCTCAGTGCTGTTTTCAGACATCAGGTGGTAGTCCATCAGTAAACCTCCTCTTACTAAGTGCCCAGAAGAGGCAGCCAACAGCCAGGCACTGTGGAAGTGGGTTTAAATTCACTTTATCCACGGTCTCTCTTCCCTTCGAAACTTTTTAGGGGTCAAGCAGCGAGAAAACAGGCGGGCAGCCGCCAGGTCGAGCCTGGCTGCCTGGGAACATCGCTGTGAGCAAGGCAACACGAAAAACGACAGGATTACTCTTGTGGCGGCGGTAATGTACCCCATATTCACGCGGCTTCCTCCAGGCCGGAGGGCCCGTCCCTGCCAGAGGACTTTCGTCGACAACGGGCAGGCGGCAGGACGCTTCCTCGGCTCCGCGCTGCCCTGCTCGCCCCGCCGCAGTCCTGCCTCGCCATCCCGGGGCGGGTTTTTTCCTCAGCTCTGAGGTGGCGGGCGGCGCTGAGGGGGCCCCGGTGGAGCTAGGAGCTGGATGGGCTTCCCCCTCGCGCCCCCCTCAGCGGTCCCGCCCTCAACGGCCGCTCGCGCCCCCTCAGCGGTC
>JAHREE010000245.1:26698301-26814093 GCA_033628505.1 Tringa tobata
GGGTTCGCGGCCGGGCGGCTGTCGGTGTCCTTACTTTGGGTGGGGCTTGCCAAGCGTCACCGTATCGAGAAAGTGTCACGGTACAGAGAAAGGCAAAGTTGTAAAGTTTGTAAATAGTGAGGTTTTTAAAGACGTTTTGGCAGTAAACGATGAAACCGAAAAGTTCACGCCACGGCAAGGAGTATTTTTAGGCTGAGTGTTCTGCTACATTTGACCTTAAAAACCAAGAATATTCAACTTCTTCATCGCAATTATTTATTTTTATTGACGCTTTTTGCTTTGATAGTAACTTTGATAAAGAAGTACTGTCGACTTATTGTCTGTGAACATACAATGGAGCATTAATTCTGAACTGTAGTACAGATGAGCTATGTGTTGCTTGGCCATTATCATAATGCAGTGTACTGCTGTGTAACTCCTTTCAAATAAGTAAGTATGAGTGCCTGTAAGCATTTGCAGAATAGGACTTTGTAGGCAAGGGATCATCTGCTACATTTCAACCTCCTGTTTTAAAATCCTCAAAATCTTTGTTAAAGATTAACATTTTAAAGGAAATACAGATTATTTCCTTAGAAATGGTTTTAAAGTGCCGGTCATATTTGATGTGTTTTGTGCTTTAGAAGTCCCCTTGTCATTCTGTTCACAGAGAAAATTAGTACTAAGTGGTTGAATTCTCTGCCATATCATTATGCCTTACGGGCTATAAGGTGCTACACCACCACTGTCAAGCTCACAGAACAGGGCTGAAAATATAGCACTTTGTTTTTAGTGACATCCAGTGCCCCTGCGCTATGTACTGTGAAGTATCAACTTTTGAAATAGTTTTTCAGTCACAGCACGTGTATTCTTTCAGAAGAGAATGTGGCTGCCCATTCTAGGAAAGCATTAACCAAGATGTCATTCTAAGACGTCATCCTGTCTGCAGTGTTTTGTAATCTACAGAAATTACTTCAGGTTGAGAAAACGAAAGAGGAAAAAGCAGCCTGTAACTATCCAGAGGCAGATCCTCTGTTCTGTAAACTTCCCTGGCTTAAAAGTTGAACTGACAGTTATGCTGAAATATTATTGTTGGGATCTGCAACAGTGTGTGGAGATTTTCAAGGAAACTCAGTGCTGAAATATGTGCAAGATCTGTTAAATAATTTAATTTGAAATGCTGAATAGAAGGGAAAAAGCCTTTTTCTTGCCACCCTTTGTCTTTTTTTTTAAATGAAAGAAATGTCAATCAGTCATCAAAAATGGAATTATTTTCTCATGCAAGTCATGAATACACTTTGAATAGAGTTAAGGTTGTAAAACTTAGAATGACTTTGTATCATTTTCATGTGTGTTTTTTTCAAAAAATAATGTATATGCGTATAAAATATATTTATATGCATATTAAAAATTTGCTGCTTCATTTACTAAAATATAGCAATTGTTCATCAGTTATGATGTATTTGACTTTTTAAATCAATTTTAATAATAACTCTGAATTTACGTTTTTTCATTGAGATGGCATTATGTAAATTCAGTAATGGATACCTACAAATAAATATAACTGACACAAATTTTCTAATTAATGTATTTTTGAGTTTTCCTGGAAAACAATATTCCTATTTCTCATAGCCTTTTTCCAAAATCTTCCTGTGCCACTGACTCACATATACGTGGAGACTACAGAAATAAGTGCAGTTAGGAATTCACGTTATCGTGCTTGTCATTGCTGAGACTAGGACAGGAACCAAGTTTGAAGGCCAGTGAGGATGCTGTCTGTGCTGACTGGAAGGTTCAGGTCTCCCTCAGTAGTTAAATGCATACAAAGTAAATGTTGTTTTGAAGTTGCAAAGATACAGTGAAAGACAGTATATATTTTTTAGTAACTTACAGTTGGCTTTCTGATATAGCTAGTGATGAGAAAATTCTGCAAGGTTCTGGTTAATTACTCTGTGTTTTCATGGATCACTTTAAAATGTACTTGCTAAAATCTTCTCACCTTTCAGTGCTGTAAATGTTTGCCAACTCTAAATTCAGAAATACTAGTCTGAAAGAAAATTGTTACTCATTTCCCTAAGCAACTAATGAAAACTCTTAAGTTAGCTTAAATTTTTTTTCCCAACTTTTCTTTGGTTCTCAGACACAAAATAACTGTTATAAAACAAAGAGGAGAGAATGTTTCAGGCAAATAATGAAAAAGAAATTCCTGCTCTTGGTCACTTTTTGCTCTGACAGGTATTTTAGAAGTGGAAGTTTCAATTTGATGTCCTTTAAACAAGCTGTGAACCTTTTATGAAGTTATACATTGATAAGATCATAATTACAATTGTCATTAACTGTGCCCTTAGGTCAGTCAGGCACTACATTTGCATCTTATTTTGAGCACAGAAATAATTAAATGAGTCTTCTTCAGTGCTTTCATTTAAGCATGTATATTTTGCTGAAGCACTGTTGATGGTTTCAGAGGTAAGGCATTAAACATGATGCAAATTAAGCTATTCTCAGGTAAAATCCTTTGTTTAGGATTTAGGTAGAGCTGACAGACCATGTGTGGGGAGGAAGCTACAAAATTAGCTAAACTGAAGTACCTCCGTATTTTATTGCATCCTCCAAGCAAACTGGACTGGTGTCAGCAGATCAAAACCAAAGTAGGTCTGAGTTGTGTGGTGGTTGGGGTTTTGTTTGTTTGTTTCTTTTAAAGATCATATTTCTATCTGTTTAAACACTTATGGACAGATTTTAACATGTAAATGAAATAGAAACAAAGTAAGCACATGTTTTTTGGGTCTCATTAGTCTGTCATAGGTTATTGTAGACAATTGAGGCTGCAGAAGTTTTACTGTTTGTTTAAAAAAAGAAAAAAAAACTTTGCACTTGTAGATTTGAAATGTAGGATATAACTGTAATGGTGCTGGACTCAGTTCTACCTGTTTGGTTCCACTTACTGGTGCTATTTAACTGACCATATCTGTCACGTGACGTTTTCAGTGGCTGTTCGAAACCAAAAGGATGCTGAGAATCCCTTAGCTCCCTTTCATGGTTGCACTGGTAACGGTCCTTGCCATTTTACTGAGGCCTCTTCTGCCACTGTTGTTCATGAAATGAGGGACTGTGTTTTCAGAGAGTCCCCAAAACCTGTGTGAAAGTACCTGGTGATACAGCAAACCTTATATGAACTGCACTTCTGAAATCTTGAGTTTGGCTTGTTGCTAGGTTTCTCAGAAAAGCTGTTCTTTCCCCCCTAAAAAGGAAAAGGTTTGCTGTTTAATATTGATGATTTATTACACTTAAGTCTTACGAAACGTGGCTTTTTGAGTTAAAACTCTAATTTGATGAACAAGGTTATATGAATTAGAACTATTTCTAAAGAACATACAGTAATTCTTTCTAATCTGCAGAAAAAAGGAACGGCATTTTAACATGATATTCAGGTTAGTTCAAGTAGCATTGCCACCTCACATAGCTAAAATACAATGTAGTTACTAGAATTGTTTTGCTTACTAGATTTTGTTTACTTGAATTGTACTCTGTTTTGCAGAGTATGCTTGCCATGAATTTCAATATTGTTTATTCGTTTGGTTTAAGTTGCTTTGAATGTGTTTTAACAAAAACATTCTGATTTTTATCCTAGCAATACCTGGGAAAAACAGTTCATGTGTTTATGGCATCCTAGTGTTTCCTCATGTCATATCAGTTCACTACTTTGACATTTGGGAAGGGAATAAGACAACTTAGACAAAAATTCTGTTTGTAAAGATATTTAATAAAGCAACTATTGACCTAGTCCAGTTACACTTTGCCAAGTGAATTTCGTCATGCTATGAATTTTTCTTCAAATTTAGTAGTTACCTGGTATATTGAATTTGAAACTAGGTTTCCCACAGTAATTCTGCACCCAACAATTCTGATTCAGAGCATCACACTTCTGAAATCTCTTTAATACTTGTGATTGATTTAATTTCCTGAATGTTTTGTAGTTTTTATAATATGGTCCAATAATGCATCTGCTAATGACTGAAAATATTTGAAAACTTTAACTCAAACAGTTTTTTAATTTTAAAAATACACAGCCAGAACTCCCAGGCCCCATGCAACAGGAAATAATAAGCAGACTTAATTAATAACAAGAGGAGGCAATTTGTGTTGTTATATTAGAAAAACAAACTCTGTCATTTAGGGTTATGTACTGTTGTTGCAGCTGCAACAGTCTACAGATGAGGAAAAAGTGCAGATGAAAGTAGTATCTTTGATAGAAGTTATACTCAAATCTTTATTCAGAGATGACATCTCTAGCAGCTGAAGAGAAGTAAAAAAGAAAAAAAAATAAACCAACAACACAAAACCAAAACAACAACTTCCGTGTGCTGCTTTTGCGGAAATTGAGCATTGTTGAGTTTTATACTGAGCGTACAGTTTCCTTAATACAGCCCCCTACAACCTCCAGGTATTGAAGCCGTAGATGGGAGAAGAAATATTAGTAAACTTTTAACATTTAAAGGCAAACTTCAAATTTCAAATCCTTTTCATTACCAAGTTAAAATCCCATCAAAAAAACGTAGTTGTTAGGACTCCTTGTCAACTTGAGCGAGTTAGCAATCACTTCTCTTTTTTTTTTTTTTTAGAACTTCTGGTCAGTGTTGTTTGTGCTTAAGTGATCTATGCCAATAACGTGAGTGAAAGTATGCATGATGTTCCCTTAATATTTTCATTTTATTTACTTAATGTATTTCAGAATACTATAGCTCTTTATTACCTCTTATTTTGAATAATCCAAGGATTTGCTGTCTATAGCAGTTTTTTTCTTTTCCTTTTATTTTAAAAAGAAAAATGTCTGTATAGGTTGTATTTCCCCAGGACATCAGAACAGCGTTCATCTAAAAGATAAAGATTTGTTCCAGTCTTAAATTTTGCCTGGTGACTTCAAAAATAGTAAATTTATCAAAGTGGATGCAATCAAAATGAGTAGTTGAGAGCAATGTAAATAACCATGGGTAAAACCTTTTCTGTGTTCAGATTTTGCTTGACTGGTATTTGGGAAGAGGATTTCTCTCCCTCTCCAGAAAATTTTCTTCTGCAGCAGCTTCCTTCATGGCAACAGTAATGGAAGCACAAGGTGCTGGTAGCTGACAGCTGTTAGAGTTCAGTTGTGTGGACCTGCTCTAAGCAGGTTTGGACGATACGTGTTCAAAATGCCAGCAACTGTTTGGAATCCTGCCTGTACAATATTCCTACTGTTGTTACATTGCTTTTAACAAAAATCAGTTTCATTTTTCCTAAGAACAGCATCTTTTATTCAGCCTTGAAAAATTAAAGTGGTTAGAAGGGCTCGCGCAGCTCAAACCAAGGACTGTCCCTGTAAATTCATAACCTGATTTGTGTGTCCTCTGAAGCTTCAGAAGGACTGTGTTTACATATGGCCTGCTGTTTTGTGCAGAGGTAGAAAATAGCAGTTCTCAAACTTCTAATTCCCTCTCTGTGCTTCTCTAAGCCTACATTCTGTACCAAAGGTCTTTGCTTTGGAGCTGTACTTCCAGTATTTTGGAAAAAATAACAGAGTTGCGAGGGAAATAAAGTGCTGGATGAAGTTGAGAGGAGGTAGCCAGAGCTAAGGTGAAAAGGCCAAGCATTGAAAGGGATGGGCAGCATCCTGACTTCCAAGGCACTGCAGCGATGAAGGCTTGAGCCTAAACATCTTGATCGGTATCTCTGTTCTGTCAGAGCAGCCTGCTCTGTCCTTTAGCCAAAATCATCTCAGCAGCTCTTGTCCTGCTTCCAGCCCTGACCCAGCAACACGCAGCATCTATTGCACAATACGTTTCCCAGCATCTCCGTTTGGGAAATGCTGATTTCTAAACCAATTTTCTCTATATGGGTATAGATTATATTTTGCAAAGGATAGAAGAGTGAGGCTCAAGGATAGATAGTAAGCAATACCAGGTAAAACATTGTAGAGACTGAACGGTAAAACAGTGACTGTTTCTACCTCAGTATTTCATAGCTGCTAGAGGATTTCAGAGAACTTGGTGCTGTTCATAAGAATGTAGTTCTCTGCAACCAAGTAGTCTGCCGTGTTTTATAGTCTTGATGTAGCAAAAATATAATACAATATATAAAACACAAAAGTCTCTGCCTTTCATCCTTTTTTCTCTTTAATAACCAAAATAAACAGGCTAAGAATATAATCAGTGAATTTCATTACTTTAATTCAGTGTCCAGTTAAAGAAGTTTATTTTTAACAAGTAAATTCCAATGAAAGCCAAGATAAAGAGAAAAAAACACTCTGCTAGAAAACTGCAGGAAGAACTGTGCTTTCAATATATCAAGTCAGCTGAAGTGTAGTGGTTGAGTTTCTCATCTTGAGTCTTGCTTTCTGAATCCCAGCCTTGCAAGGAGAGCACAGGCTGATGTAAAATGTCTCATAAAGTAAGAGATGGATGTTCTTCAATATAGACATTTAAAGCATCGGACTAATTCCAGTTCATGAGTATAATGAACTCTGGGTTATAAAGATCATAATTCATAAACATACATTTCTTAAGTCAACTTTTTATAGAATATGCCTTAATTTCCCTTCTGTTAAACTCATCAGTGCTATAACAAAACCTTCTTCCATAAAATATTAATCTGTTCTGAACACAGTCTTTATACTGAACTAATCGAAATACAGTGGACAAGTTTTAGAAAAGGTGAGTTGATTCTTTGTATTTTAAAACACAACAGCAGGCAGATACCCTGATGCTAGTCTTTTGCCTTCATTTTTCTGAGGATATAATGGGTGCCTGTCACATCAGGTTTTATGCTTTTGTTTTGTTTGGTTGGCTCAAACCAATGTTTAAGAGATGAGTGGTTGATAAGAGTTTCCACCTGGCATCGCACTCTTGCAATGAGGCAGGTCTTTGTGGTGTAGAGCAGTTGGTGATACTGTTCATCCTTCATCTCTCCAAATTTTTTTTAAAAATGTGTTTATATTCAAAGAACACAAATTAAAAGTAGAGACCTGCTTACCATGTCTCTCTTTGAAGGTCTGGGAAAGGAAGCACGTGTCATGGTTTGTTTTGGTTTTTCTTTTCTCTGGCCCTATGTGAAATGTTAGCTTCAACAGTAAGCACAGTGGTGCACTTTAAAAAATGAATAGTTAGATTTGGGGTACTATGGCTCAAATTAATTATTTTTTGGGGGGGGGGGGGAAGAGTATATGTGTTAAACTATTCAGGAAAATATTCAAATGATTTTAGTTCCCACTTGGAGCAATAAGAAGTCTTCCTAAAAGAAGTCTTCCTAATTTGTTAGTATATATCTACTGTTCAGGTTTTTCAGCAGGCCGGTATGAGAGCAAAGGTGAAAGAAAAAGAATGATGTTTAAACTCTTAGTTTTTTAAAAGGCATGCAGCTACTGGGTGAGATGTCTGTAAATGTTTTCAGAAATAACTGGACTACTTGTATCTGAATCAGACATTAAATCTTGATTCTTCATAGATGATGAAATTTGCATCAAATTATGCTTTTCAGTAGAAAGGTAATAGAAAGAAGTCCCATTCCCTGTTTGTATGTATGGGATTGGATACTGGTATCAAAAAGGAAAATGTTTTACCTCGTTTTTTAAAATTCAGGCTGGAAAGTTGAAGAGGAACAGTGGAGGAAAGGATCTGCACTCCAAAAAGCCAAGGGACTAAAATATGTTGGGTAGAGAAACCTATCTTTGTTTTTAAAAGGTAGTTAGATACACTGGGTGTTGGAGAACAGCAGGAGGGAGATCTGAAATCAAATGATGGAGATAAACAGAAATGAGAAACCTTGTTCCTGGATGAGAGCACTCCTAAATTAATTATGTTGTTTCCATTTTAAATGCCTGATCCTTTTGAAGCTTTAAAACAAATATTCAGAATATAATAAATGAACTCATGTTCTTCCAGCTGTGCTTACTTGTACCTGGTATTATTTGCTTATTAAAGAGGAGTAGTGATGCAAAGTAACTGCCATTATGTTTGCTTGCTTGGCTGGTGCAACTCCATCATCTTCCATATCTGTCTGTGTGTATATATATCTTCCTAGTGTTTTTTTTTCCTTCTTTAACCTTTTTTACAATGGCAACTGACCCACTGTGGGGAGAAAGGAATGAATACAGCACGCACATGTATATGCATATGCATACACGCTTACAGTCCCGTAGTAGGCCCAGTAGCATGGTTTTAGACAAATTTAGCTGGATTTTACATTTTCCCATTGCGTTAGGTGCTAAATGATGTTACTTCACCTATCTTTGAATTTTCATAGTAAAAAGTACTGTGAGTTCAAATGTTTAGTTTCCTGTGCCCCACTCTCTGAAAGGCTTCAGATGATCTCCAGGGTGGAGACTGTGGTGGTTGACTGTGGTCTGCAAGTGTAGGGGTATTTTTTTATTGTATTTGCAAGTTTGTAGTACAGTTTGTGAGAATTGGAGATTATGTGGGAAGCCGGCGTGTATGGTCACATGAACTTCCACAGAACAATTTTAATCCCAGTCATCTTCAAATGAGTGAGAGGTAGGTGGTTTTGACTTGACTTCTCTAAGATGCATATAGCAGCACATACAGCTTTGATAAAAAACAGTCTCTGCCCCGAAATACAGCTCATGTAAGGAGAGAATGAACAAAGCTGCTGGTGGTAGATGCTAATCTTACCACTTAATGCATGTAGGAAAGGTGCTTAGAAACTCAAGCAATAAGGGGAGAGGCCAATTAAAAGTCATACAGTTAATGCTAGTCTGTTTTTCCGCAAGTGTCTTTCTTGTTATTGACTCCCTGGATTTGCCCCAATTTTCTTGTACAAAGAGGGAATTTAGAGATTTGTTAACTAAATAAACTCTAAGGAAGAAATTCTGTTTTGGAGGTAGGGCGCTTGGAACGCTTTTGTTGTTTGGAAGAGGACAAAACATACAATGAAACTGAGAGTGTTTCCAGTCATTCAGAGGGGTCATTCTAAACTGCTGGGTTAATTTTTGTCTAGGCCCTGAAAAGGCAATCAAGTGTCAGTTTACATACACAAAGGCATATGTTTGCACATTGAAATCATCGTGTGTTTATAATAAACTGGCTTAGCATTCAAGCCAGAGAGAATGTCTTTAACCTCTCCCCCAAACACTGCAACTGACTGTTGAACACAAAAGATCTCCAGTGAGAGACACCTGTGCTTTTGGTGTGAGAGAGATTGTGTTTACTACCTGGTTAGAAATTCATTAGTACATACCTCCAGCAATTGGATAGTATGTGGGTAGTTACCTTCCCGCTTCTGAGTGTAACATTCATCTTTAATGACTGTTGTTTTGTTCTGATTACATTGTTCATTGTATCAGCCAAAAAGCCAGAAATTACCATTTTGTTCAGGTGAAGTTGAAAGACTGATTTAGATAGACGGAGGTCTTATTTCTGTATGGATTCTAATTTTTATATCAAAGTATTTTAAATTAAAAGTTTTCAGAAATACTGCAGTATTTTTCCACTTTGTTGAAGGCACATATTGTAGAATTATAAATGTGACCAGGAAGCAAAACAGGTGTGAGAACTGCCCTTCTCCCACAGAGTGCTGCTGGAGTGAGAGTGAGGCAGTCTGAGAAACTAGAATAGGGCAAAGACGATAGAATATGTTATTAAATTTATCCTATTGGGTTTACAGAAAAAAAGTTGTGAGATGCTTTGTTTGAAAGTTTTGCAAATAAGTATTACATGTAGCAAATAGGCAAGTGGGCAGGTGCTATTCGTATTAATTCCTCAGAATCTTTTTTTTTTTCTGAAGAATATTTACCATGTTATCTGGGTCCTTTTCGTATTTTGGAATATAATTTTGTGTATGTGACTCATGAAATAGTGATTAAATATAAGAGGTCACAAAACAAGACTTTTAGAACCAGTTTTTATTCTGTTTATGCAGAAGAAATCAGGCATTTGCACTCACAGTTACCTAATTAGTGTGCATCAGCAGGGTGGGTAATTCCTGATGCTTCCTAAAATATGTGTGTTGAGGTCTTCAGATTGTTTTGTGTAATACCTACACATTTATCTGGGAAATGTTTGCCAAAAACTAAATTACAGTTATTTCAGTAACTTGTCAATTGGTGATGAGGGTTATGTTCTTTCTGTGGAATGAAATGTCAAATAAGAATACCTTAGTAAAGTTTGTTGTTTGCTGAAGGCTTTGGTATGCCTTGTATGTTGACTTTTTTCCACAAAGATTTATAGTAACTAGCAAATTATTGATGAAAATAATGCTATGCAGAATGTGCCTGTCAGGTAATGTGATTGACTGGTATTAGTTATATTGCTGAAATCCTGATGTACTAGGTTAAGAAGTCCAGCATGGGCAGCATGTGGCTACTTGTTATAGCTGTTATTCATTTTTGGCTGAAATCATATGACCATTTACTTGATATTTGCTCAAATACTACAAATAAATACTCCCCAGTAAATAATTCTCTCTAAAATTGAATTACAAACAGATAAGTACTTTTATTTTTGAAGTTAAATAATTTTATCATCGTGGACCTCTTTCCTGGAAGTCCTCTGGGTATTAAGTGTCTCCTATTTCTCAGTTCTAAATTTCCTTTCATTTTCTGTTTGTGCGGGATGGGTGGCTATATGTTTTCTTTGGAGCTTGTTAACAAGCTGAGTTGAGCCTCCATCAAATTGAAGTACCCGAGTATTCCAATTTTCTTTTTGATATTTGCCTTTGTAGTTCCTGTGGAAGGTACATGGTGACTCAGTTTTTCTTTACTGGTTTACTGATCACTTGCCACTCTCTTTTCTTAGGGCAGTAGGTTTTCACAGTTTGCTTTGCTGGAAAACATGGCTCATGTTCATTGTGGTGGAATATGAGGGCCAGTGACACGTTTCTATCTTGCATTAGTTATTAACCTTATTTAAAGTGTCTGCTTGCATGCAGACATGAGTCTCTTGAAATAGTAATTACAGTTATTTTCAGGTGTTCCCTTGGAGAGCCTTTTTTAGCAAGATAACAGAAGTGACATTGTAGTTCTTTCAGTAATGTCTACGTGAAGGGAAATAACACTAATCTTTTATAATAGTCATAATAAATTCCTAAGAAAATTTCCCAGCTCTGCTGCTGGCCGCAGGAAAACTAAGCCAGGCTAAACTTTTTCCCAGTGTCTAGCACTTACATATAGTCCTGTGAGAGAGGGTTAGGTACGTTGCACAACCATAATTGTCATGCTCAGCACTGAGTTGTTGTGGATGGCAGGCGCTTGTGGACCTCTGGAGATAAAGGTGTCTGAAATTAGTCAATGTTTGACTCCTGTTTTCACTTAAAGAAAAAAATAGTGGATGTTCTTTCTTGGGCAGCTTTATCTTGCATTTGGTAACACTTCACGAGAAAACCACTAGGGTTCATTCATGAATGCTCAGAAGTCTTTTTATTGTATGAAAATAGGGTCCTGCTTTTGCTAAGCTGTGATAATGATCTTGCCTAAACTCTAATGACAGAATAGCCAAGAGCAAAGACAGAAACAAATTAATTCCAGATTTTAATAAATTTTGACTTCAGGACTTTGACTATAATTTTAGTTGCTTGGGATCAGGCAGTGGAAAATCCTAGCTGTAGCCTGTCCTGTCCTTAGCCTGCCCCTTGCAAATACTATGGAATTTTAAGAGTATTTTAGAAATCATCAACATTATCGGTAAAGTAAGAAGGGTCAGAGATTTTTTTCAAGTTTCTCTATTGTAGTACACTGAAAAAAAATGAGAATTCTGATCACGTTTTTGTGTTTCAGGACTTAAAATGGCAGGAGAAGATTCCTATATTATGGGAGTGTCTGATCCCCAAGTAAGTGGATTTGTGTATTTTCAATAACCCTGTGTTCTCTCCTAGCTCTCTGTTTTGGCTTCCCCTTGTAGCGCCCTATAATTTCCTAGACTTAAAAACATGGCGATATAAAAACATTCTAGCTATTGGCAGAAATCAGGTTTGGGGAAATCTAGGGTGTTCTTTTTTCTCTAAGGTGTTTTTTGTGTGATCTGTGAAGTGCCTTGCCATTGGTGAAATGGCTAAAATGAAAAGGAAGACTAGGCCTGCTGGAAGAAGCAATTGAAAAAATACTCATATTTATGCCCTCTCTGCCTGTAACGCTTGCTCTGAAACGTCTTTTGTGATGGACATTGGACTTTTTCTGAAAATAAAGCCCCTGGTGCCCTAGAAGGCCTCTCTATATCTCTTTTTTTGGTGAAATTTGCATTGACATTGATGTCTAAAATGCTCCCTTTACTCACACCGGTCAGTAGGTGTAGGTCTTTAGAAGCTATTAATGATCTCATTAGGTCGTTGGGTAATTCATTTGAATTGGAAGAATGGTGCTTGAGTGAAGAACAGGTCATTTCGACTCACCTTAATTTCCAAAAAGAAACTATTTTCTCCTTTATGGTTGCTCCACTTTGGAAGGAGATAGACATGTGAGTTAAGACATGTCAGTGTTCAAAAAAAAAAAAACAAACCCAAAAACTTTAACCTGGGTATACTGTTTTCTTGCGTTAGGGCTTGTAAATATATTTACATAAGGGCTGTAGTCTGGTGGGGTTTAATCAAGTGAAAACAAAAACTCGCAGATTCTCAGCAAGGCCTTGGGTAAGACATCTAGGGTCAGATTTTCACAATTTACTGTAAAAGCTCTTTTGAAAATCTAGTTGTTAGTGTAGTTGTTAGTGCATGTAAGCAACTTGGAAACTGTGCTGAGCTCAGAGTGTTCTCATGATACTGGTGAAACTTGGTCAGTATGATCAGCTTTGCTTGCACTGCTGTTGCCAGCAAAAATAAAATAGATACAGAATGTTTATGTACTGCACCAGGGTGTTTGCAGTCTCAATATTTGCAGAGGACTTTGAAGTTCTTTGCTGATAGATGTTTTATGAAATGATATATATCTGTAGTAACGAAGAGTATGTTTTCTTTCAATATAGATGTTTGCAATGGAGCAGTTCATGGGAATGAATGCATTATTTAACAATACAAATTACATCACTTCAGATTTACCACTACGAACAGGTAGGAACCATTCATTGCTATTTGATTGTGCTATTGTCCTGCTGTTTCTTCCAGTTCATTTTTTTATTAAGTTCTTTTCAGGGGCTTTTTTGTTTACACTCTTGTATTTCATAATACTAGATCCCAAAGTTGTCAACTGGACTTTTTATTACACCCTTATGCATCTCTTTCTTACCCTCCTGAAACTTTCAACAGTGAGGCAAATCTGATTTTCTTTTGGCTGCAACAGAAACTGAAAGCTTCAATCAGTTAAATGGTTTGAGTGACCTGTTTTTATAAATGAGACTTTTTTGTGTTTTCTTAAATTTGTATCTTCAGTGACCTATGAGTTTGTATTGCCAGTTTGCAGAGTTCAACATGTACTTTTTTTTTCATTAGAATATTTTCATTTTCATTTATTGTAATAATTCTTAAGGTGCTTGTTTTTCACTAATAAAATGTAGAGTATATTCAACTTCCTGTATTATTTGAATCTGTTTTTCCTTCTCGGCGACTTCGCTATTTCCTGTAAAGTGGCAGTCTGGTATTAAAAGTACCTGACAATTTCCTGAATAATAACACTAGTTTGAAAGTTCAGAGTCAAATTTTGCAACCAATCGCTGAAAATAAGCAAATAGTATTCTGCAAAGGTCTGACACATAGTTCTTCCTGTATGGTTCCAGAATGGGAATGTCAAATAGAAATGTGTTATATCTCAGCCAGTATTAGCTGCTTGATCAATTTTGGTCTGGTTTTGCTCACTAAATTTATTTATGAGTGTTACTTCTGGCTTGAATTTAGAAAACTCTTTCTCCTGCTTAGTTTATTAGAATAGCTGATATGAAAGGAGGAAGGAAACATTTATTTTGTTTGGAGGAAGAAAAATTTATTTAAGCTTATGAGGTTTCTCTCAATATATATTTCCAATATAGCTATTAATGTCTTTTGATGTGACAACTTTCTGTTGTCTGTTTGACTCTTGTATCAGGTTGTAGCTGGTATCTTTTGTATTGCAGATTGCTTTCATTTGTTGGAAATGCAAATCACTTTTGTTTGCAATCTTTGATATGCTTGACAGCAGTGAAGGTGTGAAGGGTAAAATGAAATAAGCAATTAATTTTTTACTTCATTTTACTAGGGTGGTAAAAATCCACCCCTAAAGTAACAATAAATGCTGATTGAAAAATAAAAATTGAGGCCTGCTTACTGTTTCAGTGCTTCCTGGTTTAAATCATGCTTCAGTTTTCTTGATTGAATACTAGTGAGGGAGGGATCAAGAAACACATGGTACAGATAATTTTGTTTCAAGATAAAATGTTCTGATGAGCAAAGCTCTTGACAAATATGGACAAGCATCCAACAAATTAATGTTGCAATAATTTGTTTGCAGTGTGTTTTTATTAAGGCAGATAAAATTGTTCAGTAAAATTAATCTGTGTAGGATTAAAGGGCTTGTGCATTGTATACCAAGGGTTTTTTTCACTGTTCTCTCAGAGTGTCTGTGGAACAAATAAGGTTATTGGAATTTTGATTTCCCTATAATGATCTCTTTTACACGTACCTTTTAAGCTTACTCTGTACTCCTCATGCCAGACTCATTCCATACAAATTATTCAGATATATAAAACTGATTTTCAGATATCTATTTCCTGTCTAAACTAGAAAAGAGCTGTTTCTAAAAATGTGTGTGGGAGTCAAGAATTCACCAAGTTCTGCAGCCACAGAAAACTCTTACTGGACTGAGTCTAGCTATGTCCTTAATTTGAAAAATTGCTTAGAAAATGCCTTTCTTTTTTTAGTGGCAGTGGTCTTTTCTACTGCTGCACTATAGTTAACAAGTTCCCTGTGTACGAAATGGGATTTAATAAAGGATCGTGGATTTCAGGTTACCACAAACAAAAAGTTAATCCTAAGCTTTAGGAAAGGTTGATCATTCAATAGCATCTGATGGTGCCATAATGATTTGGTTTCTTGAGTAGTAGCACTATAATGCTTACTTCCTCCCCTGCTTGAAACAATGCTGTGTCATTACTATGGACTGGCTCTTCAATTATAAGGTAATATAATAATTTATATACTACGCTTCAGTTGTTTACAAGCAGGATCTAATGATTTCTTTCTACACAGCAAGGCCAGTTAAAAATTCATGTGGGATTTTCCAAAAAGTACTTCCAGCTGAGATATGGAGAGGGTGAAATAAGTGTTCTAAAAGGATTTTTCTCTAGGACAGTTGGATGATTTAAACAGAAAGAACTGAAGACACTAATTGTTCCTCATGATTTGGTGTGGTGCCTACATCTTTCAATTTGTGCATTCATGAACTCACAATGTCAGACTCATTACACTGGCAGGCAGGTTTAATATGTAACTGTGAATTGCCATATCATGCCAGCGTAGCTGAATCAACAAATAGCTGGGGAATTTGGGGACTTTCTGATGGTAGGTATTCTGTTGTTAGGTTAATATTTACAGTAATAGTAGAAAACCTTTGAGATGTTGGGGGACAGATTTTCTCAGCTTGTCAGTGCTCAAGTGTCTTTGCTCACTTCTTTTACTGTCTCATGTACATTATTTTTAAGTAAAAATTCAACTTGGTTGTTTTGGCTCTAAAGCTGTAGTAGATAGTTACATGGTTCAAGTTCTACATTTATATCTAAACCTAGAAAGAGAAGCAGTCTCTGTGTGCCTTGGGTGACAAAAAGATGTACCTATAACAACTGCCATAAACAGTTCAAACTGCAGGACTGAGCTGTGTGTTTAAAACACCACCAGCGGCAAAGGCAGTATGTCAGGGTCAGCCTCTTCTTTGGGTCCTTGGGAAGTATCGTGCCTTTGAGAGTTAGGTACTAATCCTCAGTGGCTTTGGGGATGGAGGGAGCATTATCCATGGCATGTATTTAGGCCGTGTAAAAGCAGATACACATCAGTGTGATTTCCACTGTGTAGCTGAAGGACAAAGTGATGCCTTAAATTGGAGAGAAAATGGGCAGAACTCTGAGCAAATCATTGTAGAATTTGGGATTAGAGATGGTTTTTGGAACTAGTTAATTGTTTTGGTTTTTAGTGACTCTGGTCTACTAACTGTTGACATTAAAGTGTTGTGGTTTTAAGCCTGTGAAGTGGATTCAGGACCATCAGCAGCTGAACAGTATTGCCTGGAGGCTGCTAAAATTACAGTTTTCTGGTATTTCTTTAACATCCTCTGTGGAGCCCTCTGTGATGCTTGCTGTTGAAAAATGAGAAGGGCATAGAGGGAAAAAGGCCCTTACAAAAAACTTGATTTCATTTTTTTTTCAGAGAGAGTTAGTGTTAGAGATTCAAATAAGTCTGACCATCACCAAAAATGAGATGAGTGTTTGTTTTCCCTGTCCCGTAGCAGTGGCCCTAATCCTCAGAAGCACGAGCAGACTTGTGTACTGCTTCTGGTGTTTATTCCTGATCTCCTGTGCTTGTATTTTGAAGAGTGATTTAAACATCATGCTTTGAAGACTGCAGAGCTGAGATTCGAGGGAGTGTTCCTGTGGGGGTGAATCCCTGGGGAGGGGAGGAGGACATGCAAACGCTACGATAGGCCTTTCTGGAAGGATAAGACACTAGGTTTAGAGTCTGAGCTTTTAGCAGCAAGGTACTACCACTGCCAGAATGGACATAAGGGGGTTGGTGTTGGATTAGAGGGTATGAGTGTTTTCATTGACGTCCACAGCAGAACAGCACATGGTTACAAGGGCGAGGTGCCTGCTCCGGGGGACCCACTAAGAGAGGAAGGGGGGGGGGGCTTGACCACAGCTAGTTGCAGGTTAAATTGAATGGCTTCAGGTGCCAGGTAAGCTGTTAGATGAAGGACTGCACAAGTCCTAGGGAGCTACCTGGCTTGCAGGGATATCCCACTAACCTCCCAGACCCCTTTATTCTTGACTTAAGCTATGATGGGAAGGGAACCAAGAGGAAACCAAAGACGGGTGCTCCTTTGGGAAGTGAGTGTGCAGGGTGAGGCCTGTCAAGAGGAAGAAAGAATGTAACTGGTGGGAGTGTCAAGATGCAGGAGGGCCTCTGACTCGGGCAGGAAGGAAAATGAAGAAATGTAGCAATTGAAGAAGCCATGGGGAAGTGGGACTGTGACTCAGGCTGGAGGGGAGGCAGTGGGATGCAAGTCGGTCTGTGGCAACCAAGGCGAGAAAACAGAAAAGGAAGCACTGAAGCATACCCAGGATGTGGCGGTCTGCACCAAACCCCCTCCTGGCTGGAGGACTGCAGGTTTCAATTGCAGTTCTTAGCCTTCCTGACTGCAGCAGCACCAGGCAAATCATGAGGAGTGCTCATGTCACAACTTGGTTCTTGGCAACCATGAGAGTCATCCCTGTGCAGAAGCTGGCTCCATGACTGTATGCCGCTTCAGCCTCTCTGTAGGGCAAAAGTAGAATTTAAGCTATGTATTAAGTAGCACTACTGCTTGTGGTTGTTTAACACTGAAACAAGAACTTGAGGTGCAAAAGATCGTCACAAATCTCGTCATTATTAGTGCCTCTTACAAGGTGCCTTCCTGCTGTCTGTTTAGACCAGATATATCTACTACTAGAAATAAAATATTAAAAACTTCCCTGTGCAAAGCACTAAACATCATTTCTTTTCCCCAAGGGAAAGGATGAGAGAGAGGAAGAGAGGAAGAAGGAACTGCACGTAGCCAATAGGCTGTCTGTCTAATCTACTTCTGGAAAGTATTCAGAGTTTAGTGAAGACAGCTGTATGAGACCTTTCACTAAGTAAAATCCTTTTTATAGTCAAACATGCCATTTATGCTTGGAAGTTAGCTTGACTGTTGCTGCTTTATTTTTAAATAGCATTTCAGATATAACCAAGTGCCTTACATTAGAGTGCCTTCTCTATGCTGTTACTTGGATCTGGTTCAGATGATATACCAGAGAATTTCTTAGTCATTGTATAAAAGGAAATGCTTAGTCACAAAACACAAAGGTTGAAATGAGACCTCACAAAACTTTGTTTTAAATACATTGCTATATGATTTATATAATCTGGATTAATCATAAAAGACATCTAATTTGCCTTTGTACATTTACACTGCACCTTTAGTGCTCTTTCCTAGTATTAGTATGCAAAATATTTTTATTCTTTTTCTATCAGTATATCTGTATGCTTTTTATAAGCTTTTTTCCAAGGGGGCATAAGAACACCAATTGTAAGTTTTCCATTTTCCTGAGTTTTCACAAGTGCTGTGCAAGGTAGAACTATTTCAGTGGTATGCAGAATTCCCCTTGAGCTTTCCAATATGCCAATGTGGTATATATCCCTCTCTTAGGAGTTTGAATTTTGTTATACTGAGGAAAAGCTGGAACCTGGGTCTGCTGCATCCTGGGGGACTGCTGCAGCCACTTAGCTGTTGGATAAAAGAGTGGTTCCTTTTCTGGCTAATGTTTAAGAGAAAACAGTAGTATTTTGTGCTGATACTGACCCAACGTATATGCCTTGAAAATGAATTCCCAAGGGGATAACAGCCAAAGAACAATTACTTGGCAGATCCTGCCCTGAAGGCTTGGTTGAAAGTTAAACTACACAGTTGTATTTTAGGTGCATTATTTCTGCCAGTGCCTAGAAGATACAAGGCCTCTGCATTGTTAAAATATAAAATTTCAGGTGCCTAAAGCATGAGGAGTGTTAGAGGTCTGTGAACAGAGGTCTTAAATTTAAGTGCCAATATAATGCTTAAGCCCAACTCAACTCATCTTGACTCCATGTTACAGACAAAAACTGAAACATAAAACCACACCAAAGCCCTATATAATACTCTACATCTTTTAAAGTTTCTGAAGTCCAAGCTGTTTTTCATGCTTTCTAATGTAAGGTGATGTGTCTTGAGGCAATTGTTTTGCATGACTTCAAGATTTTAATTGTAGCACTGTTTACTGTTTCACAGGAAGAGTGTTGGACTTGAGAAATAGATGATTTTTGTATGTGAAATTGTTGTGCATTTGCAGTATAACTTTGGCATGAAGCTAATTCAGTTGCTGAGTCAGCTAACTTCAACAGCAAAATACTAATTCCATCTGTTAGTATATTTATCAAAACTTTCATTTTGAGAGAAGCCTGTTCGATTAAGACCTGTGCTGACTAAAGGCATGAAGATCTGGTTTATTGAAGTGAAGTTGTATTGAGGGGCTGAGAAGGATGCATGTAGTCATACTACAAGCTATAAATTAATGAATGCTCTGCCATTTTTAATAATTAGTGAACATTAGGCTTATTGGCAAATTAAAGTTGATGCAAGTATGCAGTTCTGTGCTGAAGCCAAGTACTACCTAGTTGAGGTAGGTAGTGGTGTGGTGTGGTACTTGCTGATGGTGCAGTTATTCGGAGGCAGATTGCACCCGGCTGTTGGTGGGGCATGGTATGCTTTATATGCTTGCAGGCTCTGTCACAGCTGCGACTCCTCTGCTTTGGAGGTTTCATGTGTCCCCCATGAGCTTGCTTGATTCCTTGGCATTAATACCTTTTAATAGAGTATAAGTAGTGATACATAATTCCAACTGGTATATAGCTGGCAAAATATTGTGTAGATATTCACAGTGAAGCTGTCCTTTGGGATCTGCTTTGATAACAATTGAATTTTTACCGTTGAAATCGGAATCTTCTTTTCTGCTTAGCAAGAGGCAGGGAAGAAATCATACCTCCCAGAGCTGTTGTTTTCAGACTCAGGAGTGACACATTTTAGGAGGTATTTCACAGCCATCACCTGGAGAGCTTTCCTTCTCTGTGCAAATAATCTAAACGATCAGAGTTGGAGCTAAGCTTTGATCAGGTGATGAATTCTTAACTCTGGTGGCACAGAGTTCTCATTGGATTTAGGGCCTGCTCAAAGGCTGTTTAAACTGAATTTTGAATGAGATTTATGGTATGAAGTTAGCCACTATTCAGGGAGTGGTGCAAGACTGAAAGTTGTTTAAGGAAGCCTTCTTTGAAAGACACAATTAGAATTTTAGTAGAACATAATCCTATGTATTGGCATTGTACTCAAAGATGGATCTCATTATAGAGTCTGCATCTGTAGTCGGAGTGTGTTCAGTGTTTCTAGAGGCACAGCAGAACAGTAAATTTAAAAGTTTATCTGAAATTATTAAAAGAATGTAAATTGTTTAGTCTCCTCAAGTCCAGGGTTTTTTTTAAAGCATTTCTGACTGTTAGACATGTTGAGACAGCTTAAATTCCTCCTGTATTCCCATACCTCAGAGCTTCCCATTGGCTGTCTCTAAACTTTCAAAAGCACCTATTCAGTAGGAAGCCCTAAGGCCAAAAGCTTGTGATCATAGTCTTTAAAGCCCAAGGGGCTTAAATACAAAAGTTAACCTTAGCTCAGGAAGGCCAGGCTGCTTGTCAGTGGCAAGGGGAGGATCCTGTTCTTAACTCCCCCTCGGTCTTAACCGAGTAATCAGAGTTGCCCTTTTAGGCCCTCTGAGCTAAAATTAAAATTTTTGAGTTAATCCTTCCCTTCTTACTTCACTGGTCTTAGGGAATGATGAAAATGACAGACTGCCGAGTGATTAAATTAATTATTAAAATTTAAGTTCTGGAGATGATTAGGTGCTTTCAAAAACTTTAACTCTGGATATTCAAGGACATCAGTTTTACCCCTGCAACTTACATGTCATACTAACAGAAATATAATTTCTGTTATGACTTTTCTTTCTTTTATGTTAGCAGATGGACCATATCTTCAAATCATAGAACAGCCAAAACAGGTAAGAACAACACTGTATTTTGAAAAATCTTTGTGGTAGCTATGTCACTATATTAATCTTTAAAAAAAATGATGATTTAAGATGAGAAAAAAAGAGTGTTGAAGGTGTTGAACTCTCATAACAAATGTGGTACTTAAGCATGAGGAGTTTTTCCTGTCACTTTTGTAGTTAAATTGTTTCCTGTTTTGTTCTGTTTTCATCTTTGTGTCTCTCTGGAAGTGTCAGAAGACAAAAAAAACCCCTGAGGGTGTTAAAAAAATGTTTTGCTAAGTATTACAGACTCTTTGTCATAGAAGTGACTCTTACAGTACCCCAATATTTTGGAACATAAATTATTAGACCAAACATGGAAGATTATTAGAATTGGTTGCATGTTTCTTGAAATACATGAAAGAAAAAATAAAAACATTTCATTCTGTTCCCAGGTTACAGGAACTTTTGACTTGTGCTTTGTCATCGTAAAGAAAATTTGTTGTCTCTTGAGATTCTTTTTGTCACAGTTGGCTGTTTTGAATAACCTGAGAAAAACGTAGATAAATACTTGAAAGTAGCTCGTGACTGTATAGCAAACACTCATTTATGCTCCTCTGATAGTCGTCCCAGTGCGCAGGGTAGTTTTCATGCAAATGATGTACAAATAATTACTAGATCAAGATTGCCCTGAAGTATGCCAGGGTGTTGTTCCCCTTTGGCTGGTGGCATCAGCAATTACAAGTATTCCTCCTGAAGCTATTACAGCTTATGGAGACCCCTTTTGTGCCTCTCCCAATCAGTTGCATAAAATCCTACCTTATAGAGCTGTTAAGTAGACAGGGGAAGAGGGTGACTAAAAGCTGTCCCATCCTCCTCTTGGTCTTCTGCAGAAGCATGCCACAGTCCAGCCTTCCAGTAGAAGGTGGGAGACAACATTTGTTTCAGCCACACACCAAAGATATTTTTGTGTTCCAGCATCCCTCCAGGAATAGGGGCATTTCATGATTATATGTGAAACAGCAGTGTACTGTGAACTCTTGGAAGAATACTCTGCCTCTTCCTCGTTGTTCTAGTTCATCCCAAATCAGGCCATGTCTTTGCATGGTGGAGCCTACAGTGTGCAGTACCTAAGGAGAAATCATTGTTTCCATGCATGACTTCTCAGCAAGCAGCTCCTGTAGTGGAGTACCCGTGTGACAAGCTGGGCAATGGTTTATAACAGGGTGATGAGGGTGATCCATCAGCAGAGTGCTGTGCTTGTGATCATTTTTGGAGCAAAGAGACAGCCTAGGGGGAGTAAAACTATATTAGTAAAATCATAGCTTGGATAGCAAGGGCAATATAGACTGGGGAAGACCACAGAGATGACAGCTGGAGCTGTTGGATTGAAGGCATAGAGGTGAAGAGAGAGTGCGTTGTCTCGTATGTCACTGAATTTCACTGAATTTCACTGAATTTTTAGAGTTGGAAGGGACCATAGAGATCATCTAGTCCAACTCTCCTGCCAAAGCAGGACCACCCAGAGCATGTCAGATCATGCTACTCAGGACGGCATCCAGGCGGGTCTTGAAAATCTCCAAAGAAGGGGACTCCACGACCTCCCTGGGCAGCCTGTTCCAGGGCTCCGTCACCCTCACTGTGAAAAAGTTTTTCCTCATATTCAAGTGGAACGTCTTATGTTCCAACTTGTGCCCATTGCCCCTTGTCCTCTCACTGGCAACTACTGAAAAGAGTCTGGTTCCCTCTTCCTTCAGTCCGCCCTTGAGATACTTATAGGCATTAATAAGGTCTCCCCTCAGCCTTCTCTTCTCTAGACTAAAGAGACTGCAGAGCTTGCTTTGCCTTTTGGGCATCTTGAGTTCAAGCTCATCATAGCCAGGCACTTCACTTGCAATACACTTGATCACTCACTTCACAGTTAGAAGGTAAATACGTGCTTAAGGATGAGTTATATTGGCTGGTCAGTATCTGAATAAACGTCAGATCTTTAAATTTGTCTGGGAAACAAGTTCTTAAATTGAAAAGGCTTTAGTGAGATAGGTATTGAAGCTAATGATTACAGAGTAATTTTGAACTGTGTTGTTCACTGTCAGCTAATACAAACTTTGAATTCAGAGTTGTCTATTAGAAAGAAGCTGAATGATTCTTGATGAGGGATACGACACTAACTGGTGCTGTTTGGACAGACACTGGGAGCCCTGTGTGAGACAGGGATTTTGCCAGAAATAGCAGGACTGGGGAGTGGATCTGAAAATATGCAAAATTGGGGCCATGTGAAATAATGTAGTTAAGTAGAATTAGAGTTACCAAATCCATTTGCTTGGGTCTTTCGTGCCTTATAGATTACCCTGTAAAGCAAAGGGGATGTTACTTCCTATAAATAAAAATGGAATAAATGGACAGCTGTACTTTAGAGTGGTTGCTAATATCCTGCAGTTCCCTAAAGTATATTCAGACATCTATTTATGTAGCCAAGATGGAAACCTAGTCATTCATAGTCTCCTGAAGCTTTTGTGGACTCCGCTTGGAGATACAGCTTTCACATGCTCTTCCCAGAAAGAAGCAGCATTTCTGTTTCATCCCTGTTCTTTTCTTTATGATGCTGTGGACTTCCTTGCTTATTATTGGCTTCCATTCTCTCTACCTAGCAGCAATCATAGGAGAGAGTATCTGCTCTTACATTCTTTATCTTTTAATTTTAATTTTGTGTTGAGAGTATAAATAGATCTCTGCTTCAAAGTATCTTCACTGAAGATACTGAAAGAAAATTTTCAGGTTGCTGCTGTGGGTAAGAGTGAGAATAGAACAGTTTCTCCAGGGCTACAGTTATGAACTTCGTATGCTTTGTTTAACCAGCACTCAGACAGCATTTCAGGGATGAACAGTTGTAACTTTTCTGTTTGTGGGCTGTTTGGGCAAGTCTTGTTTGTATGTGTGTGTGCTTGCTTTTTTAGTTCTGTTTCTAAGCAGCTTTCAAGTTTCTTTTCCTTTATTTCCACAGAGGGGTTTTCGTTTCCGATACGTTTGTGAAGGGCCTTCACATGGTGGACTGCCTGGTGCTTCTAGTGAAAAGAACAAAAAATCATACCCTCAGGTCAAAGTAAGTACATAAGTCATTAATTTTGCAACCTGAATGTAATTGTCATATGTATGTGTATATGATCTCACTGCAAATCAACATAAATTTGTATGAAATTACTTGAGACTGACTGCATTTCAATCCCAACATTTAAAATGTGATTGAGTTTGAAAAGAAACACGTCTTCAGATTTGTGGAGTTATTTTGGCACCGTATTTGTCTGCCAGCAGTTGAGCAGTAAGTTTGCCTGCACCTACCATCTCCCTGCCCTCGTGCAGACTGATGGAGCTCTTCCTTAGGATGCAATTTTAGCATCAAGCAAGGCCTGAGCTGATCAACTGCTCCATTTCTGCCATACTGCAAAGCCAGAGTCTGGTCAGTTATTCCACTTTCCTTCTTTTTCTGTTCGTATTACTCCTTGTTTAATATCTCTAGGGTACTCAGTTCTTAAGGACATAGTTCCTTTAAAGTCAAAGGGAAATTTCTCATTTTAATAGGAGCAGCATTATGTTAGGAGCAGTTTTTTGCTGAATGTTTTTTGGGCTTTTGATTTCTAGAAAAAATTCAAGTATGTTAAAGAAATATTCTGTGCTAGCACAATATGAAGATTATAGCACTGGTAATTAGTCGTTCTAGGATTAGAGAAGAACTGTCTTTGCCCATGGTTAGTGTGTAAAAGATACACTGTGTCTTTTTGGAATTTTTTTCATGAAAGTGTTAGTCTTGGTATTGCAGTAGAGATTGTCTTAAGAGGAGCAGGGTTAATGTATTTTAATTCTGGTGTTATCTCTTACTCTCTGCTTCAGGGGGAGAGAAGGGAAGAGTGGCAAGCAGTCAGCCTCTGTCTTGGTGTGTGTCACTCCTCAACTTTCTCCCCAGTACGCCTGTAGTTCTTCCACAGTTCTTGAGAAAGGCTGGAATTTGAAACAGTTGCATCTCCATAATGAATCAGTATGAGCATGACTCAATGGAAAGTAATCAGCATTGGCTGAGATAGCCTAGGGTGTTAGTCTTGCAAATTGAGAAGAGGCTGGGAAAGCTGATTTCATGTAGCCTTGCAAAACTCCTATGAAAATTTACTAGCCCAGGCAAAGGATCTACTTGCTTTTCCCTTTCCTGTTGTGATGGTAATGATGAACCAAAGAATGAAATTCCACTGGTATGTTCATATTGAGCCAGATCTTTGGATTCCAATCCAGTCTGTATTGATAATAACACAATTGTTTATTTAATTTTTTATTTATTTAATTCTTTATAACGGTGTGCTGGGTCACACAATAGAATGACAAGGAGAAACGCAGTGAGGATTTACATAGAAAATGGAATTTCTCCATGGGTAAACTAGAAAGCAAAATGTTCTTTGGCTTTCCATCAAACTCTCTGTTTTCATTGATCATCAGATTTTAGTTTCATCTAAAGCTTCCCCACACAGACACACACACGTGTGTCCCTTCCCCTCCCTCCCTCTCGTCCTGCTGTGTGCATCTGGGTTTTTTCTAGTACAAATCCCCACATGGCAACACCTGCTGGGAGAGGCTGGCAAAGGAACACAACAAGTAAATTCCTCAAGGCCATTGCTTGTTAGTGCCTGTTCTTGATTCAAGTGGTGCCAGTAAAGACAGAAGTGTTTCACACCTTTTCCTGTAAGTCTCTTCTGTGTTTTGTCAAAGGGTGCTCACCTTGTCATAACTGAGATGAGTACAATTGAAGATTGCTGGGTTTTGTTGCATTGTTTTGGGGTTGTTTTTTTTTTTGCTTTGTTTTGGGTTTTTTGATTTGGTTTTGGGTTTTGGTTGTTTGGTTTTTTTTACTCTTGTGCCAAGGCTTTCACCATAAGACCTCCATTAGTTGATCACAGTGCTGTGAAAGGACAGTAGCATGGCTGTACTGTAAAAAGGAGGTCCGATCTTTAAAGATCGGTTTAATCCTTGGCCATGGTGTGGTCAATGCAGCTCACATTGGGATCTCTCTTCTGCTTGGCCAACTCGGCACAGAAAGTTGGTATAATTTCCCAGTAGCTGCCATGGGATGTCCTGAAAGTAGACATCTTGAGTGCACGAAAAAGCATTGCAGTCTCCCTACTCCCTTTTTGTAGGCCAAAAGAAAACACTTTTATCTGATACAACCTCTTATCCAATGTGAACTGTTCAATTTCATCCGTTTTCCCTCACCCAGTCCCTAACTTGTGGCTGAGCTAGAACACATCAAGATGTGTCTTTCATTTAAAGGCTGAAGTGCTGGAGACTTTGCTATGTCTCTAAACAAGATGCCTTGGTAGTTAATTACATATTTAACTGCCTCCTGTATAGTATAGTAGGAGATGGTGTAGGTCAGGAGTTAGTGTAGCAGTTCTGCAATGCCTGTCTTTGCACTTAAGACAAATCTGCACTGGCCAGCAAGGTGGACTTGATTTAAAACCTCTTCTTTTAACAGTACAGTCATGGCAAATGGAGTCTAAATAACAGTAGTATTTTTCTGTAGTATCAAAAATGGGATTAATTAATCTTTATGGTTTATGGAATTATATTCCTTTGTTTAACCCTGTTTTTGCTCACAGTAGTCCTAATATCATGTACAAAACATCTTGCGTTTTCAGATAATTTTTTATAACTTTGCCTGTACTTATGGAGCGCAGAGAAGTTGTAAATACTGAACATATTATAATGAAGTTACATTTCATGGCAAGTTTCATGATTACAGTAGAAAGTGACCTAAAATTCTTCATTTAAATTTCATTTTTGCCTGCTTGGTGTAAGTAACACAGCACTGGAAATTTTTACTGTCTAAAACAGTTGAAATCAAAGTTCTGAGCTGCTTATTCACCATTAGCTTTTTGTCCAGGGGAAGAAACAATTAATAGTATAAGAAGAAAGAATAAAACTGGATTATCTAATATTATCAGTGACTTAACTATATTAAATTTTTTATTCATAATTTCCTTATTTTTATGTATTTGAAGAGCTGTGAGAAAACTTGCACAAAAAATTTCTACTGGCCTTCTTTACACGTTTACCATGTCTGTCTTGATCTTGCGTACTGATGTTAGTGTAGGCATATTCATGTTTTACACCAAAGTACTTGATCCAGTTTTGGGTGTGAAAAGAATTTGCTGAAAATAGTGGTGTGAAGGAAATGTCCTGGGTTTTCATCTCCTTGGGGGCAAATCTACGTGGGTGGCTGCAAACTCAAGTTCCCTATTCTTTGTGAGCTGGATGTAAATCAGCTCCAGCCCAGAGGCTGGGTAACTGATTGCTCAGAGGTGTGATTGCTCAGAGGTGTACCGGAGCTAATGAGCATCATCTCTCTGCCCATGAGTCTGGACGTTTTGCAGTTCAGTGTGTGAATGGAAGTTGCGTATCAGTTAGGCAGCCCTGAACCCCAGGCATCTGAACAGGAGAACTGCCCATCTAGGCATGTCCTGGGGCTACACTAAATTATACCTCCATTTGGAGATAAGCATTCGTATTGAAATCGGGGATTTCACCACATACTTCAAGTTCAGGAGGGGAATTTATGGAAAATTAGTCAAGTTACTTTGTTGATGAGCCTTCTTGGTGAAGAAAGGAGCAGCGTATTTGCTTTTTTCTCCCCATAGGAATTAAATTGTAGAGTGATAGATCACTGATTAGAAGTTAAAAATTCACTTAGCTGCTGAATTAAGGAATAGACATGAGACAAGAATGAGCAGTCGTCTTGTTATAACTCTTTACCCCTCTTAAAAACTTGTGCTGAACCAAATTCAGCCAAAGCTAAATTCTGTGAGATCTGAGCTTTTTTTACTGTTGCCATTAACTTGGCTGAATATGGGCACCAAGTCCCTTGAATTGGGCTCCTAAAGCCGAGCATTTAACTCTTATTTTTGTCATGGGAGTGACCTCACATTCAGAGGATCAGAAGATCTTCAGCTCATATTGCTGAAAGTTACTTTATATTGATTCTTCTTAGACCTCTAAGTATTCAGTTGCCTAAATGATTTGTACCACATCTGAAATATTTTGTCTTAAATTAGCAACTGGAAAAAAAAAAGATGCTGCTGTTCTGTGAAAACTTAGTTTATAAAGAGCAAGATGCCTTCATAAAGATGCCTTATCCACAGAACACCTTTTGTACATGCTTATTGAGGAGAGCAGTAGTCACAGTTGGAAGGTTAGGCAGGATTTGGGCTATTGTTGCTATAACGAAGTCATTAGAAAGAGAAATAGTTCCTTTTGTCGTTGCTGGCTTTGTAGGTTTGACACGGTCTTTTCCATCTTTTGCTTTCTGTCCTTTACCAGTTGGTTTCACTTCTTGCTTTTAAGAGTAACTGGAAAAAACAAGTTTGAAGTAGGAAAATGTTCTTGTAAAGTTTTTGTAAAGTTTCAGAAACTATAAAAATTGGCAGGGTCTGGATTGCAGGAGGATGTGAAATAACTGAAAAAACTTTCAACTCTTGTTTTGAAATTGACTCAATTTCAAGTTCACAGGATCCTTTTAATCTCTCAGACAAATCTCTCTCAAACAGAAATGGCAGATAAATGTGAGCCTGCAGCATTTTAACTTTATCAGATTAGATCAATCGAATGCTGCTTCAGTACAGGATATAATCAAGTATTACAGCTATGCTCTTCCCAGGAACTCCTTATTTTCTTTTTGCTCTCCTATCTTTAATTTGAAGTTCAGTTACTATTTTTTTCAGACCACAGCTCTGATTTTGAGCAGTACAGAACACACATGATCTCCCTCTCACATTGACTATATATATTTTTGCGTCGACACCATAATCCTCAGTTATCTGTAGATATTCAGCATCGTAATATACCCTCTATCTTTTCATGCCTTTGACGGTGTTTTTAAGTTCTTACATGAAAGGTGATAGTTATTTGTATATCGTAGTGCCAGAATAAATTTTAAGGTATTCTGAAATTGTGGTGTCAGTGATTCAGAAATGCTGAAGAGTTACTTCAGAGTTAATTTATTGTGCATAAGGATATTTAACCACTGAGGCTATTTTGCTGGGCACCGAGATAACCTGGATCAAAATCAAGTAGGAAAGTCTGGGTCTAAGAAATACAAGTAGGAAACAATTCAGGGACGTTCTGTAGCTTTTGCAGCATAGGACCTCAGACTGAATGACAAAAATAGTCCTTTCTTGCCTTATGACCTACATAAGGTATTACATTTTAAGAATTCTTTTGTTTTTCCCCTGAAAGGAGAGACTACAAAGATCATGCTGAGCTGAGTAAGAGGGGGAGATTGCAATCTGGTTACGGCTGTACTTGTATGTTCTGCTTTCAGAGGCTGGAAAGTCCTTGACGTGCAGCAGTCCTACCTACAGTTTCACTGTGGTTTCTACAGCTGATGAAGGATTGTCTTGAACTTTTCTGATGTGATACTAGAACATGCATGTTACTCATAATGAATATAACACTATAGTTGTGCTGGGAACTTTATAGCAAGGAAAGGCTTGTTTAGTGAGGGATAAAATGAAAATAGTCTTTTTTTAAAGCCATCCTCTTGAGAAGTTAATTGTAGTAGTGGTGGTGACACGTAGCACCAAACACAATCATTTTTATTTACAGATGACTTTCTGAAAGTTACACAGGGATCTCTTTATTTTGTCATTGCTGGGAAATGGTAGAAATGGTGAAGCAGTGATTATTCTGCATCTCTGTTGCTGTTTCAGTCCAGGAGGGGTTCCAATTTGGAAACAGGAGGGAAGCACGAGTACCCCATGTTTTGTATTTTAGAAAGTGCCACTTGTAAAATGCACATTAATACAGTATTATACAGTTAACTGGCAGGCAGTGAGTAATGAGAGAACTTTTGCACACCTGTTCCTCCTGGAACAGCTTTTTCATAGTTGGGATTTTTTTTTGCTTTTAGCAGTGAAGAGGAAGATGGGGAGGGCACGAGTTGTATGTATGCAGAGTGTTTCAGCTGTGATGGAATGGGTTCAAGAGAGGGGTTATCTGGAGTGAAGGAAAGTAGCAGGACTTAGTAATGTGGTGAAATTGTGGCAATCCCTGGTTATCAGCATTTTATCAACAATATAACCTTAAGTATTCAGTTCATCACTGTTTCATCACTTTAATGTTTATCGTGATCCTTTAATGCCGTGGTTGATTAGATCTATAAGCTGCTGTAATACAAAGAACTTTGCCCAAGGCAAATTAGAAGAAAAATTAGAGGAGGAGGGAAAAAACCCAACATTGATAAAAGGGTTAATTAAGTGAATGGGAAGGGAAGGTAATGTTTGCTTTTTTAAAAGTGGGGTATTTTATATTCAGCATAATTTGAAAGTGGTGCGTAAATGATAACTGACTTGAACAGTATTATTTGTGAGAAAAGAAAATAAAATTCTAAGTAATATACATAAAGCAAATAACTTACCAATACAGTATGTTATTAGTAATTTTAGGCTTGTTTTTGAGGCATTAATTGACATCACAATTCTAAAAGCTATTAAAAAATGTATGGTGATTAGAAACTATAAACGGGGGGGGAAAGCTTTGTAGTCCTCCAGAGTTGGCTATACTAAGGCACCCAGTTTATCGTAGTTCCAGTCCTGCAAAATCTTAGGTGGGGATTTAGCATATATCCTCACGTACACTTAAGGGAAATATTTACTGGACTGGGTAATATGTGTTGGTGTAGTATATTGAACTAAGAAAATACCTACGAATGTATAATTAATTCACTTCAAAATCTCTACCTCAAGAGTCATTGTAATGAGGTCAAAATATTTAAAAACAATCATAATATTTAACAATATTTTTAAAATTGTTTTCAAATTGAGCAAAAAAATTCAGGGGATTTTGTTAAATATGTACATTTTCTTTATGCTTCTTAACATTTAACAATGTTTATTGTGAATTCACTGTACTAATTGAAATTTAAGGAGAGCAATGTGGAGTAACTGGCTGGAATGTAAAACTGAGATTGATAATTTGGGAAACAGAACAGTGCTGTCCTTTAGCTTTGTTTTATTTTTCAACTTTTTTGGCCACTTCTGACATTTGTATGTGAAGTTTAATTTTAAAAAACCAAAGTGTTGGCTGTTCTTTGTGATGATATGGTATAGTTAGTCATTCGTATTTCATGAGGAAATGCCTACACATTTCTCCTATGTAAGTCTGATTGTACTTAACTGACAGAGAATACGCAACTGGAATCATTACTTGTTCCATTGTAAAAAAACAAACTACACTTTTTTTTTTTTCATATTTATTTACAGATCTGCAATTATGTTGGACCTGCAAAAGTAATCGTCCAGTTAGTTACTAATGGGAAATACGTCCACTTACATGCTCACAGTTTGGTGGGTAAATTTTGTGAAGATGGAGTATGCACAGTTAATGCGGGACCGAAAGACATGGTTGTAGGGTAAGTCTGTCAACTCATTTGTAAAGCTGGGCTATGGGAGAGAGAATCAAGTATAAACACCGTAAGGAGCAATACAGAAATACTCCTAAGAGGCAGTGAAGTGGAGCACTAGTCTTCACGCTCTGATCTGTGTTTTGTTTGTATCTTAAAAAGAAAAATAAATGGGGTTTCTGTTTACCTTTGTAGAATTCGCCCTAAGCAAGTTAAATGGGTTTAAGCAAATAATTTTCATTCAGATTTCGTGGAGTTTCAATGTCTCGGTGTACAATCCAAATTTGTACTGTAAGCTCATTCTTTAAAATGTAAGTAGTTTTGTTCAAAGAGAAGGGATTGTAAAATTACTGAAGAAAAGCTTTTGTTACCATTTTGATTTTACTTTTGCTGAAATCTGCTAATAGGTATAAAGTGAAGAGAAGAGCATTAAGAAAATAGGGTTAGTAAATTAGAAATTAATGCAAGACACGTATAAACATGAAAATACTAAATGAGTCAAACTTTTTAAGTTTAAAGCAGTAAGGTTGTAGTGAAATTGTAGTTGGTCTGTTCTTGTTTAATTTAAAAGAATAATTGTTTGTATCAGTAAGTGGAGCTGAGGCTCCTGTCTACGTTTTCAGGCTTAGATCAGGTTTCATGCTGGCTGTGAGTTTTAGTTCTGTGATCTCAAGAATGTCTTTGTTGGTGAAGAAGATGAAGTTTAAAAAGCTGAGAAGGTTGGGAGAGAGAGAGATATTCTTTTAAACTGTAACTTTTGATGTCCAAGCCCAGTGCACTAACTTTACCAAGCACAACAATTTGAATAGCTTTATTTGAAATGCTCCTTTTCATCTTGAAAAGTTTGGCTCGTTTCCTAACCTGTCTTGTTTTTCATCAGATGTTTAGAAACAGCTTTCCTATCCTCAATTGACCCACATGAAAATTGAGTTATTGTCTTGTTTTCATACTTCCAGATCTAATTGATTTTTAAATGTGCCAGGAGATTTTTACAAAAGCAGATCTTACGGAAGTTTTCATTGAAATAGATACCTGAAGTGTCTTGCTGAATGTCCAGAGCCTTGCTTAAGACATTGCCTTTGGAAAATGTTGCACTCTTTTTAGCTTCTTAGGTTTCTCTCCAAATCATTTTGAATGGAGGGAGCTTATTCTGAGCACTTGCTCTGCGTAATGGCTATGTAGAATGACATATTAATGTCATTGCAAGGACAGAGCAAACAAGGTGTGATAATCAGGTTTTCAAATGTTGTGTAAGTTGCTTCCACAGTGTAAGTCTGAAACCTAATAGATTACTACTTACACCATGGGGACCCATGCAATTTCTGCCCTGTAATGGTGCATGTATTACATGTTTTATAAACTTGGATGAATCTTGCTAGCTGGAAAACTTGCCCTCAAGAATGAATAGTACCTAAGTAAGACTATAGAGTTCTTGCACTGCCTTCAGTTGTGTAGCTGCCTCTGGTAAGAGAGAGACAGTGCCTGCTGCAGGTTTGGCATAAAGCATTAAGAAAATACTTCCCTCGGTCAAAACTCGACAGGTTTGCAAATCTTGGAATACTTCATGTCACAAAGAAGAAGGTGTTTGAAACTTTGGAAACACGCATGATAGATGCTTGCAAAAAGGGATACAACCCGGGACTCCTGGTGCATCCTGAACTTGGCTATCTGCAGGCAGAAGGATGTGGGGACAGACAGCTAACTGGTATGTAGAAATGATGGCCTGCTTTTAATAGGTCTTCTACTAAAAACAGGTTTAGCTTCTGAAAACACAGATTCTTAGCCAAAAAATGGCCTTGGGCAGGAAAACAGCCTATGGCTATGTGCTTTAAGAGGTGGTGTGTCGTTGCCGTGTCTTAGGGAACCTGAAAGAAAGTGTCTCTGCTGTCAACACACACATGTGAATGGAGCAACTTCATAGCTGCCTGTACCCACCTCTGCACCTTTATTTTATTGCTCTTTTCCCATTTAATAAACTGATAGAGGAAGTTTGCAGTATTGCTGCAAGTAATGGTATCCTCAAGTAACTTGGAGACCTTCTTTTGAGACTGCTGTTTCATTCAGCTGCTTTTCACCCATATCCCTCTAAAACCTCTGGTCTACCTTGCTTTCAGGCACTGTATAGAAGGGCCAACCTTCTCTTTGTCACTCTAATACCAGGCATTCAAATGTCCTTAGTGGTGCCCTCTTGTCCTTTTCTTAACCTTTATAAATTGAAAGCAGAAAACAGTTATTTTCTGTATGTCTCTTAATTACATACCTTATCTTAAATAACATCTGATGCACAAACTGCAAGACAAATGCAGTGTATTGTGAATAGCTTCTCCTTTCTGCTTAAAAAGAGAGAAGCCAATGGATACTAAATGAAAAGGAAAACATTTCCTCACTATTGGTGCCTTTTGATAGTAATGAAATGAGAGTTTGGAAAATGCTCTCTCTGTTTTGTTTTGGGTCCCCTACCCCTTGTGTTAATTCTCCTGTCTGTTTATCGGTTCCAGAACGAGAGAGAGAAATTATTCGTCAGGCAGCAGCACAGCAGACTAAAGAAATGGATCTCAGTGTGGTGCGTCTCATGTTTACAGCTTTTCTCCCTGACAGTAATGGTAGTTTCACAAGGAAACTTGATCCTGTTATCTCAGATGCAATATATGACAGCAGTAAGTATATTTGGCTTTAATTACTTTTTTTAAGAATGGGCAAGCTTTTATACGTACAAAAATGGTATGTAGATATTGCTATACATAGACTCATGTCATGTAGCCCTGCTGCTCTCCTGTTATTTGATCAATAACAAGTAAGTAGCCCATGTATAATTGGCCCCATGTCTGTCCAAGTATACTTGGTATCATTCTGTTTTTAATAGATGGTGATGTAAGCCGTACAGGAAGATTTTGTTTCACTGTTAACATGTTTAATCCTGCCACTTTTATTATGAGGATTTTGTAAATTCTTGTTACATTCATAAGAAGGGTTTGAATTTTGCAGAGTTTCCAGTTGCTTTCTATGACAATGCCTTTGTCACACAAGATGTGAGGGAAAAAATTACTTTGCTTCAATCCTGTTGAGAATTCGACACCTTTCAGTTTTGCTGTCCATCTGCTTGTCCTTGTTCTGTGACACTAACACAACCAGAGTTCTCAATCCATTTCCTTTGGACCTTTTTTCATACTTGTTAGATCCCTCTATTTGTCTTTCTTCTATGTGATTCTTTTCACTTAATATTTTCCCTTGTGCTTTTTGATTTTACTTACTCATCTTACCTGAACCCTTTCTGCTGCCTGAGTTTTCCTCCCTGTATTGGTGGTTTACCATGTTTCCTGATAGTCATTCTCTAATGACTCAGAAAAAGTAACATTTTTTTTCTTTGGGCAACAGTCATGCCTATATCATCACTTTTTAAGGACAAAGTCTAGATGAAAAGGTGTTAAATGCAACCGTTGTAATACAGTCTGTTGCTTGCTATTAATTGGGGAATGTAGTGATGTAGCACAGCCATTTTGCATATATTCACTGAGTGAAAAAATACGATGTCTGCTGTTCTTACGGCACACATGACCTGCATTTTCTGGATGAGAAAACACAATCTTTTCATCTGGTGGCTGAGGTGATTTACTAAGCAGTGTCTTTAAGGAATCCTGATTTTCATTAGAAACAATTACAGATTCCATTTGTTTTCATTACTCTATCTCACACCTGCATAATGATGGAGAGTATTTGTAAACCAAAGAGGAGGAGGAGGACAAAGCATCAACAGAAGTAGAGCATGTATCAAGCCACACATATGAAAGCAATTGAAAGTTATCCTATCCTTCTGAATCTGACCATCAAAATTTGTCTCCACCTAAGGATTTTTCTCCGGTTTTGGTTTTTTCTAATACTCTCCATTGGAACCATTCAAACCTTTCCACAGAGCAGACACAACTTGTGGTAGCAGAATCATCTATCACAGCTACTTTTACTTATCAGATGATAATTCTGTCTTGAGAACCAATATATATCTATTGATGACTCCACTAAGATCCCTGGAGGTAGGCTTTTTGGTCACAGTCCCATATGTTGGCCAAGGACTGACAGTGCTTTCAAGTAAGCCACAGTGTAAAGCAAAGCATTGCATATTGCATTCAAATAGTGAGACACAGGGAGCAGCTCTCAAGAGTGTCATGCTGAAAGGAAAGCAGGGAGGAAAAAATTACGTTCTTTTATAATGCCCTCTTGTCATAAATTTAGAACTGGTGTAGAGTGCTGGATGCAATTCACCACTGTGCTGCTTTACTGGTGCAGTAATTGTGGTGGAACGGCCAGGGCCTTATTTTATAGTTCACATTCAGTCAAAACTTAGAGGGTACAAGATTGTGCCTTTCAGATGAAAAACTGTTGATTTATTCATGTTTAAAAAACATAGACAAATTTATGTAGGCTGTATTGGAGGCTTTTCTTTCTGCTGCGTTTCTGTGTGTTATGGTTGGGTTTTTTTGAAATCTAAAACTATTATGAAGGTGGTTTTTTTATCTTTCCTTTCAATAGAAGCTCCCAATGCCTCCAACTTAAAAATCGTAAGGATGGACAGAACAGCAGGATGCGTAACAGGAGGGGAAGAGATTTACCTTCTCTGTGACAAGGTTCAGAAAGGTAAGAGTCCAGAGTATGGTGGGGCACACCAGGGTGTTCATCTGGAGCACATGTGAAGTCTGCTGTGCTGCCTTAGCATTCTCCTGCCCTGATAGTGCAGCAGGGTTTGTAAGCCCTCAGCCTTTCTGGAAGTCAGGCCAGCAGTCCAGAAAATTAATAAATCAAAATAGCCTGTTGCAAAGCGAATTCAGGTTGTGTTGCCTCCATAGAGGACCATGTGATCATTCTTGTTCTTCTCAAATTTCCGCCCTTGCCCATGTTCTGGGTTTTTTGTGGGTGGCAACTCCATTAACTTAACATCTGCTCTGAATTATTCTAAAGTTTCTGATTTATTATTAAGTTCCTGGTTATAAAGAGTAAGTATGAGCATTCTTTATTAGCCATCGATGGGAACTGGATGTGTTCAGCACTGCTGCTAGTAGCTTCATTTTAATGTGTATATTAATGGTAGAGATGACTTGGTGTAAACATACTTCTCACAGACTCATTTTGGTAATTTCTGTTCATGGCTATGAGTGTGTCAGGATTGGGTGGTATGGATTTGGATGCTTTGGTTTTAGACAGGAAGGTCATGGTTAGTGTGGTTGGTTGTAGTATTTGGGCTGAACTAAAAAGGAAAAAAACGGGAGTGAGGGAATCCTTTGCAATTTTCAGCTATGGGTAATATCTGGGACTCCCAAGTGTAGATTGCATGGTGGAGTGGGTGCCCTGTTGTCACCTGCTTGGAATCAGCCCCTGCACATGTTATTAACATCACATTGATGTTTGCTGTTCCTACAGGCGGTCTATTCCAGCTCTCTTTCTTGCAAATGTTCTTCTACCACTTAGGAAAGAGAGAAGGGACTTTGGGGCTTTTGGGGGCTTTGAAAAAAAACGTTTTTCTTCAGTAGTGTACATAGGCTCTGCTATCAGAAGGACTGAGATGAAACATAACTCTTGTGCACAAAATAAATAAATAAATGTCTGACTCAGTGGAAGCCCTGAGATGGGGTTTCCCCTCAGCCAGATCGGGGTTTCCCCTGACCTCATTGCTCTCAGAAACCTCCTGCCTGAAGGAACTTGAGCGCGCAGGACAGCAGGACTGGAAGTGGTGGTTCACAGTCTTGAGACTAGCAGGTGGTGGATCGGGGGAAGCAGTCTGTCTGCTCCAAAAGCCTGACCTGCATCAGTCACCCTGAGACAATAGGCTTTTTCGAGTTTTTTCCTCATAGGAGTGTTGGGGAAGGAATATGCTAGTGTGATATTTCCCCAGCTTCTCCTTAAAATATAAATAAATAAGTACAAAGGGAATGAAAGAAAATTTGTTTAGAGGAGCAGAAGCCAAATCACACATTTCTGGCCTGTGCTGTGTTTGGGGAGTGAGGGATCACTGCTGACACGCCGCTCGCTCGCACCCTCTCTGCCTCTCTGGGCTGCAGCTCCAGGGTGGCACTCTGCCAGCAGCAAGCGGAACTTTAACTGTGGCACTTCAGGTTTTGCTGCAGTTTTTTTGAACTGAAACTGTTGGAGGAGAGAGGGTGGTTTCTACGTTTCATGCTTCAGGTTCTCCCCTCCCTAAATGTTTGTTCCAAATAAAGCTCCGCTAGAATGTTTTGTAGTCCTAGAATAGGAAGAGGTAGTGAACACAGTTCTCCTTTTACTGCTCAGTAAATAGGGAGCAACTTCAGTGAATCATTGCTGATTTAAAATTGATGTCAAAAATGGGTTATTTATGATGTTTTCATAAAGGATAAAGATAATTCATGCATAACTCATGTAATATTATCATCCAGCCAAAAAATAACCATGTTGATTTTATCTGAAATAAACTTAGCCAAGGGTTAAACAAATGCACAAACAGCCCAAAGAGCGTTCTTTTCACTCTTTGCAGATGATATTCAAATACGTTTCTATGAAGAAGATGAAAATGGTGGTATGTGGGAAGGCTTTGGAGACTTTTCTCCTACAGATGTACATAGACAGGTAAGTAACAGAGCATTTGTCATCTGTTAATGATCTTCTCATCTCTGTAAACTGGGATTCTATTATGATTAGTACGTTAGGTGAAAGCATCTGTATCCCATACTAACCTCTTCTTTTGTTAGTTACTTCCTAATAATACAATCTGAACTGTTCTTTAAAGAGCCACATTAGGTAATGAGGCAGCTTAGGAATACAGTGCAAGGAAATTGAGAAATAGACCCATTGCTTTAAAATGCACCAGTGTAAACTGGGATCGAATACACAAAAAGCTGTCACTGAGAAAGCCACAGCATTGATGTTAAATGATGAGGGGATAAACCATGCAGTACTAACATGGGTGATGGTTCTTTGCATGGCAGTTCTGTCTTGCCCAAAAGGCTCTAGGACTCAAACTTAAAAGTGCAACTGAAAACTAAAATGGAAATTTATTGTTGTAGCAGCCTTTTGCGAAGAATTTTTGCCTCCCAAGCTGCAAACCAACTCCTACAAAATAAAACAAATGTAAAAGCAAAATTGTCAAAGCCTATGCTCCGTGATAGATGTGCTTATCATTGTTTCTTTCACAGTTTGCTATTGTGTTCAAAACACCCAAGTATCGAGATGTCAATATCACAAAGCCAGCATCTGTATTTGTACAACTGCGTCGGAAATCTGATCTAGAAACAAGTGAACCAAAGCCTTTTCTCTACTATCCGGAAATCAAAGGTAATTCATTAGACATGTTTTATATATTGGAAACAGAAACTGCAGGGTCCCTAGGAACGTTTATAATAAGATAGGATTTGCTGGATGAGGGATTTGTTTTGAAGTTGTTATTTTTAGAAAATAGCATATTTGCTTCCTTGTTTTGTACAGCGCCAATATGAAAAACGGTAGCTCTGTAATGGGTTTGTAGGTTTTTTGTTAGACTTGTGGCAGTAAATCCATGACGGTGTTCCCAGTGAGGCTTACTCCCTGCAGGTTTCCTATATGCACACATGCCTGTCCACACAGTAGGTGGCACTCTCTTCCTCTGAGTTTCTGCAAAAGAATATCTGAGGACATTTAACCATCAGTACTTTCAGATGAAACCATAAACCAAAGACTGGTTGGTATCTGGTGGAAAAAGTACTTATTTTGCAGTTCTTTCCTTTTTTCCATCTTGCCTCACAATTTCATTGATGTTTTTGGATTTTCCAATTGCCTGTACTAGTTAAGAAAGCCCAAAGCACGTCTTGTGAGAGCAGGGAGAGTGCTGTTTCAATCTCTTTTGTTAAAGTGGTAGTTGCTTAGCAGAAGTATAATAGTTGTCATCACACCTGCTTCTTAAGTTGTTAGTGAAAAGAAGTTTAACTAACAGATCTGTGGCCTTTAAAGCCTGTATTTGAAATGTTTGACATGAATGGCAGCAGCATTCATGGATTTAAATATCAATAATGCTAATGATATGGAAATGCCTTTAGGCCCAAGTCAGAATTGGTGTTTCATTGTACTAAGACAGTCTTTCTGCTTAACACTGTACCTGTCTGTAGGTGACACTATTTTGTGCTGATCTTGCACATTTTCAGTGACTAATACAGAGGTGTGTTGAAATCAATACTCTGTCAAAATCTCTAAAATATGTGTGTGTGAGTGACAACGGACCATGGACAGGTGAGGAGAGAGGGCTGGCAGTTGATGTCCAAGAGAATTTAGTGTATATCTATTATAATGAAATAGCAGAAAGCATGCAGTCACAAAAAACTCCAAAGTTGCTCGAGGATTTTTATTGGTAATGATTTCAGGAATCTGTTGCACAAGTTGTATGGAGAGCAAAGTTGCCAGATTTGAGGCAGAATTCTTTTATGCGCCTCTTAATGGACTAAAATGAATTCAACATTGTTATGTGCATTTTCGGATCCCTTACACAACCTAATCATGAAATTACCATTTAGGGAGTGTTTTTCCCCGTTGCTGCAAGTGTTCACACAAACTTAGACATATGTATATGGATTTTTTTGTTTGTTTCTCTGACTAGATTGCTCTCTAGAGTTTTCTCTCCTGGTCAGTGTGAGTATGCCTGGTGCGTGCATGTATACATACTTACAGATTATGTATGCCTGGAAATAATGCATTTGTACTTTTCAGTGTACTGTTGCGTGTATTCAGCTACCTCATTTGATGCAATGACTGATGTGCCTGTGCATGAAATTTCTTTTTGTCATATGGCTGTTGAAAAATACTAGTTCGTTTAATGAACAAAGGATATTTTATTCTTTCCTGAACAGTTCTACTGTATCCTGTATCCCTATCTTTGTAGCTCTTGTCATGACATTTTCACTTTCCCCAGTCACTGGGATATTTCTTTTAAGTCTTTGTGTATTGATTTCTAGGGGGCCTAAGTATTATTTTGTACGTACACTATAAAATATTTAGGCTTTTTTTTCTACTGCTGCTCAGCATGGTTTGACAGTGTTATGTCCTGCCTGCCTATTTATGAAAATAAACCATCTTTATTCTGATGGGTTTTCTGATATTTTAAGTAAATCATGTCAAGCAAATGTTTTCACCATTTCTTGCCATCCTTACCCTTAAACAAAAGTTCGAAGGGCACTGCACTGTTGGAAATCAAAGTGCCTTGTGATTTGCTGATCCTTTGATAAGGGTACATTTCAGAATTGGGTTTGCTTAGTGGAAGAGCCTGTGCTTATATTCCCCAAAGTAAATTTTCTTGAACAAGTTTGTGGTTTGAGGCACTTGTGCTGGTTTATGACTTGGCTTAAGCATAGAAGAATTTGGGGACCATTGATTTCCAGGGCTCGAAGTATATGAGACACTTTTGAAGGAAATTCTGAGTCCCTTGAAACATCTCTGCATGTTTCTCACCCTGTCTGAGCACAAGGCACCTGACATAACTGAAAGAGACCAGTCAGGCCCGAGTGATGCTTATGGTCTGAATGGGGACTTGGCACTAGCTTGTTTCTCACAGGAGTTCTCACTGTTCCCTCACATACAAAGTTGTTCTGTTATTTGGAGCTGGAAGAGAGTTGACTCTTCTACAGCACTTTGCATTTTCCTTTATAAACTAGTAAACTTTAGTAACGCTTTCTGTATGTTCATCCTGTTCCGTGCATGGCCACCAGTAAGAGTGACTCTTTATCCCCATCTATTCCTTCCAACCCAGATAAAGAAGAAGTGCAAAGGAAACGACAGAAGCTCATGCCAAACTTCTCTGATGGCTATGGTGGAGGCAGTAGTGCAGGAGGCGGTGGCATGTATGGAGGGGGAGGTGGCGGTGCTGGCTCTGGTAAGGCAGCAGTTTCGGGTGAAGAGGGGAACGGGTTCTACTTTGAAAGCAGGACAGATTTTTATTCTGATTTTTAAAATGTGATGAGGATTTCATTATCTGCTAGCTAGATAAGTCCTGACTCTCCTGTCTTTGTACCAGCGTTACTCATTTCAGTCAAGCATCTCGTTGTTTTCTAAATATTTCATCAGCTCCTTTGCCTTCCTACTTGTATATATAAGGCTTGTGGTGACTTTTTTTTCCTCTTCCTCAAGGCTTTAAGTCACAGATAATGCCTTTCTAGTTGAGGGAGTCTGAGACAGGAATCCATCATACCTTAGCTTTGTTCCTTCCTAGGGCCTCGAAGACACTGAAATTCATGAGACAGCTCAGCTAAGTATCATCTTGGGTGCTCAGAATTACACAGGTTCTTAATTATTTCTGGGACCAGCAGTGGCATTTGGCAAATTAACCCTGTTAGTGCAAAGAACTATTAAAAATTTGAGATACTGTTTAGTAAATTTTCTACTATTCTATATGTGTTGAAGCCAGAGTATATCTGAGATACAGGATCATGAGAGCATTGCTTTGATTCTTGCAGCAGAGCATTAAAAACCTGTAGATGAGCAAATGTCATCTGAACCACAATACCTTTGCAACCCTTTTTTTAGAGCAGTGGTTTTCAAACTACTACATGCGTTGCTAGCAGCACATCTGTAACGTAACACCAGAACACAAATCTGTTGTAATCAGAAAGATTCAAAAGCTTAGAGGTACCTTGTAAAGTCTCAGTTGAGTTTTGGATGAAGCATATTAGTGATACTACATGTGTGTGGTCTTGTGGACGTTGAGATACAGACTGTGACCAGCCAGCCATCTGGAATTTCTTTAGATTTTCGAAGGGGTGGTGGGACAGTTCACCTTCAGTCTGGGATATTTCTTTTATTCAGATGGAATAAAGCAGGAGGCATGTAGAAAACAGTATTTCAGTTCTTTAGGTTCAGCATTCTTCCAGGTAGTGCTTTCATTGCTTTAGGGTGTAATTCTATTAATTCTTAATCTTTTTCCTTTCTTTAGGGTTCAGTTACCCTTCATATGGATACTCTGCTTTTGGAGGGATGCATTTCCACCCTGGCACAACAAAGTCCAATGCTGGAATGAAACATGGTAACAATAAAAATGTTGTTCTTGCAACAGTTGAATTGAGTTTGACCATCTGTATTTTCTTCCAGGGCATCAGCTGAAGTACCATGCAGGTCTAGCTATGCATGCCGAGGGCTGTTTTTTTCCCTAAAATCAGTCTCTTTTCTAGATCTTCTGGCAGCAGAGGGATTTGTGTAGATTATGATGCCCTGCTTTTCTTTAATTCTCTCCAAGTCTACCTTAAAAACTATGTACACGTTCCCTTTTACTGCTAATTCCTGAGAAGCAGTCACCAAAACCCTTCCTTCAGTGTATGTTTCAAGCAATAGCCCTTTGCTTACTTGAGCATGCTGATTACAGATGACACAAGGACTAGACCAGAGAAAAGGTGTCTTCCTGTGTTGCCATAGTCTGCTACTACACAGTAGTCCAGAGAAATAACATAAAAGTCAATGGAAAAGGTTGAGTTAATGATAAGAGAATTCCTGGCTTCCTAAAAGAGGGAAGTAATTTCAAATGTACATGTTGAACACTCTGTAGTTATTTCCAAAGTCCTGCAGTTAAACTTGCTGTCAGAAAAACAAAAGTAATAATTCTGGTAGATTTCCTGGGAATACTTCAGACTTTCATTCTTGTACTATAAAAAGAGAGGTATATCGATTGTTATATATAAAAGTTTATCATTAAAGCAGAGGCTGTCATAACATGACTTTAGAGCAAGTTACATTACTACAACTGTCCATGTGCATTGGCATGTGGACTATTATGATTCATGAGTATTTAATGATAACACTTATGTCAAAGTAAATTTTTGTATTGAGTTCTTTAAGGTTTGGTTTTGGCTAGTTGAGCTGTATCGCATAAAAAAACAACAGCATTGGACACTAATGATACCAATTTTTGTTTGAAGGACTATCAAATAGCACAGCTGAACGTGATGGGAAGAGCTCTGATAAACGAAGTGACAAATGGGACATGAAACATGACGTGAAAGCGGTAACTATGGAGAGGAACGAGTGCAGAACCTCTGGAGATAATGAGGAGAAGGAGGATGCTGCTTCTTCCTGTAAAACTGAAGTAAATGAAGCAGACTACAGGTGGCAGGGTAAGTGAACAAGAAAATGTACTTAGGGTAGATCAAGCTGCAGTATGGGCAAAGCTGCTATTAAAGGCCTGGAAACTCTATAAAACGCCTGCTTGCTGTTTTCAAAATACTATAATGCCTCCTGGAGGAAAGAGAAGGGATTCCATTCCCCCAAATCTAAGGTGCCATCCCATACATGGTTCTGTAGATAATCTTTCACCTTTGTACTGCCACTGGGCAACTGAGCTGCTGCTTGTCATGCAAGGAGAAGAGGTAGCTTAGCCTGCTGGGCACGTTTAACACTGCTTTACAATAAACCTGTATGAGGAACACTGTAAGCAGTAAAGGTACATGGTATACAATTCAGCAGTCAACGTGGCTCTTGATATTTTATAGGCTTTAATGGATGAGTTAGTTGATGTTGGTGTGATTGTTGCAGTGGTTCTTCCCTGCAATTCTAGTGTTTCCATGTGACAAATGCACAGTAAAATAACACTCTTACAAAGTCTTGCACATCAAACTGGTGAAGAAAAGGGAAGGAAGGCAAAAGTAGTCAATAGAAATGTTTTAGCAGTAGAGTTGTAAAATACAGGAAGACTACAAGTCACCCTTTCCCAGGCAGTTAGACTTCCTTTTCCTGGATTGTTTTTTAAAAGATTTGATGGTCACCTTTTTAAAGAATTTGAGTAATCATGCTTCTCACAGCAGTGTGACTAGAGAGACATGGTAGTGGTAGGATTGAGCAGGAAGGAGTTTTTTCTCTTGGCTTTTGCCAAGTGCAATGTGATTCAGGCCACTTTTGTTGTTCCTTCCTTGGTCAGGGAGAGGGCACGTTATCCAGTGTGTGTCAGCACGGTGTGATACTTGCTATTAACAGTGCTAGAAACTGTGGCTTGGGAAACCAAGTCGCGCAGTAGCTCGGTTGTAGTTGTATAAAGCTTCAAGGTGTACTACCTTGTGATCAGAGAAACTGATGGTGCTCCTAAGAAAAGCTGAAGAACTTGCTGTTTGTAGTTCTGGTTGTGATCAATCCCATGACTGATTTAGAGAGCAAAGTCTTTTGCTGATATGTGAAGAAATAATTATGTCCATTTAGGAGCCACCAAGGAGGGGCCTGAATTGTAGACCTGGTTTCTGAGTAAGGATCATTGTAGGCAGGAAGCTGAATGTTTCTTTTCATTATCTATTATAATGGCATGAAAAGAGGCAATTTCAAGCTCCAGATTATATTAGGAATAGATGCAGAAGAATAGGCTCTATGAATACCCGTTACCCTGGATATATATCCTGAACATAATGTCCACTTAATGCTGTTATTTAGTGTTAAGAGATAAATAGCAAATATAAATGTATCAGCCCGGGCATATAGTATAGGAACTGCAGTGATGTATTGGCTTGAACATTAAGCTTCGTGGATAGCTGGGTAAGTCTTAGCCTTACAGAAGCAATGTATTCGTGTTCATCAGGGATATACTTCTAACCCAGTCCAAATTCCTGAGTTTATGTAACTGGAAATCCTGGGTGTTCTCTCCCTATGTATGCTTTAAATGACAAAGTCTGTTATACTTGTTTGCTGTTAGTAATTTCTAACCTTACAAAGTTTTATAGAAACATGAAACTGTTCGAAGTACAGGCTGGTTTCAGACGGTACTGCTTCCCAGAATGAGGGCTGTGGTTTGAAAGTTCATCTGTTTCATTTTCGCTAGTTTCTTGCTGATAGAGAACCAAAGATATTGACAGAGCAGCTAGAGTGACTTTCTTCCACAAATGAGTTTCTTTCTTCCCCTTTCTCCCTTTTCCCTCCCCACCATGACAAATTCTGCTTTTTGAAATCTCAGTGGTTACACGTTTTATAAATCTCAAATCAGGATACTACAAATATTAAGCATTGTAAACACTGGAATGTGTTAAACAGGTGAACAGGCTCTCTGTGCTGCTGCTGTAAACCAGGAGGGACTGCATGGTTCAAGTCAGAGAGGGGGCACAAAGCCCTGCATTTATTCCATAGCCTTTCTGTGAGTTTCCGTGCAATGTTTCATAGGGCACTTAGGCTTCTTGTACCTCGGTTTCCTTAAGCCTAAACTACTCAGAACAGCATGGCAGGTTCTTTTAACTGCTTTATGGACAAAAGGCCTTAGAAGCCACTTGTATCTAAGCAAATCCAAGTTCCCACTCCTTTTTTCTCATTACACACAAGTGCGTTTCAATGCAATTGATATGGTGCCACGCAAACTAAAGGTAGTGTCATAGTGTTGTCCAGGCCGGAAGGGACCTCCAAAGGTCATCTGGTCCGACCTCCCCGCAGTCAGCAGGGACACCCCCAACTAGACCAGGTTGCCCAGGGCCTCTTTGAGCCTCACCTTGAATATCTCCAGGGAAGGGGCCTCAACCACCTCCCTGGGCAACCTGTTCCAGTGCTCCACCACCCTCACGGTGAAGAACCCTCTCCTAATCTCCAGTCTAAATCTGTTCCCCTTCAGCTTAAAGCCATTGCCCCTCGTCCTGTCATTGCAGGCCTTTGTAAACAGGTTCTCCCCAGCCTTCCTGTAGGCTCCCTTCAGGTACTGGAAGGCCGCTATTAGGTCTCCCCGGAGCGTCCTCTTCTTCGGGCTGAACAACCCCATCTCCCTCAGCCTGTCCTCGTAGCAGAGGTGCTCCATCCCCCTGATCATCCTCGTGGCCCTCGTAGCTTCCAGAGTTGGACTGTTCTTAGGGTTCTTGCTGCCTGAATGTTCACCATGCACCTAGTTTTTCTTCTAAGGGACTCATTATCCCTGTCTCTACCTCTCAGGAGTAATTAGCAACCAGTCTCAGTGAATCAGTAAATAATGCTTGGTGGTCTACACTTTGTATTTCTTTGGCAGCACAAATGCCTGCCAAGAGAAGGTGTTGTTGCAAGGAGCACAACCAAACTGATGAAGACAAAACTTTACGTTGCAGATGGTCTGTTCCTGGAGAAGGCCATGCAGCTTGCCAAGCGTCACTGCAATGCTCTCTTTGATTATGCTGTAACTGGAGATGTGAAGATGCTGTTGGCTGTTCAGCGCCATCTCACTGCTGTCCAGGATGATAATGGAGACAAGTAAGTTGGCCTCTTGTCATGTTTTTGATGGCAGAATGGTGTAGTCAATTTGTTCTGTCCCCTGTGGGTCCCAATCATGCATTGCAGCACTGCTCTCATCAAATAAATATTGTTCTCCTTTGTGCTGTTTGGGAGAGGTACAGCTGCAGTTTAGACATTTTTGTTGCATTTGCAGAAAGGTCACTCACACCACAAAGTCCTTTGATCCCAGTACCTGTCAGTAACCTGGTCATTGAGGGCATGTTGAGCTTCTTGCGAGTTTGATTGCCTTTTTCTACTTAAAATCTTGACTGAGCATGAAGTGCGATGTTTGCATCATGGCACACGGTTGATGGGGATCCTCAGCTTTGTGCTGGCAGAGAGTGCCCTGCTTTTTATTCCATGCAAGTCCTTAAGTCTTTCATAGGAAGCTTTAAGTTGCAGATGCACTGGGAGACAGAATAGTCCTCCCACTGACACCAAGTTCTTCCCAGAGGACAACATTTTGCTCTTGCTGACATCTCTACTGTAATGTACTGAGCAAGAGGTCGTATGGGTGTTTGTGGCAGATTTGGCTGCTAATACTTGCTGACCAGTCCTTCAGTAACGGCAGCTGGAGCAATAATCCGTTTTGTTCCTCTACAGCAATGCAGACTCGGTGGAACTCAGAGAGTAAAATACAGTGAGGAGCTAATGATTAGTAATTATTTAAAAGCAAATTCAGTGGAAGTGGCTCTGAACGCATGCAAAGATAATCTCTCTTGAGTAAGCAAATGACATTATCTCATCCTCACTTCTTAGCTGGCAGGCTTTGGACAGGCCCTGTGCAAACACATTTCCTTAAATTGCAGTATTTTGTACAGTAGAAGGCATAGAAGCCTTCAGGTGTCCAGCTAGATGGAAAATTACAAGTGACTCAGACGCACTGTCCCGCGTGAGAGGCTACTGCTTTCACTCCACTTTCAGTGAAAATAGGTCTCAGATGACTGATGAACTAAGGACCGCAAAATCAGAGATAGCTACTTTACTGTGTTGCTTTCCAGTTGGCAGCCTAATGTCTGCTTTGAGGAAGCAGCAATACGAATGAGGCAGGAGCTAGCAACAAAATCTGCTTGCACTTTGGACAATACAATTTCTGTGTTTTAAATAAAAAAAGAAGCATGGTGTAGAGTATTGAGCACATGGGACCTGCATTTAAATATCAATACGGTGCCCCTCAGATTTGGACTCACAGGGCATTTCAACAAAGTCAGAATACTTTTCAGAATGATGGTAAGTGGTTGTTTTCTTCCTGGATCAGGAAGTACCTGCGAATATGTGAGGCTCAAGCTCATACTGCCTTTCTTCTGGATTGGATTTAGTCTGTGAGCATGTAATACATCCAAACTGCTCTGCAGATTTTTTAAAAAACAAAATTTTGATGACTGTCTTCCAGCTCTCTTGCAGGAGCTGTTTAAATAGAAAGTAAAAAAATTCAAAATTCATAAATCAATTTCTCTAATTTTCAATTTAATCATTAAAATCATATGGCAAAAACTATAAAATTTTTTGCTTCAGCCTTTAAAGAAACATTACTGTCAACAATTTTGCTCATTTTTCATCAAAATAGTATCTAGGGAATGATAATAAATACCTTTAATGGGATCCTGTGTTGTGTTTTATGGCTTTGAGACAAAATATGTTAATCTGTGATTAGTGTATATTTGCAGTGGGCACTCAGTAACAGCAGCTGTTACTGTGTTTATACCAGGACCAGCGCTCTCCAGAAGCCTGATTGTGTTACAGCAGTTTGCATTCACAGCGGTGTGGAAATGCATTTTTTGGATGTAGGACTTCTTAAGTTTAAGTTTAAACTTTTTAAGTTTAAGAAATGGAATCGCCTGCCCTTTCACGGTTTAGCCAGCATCTCTTTCCAGCATCACATGTAGTGGCAGGGTAGAATTAAAATATTTGCTACAGGAAAGAGAACTAAAGGCAGTAGAAGAGCAAATTTGTTTCTGAAGTGAGATTTGGAAATAAAATGTCAGCATGATAGAGCATAATAAGCAGCATCTACCAGAGAGCAGAGGAACAGGTCTTTTACAGTAGTGGTGAGACTGTTTGAAGAACACAGGGATGTTGAAGAAGGGAAACACGGCCATGGTGCTGCCTGCAGCAGTGCCCTGAACCAATAATGCCTTTAGAGGGTGAGTTTGGGGTTTTTTTTCCCTTTTGGAAATATCTTCTGGTTTTGAATGCTCTCAGTCTCAATTTCAAGATGACTGTAAGCCCCCAATGGCAAGGAGCTTCTTCAATTTTTGTGATGGAAGTGTAGATTTGAGTGTATTCAGGTATTTCTGGAGCAGCGTAACAAACACACCGCATGTCCTATGTTAATATTGTGTGTCGGCTGCAATATGCTTAAATTTGAGTCTAGAAGTGGAGCAGCATCTCTTAAGGGAGAGCTTGGCAAGGTTTGTTTCAAAACAAAAGGCCATGGCTCGGAAATGAAGTCTCAAGGGAACAAGACAACTCCAGCTCCATTGGAGAAGAGTGATGGGATTCACCACCTGCTTTTTTCCCTGTGTCTTTTTGCAAGTACAGCTGCTCTGGCTGGTGGTGAAGGACCTGGCTCTGGAGAAGACCACTGGCAAGGCCGTTGCATTAGCCTGGTCAAAGTGATGAAATGCCTTGCTTTGCAGAGTCACTGGTATCCCACAACAGGTTTTTCCTTTGGAATGATGTCTCTGGCCACTGCTGCAAATCCTGTGGCTGTTAGTCACCCGGACGGAGTCTTTAGTCATCGTTCTGTTTGAAAACGAAGAAAAGAAAAACCCACAGATCTGGGGAAACCCCCAAGGGAAAATCTGCTTTGGTGGCAGAGGGGCCGGTGGAAATTCTGAAGGAAGGTTTGACAGTAAGAGGTGTTCCTCTGCTGTATAATTCAAAACATGAGAAAAAAAACCATAGTGGCAAAGAATCTGGGGATCTCAAACAATTTCTGAAACAATTATTTTGTGCTACGAAGTTTGTGTTTATTAGACTAGTAGTAAAGTTATGCTCAGGACCAGCAAAAGCCATCCTGAGTCTGCTTTTGTGATTGAAGGGCCACACACAGTTACCTTCTGACTACCTTTTTTTAACGTTGGGATTCATTTTAGGTGCTGATATTCAGTGCTGAAATCATGACCTCTAATAGTCAAGTGTTTAATCAGTTAGAACTCAATCAGATCTACAGCAAAACCTGAAAAAAAATTTAATAAATTTGAACATATTTGTTAATCTGCTTTTTATTTGTTTCAGTGTCCTTCACTTAGCAATTATCCACCTTCATGCTGAGCTGGTGAAAAACCTCTTGGAAGTGATACCTGATTTGAATTATAATGACATCATTAACATGAGAAACGACCTTTATCAGGTAGGCTGTTGTGGTGGGATGAGTGTTGTTGATTGTTCAGCCAGCAGAAGAGAAATCACAGAATTTACCACCCTCTTATTTTTCTTCTGTTGGTTGGAACGAACCCAGATCAGACTAAGGCAAACAAGTTTAGAGACACAATGATGTATTGTAAGAACGGTGGAGGAGCGAGAGCCTGTTTTCACTGGTTTAGTTCACGATTCTCTTCGATGTTAACAGAACCGTCTCCTTGGGTTAATTGTAGAACAGGTCAAAAATAGGAAATCCTTCAGTTGATGTCTTCATTATTTGTTTTCTCTGTTACCAAAGCATCGGTGTGGATTACAGTGTGCCAACTCTGGGCTCTCCTGACCTTTCTAACATAGGATAACTTGGGATCATGAGTCAGTAGCAGCATCATCAGTTATCTGAAGCTGTAACAACCTATGCCTTTCCTATAGCCCAAATGGTATTTGTGCCCATCACATGAGTACCAAAATTTCCCTTTCATTTCGAGATTCACATTATAGCAAAAGAGAAAAAAGCCCATCTCTTACCTAGTAGGAAAAGAACTCTAAGGCACAACTCTGTCTCCTCAGCTTCACCCGTGACAGACTCTGAGGTTTTTGTATTGTAACTCAGAGAGGCTTTAAAAAGAGCTGTGGAAACCTGCCTGGAAAAGAACCTCTTTTCAACTGTGCGCACCATTTGGTTGTCCCAGAGGTAACCAGCCGGATGTTACACGGCAGAACTCTGACATTTGTGTCATTTCTTTTGCTGTGAACAGTAAAGGCAGGATTTTATTCTACACAGGTAATCCCAGAGGGTTTATTGTTACTTTTTTGTTCTTTCACATTTCATTTTTATGCTTATATAAAGCAAGTTTGAAATGTGGAGGTTGATGAAATCAAGCAGAAGATTCTGAATTGAATTTTCTGTGCCCTCTGTTTAACGGGACCAGGAAGCAAAGCTGTGCTCCACACAAGAAATAAATCTCTTAACTACCAGGACCTCTACAGATCCTCCTAATTTTTACTTAAACCTTAAGCCAGTGGTGGGAGGGAGTGTAGGCTTGGCCTAGATTTTTCCTTCTGTACAGGTATTCTGAAAGCTAAATCGTACATGTACCCTGTAGATTCAGTAATCAATTGCAAATATGTTGACGAATGTATTGACAAACACAATCGTATTGTAGAGAGCTGGAATTAGTCTTTTTTTATAGTCTTCTGTTAATATAATGATAACGATATGGAGATGGAATCTTATGCAATTTTTAGATTATTTTAGTGTTGGAAATATGATTCCCAAGACCTTATTGGAATGCTTACTGTTTAAATACAGACATTTTTGAGCACGTTCTACATGATACTGTTCACTGGCAAGACCGTCAAGAATGCAGTGTACAACTGAGCTTTGGAAATACTGAAAAGGTCCGGGCCTGAGAGCCTCTCAGCGCTGCAGGTGTCTTTGCCTATAAATGGAGATGGTGCAAATAGAATCAGGCAGTTGGACACACGCTGTGTAAATGCACAGTTGTTCTGCACTTTGACAAATGCACAAAACAGCCAGATTTTCGTCTTTTCTGTGCAGAGTCATTTTGGGGGATAAGGAAATCCTAATCCTATGGCTGCAAACCGCCTATTCAGGAGCAAAATTAGAGCACAGTTCAGTGCCAAGAGCAGGTTTGGGCAGGCCCTGGGAAGTGCAGGCTCCCCCTGTGGCATGAACTTGGCTGTGGGGCAGCTGGAAGCAGGGTTACAGTGTCTGGGGGGCACAGGGATTACCCCATTTCCTGCGCCCTTTGCACCACAATGCTCATGTAGCCAGGTCAGTGCCCTGGTTTATAGAGTAGGCAATGTCTTTGTTCCTCCCAAAGTCCAACTGCTGACACTGCCTTGCAGGCAGCTTTTATTTCCAGTAAGTAGAAACCCTGTTTGTAGTATACAGTAGAAAAAAACCATACCCATAGGCAAGCTTTTGGTGTCTCTTAGCTTTGAAGTGGAGTAACATCTTCTTGCACCAGGAGCTTTTCTGGGTTTAAGAGATTTCTGTAGAAGTGATGTAGATGTTGCTTTTCTTCTCATAGCTTATTTCTGTCACTTCTAGACCCCCTTGCACCTGGCAGTAATCACAAAGCAGGCAGAGGTGGTAGAAGACCTGCTGAAGGCTGGAGCAGATGTCAGCCTTCTGGATCGCCATGGTAATTCTGTCTTACATTTAGCTGCTACTGAAGGAGACGACAAGATTTTGAGTCTACTCCTCAAGCATAAGAAGATTTCTCCGATGGTTGACCTTTCCAATGGTGAAGGTATGGAAAGATAATGGCTGTATTTTACAGTTTTACACCGGACAAGCACACCTCAATTCCTGCCCACAGTGTTTTTACACAGGTAGATACAGACCTTGGAAATAGCATCTTTCCCAATTTTGCACATGCTGTCCTTGGCTTTTATGTGCCTGCAGTCACAGGTGAGAGAACATGGACATGTAGGTTCTCTGGTTACACAGACAAGATTGGTAATGCCACATGACGCAGTATGGATTTGAATTATTGTTACTCTATATTCTTTTTAATCTCACAAAACTTCCAGCAGTGTGTTCCTCCTGAGATACCTCATGCAAACACTGCTTTTAAAAAAAAATCTCCCCAGAAGAAAATGTTTCTTCCCCTCTAGTGAATGAAATCCCCTCAAAAATAATTTCTGGACCAGTGTCAACTTTTATATCTGGTACTTTGTGACAATACAGAAGTAAAGCCTATAAAATAACCACAAAGACACAATTCTCGCATTTTTCAGTAGCACAGGTCATTCCAACTTAGTACTCCTGCTCTGGTAGATTGTAAAATATCTGACCTAACAATGTCATTATGGGAATCAAAAAAACTGTGTTAAGTTCCTCAGAGACAGGGGTTGGTTTGCTTTTTTATTAATTCTCTTTCATTAGCTGGTGCAGGTAATCTTGAGGTGACAGGGCAGCGTGACCTTACAGGAGGTGATACTAAAATACACTAATTATTCCCCAGACTGTTTCTAGAAGAAATGTTCAGTAGCAGATGGGGGCAGTGCAGGGTACCTGCTTGTTTAGGACGAAGATGCAGATCTTCTTAAGGCTACTCTCCTTTGAGGCAAAGAGATGCTCTAGGTGAGCTCTCTAGTTCCTGCAATCTGTGCCACCTTGTAATCTTTTTCGTGCATGGCTTTGTCTCACAAGAACACAACTAGTTCCAATTTATGCACAAAAAACATTTATTTTAACACCATATTTTAGCGTACAAGCAGGCAGGGTCAGTCACTTCTGCTCAGATAACTACAGTAACTCTCACTCATTTTACAAATCTCATAGATGTGGCCACTTCAGAACTCGTTATTCTGACATTTCTGTATTTTTCAAATATTAATGCACGCGGTGGATGGGTTTTGTTTTGTGTAGGTCTCAGTGCAATTCACATGGTAGTGATGGCAAATAGCATGTCCTGCCTCAAACAGCTCATTGCTGCTGGAGTTAATGTCAACGCTCAGGAACAAAAATCTGGACGGACCGCATTGCATTTAGCTGTTGAACAAGAGAACATCCCTTTGGCAGGCTGCCTCTTGCTTGAGGTAAGGGCAGAATTTCTTTCTCCCGGGTCTTTTCACTTACATATTTTAAAACTCTTGAAAATCCTCAAGTGCTTCAGAGGAACCGAAGAAAGGGGGTTTTCCTGTTTATTGACTTGATTACTTTAGCGATAATTTTGCCATTATACCAATTTCTGTTATTCATTACTAGTTGTTCAGCACTGCTGCTGACCCTTTTGCCCAGGCTGAGGAATTTACAGTTTGTGACCCTGACCTGAGTGCATACGCCGTGTTTAATTTGCACCAAGTAATCCCGGCAGCCAATGAACCTGCTTATGAAGAAGTTAATCGCTTCATCTGTGTGAAGTGGAATGTGCATAGAGACATAGTTGTGTATGTCTATAAATATTTGTCTCATCTCTTTAACACCTCGATCCTAGTGTTCTTAATCCTACACGTGCACAGCTGGCTGTGGGTCTCCATGTACAAGGGTACCAGCAGCCTGCCTGCTCTCCTGAAGAGCAGACTCGTGCACACGCCAGTTCAGGCTCCAAACGCCGCGGGGAATCAGATGGCAGAACTATTACACGGGATGCAAAGTAGCCGTTATCTATCTGACCTCTTTGGGTTTATATGCTCTGCCTCCTGCTGTGACACTGGAGCACAGAGCCACCATCTGTTCCTTCATGCAGGCCCTTGTAGTGATTTTCTAATGCATTCTTTCCAGGCTATGACTAGAGTTTTAATGCAACCAGGCACAGAATAGTGCTTATTTGCACAGTACCAATGTTTATGCAGATGTAAGTCTCTGTAGCTGTATTGTATAGACAAGTAGCAGTTTTCCTTTTGTGTTCAATAAAAACTTAGGGTGATGCGGATGTGGACAGCACTACATACGATGGGACAACTCCTCTTCACATAGCAGCTGGAAGGGGTTCTACAAAACTGGCAGCAGTTCTCAAAGCAGCAGGTATGAAAATAGGTATTTGCTGGGGAGAGTTTTCTTTCATGGTGACATTTCAGGTTAGAAGGCTGCAAGCAGAAAGGAATGTGCCAGTGAACTTGTTTAATGAGCGTAAGAAATCAGATGTTAAAAGCATGAAGGTTTGTTTTTCCTCAGGGAGGTCCTACTTTCAGTGCCGTACTACCCTTTAGCACCATCTAATGGCTAAAAAAGCAAATTATGTTAGTCAAGAAAATCTCGAGTGCTCTTGGAAGTTTTTTGAGTATTTCTTTTGTAGTTTTTTATAGCTGAAGAAGGAGAGAAGAGACCTTGTTACATAGTTGGGATAAGTGCTGGACTGCTTTAAAAACAACAACAAAAATAGGTCACTGAAGCATGAGCTTGTTAGTGACTCCTTTTTCATATCAGTGTGGAAGAGCTAGTTTTAAATATTTATTGGAACATTTTTCCAATTGTATTTAGACCTGATATTTCTCCTTAGAAACAGAAATCCAGGCCTCCCAGTGCTCTGGCTGTGTGCTTGGTCTTTTAGAAATAGCCCCACTTTCTCTGACGCCTATGAAAAGCAGTAGCGCAGCAGCTCACCATTGCTTCATCACGTACCTGCCCTGTTCTGTGTGAGCCAAGAATGGGACTGGAAGGCAGCTGATACAGTCATAGCTCTTTCTGTGGCCCCTAACACTCTGCTGGTCATTTTTTCCCTCTTTATAACAGAGCATAGCATTATATAGAGATGTGATGGCATTTAACTTCAGTTGATAAAAAAAGATTTCCTGACTTTAGTATAAAATGTAATTTAGCTGAAGTAGCTAAATTAGCAGATTTGCCATTCAGAACTTAGAATACATATTTTAAATATTGTTGAAAAGCAACTTGAAGCCTTTGCTTAGGATTTCTTTTGCACACTAATTTTCCAGGTGCAAATCCTCATGTTGAAAACTTTGAGCCGTTGTTTGATGTAGACGATGTGAAAGAAGATGAAGATGAAGGGATTGTGCCTGGAACGACACCACTGGATATGGCGGCCAACTCTGAGGTATGTGGTCTGGTTTTTTCTTTTGTTTTTTATAATAATAAGTGGTAGTTCAATTCTCTCAGCCAGCTCTTTTCACTGCATCCACAGTCATTCCAATGGTGACAAGCTACTAATTTGCCATCAAAAATTAAACTAATTCAGTCTCAAAAAACCCCCATGAAATAGCATTAGAAGAAAGCTCCACTTAACAAACTACTTCTGCTGAGCAGGAATGACCAGGCACTTCTTGAAACAGTTGCACTACAGTCTGCACAGGTGGGAAAGTATTTAGCTGTTCAGGCAGCTGGTGTTTGAAGGCCCATGCTCACAGACACTCTCTAGTGGGTTTCTTTGCTGTGTGTTCTTCAGTACAGGGAAAATACACTCTTTTGTCCTACCCAAACCGTGATTAGGCTGCATGGTCCACGCTTTAGTAGCTGATCGTGTGCAGTTGGTTTGGTGTGAGTGTAAGGTACAAGCAATCAGCATCTCTAATCACGTGGAGCTGGGTAGTGGTACTAGCCTTAGGTGAAAATCTAACCCAGGCTTTGTTTTAAATGACTAGTTGCAGACAGGCAGTAACTCCTCACTGAGCCACTGCTACTGCAAAGGCTTCCTCCGTATCTTGAAAACAGTTGCCAGATGACACACAGCAAAAGGGCAAAGGAGATGAACTTCTCTTAAGCTTTGCATGGGTCTTCTACAGTATCTTTAGTCATACTGATCCTGGGACAGAAAAAAAAATGCTGGAATGTACAAACTGGAATTAGGGCTTCACAATATGCTACTGAGACTTGTCAAAATAACACACACTAACCAGGTTTCTGGTAAATACTGACTTTAATGTATTCTCTTAGGTCTACGACATATTAAATGGCAAACCCTACAAGTCAGCAGTGGTTTCGGAGGATGTACTGACACAAGGTAACATCTACAAAAAAGACTTGACAAAATCCCTTTAGTAATTGAGTACGAAAGTGTACTTGCAGAAGACATTGCCCTGCAATAGCTTGTAACTGAAATGGGGAGGGAAAAGAGGTACCCTCCCTCCCACCCACTCATAGAATTTGCATGGTTCTGTGGGGAGGTAGGTCACAAGGACACAAAGGAGTACATGTTCATTATTATAACAATACATTAGTGCACACTGGGATTGATGGACACTAAAATACTCTTTAATTTGGTTCTGTTTCTGCTTAGAAATGAACTGGTGCACCATTTGTATAAATAATAAAACTAACATATTTCTCTATTCCTCAGGACATCTGAGACAGCTGAATGAGAGTTCCAAGATGCAGCTTTACAAACTATTGGAACTGCCCGATCCAAATAAAAACTGGTCCACTCTAGCACAAAAACTGGGTCTTGGCATACTTAATAATGCCTTCAGGTTGAGCCCTTCCCCATCAAAAACTCTGCTAGATAACTACGAGGTAATGTGGCTGTAACAAGCTAAAAAGAACACTCAGACATGTAGTGAACCTTGTCCTCCTGCATGGTGGACAGTGCAGCCCTTCAGTTTTAGCCAGCCCGGATGATGGTGAGCATCTGGTATCTTCTCTCTTAGGTTTCTGGTGGTACAGTTCAAGAGCTGATTGCTGCTTTGAGAGAGATGGGTCACGCAGAAGCCATTGAAATCATTCAGAAAGCACTGTCCGTCTCACCAAGCCCGTCTCACCTGGAGGACAAGACAGCAAAAGCTCTTCTGTCATCATCACCACCCACTTTTGCAAATGGAGAGACAGGTAAAATTGACAGCAAAACATCTATAGCTGCATTTAAGAAGTTTTTTCTATTCTCCCACCGCCTCCACCTTGGACTGCTGATAGGTTGGATGGTTTCTTACACACAATGCCCAGGCTGCTCACCTGTTTCAGAAATATTTTACTGCAGCACAACTTTCTTCTTGTAGACTTTTGCTGTGCCTAGAAGAGAGGGGGAAAATAGACCATTTAAATCAGTAGCCCTGCATTGCAGTATTGATTATACTGCCGCCATTTCTGAAACCGGTCATCTGCCACTTACTCGTGTAATTCCTTGGATGTACTGGGGATAAGTTTCAAAAGATAAATTGGGCCATGATCTCCCAGGCCTGTACAAGTGCCATTATCTTTTGAGGGTGGTTTTTTTGCCCCCCTGCTCCCCTCTCCATATCTGGATAAACAAAAATGGTTTGGGTTCATAAACTTCTCGGTAATACTTTGGTATTGTATTTTTCATTCCATAGCATGTGGCACTCCAAAATGGCCCAGTGTTCTCTAGGCAGAGAAATCGGGGATGGCTTAAGTTACAAGGGACCTCCAGCAACTGATGCTGTCCAACTACCGCCTCAGAGCAGGGCAAATATAACATTGCATGAGGTTGCCCATGTCATGTTGAGTTTTGAGCACCTTCAATGATGGAGAACCTATGGCATTTTTGGGCAGGGGACTCTAGCAGCAGAAAACCAGCGGTTGTGAGAAGGCAGTAAGTCATCAGGGATGCGTAGTCGCTGCCTGGCCCTGTCAAGTATCAAAACCCTTTGTTTTTTCCTGATGCCCTGTTCAAACACCAGTACTGCTGCTACCACCCTAACGTGGAAGCTTACACCCTATGTGAAAATACTGCAGATATTTCTGAAAGAAAAAAGAAACCCCCCAGTAACTCCATCCTGGTCTAATCTTGCCAGTTTACTCTCTATACAAAACTGTTTGTTCAGTCATGGCACGAACCTTCACACCTATCTGAAAATGTGCTTATACACATATTGCCTCTTCAGATTAATCCTGAAGGGTAGGAAGGGTTCTGCTGCTTTGCAACATAAATGGACTGTATCACAAATTTATTTTATGATGCTTTTTTAGAAAAACAATACTGAACTCCACTATGCTGACCACATCATACCTTCAACTCGGATACTGTTCTCTTGCAGTCAGGCACTCCTTTTGTGGGTCTTGCATAGACGACAGCTGACTCCTTCATATTTCAGCCTTCTTACTAGATTAAAATTATTCAAGTATTTGTCTCAAAAATAAACCTGTAAGTGAAATAACATGAGAAATTTTTAGGAGCCTCATCCTGGAGCTGTATACTTGTGCAGAATCTAGGAATCTGAGAGCCAGAGAGCCTTTTACCCAGCTACTACCATGCTCGGGCAGAGTCCTGACTAGAGTGGTGACAGCATTAGTGTCAGCAGAGCACCAGGCTTCTCATCCCATCCGAGCTCCAAGTACAGCTGATCTCTGCCAGCAGTGCATCAGATCATGTGCTTTGGTCAACCGAGAACATCCAGCACAGCTTTTTGTATTATAATAACTATAGATATTTTCCCACAGAAGAGCTTTAACCTATTGGTTTGCATTCCTTAGACTTTTCTGAAAGCAACATTACTGCAGCGACACAAACGATAATGTATTTCCCTTTTCTTTCCTCCTCAGGCGAGCCTTATAATAGCAAATTTCAAGACAACGAAAGCATGTGCGACAGCGGTGTGGAGACCTCCTTCCGCAAACTGAGCTTTACTTATTCAGACTCTCTGAACAGCAAATCATCAGTAACACTCAGCAAAATGACCCTGGGCTGCGGACACGAAAGTTCAGTGCAAAGCAGTTACATAGCCAACTAGCAATATCCCATTAGCAATACGCAGTTACAGGAACAAACGTGACATTTCAAATTACATCGGTGTCATCCTTGGCCAGAGGGAAGTCAGTTCACAACCAAAAGCACGTGCTGGAGGAACCACACACAAACCTGAACAAACAGCGACTTCAGCATGGGACTCCTAGCCATTGCTTCCTTCAAGTACATTTCATTGTATTCATTTACAAGCCCTTCATAATAATCAGGGCTCTGCTGCTGCATTAATACACAGGGCTGGACACCGTGAACGACTGACGGAGCTTTTCTGGTTTGCAAGGATTTTCTGTTATAGATGAAAAGTCGTCACTCCTTGCTAATGCATAATACCAACTCACTTAATAAAAAGAGGTAAGGCACACCGAGAAATCAAAGGATATGGTATCTAACTGCTCTCTTCATAATTTTTGCAGCACAGTTGCATGAAAAAAGCTCATAAAGTAGCTGGCAAAGAAAAATCATTACTTTAATCACAATGACAATTCAGAGAGAAAAGAGAATCCTAAAAAAAAAGAATCTTGTATATTTCAAATAATGTATTTAAACTTAACTATGGTGCCTCTTATTCAAAAAAATTTCAAGTTTGGTATTCTCCTATTTGTAAATAGGTTTTTTTTTATATCTGTTCCTTTTAAAAAAATGTGCTTTTAAAATGCCTATTTTTATTTTACTTTACTTTTATAATAAAAACCCAAAATGAAATCTCTTGTCTTCACTTGTAATTTCTAAATATCTGTGAGGTAGAGTTATTAAAGATTAAGTTATTGATACAAAGTGCTTTCCAAGCACTAAAATAAATAAAGGGTTGCAAGTCACCTGTTTTAATCTTAAGTATCTTTTATGGTGGGAGACCAGGAACATCAGCTACTGCTGAGCAGCTGTGCCTTGTCTATGCTTTAGAACCGAGGACAGATTCATAGTTCTCTTTTAGTTCTGTTCTCATAATTATGGCAGCAGAGAATCATTTACACTGAAACCAACTATTTCGCGTCTCAGCAAAATTCCAAGGAGACAGTTCTTCTTTGGGCTCTCTAGAAACTCCTCTAATAACTGTGTTCCTGAGCAGCATTTCTTCTTTTGCATGTTAATTCTGAGATGGTGAGTGTAACTGTTGCAGATGTTGGCACTAGCAAGAATAGATACCAGATTTCATAATAAAAAAGCAAGGAGCAGCACTGTACCGTTATCACTCACTCGTGGCTGATTTTCTTGACACGAAGATAGATAGAAATTGACGATGCTGTTCTTGGCTCAGCTCAGTCTTCAGTAACCTGGGTGTCACGCCTGAGAAAATGAATCAGGGTAAACCTTGAGGATGGTTACATTTAGAGCCAGTATTTCCTGTAATGAATTAAACAATGAGTAATGAAAAAAACCCTTGTGAAATAATTTTATATCCAGCTGAATTACTGAGTATGTTAATTCCAGAAAAACAAGATGCATAATAGTAAAAATGCCATTTTTTCTCTGTTATTGTATGTATAACCTACACATGCAATGTCGAAGGCATATGGATGTTTTGTTTCATTAATGTACTTGTCCAGTGTTCTCTTTGCATTGCAGCGTAACAGAAACAGGCAAAGATCCTCATACTCTGGGGATGAAGAGCTTTTTGAGACTTAGCAGAGCTGCTGGCTGAGCCAAATGCACCTTCTGCTGCCACAGAATTTCCAGCACAGCTCAGGGGACTGTCCCCATCCCTGGAGGTGTTCAAGGTCAGGCTGGATGGGGCTTTGAGCAACCTGCTCTAGTGGGAGGTGTCCCTGCCTGTGGGTGGGGGGTTGGAACTAGATGATCTTTAAGTTCCCTTCAAACCTGAACCATTCTGTGATTCTACAATCCTGCAAGTCACCAGGGCATCCTGGGTGTCAATTTTAGCCTTTTAGCCTTATTTCTGACCAGCTCTGCTTTTAAACCACCAGAAGACACCTGGGGCTGTATTTCCTGTAGCCAAATGCTGCATAATAGCTGTTCATTAGGCTAGTGATCATGCAATGAACAGTGGGACATCTCCCCTAGGCCCTGTGTACTCAAGTGGCAGCCTGGCAGCTTCTTTCCTTGCAGCATCTCAGTTTCTATCTATTCAACAAAAGAGGCTTTGGTCCTCTATTGTTTTTTTTTTTTTTTTTCCTTTTTACCCCTCTATTTAGAAAATAGAAAAATAGTACTTTTAAAGTATTCTTGCTAATTCAAACAGGAACACTAGATTTTTAGTTGAGTCATGTAATGGAACAACTCTTCCCATCCGCCTTAACCCTTAGTATCTTAAGTATGCGTTGCAGGTGTGCCACACGGTTCTTAGAACTAGGCAAGAGTAGAACACACCAGCTAGTGTAGGACACACTACAGAAACTGGCATGACAGCTAGTAGAAGACACTCGTGTTGTCTGTGTGGTTCCTATTACCTCAAGCAGTTCAGTCAAAAGAAAATGCTAAAACACACTTTACTCTTTCTGCTTTACCTTTTTTCTTATTAGTAGGTGGTCATCCTGTACAGAGCTTGCTGATTGTTGTACTGATGGCACCTGGGAGAAGGTCAGGCTCCTTGCAGGTATGAGGATAAAGGCAGCACACAGAGGAACCAGGCCTAGCAAGAGAAAGCGTAAGCGATTGCAGGCAAGTCTTAAGAGAAACATTTAAAGCAGAATAATTCTTCCCAACAGATAACTGTCAAGACATATTTATGTGCCTCGTCATCATATCTGCTCACCTCAGACACAGATTTATCCTTACACCTCCTTGCCCAGAAAGGAAGTGCCATTCCTATTTCACAAGTGTGACGGAATAAACTAAAAAATAGTCCTGCAGGAGCTCAGAATTCACTGCCTGAGAGCTCCTGTCTACACCTGCGTGATAGAGAGAAACCACTCTCACTTAACTGCTAAAAAGAGAGTAGTAATGCTGTAATTCAGTGTTACGTTTTCATTCAGTGCAGGAAGTTGTTGTGTCCACCTCACTGCACCTTGTAGCACAGGGTATCGTCCCCATTCTGTTCCATATTGCCTCCGAGGAAACAAAACTGAGAAGGGTATTATTCACTAAGGTCTCAAAAGTCAGGATTAAGTTGGGGTTTTTTAGATATGTGCAGGAACAGCAAGAATGGAGTTTCTGGAGTTAAATTTTTTTCCATTAAAAGTATTCCTAACACTTCCCCAGCAAGCTGTCAAGCTCTTACTTACTCAGAGCAGGGCATCTCTGCACTGTGGCTGGACGAGCAGAAGTACTGACTAGGCCCACACCTCAGTGGGCTCTTCTAATGCACTGCATCGTGCCGCAGTTTGCTCCTTTGCTCCTTTACAGTTGTTGGGGAAGTGAGCTGAAGCTTAAATCCTGGTCTATGACATGCTGCTTGGTAAACCAGATTCCCAGAGCCAGCATGCCAGAATGTTACTATCTGGCTTACTTAAAACAGGCAAAGAAGGACTGCTACAATGCAAGAAGAGAGAGAAGCTGCAATGCTGGCAAAAGCCTGGCGATCACAACGTTTGCAAAGAGGTGTCAGAGGCCAGCATTTACGGTTTTGATTTTTTCACCATCATGAGAAAGGATTGAAACCTTGAGCTCCTGTGTCTGAGAGCAGCACGCCTCCCTGCCAGGCCACCAGCTCCACGGACCGCACTCGTTCTTATCTAGAGCTCCTATTCTGGATTACCCAGCCCCCCCCTCCAGGCCGTACAGCCTGGCTCAAGCCACAGGTCCCAGTGGTTCTAATACGCACGGGTAACATCCCTTCTGCCACAGCCCTTCCCCTCAGAGTCAGTCAGTTCCCCAGCCACAAAGTAAAAAAGCTATACTGAACCACTCTGCACTTACAGAGCCCATCAAGACATCTCAAGATCCACTTCCAAAAGCAGAGCCCCAAGAGCAGGTCCTGGCAAGCAACCAGACTCACCCCCTTCCTCCTGACTAGTCCTCAGGGTGTCGTTTCCCTTCGTGCTGCAGCACCTTTCCTTTGCTGTAGTGGCCGAAGCTACCTCTCTGTTTTGGCTGCGATGCACACTTAATAATCAAACCTGACATTTTCAGGTCTTTACTGACTCTACTTCCTACAGTAAGATGGCCTTTCCTCAACGGTGGCAGGGACAAACCCAAGTAATATTAAGGTTCTATATTTTTCACTTAAGTTTTGTTTTTCCACCCTAATTAAACTAAATTGGGGCTTTTGTGCTCTTGTAACATCTGACTGGAAAGCAGAGTTATGTAAACCCCATTGACTGGAACTTGTCCTTAAACATTCAAACCGCAAGTTCCTGGATGACTCAACTTACCCCTCAGGGGGTAAGAAAGAAAACTGCAATCCCGACAACGTAAAGGCTGGCTTGGAAGCTACAAAACCAAAAACTGTCCTTCACTGAGGAGAAGAAACTCGCTGGCCTGTTCCTCTGCACGTGACACTGCTACAGGTGACTGAAGTGGTGTCTGCTACACATCTCCAGAATCCAAAGAGGTCTAATAGAACTAGAAGTACTGAAGACGTGCCTCTAAAGCAGAAAAATTGCCCAGGCGCCAAAGTGTGCAAGCAGCAGGTAACAACAAAGACTGACAAAGCTTCACAGCTGCAAACACTTACTTAGAGAGGAACCTTAGATACATTTATACATGCTTCTTTCCTGAACAGATGTAGAAGAACTTGGAAAAGGTTCCAAAGACGTGCTCCAGTAAACTGGAGCAAAATAAGTCTTCCTTGTGTGGCAGAAAGTACCAACAAAGAGGTGCCCTATAAAGCTCAAAATGTCTCTACGGGTCTTGAATGGGTTGAGAGTCAAATCTCTGCCAGAGACCAGTTTTAGGACAATGAATTAGCCAATGCCATACAGCTTTCTTCCAAAACCTGCTCTCAAGTTCTGTTCTTGGCTCCTGCTGAGGGGAACTCTGCTGCTTTGGCCATCTGTGGAGAACAGCCCAGAGGGAGCCCGGAAGCAAACAAAGACCATCAGCACAAGCAGACCCCGTGATCCCTTGACCAAAACATTGCAAGAATACTGATGAGGCCACTCCGCTCTACTGTTACCACCAATAATTTAATGACACTGAAGACAAGCGCCATGACACTTACCAAATGCTCTTTCTAGTGCTCCTGCTGCTGATCCCCAGCCCATCAGATACAACTGGCAATACAGGTGCTGCCGAGTAGCTGCAAGGGCACTCACGTGGCTGCAGATGGATGGACGTGTCCATAGGAGTTTTTGAAGATCTCTTCGCTGCTGCATTCCTGTCTGTGCCCTGATCTGAGACAAAGGCAGAACAATGTAACCAAGTATAGCACAGCATGCAAAAGTACCAAGGGGAAACCATTAACCAAGGTACACGTTACAGCCACCGCTGCACGGGGAAGAGAAGAAAATAGCATCTATAAATACATACCTACTACAACAGCAGGAAACCAAAAGAACATATTAAGGATATTGAGACAATAATGGAAGTGAACCTCCCCCTTAAAATTCTGCTTTGAGTGTATGGCCATTTAAGCCATTCCTAATCTTTCATAACAGCACTCAGCACTGAATTAAAGCTTTCCAGTGAGAAAGAATGGACCCACTCTTTAGGGAGCGTCTGACCTTCAAAATTAACAATAATTTAAAAATTGTCTGAACCTTTTTTATGCCAGTCTGGAAACTGCAGACAGCAACAGGAAACAAAACAACCAGAAACCACCACCAAAACCCCAACACGTTTTGTAAAAGAATGCTTTTCTGTGTAACAGTGCAGATAGGCATCACTTGCATAGCCACTTCATCAATTATTGATCACATACCACATCATTTCTTTCACGATTTTGCCTAAAATTTGTGACAGGCCAAACAAGGTCATAGTTATCCAAATTCATGGTTTATGGCTTCTAGCAATCCAAAAGCTCTTTTCTACATCTCTGAAACTTCATATTCTGAGATGGACTAAGGACAAATACCATCAACCTTCAGACAGTCTTCTTGATTGTCTTTGAAACAAGTACTTCCATCAAAGTTTTATTTCTTTAACACTATTAAGCGCCATTTTGAAAATCTATCTAGATGTTGCTGGAAGAGACACTTCTATATCAAGGTAAGAGAAAGACATCAACCAACCTGCCCTTTTCCTAACAGACTGCAGCAATATTTATTAATCATATTTATATATATATTTATACATATTCATTCCATATATCTTCCATTTATTTTTCTTTCCTCCACATTTTTTCATCCTTACCTTATATTGGCTCTGTTGCTGCTTTGACTCCACTTTGATTCCAGGACACTGACAAAACTGAAGGTTTCTTCTTGTATTGTTGGCCCAGGATGCCTCACAGATAACTTGTAGATTCTTTTATCAATGCCTGCATTTTCTAACTGTTAAGTTTTATTCATGACTATAATTTTCCCTATTTATTTTATATAACCTATGAACATTGTCACATAGATATTTTGATTGCTTTCATGTTTTCTTTCAGCTAGGACAAGTTTTGAATCGGAAAAGCCCTCCTATGCAAGTGCACTTAGTTGTTTTGGTGACCTAATAAAGCACTTGTAAGCAACTCCCATTTATCATTTCCCTTTCATCTTTAAGTTTTTCCTCTTGATCAGGACTACATCAGTTTTGGTTAACACTCAAGTCAAAAAACACCAGATTGCTGAGCATCAGCCAATATGCTCATCTCTTCGCCCATTAAAACTGTGATCATTGCAAAAAAAAAAAAAACAATCTCCAGTTCCAAGTTCTCTATCTGAGCAGTGGAACAGGCAGCTGCTCTCCCCACACGTGCTCCAGACCTCCAGCACCACCGGCAAACATCACCCACGGGGTGCACTGACGATGAAGGACATTACTAGTAGAGACTGTTCAGACACCTACTGTGAAGTGCTGATACTGCTAGATACTTTGCAAGAAAATTAATACTTGCTTGGACTGTGAGAGGATCTGTGTAGAACCCCACCCAGCAAGATCCCAGCTGTATTTCAATCACCATCTAACAGACAAGCCCAATGTTTAGCAACTTGCCCATGGCACAGCCCGACCGGTGGCCTGAAAATTCCTGACAGCCAAACTCTCAGGCTTCCAGCTCCACAGGCTACGTTAGCTCCCCCCATGCTGAAGCAAGCTTATTGTCTTTGCATCAAATGCCAAAGTGAGATAACATTTCTATGGGAAACCTAGACATTTTAAGCACAACTTAGAAACAGAATAGAAGGTGAAGCACCATTACTTTGTATGGGCTAAGGAGCACAATGTGCCACCAGATCTAATCATGCATTGTGTCTTCTATGGGGAACACACACACAAAGAAGTAAAATTAAGATGTTGAAGTTTTCCTTTGTTGGAAAGAGGAGGATCGGCGTGGAGCACGGGGCCACTCGTGAGAAATGCCAGGAGGTAACAGAACAGCTGGGCAGCAATGTCTGAGAGAGACCAGCAGCCCCTGCACCGTGCGCCTACTGGAGAAGCAGCAGTCACTTGTAACTCTGTGGTCCTCTCGCATGACCATTTCTTCTCTGTATTGCCTCCTTTCTCTTTTCACCTTTAGTTGTCTCTTCTCCCCCTTCCTTTTCCCCACAGCCAGGCACATCTCATATTATGCCACATTATGCAGGATCCCACGCAACAGCGAAGGTTTGTGACTGCACCTGCAGCTCTCTGGGAACAAAGCTGGATGCAGAGCTCTCAAGGTTATCACTCATGTTGCACGAGAAGAGAGAAGAAAACAAGTCTCGTGCTCAATTCCCCTTGAAGAAGGGGGAACAAATCTGCCTGGTGTCTGACTAGACAGCCCAGGTTTCCTGTCTATTTGTAAGCCTACCTTGCAGGAGGCAGGCAGGATACCCCATGGAGTGACAGCCGCATATGTGAAAGGGTAGGACAAGCGCTGTCCCCATTTGGGTGTAGACAGAGCAAACAACTCCAAGTGGAGTATATCTCTGGAGGTGGTCCCGGCTTCACTCTTCTCCCTTGTCCCCAGCACACTTTGCCGTTATCCTATGATGAATTTCCACTTGTAGCATAGTGAAACTGGAAAAAATAGGGATTTTTACAACCATAGTCTAGAGGCACGTATTTGTGTTGCCTCTTAGGATGAATTCACAACTCCAGCCTCGTGTGAACTGGAGAACTTAGACTAGCTCTCTTGGACCCGCTCACCCCTCCTATTTTATAAATGGGATCATTTTTCTCACTACCCAAGAAAGCCTTACTTTCAATACACCACATACATTACATGCAAGCTTTGCTCTTGGTATCTTTACATTGAATCAGCAGTTAAAATTCACACATGACAGGAATAGACAGTATGCTCTCCAGTCAGCTCAAACTGTACGTCATTTCAACTTCAGTCAAATTCTTCTCATTTTTTCCCTCCTCCTTTTTCACTCCTTCTCTAGAAGGAAATGAAGTATCCTTAGACAACGTCCACCAGAGAGGTCAAGGTTAGTGACTTTTCTAGTTCTTCAACACTGGTCGGTTCCCAAGGATAAAACACAACCACTTTCTTCTTTTCAGTCATGAGGAAACCATTATCACTAAATCTGCCTTTTATACTCCCTACATCCAGAGAAACAAAAGGAGCAATTGCAGTGGTCTGAAGAACAAATATATAAACATCATCTTGTTGGGATACAGAGGCCTGGAAGAGAAATAAAATAAAATAAATAAATCAATAAATCAATAAAAGAAAATGTACATGTTAAAGAAGAACCCAGTTAGACTCAAACTGGGCAAGACCTGCACGTCAGTAAAGCAGACTGAACAACCATGTTCGATCAAAATTACTGTTCTCTTCTGGAACAAAAGGTTGAACCAACAGGATTCATATGTAAATATCATGCAAAATATAGCCTTCCTGCAGAGTACTACAGATTGTGATAGAATGCCATGAAGTATTATCATCCTTACCATTTTCTTATGAAAAATAACTGAATAAATGGTAATCTGACTTGTACACAGTACTAGTATCCTATACTTACTGTACTGAAAGAGATTTGTCCTTTCACAAACACACATCACTTAACCTATAAATTCACAGTTACTAAAGTCTCTGGCCTTTCTGATTACATTGGTAACAGAAATACACAGAAACAAAAGATAGTAAAAACCACAGTAACACAGAAGGTCACCTCATCTGAATGGCACATGGCAGTGAAGTCCTTACACTACATTTAGAAGGCAACTACGTTGTGAAATGCCAGAACAAGGTATAATGTTTTATATTAAGTTCTATCAGTAGATAATCTCAGAGACACTTAACAACCAGGATGCATTTTCATGCAGCATTCAACATCATGAAATATTATGCCACATCATTTTCAAATACCAAATAACTATTTATAAAAAGCAGACAAATTATGTTAAGTGCAGAAATCATGCCCTGCTTAAAGAAAAACACCACTATTCATTTTTAAGAAAACACATACATCCTTTATGGGTTGTGTTTTCTGAAGAACACAAATGTCTTCATGTGTTTTAAAAGCAATGCTATGAAGAGTAGTGCTTTGATTAGCAATGTATTTGAAAGTCTAGTTAGTTTATTAGTAACTATGCATAGAAGCACCAGCTTCTAACAAAACAGAGTAATTTTTTTAATCACAGCTGCATACTTTCTTAAAATAACCACTTTTCATTTATCCTTGCTAGCTATCCTTATTAGTACTGCGGAGACAACACAGCCCTGGGAAAAAGGAGTGAAATTTCCCAACGATGCTCCAGTTACAGAGCTTTTATTATTGATGATGTCATCCACAAAAAAACCCAGCATGACTCAGACTCCAGATTGTGCCACCGGCTGAAAAAAAAAAATAAAAATAAAACCAGGCTGATTTGTTTCCTTTGTACACTCAGGAGGCAGGCCGTGCTGCCGTGAAAGAGATAAGAGGGGAAAATCTGGCCCTTTTTTTTTTGTAAAGCAATTATGCTGGTCCAGATTCAAAGAGATTAAATATCTCTATTCCCCCCTTGTTTAGTTTAGCTCCAAAGAGCAAAGCTGCAGTTTGGAAGCCAAATGTGAGAACGCAGGGGTCCCCATCCTGCCAATTTGCTGATTAAGAATTTTGCAATAAGATTTACATGCTAAGAAGTGAGGCTCAACAAAATGTGTGTACACACACACACACACACACACAGGGCATGCTTGATCTCTATATACAGAGCACGCTTGCCAGGAGCGGAAGAAATCTAGGGAAAAGCAGCAAATGGACTAAATGATAATGTTATACAACACTGATGCTTTCTGTGCCTGTTCAGAAGACTGACACACTTGCCAGATATTAAGAAATAAACACTATTATTCAAATTAGAACCCTTAGCTGGAGGGCAGGGATTTGCAGAAGGAGGAAAGGAGCGTGCAATATTGCACGTTAGCAATGGTACACTGATCTGGGAGTTTGAGCACTTCAAGAGGAAATACTGCCGAGGGTCACGCACTCCACACCCAACTGAACTACCATCACCTTAGTACTGACACACAGTACTGTCTGCTAGCCTCAACGCTTGCCAGGATGCTATTTGCTATCTAGGGCCAAAAAGAATGAAAGGAGCCAGGTGAAAGACAGTCAAAAGAAATGAAATGGAGACATCATTATTTAAAACAAAACCCAAACAAAAAAAAGGCCACAAAACCCCCCCAAAACCAAACCACAAGTCTTATTTAAATATGCATATAGCGGCACCAAAAAAAAAATATATCTGATTTTGAACTCAGCATGGAAGCTAGAATTGCAATAGCTAAGGAGAAAGAACATTCAGTGGAATTAGACGCTGGATAACGGGCAAACTCAAACCAGTAAGATTAGCAAAACCAAATACAGTCATTTAGTATGACTGATGCTTACACTAAGCTGAGGCTTTTGTAATCCGACAGCATCCTTTAGCGATGAAAGGAAGTGATGGTTCGTAGGACTCTGGAGCCCACCTTCTCCCACAAGACAGAAAGTAATAACGCAGCTTTTCCTGGTGCAATTTCTGCATCTTTCCAGAAAGTCATTTATGGATTCCTTGTAGATGGGGACAGCACTTTGTGCTTTAACGGTCACACCGTCTTTGGCAAGGGTGCATACTGGCTCCAAAGAACTCCAGGTGTGGACAACGACCTATTGAGCATGTTGAGAGAGCACAAAGCTTAGCAGGAAAATTACATCTGTGAAAACAGCCCAGCATTCTAGGTTTCAGATTGCTCATTGCAAGAGATGTTCTCCAGACAGTACCAGCTGATTTCCACCTAGCAAGAAACTCCACAAACAATCAATATGGCATAATAGTTAGATCATTATATAAACCTAACAAGAAGTCTGTTTCAAACAATCTGGATCTGTTATTGTTGTTGATCTGCAAGGCTTTTTTTTTTTTTTTCTCCAGGCTCCCTGAGAGAAGGGGTGTGTGTGAAAAATCCTGCCAAGAGAATGCTGAGAAATGGAATTAGTAAGCGACTAATTTGTTGATTCTTTTTCCTCCCCTCCCTGATTAAAAAAAGACAAACAAAGGATTTTCTTGAGATTGCTCAGTGTTATCTGATATAACCCAACTGGGTAATCTAGAGCTTCTGCACAATCACAGAAGCAAGATGCGTTATTTTAAAAGGGATTATGGAAGTTATATTAATATAGTAAAAGACATTCCCAGAGATCACACATTTATTACAAATGCACCCTTATGTTAAAAAACAAAACAAAACAACAAAAAACCCCCCAAAAACCCCAACAACAACACACACAACCCCAAGGCATAATTTGGAGGACAGGCACTTAATGAGAATTACAGCATTCTTCATAAATTTTACGTTATTTTTGACCTTAACAGGGGATTGCAGTCAGGAACAGATCTTAACTCCTTTCAAAAGTTTTAAGTTCCAAATTTTCTAAAATTGTGAAATACAGTATTCATCGGAACTACCCTACTGCCAACGCTTCTCTGATGTTATCAGAAGATCTGAATTTAAGGCTATTACAATAATTCAGACCAGAAATAAACAATTTCATTAAGCGCAGTCCTACTCTAAGTACTGACTATCCAGAAATTGCAACCATTTTCTATACGGATTCACGTATATAATACTATTATTATGTATAAGTAACCTTATAAATCTGAAAATTCATGGCAGCCTACCAGACAGAGCAGTGAACTAGGAATTGACTCATTCCTAGGTCTCTAGGAATCTCTAGGTCTATTTTTCCATCCTTCCCAGCTTTTTCACATGGGGTGCCCTTTACATCAGGAATTGTATGTGGTAGAGCAAAATGGCCCCTAAATTCATTTGGGATCTGGTTGCCATATGATTAACAGAAACAAAATGTAACAAAGAAAGACAAGACTGTGTTTTAGAGGACAACTCAGCAGCCCAAATACCACCTAAGAAATCCTATCAGTTTCTACAGCATTATCAGAAAACAGTTAAGGCATCAATTGTAAAACAGTTACCTTGCATAGGTGACCTTACGATTAAAGTACACCTAGATTTCTGTTGATATTTCAGAAAATCATCTGGTTCTTTTTCCCAAAGCAGTGTAGTTTGAGTACTGGTAAGCAATGGTACAATCCCAGGGCTACAAAGATGACTAGGGGCCTGGAGCATCTCTCTTTTGAGGAAAGGCTGAGAGACTTGGGTCTTTTTGGTCTAGAGAAGAGAAGGCTGAAGGGGGATCTGATCAATGCTTATAAATACTTAAAGGGAGGGTGTCAGGAGGACAGGGCTGGTCTTTTTTCAGAGGTGCCCAGTGACAGGACAAGAGGAAATGGACACAAACTTGAATACAAGAAGTTCCACCTAAACATGAGGAGGAACTTCTTTACTGTGAGGGTGGCAGAGCCCTGGAAGAGGCTGCCCAGGGAGGTGGTGGAGTCTCCTTCTCTGGAGACATTCAAAACCTGCCTGGACATGCTCCTGTGCAACCTGCTCTGGGTGAACCTGCTTTGGCAGGGGGGTTGAACTAGATGGTCTCCAGAGGTCCCTTCCAACCTTGTATGATTCTGTGATCCTCCCCCCCCCCCCATACTTAGTCAGTTAATCTAGTTCTAACACCCAGGGAATGGTTTTGTCAAGTAGCACAGTACCATTTTTCACACTTTGTTCTATTTAACCATCAGTCCCTTTAAGATTTCAACAGAATAGGTAACTTCAGGCCTATACCTACAGGCTATAAGCGAGGCAATTAATTCCTTCTTCTGTGAAACAGTACATACCACTACAGTAAAGGACAGTGCTGCCCCTGAGAAGATTCAAAACAAGAATTGCACCTCATCGTGTTTGAGCATGGACTTAGTCAAGCTTGTCTAGATGAAGAAGTGCTCATTTCAGCTTCTCACATTTTTGTGGGAGGGATACAAGAGTGGCGAGAGAGGTGTCACTTACCTTCAAAGTCAGCTTGTGGTCCACATGAAGATCTGAGACACCATAAATGTACAACACACCTCTGTCTTCATAGGCCACGGGCAGCAGCGGTGCAAAGAAGTTCTGGGCAAAATAATGAAGCAGTTTCCACTTACCACCGTACTCTGAAAAGGGTTAAAAGGGAGAAAGATTCAGATTGAATCCAGGATTGCCTTGACACGTAACCCCTTCTTGTTCTCTCTGGTCCTGCTATGGAGCTACAATTTCACCCTCCACCCTTTTTCATCTCTATTGAGTGCAGAAAACGACTGACTCTTGTTACTCTTGTTTAATTCCAGACTGCTCTGGAAGCAATTTGATGCTCTTTCAAGCTTTTCTTTCAGCTTCTTTAAAAGGTCACATTTTCTAAGTGTCGGTCTTATCATTGCTATGCTGTTATTCAGTTAAAGAAAGCCTTAAACACAAGTGACATTAAGAAAAATAACACGGTTAACTACACATTAAGCTAGCAGCTGGAGCATCTATGTTGTTGAGAATCCAGACAAACAGGCTGGCATTGGTGGCATTGCCACACACTACCACCACTGTAAAGAGAAAACAGTCTGACTTTTGGTGCTTCTACAAAGTGCTTTCTTCTCCTTTTTCAGTCCTCCTCTTTCAGTTCTTCCTTAGAGGAACATCAACAGCAATGAAGATTAAAAAAACCTCAAGTTCTCAAACCAAAGACAGCTCTGAGTTAGGCAAAAAGAATTTGCCAAGATGTAGAGACCACACTTACTTCATGGGAGTTAGTACACATGATGTAGACGTGCCAATCAGTTTGCTTTGTCTCTTTAATGGAAAGCTGTACCTCATCACATTTAATACTTTGAAAGTCTGCCATTAACAAACTGGAAAAGCCATCAAAGGTTGTGTCCTAGAATAGTTCAGGTTGGAAGGAACCTTTGAAAGTCGCTTAGTGGCCCTCCCTCGCCCCCTGCAATGAGCAGGGACATCTTCAACTAGATGAGGTTGCTCAAAGCCCCGTCCAACCTGACCTGGAATGTTTCCAGGGATGGAGCATCTACCCCGACTCTGGGCAACCTGCCCCAGTGTTTCACCACCCTCATTGTAAAAAATTTCTTCATTATATCCAGTCTGAATCTGCCTTCTTTCAGTTTAACACCATTACCCCTTGTCCTGTCTCTACAGGCCCTGCTAAGAAGTTTGTCCCCATCTTTCCTGTAGGCCCCCTTTAGCTACTGAAAGGCCACAATAAGGTCTCTCCTGGAGCCTCCTCTTCTCCAGGCTGAACAACCTCAACACTCTCAGCCTGTCCTCATAGGAGAGGTGTTCCAGCCCCCTGATCACTTTTGTGGCCTTCCTCTGGACACACTCCAACAGGTCTGTGTCTTTCCTGTCCTAAGGACTCCAGAGCTGAACACAGTACTTCAGGTGGGGTCTCATGAGAGCGAAGCAGAAGGTTTCTTTCCTGTTTCAGGCTCTTTGTTTTATACAACAGGTTTTAAATCCTTGGATTATTTCCAGTGATATCTTTTTGTTGTAACTAATTACCTGTCTGTGTTTTGGTGCTTATACAAAGCTCTTAACTCTTTCAAACATCTCATAATTAAGGACTTCATCCAGAGTGATATAGTCTTTAAAGAGTGTTTTTGTGGCTTTCACAGGCAGACCTGAACATGCTCTGCCTGCACTTAACATAGACATGAATGAACTTTGTGGACAGCTAAGTGCACTAGCTCCAGCTTAGCACCTTGCACATCACCTTGTTTTCAGCAAGATCACAACCAGCAAGCTTGGAGAACAGACAAGAAAAGCTCATATCTACTGGAAAACCCATACAAAATTCAACTGTGCCATAAGATCAGGTTGTTGCCAACAAAACACTGCTGGCAATCAAGTTAATAGCACTGAAGCAAACTGAAGAGATGAAGTCTGAACAAAATCTTCAGGAGAGCCTGCCGAGTTTCTTCAAAACAAACTGATGAACATAGCATTTTGGCATTGTTCAGTATATGAACAAAGCCATGTTCTTGCATTCCAAGGACAACTCCTGGCAGAAAACGGTGGTGGTCTAAAGGACGATTCCGCCAAAACCAAAGAGTGCTAACAAATTACTTTTCAGGGTCTTGAAACTTGAGAAGATATTTGTATTGGGGACGGATTATCTGAAACAGCGGAAACTGTGGAGCAGCATCTGATCTAAAAAATAAAAGCAATGGGCCTTGTATGGGAAATAGGCCTGCACCTAACCTCGGGCTTTGGGAGGGGCTGAACTCTCTAAGGCCTCAGGGATGCCAGAAGACTCTCAGGAATTTCAGTTGTCACTGCAGGCCTCAAACAGAGCCCACCACGAGCTCAGACAAGTTACCCAGCATGGGCTGAGGTTTCAGTGCCGCCTGACTTGGATTTTTTTCCTCAGCTTAATTTACAAGGTGAAAATGTAGGCTTCAACTGTCTTAAATATGAAAATTAATAACGCAATTGAAGTAGAGCTGGTTTTGTTATTGAGTGTAATATAAACTCCCATTTCTCTTCGAATGGGCCCTACCCTCAATTTCTGCTGTGCCTTGATTTCCAACTGGTTTACATAACCACATTGCGGTGGTTACTGGAGGGAAAGAGAGAAAGTTTGCTACCTAGGCAGCAGATACAGAGATCCTTGAGCAACCTGTACAGTGGAGAAAACAACTCAGACTAAACTTGGCATTATGCTTCTACAGGGAAAAACAAACAAACCAAAAACCCCAACCAACAAACAAATCACACACTTAAAAGTTTGTACCATTTCAAAACTCCTCCTGGGGCTCAAGTTCTACAGCTCTTGTTCCAGGATGTTTGCAAACATCGCTAGTCTGCTTACCTTGTATCAAAGATAACTTTTCCAGCAACAGGTTCTTGATAATGCAATTATCAAAGTAACGTCAGACAGCACAGAAAACTGAAGTTCAATGATTAAAAAAAAAGCCACGTTCTTCAGCTCATCTGTTGTCTTGATTTCTTTAAGACTAGAGTCACATTTCTTGATTTAAAGATAGCAAAGTTCATATAAAATACTCCCCCTATCCCAAAAACGGATGTAAGAAATCTGGAGATCAGGTAGCTATCGTGAGAAATCTCTGTGCTTAAATTTTCCTGTTACAGGCATGCAAGCCCAAAGGCAACAGTCAGAAGTTATTTAAAACAGCCTTGGGGTGGTTCCCTCCTCCTCCCCCCACATTTAAATGAGCTCTTAAAGAAATGCAATTTTTAACTTTTTAATTCTTAAAGAAATTCCCATTTTTTTCCTGTTAGTAACATGGGATCTGCATTCTCTGCGGTATCAAACTTCAGAACAGGAGGCTAAAATTGGGTTTGTAATGAGAGCCCAGTACCCTTCTTTCTGACTCTTCCCTGAAGCCTTCCACACTGATAGCGGGAGCGAGAACAAACAGTTCTCCCTGGAACAGATTTTAAATTAATCACTTCACACCATTAAAGGCAACCTGAGAAACATGCTGCTAGTCTTTCCTCACCTCAGTCTCTTGAATTTAGATCTATTATATCCCACAATAGCCTGTGGTTCCAGCTCACTAGGGGCTCTAAATACTGAACCTGCAATAAAAGCCAGTTATCTGTTCAAGGAAATCTCATGACAAGCGAGTTGGGTACCTCAAGGTGACACTAGTGTGGGAGTGAGGTAAACAGCCACGTGCATCACGGTGCTCTTCACCAAAATACACTGCACAGATGCTAAAGCATGCAACATGGTGTGACTGGCGCTAACAAGCAAAACCCAGTTGTGGTAAAAGCTGTTTAGTTCTGAAGGCAGATGTACTACCACAGGAGTGCTGTGCAGTATTTTCATTCAATCCCAAGCAAACATCTTAAAGGTAAATTAAAAGAAGAAACATTTGCTACCTTTTTCCCTCCCCACTTCATGAGGAAACACTTCCACATTGCACAGGAAATTATGTAAGCCCCTCCATGGGTCTTTTAAATAACAGATTTAAATAAGAAGCACTCATTGGTGATACTACTGTGCCATCTAACAAGATGCAGAAACGTGTTTTTGAAGTGCAAATAAAACTAATTTCTCTGAAGTTTTGCATAATTTCAGCCATTAGCATTTCAAAAATCCCTCTACCACACTGCCTAATTAAATGAATATTAAACCTTTCCTCATTCCACTGAGGGAATAGAACAAAACAAAGGGACAGCTGTATCTTTGCTGAGCTTCTTTTCTGTAAACTAACTTCAACAACACATGAATAATTCAAGAATTTGATATATTTTCTACAATGACATCAGCTCTGTACTTAAAAAGGCATTTATGGTCTCCACAATCACTTCGTCTATCAATACACCTGTCTTTACAAAGACACGTTTTTCCAAACATTTCTTTCTCTTGAGGCACTTAAAGCCTAAGAGCATCAGCTATTGCTAGAATCATAAAAATGAACATTGGGATATTCCATTTCCTAATGCAAGTCTAGAAAGTCCAGAAAGATGAGTGCTATAGTTGAACCGCTGCCTTCACATTTAAGTAAAATAGCCTGTTTCTTCTACTGGTTTGTTTTCCTTTGTTGGTTGCAGTTACTTTGCTTGGATAAATAAAGGGAAAAAGAAAAACAAAAAGGGCGAGGGACAAACATCTCCCAGAGAAAGAGGGGGATGATAGGGTGGGCTAATTATTTTTTTTTAAAGCAAGGCCAAATGGCATTTTATTCTAAGGAAGATCAAGAACTTCCCGCTAACTCTTAGCTCTTTCGAGTTCACTCATATTTCTTCACACATGAAATTCGTAAAGAAATATTTTCAAAAACAGAATATGTGAAAATTAACTAAAATTGAAAGAGAAGTGACCCAAGTCCTATACAGCTGCCATAGAACAGCTTCTCCATTTCAAAGTGACTTCTGAAAAAAAAATGTTTGCAACACAAAGCGCAGCCACTTCGCTCGTACCACACATTCCTCCCCTATTTCTTACTGCCTAAGTGACTTTTCTCTTTATATGTCCAATTACTGCATCTTTGTGATCTAAAAGAAAAAATTATATATAATATATAAAGAGAGGTCATGTGCATAAACAGCTTATTAGCAGAATATTTAGTCACAAGGAGTGATTCACCTCACCTGACACTGTTAGATACCAAATCTCAAGTAGTCATCTTCTCCTATAAAGAGCTTCTCAGAAGCTATGCTGGGTGAGAGGTGTCATGAAGTTCTATGAAAATCAAATTCCGCATGCAGGAGATAATTCATCCCGCTTATTAGACAGCTGAGGACACAACGAATCACACTCTGGAGATAACCATCTCTCCCCCAGCTGACTACAGAAGAACTCTAGGTGGCTAGCCTTTACAGACTAAATCTCGTCCTCTTCAGAACACGATCACAGTCTTGTAGGGGTCTTTTTGACAGCGCACTACTGCCTGCTGAAGGGAAGGGCTTCAATCATTTTACCATGGCAGGGGACAGGGGGAATAAAATCAACCAAATTTGTTGGGATCATGGAAAGTATAATTATACATGGGTGCTGCTTCTTCCCCCCCTATCCCGCTAGCACCCTCTCTGGCCATTCTCACTCAGGGTGGCTTAGGTACATACACGCACCTGTACAGTTGAGCCAATAAATATAATCAGTGATTCCTAGGACAGGAACAAAATTTCTTAAAAGTTTCCAATTTTAAAAGAATTAATCTTTATAATTTTAGAAGAATTAAGCTTGCAAAAATTGCAAAATTTCTCTGGAAATCCTGGATGATATATCACACGGTTTCTGGAAGATCCAGCTCCACATGAGAAAAGCAAGGCTACTTGAAAGTTTACCACACAAGGGCGTTGTGCCCTCAAATCTTAAGCATCGCTGCTTCCTAATATGCAACTTTGTCTGGCTTCAATGATTTTTTTTGTTGGGAGAAATGAGAATACTGCTTAAATGGAAAAAAAATTATTTTTAAGAAATGAGGAGGAGTTACATACAATTTTAACTTCTCTAAACTAAACCTTGCTGAAATAAAAGTAAGAGCTGGTGGCTGCTAAATCTGAACTTAAACAGCAAAACTCCCATAGGAAAGGAATTGCTTTGTTCTTTACCCTCTTCGACTTCCACACACTATTAGAGTGATCCTGAAAAACACTTTTTTGGAAAGCATTTCTAAAGGATGGACAGAAACACATTCAAAGTTAGCAAAGTTGTCCAAGAGAGAAAGCAGAACCCTACTTCTTATTTTGATACTTCCAGATGAGGTAAAAAAGCCAAGACTGACAGTTGGTGCTTTTTACCAGACTCTCACAAAACTTACCCAAGGAAGCCCATGAAGGTGCCTGCCAAATGTCATTGAGTTGCCAGTACAGAGCTCCCATTGTGTGTCCTTCTCCCTTGATTATTTCACTTTGACTAAAGCGATAGAATTCAGTCTCCGTCTTTATACACTGAGCCTGCATCACCTTGATCAACAAACACACATTAAAAAAAAATTTTTTTGGTTTATTGCATTTTGTATTTCACTTTCCTTTCAAAGCATGTGTGTATATATTAACATAGAGCACAGACTTCACAGCAACGGCACGTAACTTCAAACTTGAGTCTTCAAGCTATACACCTGCAGTGCAATAGGGCTCTGCTTGAATGAGATCTATTCCCAGCAGCTCCCAACAGCTTCACAAGGAACTTTAGAGAAACGCTGGAGGGGGGGGCACTTCCTGCCTCCCATCCAGTGAAGATCACTGGGCAACAGAGTCTTTGAAAGGCAAGTGGAAGACAAGGGAAAGAAAAATCAATTTAAATTTCTTTTTTTAAATAACGTAAATAAAACCCCCAAGAACTGCAAAATGACTTTATGCTGCACTACCTCCAGTATACGTGACTATGATGGCCACATCCCTGTACTCAGAGCATGTAAGACACATTCCCAGTATACAGTCAAAATCGTGCATTGAAAGAGCAACTTTTTTTCACCTGCACTCCCACTTCTTCTCTCCTTCCCCACTTTGTCTTTAAAAAATACTTTTCAGAAATTCTCATTGGCCAAGTTCTCAATAGAATCCAAACAGCCTGCTATTTTCTTCACAAAGTATATGTCTAGGCTAGGGAGATATTAAAAGAAAGTCTCAAAATAAAGGAAAAAGTCTTTAGGACAGCTCAAAAGGTAAAGATAGCACTTCTAGTTAACCACTAGAGCCAAGTTTACTCTCCTTATCCTTTTTGCTATCCTTATTTTGGTATTCTTAAATTGTTTAAGCTGTTAATAAGGCCCTGACAGACTTAACCCTGCAGAAACTCTCATGGCTTTTTGATTCAGGTTTTTTTGCACAAGTTTTAGCCCTGTTTTCTATTCACAGCATCACCTATCCTTGTTCTCTTGTCATCAGTACCTAAAGTTCTCCAGCTGTTTTGTTTTTATATAAAACTTGCTGACAGCAGCTCTCAAACATTAAAGTTAGTGAACGTACATTCCCACCAAGAGCGTTCCAGAAATTCCTGGAACACAATAGAAAGTGACAGCACTTCAAACTTCCCCAATAGCATTAAAAAGTCATTTATCATCATTTAGGAGTCGCATAGAAATCACAAAGAAAGAAACAAGCATGAGGTAAACTACTACAGATTAAGAGCAAAATACACCCCACTGATTTGAAAAAAAAAATTATCTAAAATATCAATATCTATATACATAACAAACTAAAAGCTACTAATAATTTCATTCATAGACAACTGCATTCTCTAGAAACAATCTTGTTTCAAAAGCTCATATATACCTTGTGGCAAAAAACAAAGCAGTGAGCCTACAGGGGTTGTCTGAAGAGCAAACCATACCCACCCTGGAGCAGGGAGGAACGGTGTAGCACTAGCAATAATGGTGACCAAGGAAGGTCACCCCCAGCCAGCTTCATCAGTGGGCCCAGCTGGGGACAGGGACCAAGATAACATACGCAGCCAGACATTCTCCCAATTGAGCCAGTTTCTGGGAAATTCCCTGAGAAGTATTCCGGCCCTTCTATGATGAAAATTGGAGTCTCTCTCCAATAAAGGAGAGACAAGCTAGTTCCAAATTAAACTGGACTCTCCGATGCTTCAGCGTAGAAACTTTCAGTATGACTGTACACTACCCAACAGGATAGGCCCAGTTTTAACTAATGGAACAAGTATTAACAGCTACTTTATAGCTAAGACATGACTATTACCTGAGTGAGGTAAATCATATCTTTGAACTTCTTTAGGGGGTCTGTGCTCTGAGGAAGCTTGAAATGACGTCCAATCTGTTGAAGCATCTGATCATTGCCATTTTCATGGTGTTGTCGATGGAGAGAAAAATTGCTGGTATAGGACCAGTCCTCAGTGGAGGAAACCTTTTAAAAACCACGAATGAAAGAGATCAGAATGAAAAGGCAAAATGTGTATTTAATGGCTGACAGGATATTAAGGAAAGGATATCCATTACAGCCTGCTGACATCATCCAAACCTTTAGAGTTGGTAGTATATTTCTATGGTGCCTCATGCAGGCGTGCAAGGATTTTGAATCAACAACAACCTTTGTTTATACTCCTTGTACAAATAAATGAAAACGGACATTGCTGCTGAACCCAGAAGAGCTCAGTGACATTTAACTTATTTGTCCTAAGGTTCAGTTTGGCCAAGGGACCTCAGAGGTTTGCTTGCATTCATAGCAAATCAGGAACACCCCAGATTAAGATGGAAGAACGCACTTTAGTCAAACACGTTTAGGCACAAGTTACAGAAGTTAGAATGGTTATAAATTCTAATAATGTCTACATTTTCAAAACCCGCCTCTGAAAACAAATGATCATGAATCAGGTGTTTTTTTCAACTAAGGACAACAATGCAGCATAGCTCATGCAGTTATTATTGTCAAGCTTTCATTCTAATTACAATCTCTATAAAATCTTTTTATTTAAATTTGTTCCTTTTTAGGCCGAATTGAATATTTTTCATTGTTATTAATATGGATGAATGTACTGATTATGTCTCAGATAACATATTTTGCCCAACAAATTGAAAGGAACATGCTGAACTCCTTTTAGTTGCCTACACAAGTATCAACATGATGCTCATCTCTCTGAACAAATGAACAAACACGGTATGTTCCTGCTTCAACTGGATAAATAAGATAGAATATACAATAGCTAAATTTAACAGCAGAAAAAACCAAATTCTTCTAACGCAATACATAAAGAAACAAATTACTTAAGAAAAAGAAATCAGTAAAAATTATAAAAATCAATGCATTTTAGAATTCAGCACAATTTGTCATGTTTCTTCTGTTTCTAAATTAATACATATCCTTAGACACAGCAAAAAAACCCAGATGTTAGGCAATCACTACTAAGCTATATATTAAATAGAATTTATATTCAAATTAATAGTCCCATAATAGTCTCTCATCTAAACGTGGTTCTTCTTGCAACATCAAGGTAAATATATTTAACGCCAAGGAGGGAAACCGTCCAGTTTCATTCCCTCCCCTCCCTCCGCCCAGCCTTACCTTTTTAATTGTACTGAAGGAAGGCCAGGATTGAAATCCATATTCTGAAGCAAAACGAGTTTTCGGATACACTGTCCAGTTCCAGCAGTCATTGCTGTAGTCGTAGAAGTGAGTGTCACCATAACGGGTATCGTAAGGATTCTGGGACACCCAACCTTCTTTAACCGACTCCAAGCCATTGGTGGGACTGGATGCAACAAAAGGACGACTTTTATCTTCCTGGGATTTAATAAAAAAAAACAAAAAAAATCACAACCTCCTCACAAAGTGATTGGCTTTTATCATCTGAATACATAGACCACATTTTGAAGAGCAGGGGGAGGGCAGGGAGAACACCTTTCTTCCAAATTTCTGAATCACCACCTACAAAACATTCCCCTTTGTGTCCTGACATTCATCATCTTTACTTGCTTAATTAGCTTATTTGTGTTTCTGGAGGACAGCTGGGCATGATATTGCTTGCTCCGCTGTTCTAAGGGTTTCTCTCCTCACATCAAGAGATTTTCTATCTTTACATGCTTCTAAATTCTTAATGAAAGCTATTTAAAGTGTGCTTCGTGAAAAATAAACTCGAGGAACATTAATATTTGAGTACTGTGACTTCTTTATGGAAAATCATTACTTTTGCAGAATAAGGCCATGATTTTCCCCTTCCTTATTAAGTCGTCACCTAAATTTAGTCCTAACAAAGCCAAGGTGTTCTACTAATGCTTGCGTGGTAGCGTTACAGACTATTGTCATTTTGGCTGGCTCTGCGCCTTAAGATAGATGAAGCTATAAGAATGATTACATTTCAAATTGTTCAGAGCTGCCTTTATTTATAGCCCCAGTAGATTTAGTATACTAAATCTTTTAGCAGTACCCTACAAAGTACTGGAGGAATCCTTTTGCAGGTATAATTCATTTAGCACCCTGCTTGAGTAAGATAGAGGCCCAAGTTAGTTACCAGTCTCAAGTTAGAGCAATTGGCTCCAATACAGCAAAGCACTTAGACATGAGCTTCATCTTAAGAAATGGTCCTGTACCCCTTTTTTTTTTTGACATGAGTAATTAATAATTAACTGAAACAATTTACTACAGGATATCCTGTATTCCCTGAAGTCTTTAGCTCAAGCTTAGAAGTCTTTTTAGGTTACACATTCCAGTACTGCTAGTCGTTACAGGTTTTCCCAGCTGCTTTGTATTACACAGGACCTGAAATTATTTCACTGTATGGTTCCTTCTGGTGGTCAAAAAAATGATCCTATGGGTTTAAAATAAAAGAGGGTCCATCCGGGACAGCAATGCTGCACAAGTGAGTTGTAATTAAAAAACAGCATCAAGCCAGAACCCCTCACCTTTCTACACATGTCCTGGCCGTCCAACTCACATAGGTAATCACAGAAACACCCCAGAATACCTTTACAAACAACTCAAAACCTAACTGAGATACAGAAATCTAGAATCAAGATGTTAAGCAGGAATATAAGACCCCATTACCATTTAAATGCGTAACTGCCCTCAAGAGGGAGACCCTTTTCAGCAGGTTCTTTCAAACCTGGCCACATTTTTATTGTTTCCTCATACCTCAACTTCTCCAGCAGAAAAGTATTCTAAATTCTCAAAGTACAACTACTCTGACAGTGCCAGTAGCCTCCAATAACAGGCAATAATATTGCTGTCACCTACACACTGAGTGCCTCTCCTAGCAAAGGGAAACTTCAATTTATAAGTCTCATCCTGTGAAATATATCTAATCCTGAAAAGGGCAAAGATAAGACTACAATTATCATACCCTGAAGTCAATAAGATAACACTATACAAGGGATAACCGGGTTAGGAAAAGGCCACTAGCAATTTTGGGTTAACAAAAACTCATACTCTTGTTGAAGAGGAAAGATCTGACCAGGCAAAATTGCGACACTTTGTCTGTTAGCCAACAGGGGAGTTAAGAATATTCACTTGTGGTTCCAGCATTGTTTGTTAATCCCTATACAGTTATGGAACATCAATTTGGGACTTTTAAATCCAATTCACTCTATATACATCAAAGTTAGTTAAAAGCAGATTCCATTAAATAATATCTCCAGCAGAAGAAATAAAACTGCAAAAGCTGCACAAAACGGGTAGTGCCAAATCACACTAGACTTCAACCCGGGTTCTAGTGCTTCTGGTCTGCATGTGCACAGTTCAAGTCTTATCTCAAAATACTTTATTTTGCATTCATATACTGTGAAATACCTTTAGTCTGTTTTTCAAAAGACACAATATAATGACTAGACAGCACGAGGACAACGCTTAGCATCGCTTTTGTTTGTAACCTCCTTAAGACAAAAATCTTAAATACTGGAAGAAATAACACCTTCATGAATTTCTTCAACTGCTACTAAAAAGCTGATATTTGTTAAATCCTTCTTAGAGTATCCTTCAACAAAATCAGGATAATGGAAATCTGATCATCTAGATTAATTAATTAATGGCCAAGTTGATTTTTGTCTGCTGGAAGTGAAGGCATTTGTGGAGATATTAAAAATAGGAAGGAAAAAAGAAACAAGATCCACTACATTTTCAGGTCTTCGAAGGAAGACACATCACAAGGTGTTAAAGAGGTAAGTAATTTTTTGATTTGTTTTACTTTGAGGGTAAGCCTTGAGTTTAGAAACTTATTTAAAAGAGCTTGGAAAGTGCCTTTCCTCAGATATGTGGTGTTTTTTCATTTCCCAAAAGGATTTTAAAACAAACAAACAAAAAAGAGACCCCAGGTTGTTCAAACTGCAAACATTAAAACCTTTTCCCAAGCCATAGCCCCCTAGAGTTTCTTGGTATCACTTACAGCAAGAACTATTTCTCGGATATTCTTCACATAAAGCATCACGTAGTCTTTGATATAGACTTCTCTGTCAGCATAAGGTATGGAAAACCAATTGTTTGCAATTGCTGCTTCATTTTCATTGTTACCACTCCACAGAATAATCGATGGATGGGATTTTAAACGCCTTACCTGAAATACAAGTTGCAGAAGTCAAACAAAATTATTTCTCTTAAAGTAAAAAAAAAAAAAAATCACTTTATTACTGCTTGAACTACAAATCCACATGCATACTACCTGTGCCAAGCCTACAATTCCTGGTTTTATCCACGCTGTTTACTATTCCCTCAGCTCTCCACCAAGCTCAAACTTTGTAATATATGTCTACAGAGGGGCAAACTTTTAATATGCTGACATATATCCACCATATGCACGTGCCTACCTCCATCCCCATCTACTCAGCCACATATGAAGGGTAAATTCTGTGCTAATGGGTGTTGCAATCATGAGTTCTCACTCTCAGTGAATGCTCTTAAACATCCTTGAGAAGGGGGCAGTTTGGACATGAGGAAGAACTGTGCCTCTGCTTGACTGACTACTCCTGCACGTGAGTTAAAGAGGATTTAGCAAGGTTACCTTTTGTGTCTGCTACATAAAGGTACACTAACAAAAACTTTGAAATAAGAATTTTTGGAAAGCTAACTTATACAGTCAGTCAATCAAAAATAGGTAATGGGAAGTAGAGCTTCAACACATAGACAACATACCTGATGAGAAACTTCTGCTCTTACAGATTCTAAGTAACTCTGGTCAGTTGGATATAGGGCACATGCAAACATAAAATCCTGCCAAATCTACAGGGAAAAGAAAAGACAATACAAAAAGAAAATCTGTCAGCAGATAACTTTTACATACTTGAGAAATATACAGTTATTGGGATGCGCAATCCTTTGCTAAGACAGAAGTTATTTATCTCAAAAAGAATTAAACTGAAGCGTTCTATTCGTTATTCTTGGAAAGTACCATCAAAACAATCACTTCCTCCACAGGGTTCAGTGTGTGCATACTCCACTGTGGTTTTCCTTAACATCAGAGTTACAAATATTTATCTTTAGGAATCACATCCTGACAGTCTTCACTGACGAATGGAATATTGCTCAGCAAAAAGAATTTCAGTGGAATGATTAGAACCCATGCACTGCTCAAATGTGAACATGGGGCAATCTCCAGCCAAACAGAACAATTTTTTATTTGTTACTTTGCAGGTGTAACACCAAATGTCTATTACTTGTTAAAAAAGAGACAGTAATTCTTCGGACATGGTATCAAGCACACTTAACATGTTCAACTGTACTTGTTAACAAACCACTTCCATACCAAAAGAGCAAACTGATCTTAAGAAAAGCAAATCCTACCCTGTAAGAGGGGCAGAAACAAACTAGATCTTCTAACAATACAGTGATCTTTGTCTTCAAAGAAAGATAAAGTAGATACCACTAGAGATCAGCGAGCCTTACAATTCAACAATGAACTCCATTTGTAACTTGAAGGAGAAGAATTACAGAAAAGAAGAAAGGAAGAAACCCAGTGACATGGGTAAGATTTCTTGGTTTCCCTGTTGGTTTTTGTTTTGTTTAAATTGTTGTAACTTAGTCTGTCAGGAGTCTCTATCTCAAATGTTAACAGAAAGATCTCTTAAAGCAGCACACTAACCCAAAGCAGTCTGTAGGAGACTATACTTTTCTGAACACCACACTACATAAGCAATGGAGAGAGCAGAGCAGCTCCTCATACAATTGCATTTTCCTTGCAGCGAGAACATCCTTTTCCGTGACTCTTTCCAGTGCAAATTCCCCAAGAAAGCTGAAGATAGGGAACAGGGCAGTGGGAGGTAATGAAACCATTAATAATTGTTACACTCCTAGCACTGTACGAAAAAAAGCAAAGCTACCGCTGAAGAATCACTCAGAAAACTTCAGTGACTGTGTAGAGTCAAAACTCTGTACTGAAATAAACTTTTGCTATTTCTCTCAGTGTGCTATCACTGTTTTTCCTTAAGCACAGTTTGACTCTAATGCACTTTTAAGCCTTTGCAAGACCATCAGAAGAAACAAAACCAAAAGCCTCCAGCACCACCCCCTCCGGAATAAGGGTCTGATTTTCTGCATCTACTTGCTATTTTGGCTGCTAAATAAGATCTAAATCTTGCATTGAACACTGTACAGGCACAGATCTAAGTGGCCTACTTAGGTGCCTAGTGTCAAAAATGAAAGAACTGTAAGTGCTCAGAAGCCCTGAAAATCAGGGCGCTCATTCAGATGACTAAAATAGATGTAACTTTTTTTCAAGCACACACAGCAGAAGGCAGCAAGGTATCAATTCTGTTCCTGTGCTTTTTACTCTGCAGAATAAGACAAAACACACTTCTTGGGATTTTAATACCAGATGCACCTTGGCCTTCACTCTTCTAGTCACTATTTCATCAAAACTTATTAACATGTGCCTCCAAGATCATATAATCAAATGTACTCATCTAGGATTATCAGTTTGCAGCAGGTGTTCCCCTTACAGCTACATTTATACTCAATTATAGCTTGTTCAAAATGGCCTTTGGATAAGGCCTTCCATGCCTGGCTTCAGGCCAAGTGAAATATTTTTGTTTAAAAAAGTTTGAACCAAAAAAAACCCTCGACCTTTTCAGCTACTGCTGTAAAGGAGAAAATACTTTTAAAGGAAACCAAATCCATTTCCACAGCAGAGAAAAGCATGACTGCCTTCTTTGGTGTTTTGATAACTCAGAGGTGGCTGAAAGCAAATACAGCAGGCTTTAAAATCTCATTGAGGTCAGATTGCAAGGCCTTTGCTCTCAATCTGGGGCACAGACTCAACACTGAGATTCCTCAGCAGAGCTACACTCCCATGAGTAAACCCTACACACAGCTACAGGGTCCCACAGCCTGGCTGCTACGGAAAAAAATACTTGATCTGGTGAATAACTCCCCTCCCATGCACTACTTGTTTCACAACCATTTTACTGAGTGTTGCAAGTCCCTGTTGATGCCTACAGTCCACAAAATCTCTTCTGACACGCTCATCATTACAGTGTAAACAACTTCTTCCTGCGTTAAGTAACATCACTAGTACCAATCCCTCAGCCATTCACTTCTTCTCTCATTCTTTCTCAAGAGAGTAGGAAATATAGAACTGGGAGAGAGGTACGGTATATAAAGATGAGAGTTTTGATCTGAAAAGAGATAGAAGACAGGAAGTTAAAGCCACAGTCCTGTTGCTCTGATTTTGGGAAACGTAAAGGAGAGGGAGAGAAAAAAGACAGTGGGGAGAACAGGAAGGGGAAACAAAGGATGGGCTGGGAAGGGAGGTGGGGATGAGTGAGGAACAGACGTTTAGCCTTAGTTGTAAGAGAAAACACAAACTAGGGTACTAATATAAGGTGTCCCAAATATCACTTCCATTTTCAACAGACAGCCTAAGTAATCAGGAACCAATCAAATTTAATAAATAAATCAATCAGGTTGATCTGACTTCTCAGGTTGGTACTCTACCATGTCCTTTGGAAAGATAACTAGAACTTACATGTTATTTCTCTTATTTTGTTCATTTAGAGTGGACTTTTATTTACAAGTTTTTGTCAGTTTTTAAATAAGCGTTCTGTTTATTGTTTTTACCATTATTCCTAGTTCATCGCAAATATTGTAAAATTCATCTTGCTCATATACTCCTCCTCCCCAAACCCGAAGTGCATTCATGTTAGCATCTGCTGCAGACTTCAAGAGTAGCCATAATCTGTCAAACACAAAATGAAGATTTATACAAGTTTTGTGAAACTGTATCACTTAGGAGTTTCTAAGCCTATTAAAAAAAAAACAAAAAGACAACAAAAAAACCCACCCAAAACCCAAACCCAAACATTCATCATTAGCAGGCAATCTAAGACTTACAACTCTGAGAGAAACCAGACTATTTTGATACCTTCTAAGCCTGCATGTCTGGACAGAGCTCTCAAAAAGCAATTTTTTGTGCAGGAAAAGTTACTTGGTCCTGTTAACACTTACAAAATAAATGAAGTGGCACACGTACATAAGTGCTTTTACAGAAGAATTGGCAGGACCAGCTTTAGAAATGCTATGTTTTATTCATCAGGTTGCTCTTTTCTCCTTATATGTTACTTGCTTTAAATATCAATCACTTGAATTCAAATTGTCTTTTAAACACATTCAGAAATCTATATTCTGTTCCCGAGTTCCACAATGCATAGTGAGAAGTGAGGGAGTAAGAGGCGGAGGAGAAAGACTGAGACTCTCAATCTCATTTTAAGGGAATCAGGGACAATTACATTTTCTTTAATCTTGCTGGAAGCCTCTAAATTGCATGGGAATGCACACTGCAGCACGCTCTGTTGTCCTTAGTTCCCCAACTAACCAGAGCTAAGCTTAGTCAAATGTGGCGTGGCCCTCATCCCACCTGCACCTCTGGGATGCTATGGCATTGAAATCTAGGAAGCCTGGACCAAAGAGGGAAAAAGGGAGAGAGGCTGGTTATGTACTTATGTCTCCCTGCAGGAGATGGGTCAGGACACGGCTGAAGTGCACTTCCTCTGAGAGCCACTGAATGCATCCCAGGCAACAGGATCAAACAGCCTGAGGACCATCCCTAAAACACCTGAAAGACCAGTAACTTGTAGACAGCAACCAACCACCTTCCCATCACTTACTGCACTTACATGCTTTGAACTTCACTCAAATCTATTGAGGTTAATTAAGCCCTAATTCTGAGGCCTCCGACCCACAACAATTAGCATCCAACCTTGAGAGGAGTTCCACCCCACAATGCCACCCTTTGATAGAAGGAGGATAGAGAATCAGAAGAAGGAAAACATGATCTTTTCTCCTTAGAGAACATCAAATGTGGCTTACGTGTCATAGGTCACTCTGTCCTGGAAAGAATCTGCTGGAATCCAGTTTGAGCCCTTCATGAAAATGGGTCGGCCGTTGATTCTGAAGTAGAAACTCAGACCTGCTGAGCCAGGAATAGGCTCCTGAACAAGTTCTACTGTTCGAAAATAGGCCTGTGAAGACAGGAAAGTTAGGTTTAAAGCAGACAAGAATAAATTAAAACAAAATAAATAAAGAAAACCATTACAAAATGCATTCAACTGAGCACAGCTTAGAATTTGTCAAGAAGTCAAAAAACATGGGCTCATCTCTAAATTCCTGCTTGATTAAAACACATTGTAACAGGGCTAAAACAAATTCTTCTGATAAGCTTGTTCACTTTTGAAAGTTACTATCATAGTAAGAGAGAGAGAAAGCATGCACAAACAAGCACGTGTGGACAACTGTATATATGTATGTAAGAGACAGATGCATGTTTGCTTGCTGCAGAATTCAGTCAAAAGTTCAGCTGGGGACCAGTGAGAAGAATGCAGTGGTTGCACTAGATCAGACACACCATTTAATCTACAATTTTTTCTCCACAGAAGGAGACTGCAGGAGCTCAACTGTAAGTCTTGTCCCTGAATGCCTAGCTTCAGGTTCATTCAATAAAAGCTTTTGCTGCCCTTAAACGATACCTTTCTAATAGGCATAGCAATTAAAGAGACAAAGATATACATGCAAACGCAAATGCTGGTTTGGAAGCAAAGGGCCCTCTGGCCATCACAGCTGTGCTTGAACTGCATGATCAGCAATAAGGTTTCAGAGAGACCAGTTTAGCTAAATAACCACTAACTCTGTGTAAGTTATTAAAGGTCATTCCAGACAAAAGCACAGCTCAAACAGAAGCCAAACTTTTACAGCTACCCTTTCAGTCTAATATCTTGTATTGTGTACTGCAGACACTGAAAAAAGAAAACAATCCTTCTTCCTGCTGCAGTTGAAAGAAGAGTTGTCAAGAAATCATTATGGACATTTTCTAGGACTTCATTTCAGTAAAAGCAACAATGCTGCTCTGAGGGGTATCCTGATTGCACTGACTTCAACACAGGCAATTCCACAGTCATGAGAGAGTCCTGAGTTGACTGCAATAATTCTTTGCACTGCCTTCTTATCTGTAGAGGTGTCTGCCCCACCTGCCATGGGGCAGATGTGGAGCAGCTGCCATGTTAGGCTCTTGCGCAGCTGCAAAGTGTTACAGAAAATAGAGCTTTCAGGGAGGCTTTAGACTTTTTTTTTTTTTCTCCTGCATCCTTATTCCCATTCAACTTATCTAGGCCAGAAAGAAAAAGATTTTTCTTTCTGGTACCTGTTGCTCATTGTCATAGGAAGATAATTGGGAAATTAATTAAAGTGAAGGAAAGCTAATAGCAAATTTCAGCCAACTCAAACCAAGCAACAACTTTGGGTCAGGAGGGCAGGAACCTTGTTTTTTTTCTAGACCACCCCTAAGATAGCAACCACTCCTCCCTCAGATGACTATTTGCTATACCTTTTCAAAAGGTCAGCTTGTAGAGTACAGCCTGTTCTCTCTCTGCCACAAGCTACAGTTGAGACAAGTATCTGTCAGTAATTGAGGCTAAAATTAACCCAGTTAAGTGCAAGTGATATACCTCTTTAAAATAAAATGTAATTCTTTATTTCACATACCAGCTGAGGCTGAAGTTTGAATGGGAAACGACTAATCCCACTGTGGGACTGTGTTTTTTAAACTTTCAGCTTATCACAAATCATACAGATAGAAAATAATTTCTACTGATAGAGAAGACAATCACTGTTTTATTTGCTTTCTCTTTGGTGCTTCTTAGTTACCTGGACAATTATTAATTAACACTTGGACAGAGACAATGCACATGACAAACTAGATGCATGTGTGGAGGCCACAGATCACTCATCTCAAACTAAACCCCTCTACATCATGGCAACGACCAAAACATAGAAAACAAATGACTCAAAAAAAAATGGGACTTGCCCTAAGTCCTGTAGTGTTTTACAGTTTTGCTCCAGGGGCAACAGTGGCAAGTGGGGCTCAGCATCGTCCCACTAAAGAAGTTCCCAGAGAGAGAAAAACTACAAAGTCAGACCTCTGAGAGGACACTTTGGACTCCCTGGCCAATGCCTCTGTGCACATACACGTCCTAAGGAAAGTGGACCCTGCCCTTTTTTCTACTGTGATCCCATTGTGCACTGAGTTGGTTGAATATAGACCAGCACAATGAATTTAGCTTTAGAACAAGACTCTTACACCCATTCCTAGAATTCTGTAGATTTATTTTAATATGAGAAGTTGAATTAAAAAATAACCAATATTTCATACAACTACTACTTACCCTAACTACTGAAAGCTACAAAACAAAAACTACATTATGAATACTGCACTAGCAAAAAAGCTCTGACCTTCCTACAGTGAATTCAATTACTTAGAGAAAAACTTCTCAGTCTCCAGTATAGCTCTTTTTTGTGGGACAAAATGTAATGGGATTTATAGTTGGGGCTCCCAAAGTGTTTGGGAGGTCCTCTTAATGGATGTCATCAGGCAGGTTGGGACTGTCTCAGAATGCATTTGTAATGGAGTATTTCTATTACTAACAGAAGTAACGTGATACTGCTTTATTCATATTCAAGTGGAACTCATGCAACTGGCCAAATCTGAGACAATCCGAGAGGCTGAAACATCCAGCCAGGACCACCCATACAGCAGGAGCAAGAGGAAAAGCTCCTCAGCCCCATCTCACATTCCCAGGCCTCCAGGGTTCAGTGCCTTTGTGTTCCCGCTCCATTGCTCCCCAGGAGCCCACGTGGTAACACAGCACCTCTTCCTGTTCCTACAGCAGCTTATTTCTGCCTTCTGGGGTAAAAGAAGGGCAGGGGGAGACAACTAGCATCTGGCATGCTTGGTTGCATGCCTTTCTGGCTACTGAGACCTTGAAATTTGTCTGGTAGACCTTGCTGCCTGAGGACTGAACATTTCTCACAGTCTTGGAACACGCAGAAGAGGCTCTCTAGCCACCACAGACCAATCAACTGGTTCCGTGCACAATTAAGAAACAGATACCTGTCTTTTTGAGTCATATACAAAGGTTGTGTACCCAGTTAAGTGACCTGTGGATCACATTTGGCATTCCCAGATTTAGCAGTAGGAAGAGTAATGGGGATGAAGATGCCCAGAGCTGAAATAAGATCACAGAACGCCCCAGTGACCTAATAAATTAACACACAGCATGAAAGTGGTGTGAAAACTACAAAGCCAAAAGGAAGGACTTCTGGAAGTCATGCTAAAAGACCTGGGGGGAAAAAGAACGCGTAGAGGGAAGGAGGGAAAGACAGCTAGAGGTTAAGATCTTCCAAGTACTAAAACAGCCTCATGAAATAAAAAACTCTAATTATAGTGTTGAAGAAATAAGCATACAGAAAGATGGGGAAATAGAATCAAAAAGGAAACAAATGCCTCATGAGGCAATGAAAGAGGTAGTAAACGCCTTGATGTAGGCATAGCAAGAAGAAAAGCAACTTATCAATAACAAACAGCACTGTGTAGACCCTCCCTCAAGAAAATCAATTTCATTCTGAGAACTTCTGGCTATGACTTTGTGTCGCATTATCCTGAGAAACAAACTGGAAACCAAAGTATTCAAATAGAAAAAGAAACCAAAACCAAACCTATTCTCTTTTAGTTTTCCGCTACTCTCAACAGGAGTGAATAGGTACTTCCCTCAGCCAAAGAGGTTCCCAGCACAGCTGGCTAGAGCTCTATAGAGCTCACGCAAATACATACTGGGAGGCTACCCAGAAATTTTCCCAAAGGATTAGGCAGTGTTCTGGAGACTACTCTAGCACATCAGAAACCAGAGAGTAGTTAAAGCTAAGGGTAGCTGAATCTGACATAAGACTAAGCTATGTTTTCTCACAAACACAGTTCTTGCCCTTTAGTTTTTACCTGTCCAGAGTTATGTAGATACACATATGGAAACAAACCACTTGTGAAATGTCTCACCTCTATTTTTCTTTTTAAAAAGAGAGGTGGGGAACAGAAATTTATTCCACCCAAATAAAGTACTAGGTGGACAACAGAAGAGCTTTCAGGAACCTTTATCCCTGATTGCATCTCCTGAACTACTCAAAGTTCTTACTAAGCCATATGAATGTTGCTATTCAGTCCTCCTGTCATGAGAGCAATTTGTGCTAGAACTGCATACAGACCCTTTTTCCACTCATAGAGCTCGGGGCAGGGTGTGGTGGTCTGTGTGTCTCTCAGAATCGAAGACAGAACTTCACAGAACACATGAAGGAAGACTAGACTTTACATTATGAATCTGTAAAGGCTTCATATGCTGGTTAATTTATAATGCCCACTTCATGGTGCATTTGCTTTATTTCCCTCCTCTTTCCCCTTAAGGAGAAAAAAAAGGAGAGGCTTCTGAAGATCTTTTGTAGACCGTGAAGTCCCTCTGATCATATGCCACAGGGCTCTATGAAACATCCTAATGCAACTACCCAAGTGGAATCCATTAGTTTTCCTATCATTCTGCAGTTTTCAAACAGTAACAACAGGCTTTATAGCGATATTTCCTATAACCAGTTTTTCCAAGCATAATATGTGGTGTTAATTTGGTGTGTTTTTTTAATTGTTTCAAAATTAAATCACTAATAGTAGTGAAGAATTATTATTATGACTTCATAATCAAACTAAGAGCTAGCCCTATAGAGACTAGGACTCCAGAAGCTACTGCTTTTCATAGGATCTTTCACATCAACAAATGTTACAGCAAACAGCAGGTTTAGATGCCGGGTGACCAGATGAGTTTCCAGTGCAGCAATACACATAAGAACAACGTAATAAATGTGTAAATTTACTTGATTGTTTCCACATGTTGATGGCATAAGGAGCCCAGTCTAATTTGTATGATTATTTTTTTAAATAGACAATTGAAAATTACCTCTTCTAGGGTTCTTAGTAAAAACAAACAAAATTATACCGCCAGTGTTGCAGGAATACTTACGCAAATAACCCTGAAAATTACTTTCATGGTCATATTTAAGATGTCACCTCTTCTTAAACATGAAACACATCTATTGCATGCTACTAAATGAATATACATTAGCTTTTTAGGAGTGTGATTACCCTACAAATTTCTTAAAAAAAAAGAATTAACATGAAAAATCTCAGTAATAAACTTTCACATAATCTATAGCAGTCTAAAAGGGTTTTTCAGTGCATAATACCAAAAAAAAATCAACATAATATATCAAGTTTAAAAGTGGGGGTTTTTTTCATAATATAGAATACTTAAGAAGTATACATGTTTTGCTTTCTAAGGTTTCCAACTAACTGTAAGCCATCTTCCAGTCTGAATGCAAGTAAAGGCATCCACTCAAGCTAAGGCCACCAGAAAACAGGTAAACATACATTGTGAAATTAAAAAAACACTTGTTTCTCATTAGCATTTTTGTAAGCATATTGCAATTCAGCAAAATATTTAAGAGCTCTAGATACCTGCTATGCAGAGCAGATGTCCTAAAATTAGCAGTGCAATGCCAGCTGTAATCAAGCTGAAGGGCTCACCTTTGAAAATTTCTCAATCTGGTATCCTGTCTCCATGATGAAAGTTGTTGTCATATTGTATCCAGTTTGCTTTCCATGTCCATTTGGCCACCAAGCCTCCACTGTAGAACTCTTGAACATACAAGAGAGAAAGTCAGAGCAATGTGTATAAAAAGCAGCATAACATGCACCGAGGGGCTCAGACGCCTGGGAGTGAATCACCACAAGTCTAACGAGTTTATGTGTCTCAGCTGAGCCACGGTAACTGGGATCTCTACAGCTGCAGCTCTGAGGTGAAAAGTACTTACAGAGAGAAGTATGACTTCTTCCACTGATGTGCAAGCTATCACTTCATCTTGTGTCCACAACAGGCCATGAGCACAAATGCACATACATGTCTAGCTGCTACCCCTCAGCTGACAGAATATTCCTCCAGAACTCAACCATCTGTGTCAGGAGCAGACATTGTTCACTAGCCTCTATCATACACCTCCTCTCATTGACTTTTGCCTACCACATACAGCATTCAATATTCAGAGGTGACACTTTTCAGTTGTGACTTTGGTAATATATGCCCATACTGGCTGCTTCAGTTATGTCAAACTTTTAAGTCAAGTCTTAAGTTTCATTCTTTCTTTCCAGTATTTTCTGCTTTTTCTCTATGCTTCCTCATCACTTCATTAGTACTCCATAATTTTTTCAAATTCAAGCAAAAAAAACCCAAACCTCTAGGACGACAGAAAAATTTAATTTTCTCATTTTTCTCATCACAGAGTAATATTTATATCTTCACTCCAGCAGCCTACTTTTGCTGCTCAATCCTATTGCCAACATTTGCCAGTCGAGCGCACAACACAAAAATCGTGGAAAGCAAGCAATAATGCATGCAATCCAACAATGGAGGGATCGGCACTGAATAGACTCATATAAGGAGTGTCTCAGTCTTTTCAAATAAAAAGAGGCCAGAAAGCAGCCCAAGAATATGTTTTGCTGTAGCCATACTTGGACACAATCATGAATGTGTCTACTAACATTTCGGCTTCCCCCATACAGAATTATCACAACTGCTTGTGCAGAAGTACTAATCTCTGCGTTGCACAGATACAAATGGAAGCACAAAATCAGCGTGTGCCCCAACAACAAGGGAGTGTTTGGAGCCGCCTGGAGTGTCTCATTGGCCACTAATGATGTCATCCCCGTGCTCACCATTAGCTGATAAGCAAAACGCTGTCATGTTAGCAACACAGCACTTGGTGCGGCAATCGCAGGAACACCGCTCCACATCTCGGGTGACACGCACCACTCAAACACCTCCTGACTTCACAACATGATCTGCAATAAGCTCTCAACTAGAAATAAATTTCTGGTAAGGTCTCACTATTTAACACGCACCACACAAGTCTGTCCAACGGAGCAAGGGCTCCGGCAGGCTCATCAATACATTAGAACACATTGCAGGGCTTCACATAAAATCAGCTGATGTGAATTCATGCAGCAAAGCCTTTTGTGTACGAAGAATAATAAAACACTGTTGCCTTCGCTCTCTGAAGGAAGTGCTTCCTTACGAACTTGCAGTCATACTCCGCTAACAGATTTCTTCTGAGCTTGGGGTGGGACAATTAAATAAATCAAAATAATTTTTGAAGTTTCACACTGTAGTGCCTGCTTAATGTAATCCCTGAAAAGGCTAAGCAGAGGCTAATGATTGTTTTAAATGAAACTGGGTATTTGTAATTGCTCATGCATCTTGCACGTCAGATGACAACAGTAACAAAAATCATATGTTTGTATGCTTTTATGCTTTCATGTTAAAATAAAACAAAGCACATAAGTATGCAAGTCACTGAGTGTGCATACTAGAACATAAATACCCTGCTTGCCTTTAACAGATGCTTTTACTCCACTCAAATAACTGACAAGAGAACTTGAGAATACATGCATAATGCATTCAAACTGGGAAAAAATGCAGAGTTACACAGCAATACAGAAAATCAGTACAGCCAGTAAAACACGGGAAGGTTTGAGGACAGCCCTTCAAACATTATTAACTGCCAGAACTGTCAGAAGCCCCAAAATCCTGCTCACGGGACATCGCTCAGCCACAAATCTAACCGTGCCTTGTGAAGCAGTGGCAGCTCCTGTGACGCTGCTGGCTTCAGTGGAGAACAGCATCAGCTGCAGCTCCCACTGCGCCTGCCAGGGCTCCCAGCCTCCCGCTGGCCTGGGCCCACCACGGGCAGGTTCAGTTCTGCACACTCAGCTCCACCAGGGCCCTGCTCTCTGAGCGAGAACTCAAGGCAAAGTTCCTGCTTCTGTTCACCACACTGGGCTCGCTGCCTAATTCCAGACACCCACCAGTCTGTCAGCTAGAACAGACGCGCTGATTTTCTTCATCTCTCAAACCTATATGTCTCATTTACACCTGTGTAATAAAACTCAAGTTTCCAAAAAAAAAAACCAACACCAACAAACCACAAACAAAGCAAATTCTATAGAAGTCAAATAACGATAGTGAATTCAGTCTGCCACCAGACAGTTTCCCAACCCCCTCTGAAGGTGGACAGTCCTCTTTCATCACTGGAGTGTATACCAAATTCACCATTTTTCATTTGAGTTCCATCCTCATTAGAGCATCCTTCACCTTTCTACCATCCTTTACCTTTACCTTTCTAAAATTCCTCCTGAGTTTTGTCTACTCAAGGGACAATGTAAGAAAGTACTAATCCACACAATTTCCACCAACCTTACTGCCAGTCAAATTCTTTATAGGGCTTTTTTGCTTTTATTTACCTAAAAGAGTATCTACTGAGAGGTTGGAGGAATGTTTCCTCTCTTTCCTGGGAGAGCCATGCATATTGTAGCACATTCTAGTCCCAATCAGACCAGTTAACAATGGTATAGGAGACAACATACCTACTGCCAGTTAAGTAAAGTCACACAGGGTATCCCAAAGGTTATCTACCTAAGTAGCTCATTTAACAGTGGCTGCTGACAGATTCATAGAATCATAGAATGGTTAGAGTTGGAAGGGACCTTAAAGATCATGTTCCAACCCCCCTGCCATGGGCAGGGACACCTCCCACTAGAGCAGGTTGCTCAAAGACCCATCCAGCCTGGCCTTGAACCCCTCCAGGGATGGGGCATCCACAGCTTCTCTGGGCAACCTGTTCCAGTGCCTCACCACCCTCACAGGAAAGAATTTCTTCCTAATATCTAAGTCTTCCCTCTTTCACTTTAAAACTGTTCCTGCTCACCCGATCACTACGCTCCCTCATGAAGAGTCTCTCCCCTTCTCCCCTGTAGGCCCTCTTTAGGTATCGGAAGGCTGCTCTAAGGTCTCCCCGGAGCCTTCTCTTCTCCAGGCTGAACAACCCCAACTCTTTCAGCCTGTCCTCACAGGTGATGATGTGATCTTTTTGTTTTGCAGTCACGGAAAGGCTTCATTATCTTTTTGACAATGAGCTATGTAGCGCCACAGATTTAAGATTTAGAGAGGAAAAGAACTGTTCTCCTATCCTGTAAGGGGTACAGGACTGTTGTTAGTGTCAGGAACACAGTAAGGAAGGGAAGCGAGGACTAAAACTGACATAGAGGCAGAAAGACAGGTTGGAAACCAGGGGAAACATTTTGCAGTTGGCTAGGGTTCCACGCACACCTCCTTACCTTGTTTATGTTTACAAGCAGCACAATGCTGCCTTCTCCAGGTTGAAGCATCACACTGAATGTTTGCTGTGTGTGCAATTTGGGAACGTTCACAGTCACAAGACCTGCAATTGGCTTGGAGCTGATTACATCAAAAATAGACTCGATTTCAAGACTCCACTGCTGAGCACTCTTTACTAAGTGAAGGGGGAGAAAAAAAAAGGGAATTTAGGAACTGTGTTTGTATACCTATTAGTTACCATGATCTCTCATCAAAGAAACAATTAAAACATTCCACATTAAATTTAACATTTTTCAGGCTGTTTTTGAACCATACCTACAAAGGTTAATCTTGTTTAACGCATTTGATGTCTGTGTTTACATCTGCTGACTCAGAAGAGAACTACACAATATGATTTGTTTTATAATTATCTCTTTTTTTCATTCAAAAGCCATCCAGGGGTTTTTCAAAGTTTTGTACAAAAGTCAGAGACCATGACACCAGTCACTTCATTAGGAAGGATTTTTTTTCCCCACCAACTCCCATAGACATTATATTTGCTTCTAGTCAGCACTCGTATGAACGTGGTACTCTTTGGGAAAGATCGTAATCACAAGGCAGTACAATCACTTTTGTCGATGAAACAAAAACAGTATTAACAGAAAACGAGCTGAATTCATCCCAGAGTCACTAGACAAAATGAATGGAGTTATGCTGGGGATGAATTGGGCCCACTGTGTCTAGACTTGATGGACTGTAACTTTATGTCTCTTCTGCCGCCAAAGTGTGGTGGAGGAAACAAGTTAATGACTTCCCTGAGATCTCTCTACAGTTACCTCAGATGGTCCTCTCCTTTACAGCCCTTACTGAATAAGGCAAGCCAGAGTCAAGGGTACTCGAGGTTAATGTGTAAATTTCCCATTAACTTCAGCAATGAAATTACCTATCTACAAACATAACTTGGCTAATCCTATCGTTCAAATAGTACATCTAAGCAAAACACATAAAACAGAAAACAAGGAAAACTAGAACTAAGACACATTTTATATTGACAAAATACTAATCACTTACTTTCTTTTTTCATGTATATATTCTAGCTCTCCTTCCTCCTGGAGAGAAAGAGCTCCCTCCAAAAGCAAAAAATTACATTCAGCCCTGGTGTTATTTTCACTGTCTTCTGTAGAATGAAGAGCAATGAATGCGTCCCTAACTTTACATTACACTCAGCATTAATCAGGAGAAATAAATTTTCAGAAATGTTGAATGGGTCAAAAACTTGCCCACCCCACCCCACAAGGGTCAGCCATTACAGTGCATTTTCCCTCCCTTCCAAGGGTCACTTTTCACTGCATGAACTGTGGTGTTTAGGAACAGAAATCAAGAACAAGAGAACAATGAATCTTTTACAGACTCAGTCGTCAAAAGGTTATGACACCAAATCTGATGAGCAATATAACTGCATAGGCAGCTTAAATTCAAATTATTATTTTACTCTTTACTTTTCAATGTTATTATGTTTGAATAAACTCTGGCTCCAGTTCCAAACCACTCTCTGCTGAATGAAAGAGGTTTGCTCTCTCCGATTATCCAGAGAGAAAGACTTTACCTACCAGAAGGTGGAGTTGTGGGAATGTGGGAGGGACCAGAAAAGATTTTTACTGTTACTAAATTTTAGAGAGCACATAGAGTCTGTACTGGGGCTTTCCATGGAAATTCCAGTCACGTTAATTCTAGCTAAGACCTGCAGCTATTTCAGGAAGTTTTAAAAGCAGCCAGGGAGTGACGTCTTCCTCTTTTATTCATACACAACAACTCTATTCCCAAGGGCTGAAATTCAACCCAGTGCAGAGGGCTCACGTGCTAGCCTTTACTCCACTGAAGGCAGCTCAACAGGCAGTTAAAGCAAATGGGTCGTCTACAATGGGGCATATTATTGTTCACAGAAATTTTCAACTGAAAATTAACTACTTTTGCTCAGCTGCAATGAACTTCAGGACAAAGGAGAGGAAAATCGAAGACCACGTCAAGGGAGGAAACCTGTTTGGTAAGTTAGGTAGCAGGAATGCAGGAGGCTATCATCTCAAATTGCAGCCTTAACAAATTATCCTTGCATAGACTGCTTTTCACTCTCAGACTTCATGTTGTGTCCTGAAAACTCAGTGCTCTTTAAACTCTACTCACTCTGTACTTGTCTTCCCAAACACAAAACTAAATTCCCATAGCAGCTTTGCCTTTGTTTTAAATGGAGGTGAGACAAAAGTGTGACATATTTATTGTGAGTCTTGGTGAAAACACATGCCAATAAAAAAGAAATTTTTCAAAACAGGAGAACAGGGGCTAACCCCAGCTATACTACATACATTTCTGCAGTTATTCAGGGATCTTCAAGCAAAAAAAGATTCTGAATTCTAACATTTTTAATCACTATTGTTTGTACTGAAATACTGCTTCAAGACCTAAATAGGTGTGCACACAGTCATAATAAAACAATAGAACCTTTCCTAAACTGGCAGTTAATTGAGTTTAACAATAAAATGGTTTGTACTCCAAAGGTGAAGCAACAATAAAAGGTGGTAACACGACTTACCAAAGAAAGGAGTCAAAGAAAAGTAAATCAGGTGGTAATGGTTATAGGCCTCAATCCTAACATCTTTCCAGATTCCTTGAGTGGGAAAAGAAGGGCCCCAGTCCCAACTAAATGAACACTGCTCCTGGAATACAGAACGGTTATGTTACAATTGCCTATTTTTCACACAGAGGTTGATGCTGTGCCAGAAATAAAAATTATTTGCTATCTAGAAATAAAATATTGCCATGCACTGAAAGAATTTTTCCAATTTCCATAAGCCCAGAAGAGCCTACAGTATTGTTTCTCTTATTTCTTGACAAGAACTCTGCTGCTACTAGCTATACTATATTAAAAATACAATTCTGTATTAAACATCCATGTATAGCAAAATTTTATATTAGTGAGAGAGCAGAACACCACCTAGCCCCCACTTTAAAAAAAAAAAAAAATCAAAAAAACAAGCCACCATGTTACTCTCAATTCAGCTCTGAATTATGTTAGTTTGTAGCGTCAGTATTTAATTGTATATGTAAAAGACAAAGTAAGCAGGAAACTGATTGTTACAAATGTTAAAGAATTCTAAAAGAACAATACCAAATTAAAAATCATGGGTATACCCAAATTAAAAAGCATGGGTATATACTTTATCCCCTGTTTTTTGTTACAATACTACAGGCTAGTACAAGGAAAGAGACGCATCCGTCTGGTGCATTTGTGTAGTTCAGTCATGTTCACTGTTTCTCCCCTTTTTATGGTTCTCTTATACAAAAACAATGGGAACAAAACCACAGTTGAGAAACAGCTTAGTTCTGGTTCTAACATCAGAATAACTGTCAGAATTATAAAATGCTGGTCAGGCAGAGAAATACCTACACTGCTTTCTATTTAGCTGTTTTCAAACCTGGTCAGACCTCTAGTTAACAAACCCCTCGAAGACACCTATTCAGCTGCCCTACAAGCTTCACACAGCGCCAGCCCCCAAAGCAAATACAATAGATCTCCTTAAAGTCTTGTACAGTGACCTACAGTTCTAAATTTAGAGACTAAGAACTTACAGCTGAGGCATACTAATTTTGGCAAACCACATTGCACAAGTCTGGCCTATCCCTTGCATTGCTGGAGTCAGCCTGCCTGCCTATCAAATTGCAAAAGAACCTTCCAGGAAGCAAACACTGTACCTATTTCAAGTGTAAAAACAGGGACAACACATTCTTAGAAAACAAGTCAGATTGAAAGTAATTTTCCCTTTATAAAAAATAAACAAATGAATCACTGACAGATTGTCAGGTTTCACTAATAATATTGCAGAGGCTGCTATCAGAAATAGTATCACTTGTACCACTGGAGTACATTGCCAGTGAAAGGCTTGCATTCTGCACAAATTCCTATTAAGATTTAGATATGTTTACTGCACTTAATAGTGAACCTCAAATGTGTAAACTGCTCTCCATTATTTTAAGATGGTAAGCAGCCAGCTTACTTCAGCAATGTCCCAGTATGTTTACTTTTAAATGTGACATCGCTGCTGTTGTTGCCATATTCTTGGAACTAAAAATATTTCTGGAAATGTCTGGAGCAGCTTCCAAGTACAGTTAAACAACTCCTTTGAGGAAAAGCACTAAGGTACTTTCTTACAAATTTAAAGGTGTAGTTCAGTAAAGCATAAAATCATTCCTGGCCATTTTTGCTCTATAAATAGGTTTACAGCTGTTTAAGTGCCTTCTTCCTGCACTGATTTGTAAGAAATACAGTGGACCCAGAAGAAATAATTAACTTCCTAAAATGTATTGAAAATAAAAGTAGCAGCAAGTAGTAATAAAGACAACATCTTAATCCTGAAGGATCTACTCAGGACAAACTGGAGTCCATCTTTCCGTTAACAAATTTTAAAGGAAATCACATTCAGGTTTAGATTAACAAGATTCCAGTCACTTTTTCTGAGAGAGGCTCTAAAAAGACTTTATTGAAAAGATTAAAAAATATTAACAAGAACGGCATTTAAGTGGAGACAAATATACAAAAAAACCCAAGGAGAAATTCCAAAATAACATCACCTAGTCATTGTCTTTGGCTGCTCCAAAGCTATCAGAAATATATGAGATGCTACTCAAATGATAATTTGCCTTGAGTAAGTTTTAATAGTGATGAAGCCATGTCTTAAATCAGAATTTCTGAGCTTCATTCATTGTACATTACACTGTTATTCTCACTGAATCTGTACTTCTAAGTGACACTTCATAACACTGTAATGAGACGAGAACAGGTCCTCTGTTAGATAACACTTCTCGGGACATGCCAGAGCTGCCCAGTATAAATAGCACAGCACATGAGCAGTAGCAAACACTCACAAAGCTGCTTGGCTGAGATTTTTACAGCCTTGGAGATATACATTGGTATTTGCAACAGTGAACTCTATTGTCAGCACACATTGCTAAACCCACCCAGTGGATCAAAAAATAATGATTACACATTTCCCAATGCTATCCTGCTCTCTTAGCAGCAAGTCTCCTTCCTGACTTCTTAATGAAAACAGCCTTTTAAACATTCTTATCACCTAAATATGAAGTCTGGCATTCTTATGCCTCTTGTATTATCGACACGTTAGATTACAGGTTTCCGGAGGAGGGGGGAGCAGGAGAAGGAAGCTGCAATGAAAAATATGCCCTACTTATAAAATGACATTGCAGGTTTCAGAATACATCTGTAAGGACAGCACATGGTGCATTTCCTCTTTCCAAGCCTGAAGCCAGAGACAGACAATTCTGTCCTTACCTTTCTGATGAAATTAGCATGGCACTCTCCTTTCTGCACAGGTGGAGGGCACGCCGGGGGGATGCTGTATGCTTTGTGACATCTGCTCTGCTCTGCAGCATATGAAATGGCTGATATGAAACGGACTTCAACAAAGTTGACCTCCTTGATCACACTGGTAATATCAAAGCTCTAGGTCAAGAAAACAGAAGAAAATCATTACAGCGCTGACATTTATTTATGAGATTTATAATCACTGTTACATTGGGATTTTAATACCATACATATATTATTCAAAGGCATTTGAACTACAGTCTCAACAGGCTCTGGTTTTGAAGAAAAGGAAAAGCTACTTCTTAAGCTGCAAAAACAAAATACACAGTAACATTGCAGATACAAGGAGATGTTTCTGGGCAAACCACTTTCCCCATACTGAGCTCCCATCACAGGCTGCAGCACTCTGCCCGCACACAGAAATGTCTGAAGGATAAGGGTGGCAAGAGAATATTTACCCTCCTTCCTCACTCAGAGCTCATGTGCATCTTTAGAAAGACACCTTGTTCCAACTCAGAAAGCTGATCTATACAGGAGTCCTTCCAACTCACACTGTGCTACCAGCTTATCTACCGCAAAGCACTGAGTTACCTTTTCTGTGAATGCTGCAAAGCTGTATTTCATGTCCCCTGCACTCTCATCCCCAAAATGTAGATACACATTCTATGCCAGCATCAAATAAAGCATTTGGGAGCTTCCTCACTGGCTCACAGAACCCCCTTCAGTGTGGCTGGATAGAAGGATAAATGTCCAGTTTCAGAATTATCCTGTGCTATCAAGATAATATGCTTCCGATGGCTAATATCCATTTCTTTTTCACAGCATTCATTTGTGACAAGCCAAGTCTTGGCAATTTTTTCTAACTTGTAAGCAGCCCAGCTAACATCACTTATGTCTGTAGCATACAGCAGAAAATTACAAAGCAAAGAGCATCCCCCATACAGAGCCTTCACAGAGTCCTTCCTGCAGACATAGTTGTCTTGTGGAACAAGTGAACAAAGCAGAAGTCTGGGTCACAGTAATCCTAGACTCAATTTAATACAGTTCACTCTGGTTTTACAGTGAAGGACATTTCATGAACTGTTACAATCTGAGACAAAATGAAGTTGCAGAAATAAGGGCAAAATAATATCACTTCCCAAATCTACAGAGCCTGCTACTGGCAATCCTCTAGGTACTCTCCAAAGAGTAAATGATAACAATTTCATAACAGCTCTGTGAAATTTCTTATTTTACAGATGGCAAAACTAAGTCACTGAGAAACTAGGAGTTTTGTCCCAGGTCACACAGACCTAGGTGGCAGAATCTAGCCCTCATGTCTCAGGCCAGTACCTCTGCAATAAAACCTGCCAGAATGGTAGATGCTGAGAGATGAAGACACCAGATTTCCTTTGTAATTCAGTTATTCCACTAACATTCCTCCTATAATTTTTCCTTTTTTGATTCTTTTAAGATAAAAGTAAGGATTATCACTTATGCTAGTAGACAGAATAATTTTATATTTTAAAGATATAAACTTAGTTCGAATGCTTTGCCGCTCAACTTTATTCCATGATGAGTACTCTCGTGCTGACGCAGGCTAAGCCCAAAAACACAAGACAATGTTACCAAAAGCCCAATATTAAACATCAAAAGCCCTAGATAAAAAAAGTGAAAACACAAAGGCTTTGCAACATGCAAATTTTCGTTTCAGTATTCACATGTAAACCATTCTAATACTAATTAGTAAGCAGATTTACAGCTAATATAACAGATTTAAGCTTACAGTTTCTTGGAGCTCTGACAGATCCCAAGAAGCAGGACTTACATTATTAGCTGAATTGATCCTCTTGCATGGGTCCACTCATTTAGAACCAGACACACTCACCTCTAGATCTGACTCTGCTGCTACTGAAAAGGTAAGTACACTTCTCTTTCTAACAGTTATCTGATTACACAGGCAGTCCTCAGGTCAACACTTTCTGCGTCCAAGGACCTATTTTTATGTGGACTTGAATGCACTGGAGGTGCTCAGCACAAAAGGGCTTTGAAGAAAAAACAGAAGCACCTTCAGAAATAAACACATTACTTACATATCTGTTGAACATGTTGTCTGTTCTTCCAAGAGTGATATTGTTGATCAGGATCTGTGCTACTGTATCTACTCCCTCGAAAACCAAATTCACTTTCTGCCACTTTCTACAGAAGATAACATAAGCATAAAAAAAGAACTGTTAAAATACCTAGAGTTAACAACACAGGGCTGACAGACAATATAAAAATCTATGTCACCATTATCTTTAGCAGCAGTTGTCTCAACTACCTTAAAAAATGTTTCACTTAGTGTGGCTACATACTATCTTTAAATAGTCAAATTAAGATGACAGCTGAAGTGGCTCAAGTCTGCAACAGAGCACGTTCTCATACCCACTGGATATCAGATGGGCTAGCTTCCCATTAGCCTAAGTATTATCCTTCCTTAGTTGGCAATTCTTAAGTGATTTTTTACAAATGAAAAAAAAATATGGAAAAAGCAACTACTGAAGCATTCTTTACCAACAGCTTTGTAGCTGCACATTATTGCATAATTTATTAGATACAAAAGTATCAAGCAGATTTTAAGCTAATGCATTAACTGGCAATTCTGCATGAAAGATGGCATAGAACTATTTTACACATATCTTTACTGCATACCTGACATCAAAAGGAGTTTTGAATGTCCTGCTGTAAGTCCAGTTATCCAGTGATATCCATCTGTACATCACATCATTAAATCTATAGTATGGATCCTAAAAATAGACCAACAAAAAGAAAATTACAAGACTTATTTAGTAAAACGGCTACTACATGAAATGCATCATAATACCCATTAGATGAGCACTTCTTATTTCAGACAGTCTGCAAATGCAAAATCCATCTTACTTAGTTCATCCTGATAGTCCTTTTCACCTTTGAAATAATTTGTGAAAACGAAGCTTGGCAATATTTGACTTCACTTGTATAGGTCAAAACCTGTTTGCTATAATCATTCATACTCAAACTAGAAGGAGCAGGATTTGTTTTTACATAAGAAGTGACTGGGCTGGAAATTAAAAAAAAAAAAATCAAGATAGTTTGTGACTTAATGAGAGGAACAGAAACACGATAACCCTCATAATGACAGAGAAAGTAAGACTAATAGGATTTTAAGAGGCAAAGAAACAGCATTTTAGGCCTCTAGGGACAGCAGTGAACAAATCTCTACAGTTTAAAATAGTTGCAAATACTCCAGTTGTTTCTTGTAAACTTGATGTCTTGACATGGAAAGGCTAAATGAAATTGTTATATTTGGAGGGAGGAAGAAGGAAAAGAAAGGGAAGCAACACAATTTGGTTTGTTCTATAAAATTAAATGACCACTCTTGAGAATAATGTTGCATTTACACTGAATGTGTTCTTTTCCCTTTAGTCACACTACCCAGGAACAATAAAGGCACAGCTGGTCTCAGATATGTCCTTGACCTTTTTGGCTTCATGCTGTATTTATTACCTTATGGTGGGTCACACTGTTCCTCACCTGGGCTGAAGGAATCAATTATGTGGACCTGACAACCCGCCGTGTTGCACCTCATACAAAGGCAGCAGAAAGGTATGGTGTTATATCCCCATGTCAGACAGTTCAGAGTGCAGGTACCCAGGTCAGTGATCGATAGCTCAATTCAATCCTCTTCGGCAGCTGCACAGCTGAGCTGCTTTCCCAAAACAAAGACCAATCTCTTCTGGACTACATGACTCAAACCCAGCTAAGAGAGAGTGTAGCTGCATTAAGGTTCTCTTTGATACGAGTCTTCTATAGTACTAGCACAGCTAACTATCTGCCTTGAATATCCAGATGCACATCAAAGAAAATCTGCCTGTCGTTTATTTTTCTTCTTGCTGAAGCTCAATTTTTCTCCCTATTTCAGGAGTCAGTATATATACTAACGACACTTCTGGATTTGTAATCTTCTAGAAAACATGGTTTCATATCTCATACTTGTTTTACAACTAACAGCATCAGGCTCTGTAGTATAAACACAAAGCTATTTACATACCAGAGCAAAATCATAACATCTAAGTGACTATCCACAGCAGCATAATCTCTTTTGGAGTCCCACAGTGATATAAACATCATTCCTTGAGCCCACATAGAGGAAAAGGTGTCACCTTGCCTCTACATGCTGTGCTTGATCAATCAAATTTATTACTACAAGGGAGTAAAGTCAAGAAGGAAAAGTGTTGTTACTTCAGCAAAACCGTGACCTCTGTATTGGTAGTGCAGTGTATTCTCTAGAAGTTAAGTCATCATGAGTTTACTAGAACAATTACTGAATTTTAAGATATCCATAACATCACTTTCATATGAAAAATGCTTCGGGAGACATCTCAGACTTTTATTACGATGCAAAATTTAAGGTTAATAAATGCATATTAAAATGCAAAATTTAGGCTCATAAAAGAAACTCTGCTAAGACTACTGTATTGAGACAACAAAAGGCAAGTGTCAGAGACCATGAAAGCCCACAATATGCCCTTAAAAAGGACTTTTTATCAACTGTCTCGTTTTAACATTATTTCCTATTTTATTTTAGGTTATGCTTTGGAAAGGTGTATGTTAAATTTCTATCATTGCCACTTAAGGAAGTACTTAACAAAAGGCCTAAGATGCAAGTTGTAAATGCACTAGCAAGAGCAGACTGTAAAGTCAAACTCAATTTGTTTAGCAGTCAAACAATCAATATCAGTTCCTCATCAAAGATCAAGACCCTGCATAAAAGAAACTTGCACTGTTTTAGGGATACTGAGATGTTAATGATGACCTGACATCTGGAGAACGCAAAACTGGTTGTCTAGCAGCAGAGAGAAATTTAAGAATGTTTCATCAGATGTAGAAATTACGTCACCAGACGGGCTCTTACAACAGTTCACAAACAGAGCTGCTTGTTTAAATCTCCTCAGAGCGTACTACTGATCCTTTTTTCCTGAAGGGGCTTTCTTCTGTATTAGTCTAAAGCCTTCAAGCTTCAAGATATGCATTGACTGCTAAAATATGTGTCTTAGAAGGTGCTAATTAGCCCCTTCTGGCACGAACGCATACTGTGTCTTCCTCACAGCCATCCACCTTTTCAGTTGGGAAGCTCCTAGTTCTGTGTACCTTTATATAAAGCTTAGTAGCTTACTGATATCATTGCTACAGAACTAGTAAACCAGCTCATATATCGCTGCTAAATGCTAATATTGCATTTAGTTATTTTAAGCATGACAAATATTGCTTGTTGTAAAATCAGTCATGTGGCAACGTTAAAGCAAAGCTTTTAAAGCAGTTCTCAAGGCTCAGGAAAACTCATGACCACAACAAGTCCTGTAAGAAAGGAAAATGACTTCTCCAATACACTGGCAAGATTATCGACTTTCTCATTACTAACTGCAATTGTTTCGAATGCCTATAGAAGTAAAATTATTTGGATTTATCTGAAACAGAATTTCATCCCGTATTAAATCAGCTCACATTAAAATTAAAGGTTTATTTCAGATAACTGGATGAAAAAAGATGAATTTAAAACTCTTAAGGGCACTGGGAGAATTTGAAAGATGGTAGGAAATAGACTGCACATGTATTAAATATACTTATTCATTAGCTCAACGTGTTCCTGGAAGCAAGTCATAAAGCGGTGGAGTCAACTACAGCTATTTTTAGATCCCACCAAACATGACAGCCTTGCATTTTCCGGCTCCCTGCAATTTGGGGGAAAATTCTGAACCGCTCAAGCTCCCTGCCTGTTTGTTCTCTGTTCCCAATTTCAATGTTGTAAGCAAGCAGCAAATCACCTGCTAAAATGAGGTAAAAAGCCCTGCTACAGGGTATCAAAAGCAAGCAATTTCCAGTTCAGATAACAGGACATCAGCAGGACTTCAAAAGCCCTGGCAGCACTAAACTGAAGGCCCTGCCAAGCGGGTAGATGGAAACTCCTCCTTGCAATGATTTTACAGGGATATTGAAAAGCTACATTCATATAAGCTAAGGGCTTCTCCTGTTAAGCAGGAGACGGATGAGACACAAACGCATCAGAAGAGAAGCTCAAAGCCCAAGTGAGCGCATTGTGCCAGGTACGCTCTGGCCCCATGAAGGGCCAGCCCCAGGCCCCCGTGCAACCAGGACTCCAGGGGAGCGTGGCACAAACACCTGGAATGACACTCGAGAGGGTCAGCTGGATCCAGGCGGAAGACCAGCGTGTATGAAAACGAAATGTAACAAAGGGAATAAAAAACAGACTCCTTTGCCTTATCCTACTTTTGTTACGATCTAATTTGAAACTGCCTTGCATGCTCTTCTCTCATAAATCAACTCTGCTGATATTTTATAATTTACAGTATAAGAAAATCCTGCTGATATAACAGATTACCAAAATAAAACTTGCAAGTGATGTTTCATGATTTACAGTTTAATGATTTTGCTGTTGCCAACTTCAGACTGTAAGCTAAATAGTTAAGATAGTTACCTATATCAACACACTTCTTGCTATCTCAAGTGATAGAAGTCAGGACATTTATATAATTTTCAGGAAGCCCAGTTTCACATATTTACAGCTTGAAGTCAAGATGGACAGCAAAGAGTAGTGATGAATGGATCATATTCTTGGAACACGAGTTTTGGAAGTTCATCCTAATGTAATTAATTTCCAGTAGTTACTCTAACAAAGCAGTAAACTGAATGTCGCCTTATGCTCAAGATGTGTTACAGCTGAACACTGAGCCAAATACTACTAAAGAGTTAATTATCAAGATATTAGTACCCACTGCTTAATATTCTTTGAATACTCTGCTGTATTTAACAGGCTACTATAACTTTTATCTACTTGAACTTCATAAGCTTTCCAAAGATAAACTTGAGTGCACTTTAATGTTTATCCTAAGTTTCAATAAGGCTTTTGAATGCTTCCACATATGTTCACACAACTCAGCAGAGCACATATGTTTTAATGGAAAATAATATATTTATATTAATCAACTATTTGATCAATGAATGCCATTTAACCTGTTAGAATTATACAATACGAAATGCATTTGTTACCTGGCTTGCCCTGAAAAATCTAAGTTAGGATGAAGTGTCAGAAAATACACAACAGCATATTTTACAAAATGCAGAACAAGCTACAAAAAATACACACTACAGAACTGCAGAATTCTCACTCGAAATACGTAAGCTTCTGTCTCTTCTAATATATTTTAATATCCAAGTATGTCCAAGACCACTGTAAACTTCTGTGTTAAGTGCATGCCCTTGTTGTATGATGGGGAAGAAACTGCAGTGTTATCCAGCCCCCTATATTAGCCAGTTGTAGACTCCCCATAATAGTTCTTTACAAATCAAAGTGACAGCTAATAAGACAAAACAGTCTTTCTGTGTGAATGCAAACGGCTGGCAGATGAGAAAATCCAGCTACAATAGTCATATTCATCAGAACCGAAATTTTATAGGAGTCACCTGCCAACAGAAATGGCATCATGCAGTACTTGGACAGTACGGGCTAGAGGACGACTGCTTCTAGCACAAAGATTTAATGCACAAGTTACCTGCTGATACATATTGCTTATCAGAATGGTGTCTGAAAGAAAATACTATGCTGTCAGTAGTTAAAAACTAAATCTTCAGACAAAATGCTTTCTGCAACTCTTCTTTTTCCAGAGATGTAGGGTTAGCAATAGATTTGCTGCAAGTTTGTAAAATGTCTGTGCTTATATCCAAGCTTTGCATTAACTTTATTCAAGTGACTATTACCCTTGTTTTTGTGGATTTCTCATGTCTTTTTTAAATTTTACATGTAAATAGTAGTAAGAACTACGGAGTCCTAATGAAACGTTATTAAAACAACCCAACTGAACACATATTCTGATACTACTTCTAGCCCTTAGAGCTTTTATCATAGTTAATCCAGCATTTGAACTATGTTGGTTGAACACGGAAGAAAATAATACTTCAATAGGAAACTCAAAAGTATCTTCCCCAAGAGCATTTTCTAAGATACGTGCATTTGGTGCATTCAGAAAGTGTGTTCATCCAATGTATATTTTATAAGCCAAAGAGTAAAGACATCTCTAAAACGAATGTGAAGAGGATCCAGAGAGGTGAGTAATGAACGCTTGGTGTCAGAGAGGTATCTTTCACTTCAAACGTAGAGCCCGCACAGCAGATTAAAGTAAGGCTACAGACATGCAATCAGCTAGAGCATTCATGAGCAAATACAGTTTGTGCATCAACCTAAATTTGAAATGAACCACACACTGATAAATAAGTTGCTTGCAGCCTGCTTTTGCAATCTAAGCCACATTTTGCAGGCTTAATATCCGGCAGCTTATTCTTGCTGCCCTCCTTCCCCTCATTTGTGAGACGCCTACTAAGATGCACCGTTGGAGTAGGCCCTCCCAAATTTTGTTTTAAACTTCTGTTTTGGGTGCCAACCCATGAAAAAATCCCAAGAATACAGAAGCAAAGGATGCAGTGCTATTTGTGGTTTGCAAATCACAAAGAAAAACAGCGCATAGAACTCACTAGGTCGCTGAACATATGGGTCTTGCTATCCAGAATAATTTAGTTCCCACTAGCTTTGTTCTCCTATTTCCTAGTACAGCTTTTCAGACCAATCTTTGCTTTTGATTACATGCAATAAGCTTTTGGATTGCTGGTCTAATGATATTGTCAGTAGCATGAACAAAAATCCTACACCCCATGGCAAAGACCAAAAGAAACAAATGAAAAAATTACTCAAGATCCAACACTTTTGTATTTAGGCAACTATAACAAAACTCCTAATTCTACACTTAACCACAAAAAAGGCTGATTTCCAGAGATAATGAGCACTGAAGAAATGGAGCAACCAGTGCTCTATGCCCCTCAAATTCAAGCTGTATGCATGCTTTTGTATAAATAAGAATATAAGAATATGATTTTAAGCAGCTGCATTTGAAAACATTTGGTCATAAGCATTTTCACCACAATGAAGAAACCTCAGGACAAACAGCTGAGCCACACTTTGCAGCATGAAGCCCTTAATTGCAATAAAGAATTATGTCACTGACTCACTCCAAATAACCCAGGATTGCTGCTTTGCAGAATGGTACAACTACGATGGCAAGGATTGCTTACATTTAACACTATCTGTGACAGATACGAAAGCTGCTAAGGCTGCTCCCATATTTTGGTGTGCTCTCCGTTTTGTCTTTTAAACAAGAAATGTGATTTTAAAACAAGTTAGCTATCCTGGTGCACACATTTGTGCGAACACTTCTTTCTGTAAACTGGGCTTTGCTAAAGTGAGTAAGAATGGGTTTAAATTGACCTTAAGTTACCTGTACACATCTATACATAGAAACAAGTTAGCTCATCGTGAGCTTGGAACTAGCCAGACACTGGGTGAGTCCAGTCCAGAGGACAAGCAACCACACTAGTGAAGTATTTCGGTTAACTCAGCTCCTCACAGAGCAGGCTAATTCTAACACCACCAACTTAGCAACAGTTTCCAGGCCACAGCAGGTTCATACCCGGCCATATCAGCACGTGCTTGGAGCAAGTTCATACTTGTATTCACACAAACATGTTCTAAGCATCCACAACCAACCATCATAGATTTAATTAGCCAAGCACCCATCTACCTATTAGCCAGACCCATGCTGCTGGCCAGCAGGCTGACTAAGCTTTCATGCCTCTGTGAAGGCTTGGGAATCTGCCCAGGCACACGAGAGTTCATGATCGCAGCCTCATTTCCAAATATCATACTGCTGCTTAAGATGACTAAAATTACAAGTCAGTTTACAGCAATGCAGCTAAATTAGCAATCACATTTTCTCACTTTGTAAGAGTACTTAATGTGAGTAGTTAAATGTGAGTCTCTCACTACGTCATTATCTTGCATGAGTCAGTGCATTGGTCACAGTTTCTCCTGAATGATTATTCACACTTCTTATAGCAACATCTCCCAGCACAGCTGAACAGCTGAGATGTTGAGTTTCTTATGCAGTTTTCCATGACAGAAACTGGCACACTTCTCTTCACAGATCCTCCAAATATAGTCCACCTGCCCACTGCACTCTTAAAAACTTTAGAATAGCCATTTAAAAACCTTAATTTTGTATGTTCAAAAATGACATGTGACTTAGCACACAGATGTTGAAACAACAGACCCTCATGGCCCAGCTTATCCCTTCTTAGTGTATTTACTTTTCCAATGTTGACTATTGCTTTTATCTGCCAATGACACTCTTCGGAATCTATTATTAGTACTGGGATTCCCAACCTATGCCAACACAGAAAAATGCTAAAATTATCCTGCCTGAAGTGGCGTCACTTTCTCCTTATACCTCTCTAACTTTAGTCAGAGCAGAGCAGTATAATAATCTCAAGAATAAAAATTAAAGAATAGAAAGTACAAAATGCATGCATCCAGAATGTGTTTTTTAAATAAATGCTATTCAAATGCAACATTGGGCCCACAAAAAATACGATATATAGATTTGTCTGATATATTCAGACAATGTATGTCAGTACTTTACATTTTCTAGTACAGAAGCTTAGTTATCAGTTTTAGAGATGATTTTAACTTCCCTATGTCTAATCTTTTTCCCATGTTCCAGATATACATTTAACTTTTCACATATTTCCTTTCAAAAAGGCATCTTATTTTAACAATGACCCAGTTAGTGCCACGTTTCTTGTCAGGTCTGAGTGACAAGCAGCTTCGGCTGGTATCAGGGTACTTTGTTGTTACCAATCTACAGCTACAGTTTTGATCATTTGTCCCAGAAAGTGGTCGCTATATTTTCAAAAATCTAAAAAGTAAGAGAGGCAAACAGAAGCAGCAAAGCTTCTTAACAGCGTTAAGGCAGGAAGCAGTCTTTTAAATTAAAGTTTTATACTCATGTTTCAGAATATACTTCCCTTTGGCAGCTTTATACAATCTTAACTGTTCCAACGTGCTCTTCAAGTGTTAAAAAGGATTTTTAATGGACTGAAATGCCTGAAATCTCTAGACTTCTTGCATCAACAAGTCAAATTTCAATGGAGCGGGTTTAGCTTTTCATTCTTTTGAACTAATATTGTAGGTAAACACCACTTACGTGCTGTGATGATATTGTAGATATCTGGTGTCAGCACCTTGGTTCCACGTCAAAAACCACAGAATCTCACACACTGCTCAGCACCGGCTTGCAGGTGTATCCCTGGCCCTATTTGGGACTGCTTTGCCGTGAGGATACCGCATCCACCAAACCTTTTGCCACTCGAGGGGTTAAGGAAAACAAGCCTGGCTGCTGCAGCAGCAATGCCAGGAAAACCTGCAGCACCTGAAGCACCTCCCGGGACAGAGCGGTGTTTTGGGGGCGGGGGAGAGGGCTCCCTCTAAGCATGTTTCTGGAGATCTCACACGGGGGGGCTGTTTTTTTTTTCCCCTTGTGGCAAGCTGCCCACTTCTCAGAAGCACAGGGGATACGAGGCTTCTCCTCGGGTGCCACTAGACCGCAGCACCCAGCCTGGCCCGGACCCCAGCACGGCCGGACACGGCCCCACAGCCGGGGCGCGGGGGAGAGGCCGGGTGAGGCGTGAGGCGCGGCTGCCTACCGTACCTGGATGAGGCCCCGGCGGTGCAGGGCGGTGTGGACGCAGCCCGGCACCTCCCCTCGGAGCACCACCGAGCCGTTCTCGTTGCCCAGCCGCCAGCTCCCCCGCAGGCTATGCACCTCCGGGCCGCCCGCGGCCGAGGCGCCGGCCCGGCCCGCAGCCACCACCAGCAGCAGCAACATGGCGGCGCCCGCCCACCCCTCAGAGAGCCGGAGTGGCCGCCGGTAGGAGCGAGGGGGCCGCCCGGCTGGAGAGGCGGCCCCGTTCACCGCCATGGCCCGCGGAGACGCTGCTGCGGGACGAGGGACGGACAAGATGGAGTGGGGGG
>JAHREE010000245.1:26818280-26853731 GCA_033628505.1 Tringa tobata
TTTAGATTTGGGTAATCGTTACTTCATTTATGAACCAGGTCAGAATCTTGGTCAGGGAGGTAATTTGCTGTCTCAGAATATACTTAAGTGAGAAGCAGAAAATCTTGCAAATTGCTTTAAAGAAATAATGCTACTAGTAGTGTCACTTATCTTCCTGTTACTAAATATATTTTTTTTTCTCCTCTTAACAGAGGAGTCAGGTCACTGTGCATACAAAGAAAGCAAACCACTACCTGCATGTAGGTGCATACACATGATTCTGCAACCAACCAATAGCATTCAAAGAAGCCCCAATTAACTGCAAGACTTTATTCAGTTTTTCCATTTCTGTCCTTATGTTTTCTTATTGTCTGTAATTATAGACTGTAAAAGTAGGGAAGAAAAAAAAATACAAAAAGCACCTTGGGATGCTAAAGCGTTAATTACTTTAACAACGTATAACACAATTCGTACACCAAATCACATAAGTATAAAGTGTGACGGACACAAAAACATGCTACTGCTCCTAGTATGCAGCATAGAGTGTAAAACTGCAGACAAGAAGAGGGATACCACAGTTTTGTATTAGCTCCTGGCTTTCACACACCTAATTCAGCACACCTTAAGAATCCACCCTAGATATGTCTTTAAAACATTACTGAATATGGTCGACATGCCTTTATATTTTCAATCCAAATCCTTTTGAGCTGACAACCCTTCATTTCAATACAACATAAAAATACCAGTCCTTCCATTCACCTACCATTCTACAAGGAAAAACTACACAATATAACTACAGGTGATTTTTTTCACCTGAGAGAGCAGAGGAGGGGACAGTTCTGAGACATACTGATACAAGGAGAGAAAGAGTACCTGATTTTCTTTTTGTCACTCTGACAAAATCTCTGGTACCAACTTCAAAAGGGATGTGTGGGACACATGCTGTTTGGCTGCAGAAGTCTGTGCAGAAATTTAGCTGTTGGAACAGTTACACTGCATGCATTTTTAAGACTGAGTAACCCACTTTCAATATATTGACTAACTGAAATGCAGGTCCCATTTCAGTTCATCTCCCAGCCATCTTTTAACGAGATCAGCAAAAAAAGACTATCATTGTAGAAGATTGAGTTACCCCAACTGGCTTTGCACATTGTAGAATTCAGTTCAAAATTAGTATCTTCTCACCTTTCAAAGCTTAGACTGTAAAATCATTATACATTAATAGTATGAAGCCTTGATCTGTTTCTGCCCTCATCTTTCAATGAGTAACACTTTCAGGACATCAAAACAATTCAGTATATTTTCCTTAAATTCAGTCATACAATACTAAAAGCATTTAAACACTGTAGCACTGCTTGAGAGATGTTGTAGGATATTATTTCTCAAGAAGCAGATTTACAGAGAATTAAGTTTTAATGCTACCAAAGAACAACTGCAAGCTGGCTTTTTTTTTTTTAATAAATCTTTTCCAGCAAGTCACATGGTAGCTTCCCAGTAAAAAGGAAACTGCGTTTCAAGATGTTTACTGTACTTCCGTGTTTTCTTTGCCTTTTATTCTGTCTGCTGAAGACTGGCTGGAGCAACACACACACACAAAAAAAACCAACCTAAAAACAATGCTGTAATTATGTATTCTGAGAACATGCTGTTTCCTTGTTCGAGGCTTATAATTAAGTTAAATCATGTCTTATTTTCATGTCCCAGTTTTAGGGTTTGTTTTTTGTTTGTTTGAGAGTATTTTTAAACAAATGACATTTTTACCGTTTAAAGATACTACTGTCTTAAAGGCTATGGTTTTATCTTTTAAAATCTTAAGACACAAAGCAAGATCTTTTGTGCGGCTTTCTTTTACTGTGCACCATATTTAATTATTTCTGTAATGCCACACATTTAGGAGGTTACTGCAACTCTTACTTTATAATACTGCAAGCAGATATTCTTTATCAAGTAAGATAAAAAACTGAAGGCAAAACCATGCCTTTGCCTCTATTAGAATAAATTCAGAGTAGTTCCATTGAAGCTGCCCAAATTCTGCTGTGTTAATCCAGAAGCCTTTTGTTTGCAATTGCTTTGCAATCTCAATCATCACGACAGGCTGCTGCTGCTTTCTCTTGCAAATTCATGTTCAATGAGTTCATGCAAATATTTTAAACAAACACATTCTCACAGATTTGGCTGCAGTACTTCAAGATATTACTGCCCCCACCTGTCCACCCTGTACCATTCTTCTGCTGAAGGTTACCACCTCTGAAGCAAAAGAGGACTTGCATTCACACCAGTTTCTATAGGGACTTGCTCTCTCTTTTGGTAATCTTTTGGCAGATACCACCACCACAGACCATTTATCAAAAATGCAAAAGAACTAAAGGATCATCTCCTTTGGGAGTTTCATGCAGATGCAGCAACATTGATGCAGACATGTTGGATAAACGCTGGTGTAAAACTGGTGTTTGCATGAATGTAAATACCTTCAGACAGTACAGCACATCTGTATGAAAGCCCCACATGTCAACATAATTACTGCCTCTGCAAAACAAACAACTGCTATGCAAAATAGTTACTCTCTGGGCTGGTATAAAGGCGATACGGTGCAGAGCCCTCCAGCTATGGATTTATAAAGGACAGACAGAAAGTACACATTTCAGGCATTATTCTGTATTTATCTTGCATTCCATCCAAAAAGGATGTTAAAAATAAAATGAGGAAATAAATTAACATTGCTTTTAGATGAGGACACTATTAATACATCACTAGAAGAGAACGTTGTACTAGGTTATCATGAGCAAAATACAAAATGACAATCTAAGTGGTAGGCCTAAAGTTTGTTTCATCATTTTTGTAAAGTCTGTAGGTCATTGCAAGGGGATTTCCTTAGCAAACAAAATTACTCAACACTAACAATCATGAGTAATTAAAAATAAGTATATGGAAGGGAAGCTACTGCTCCATGCAAATGCTATATGGAGTGGGAAAGGCAAAAAATAGTAATAATAGTTTTTAAATTGCCTAAGCAGAAAGGCAGGCGATACCTTGAGCATACCCTTAAACTTAATGGGGTACACTGGGGCAAAGCCTGTATTTTGCCTCTACATAACACCTTGTTTTGAGATGGGCTCAAATCACAGGATTTAGGTTTCAGGTCATAGCCTTCCATAGCACAGACATAAAAAGCCTAAGGATCTTAAAAGCCAACATGACCAGATTTCTAAAGATAAGTCCTTTAGAAGGTGGAATTCCCATAGCTTTGATTCTCTTCAATTTATAAACAATTTTGAAACAAACCTAGTAACACTGAGCGCTGTCATTTACCCTTTGTCTCATGAGCAAAGTACGACTAAGTATGGTGCTGCCCAACCTCCCTGTGACCTCTCATTAAAACTTACTTAAAACATACCTAGAATCAGAACTGATTCTCTGGCACTTACAGGAAACCAATACACATATGGGGACGTTACAAAACAGCTTGCTTAGCCTTTCTTAAAGGTCTAAAACTAGACAGTCACCTGTGATCACAATACAATGTATGATTCGTCCCTAAACGCCTAAAATTAAATCCTTCAAGACACGGGTATCACAGGTAACAAAACGCTTCTCTCATGACGGAAGTTCAAGAGGCATCACTGAGTCTTACTAATGCTGTGTACTTCTCGTGGCATTTTGCCAGCTGAGTGCAGGACATGCCAAACAGATTACACTAAATACGAAACAGCCTACTGTTTTAATGAGCATTTTCTGTGCAGGTGAGTATTATGAGAACGTCGACAAAAATTTAGAGCTGATAAATCGGATGAGTACACTTAAATGGATTTGGAGTTGCCAAAATAGCTGGGAGCTGCATTTCTTCTTCTAGCTCAGTCACTCCAGACAAACCACTATGGCAAATCATGACCTCCGTTTCTCAAACTTTTGGTGGGGGTAAGGCACCTGGCTTCAGCACTAGGACAGACTCTGTCCATTCATTTCTGCAAAAGTGACACTAATGCAAGCACCACAGAATATTCAGAATAACTTTACTGGAAACTGTGGGTACTCAAGAGACACTTTTTTCCCCTCCTGAAAGATTAATGATTATTCCGGAACCTACAGGAATTGCCAAAATTCTTAATCGATGAAGCCCCCACTGAATTGACTGGAGCCCCACTTATGCAATAGCATAAGCCAAGACCCTGCTGACATACAAGAAAATCTTCACTTGTCTAAACGATACCAGTGCAAACCCTTTACGTAACGGAACTACATCCTCATGCAGCCCAGGATGCTGTATGCCACATCACTCACTGCACTGGTACAAATGTCCCAGGACTAAGAGTTACAGAAATTGACCCATGCACATTCATCAAGAAGATATGCTTTAGTATGGGCTCTTTTTTTTTTTTCCAAACGTACATAACCAGCACCAAAAATACTACTTTAAGCATACCCATCTGTAAAAAAAAAAGCATTACACATTTGATTCTCGTAACAAAAAAGGATAGACTACCACAGCAAACAAAGAGAATAAGGAGTACTAGAATGATCACAAAATATCTCAAGTTGGAAGGGGCCCATAAGGATCATCAAAGTCCAACTCTCTACTCCTCACAGGACTACCCAAAACTAAAGCATATGACTAAATGTCCAGACACTCCTTGGACTCTGACATGCTTGGTGCCACGACCACTTCCCTGGGGAGCCTCTTCCAGTGACCAACCACCCTCTTAGTGAAGAACCTTCTCCTCATGTCCAATCTGAATTTCCTCAGCTTCATTTCATTTCCTCATGTCCTATTGTACTTTCATACTGCCTGACTACAAATTCCTCTTTTTGGTATTAGTCAAAATTTTAGTATTTGGATACTTGCACTGGAAGCAGGGAAGGCAGGCAGTTTTATGGCTAGAAACATAGTAAGAGCTTTAGGAATGTGAGAAGAAGCTTGTCTCTTCAGCTCAGTCCTTGATGAAAGAAGGGTCCCAACCTCTTCAGGGAGTGGCTACGTTAAAATACTACTCCCTCTTGTTTTGTTTACAATTAACTTCTCAGCCCGGTGGATCCAAATAATCTGGTGCTCAAATTATTGCCTATATCTTTGATAGCTGCTACAAGCGTCACAGTTCATGGAAGAGCTCTGCTTTCTCACCACTAGGACTCCAGAGGGGCAAAAAGGCAACGGCAGCCTATAAGAAAGGTTCTAAAACACACAAGAGATCACTGCCTGGAACCCTCCAAGATTGTTTCAGCAAGTGCAAAGATCTTCTGCTAGTCTAAATTGGTATAGATCTTCCGAAAGGAGAAAAGCTACACTGTAACATCAATTAACGCTTTATATATGTAAATATTCAGCATGCATTTTGACGTCTATAGAATATTTCACAAAAGTGCCACAATATTCTGAAGGTATTTAAACTTTTAATTATTAGTGAGTTAAAAAGTGAACAGCCATCTAAGTTTTTGGCATTTTTTACATACTAGCAAAATAAACAGCATTCAGCAAACAATCATTTCCAAAGGTATGGCTCTCAGTGAAAAAGGGTTCTTCACCACAGGGAGCTGTCATAACTCCAAAAGGTTATTAAGCACTTACAAGACTTAAGATGCAAAATCATCTTGGAAACTGTCAATAAAAGTTCCATTATGTTAATTCTCTCAGCATTTTTTGAATACAGTTTATCAGCAGTGGCCATATCTACAAATACAGTTTTAAAGGCCTAAATACCCTGAGGAATTTCAATCACACTGAAAAGATACTTAAAACTATTTAAAAATAATAACCTACATAACTTAGTCTAACGAAGTGGTTCAATAGTTGACAAATTGCAATTTTTCCTCAATATTCACTTTGGAGTCCTCCACACCTGGTCACAGCCATGTGGGTTGACTTGGGAGGACAGAACGGTACAACTACGCTTCCTTTTGCCATCTCCTGCTTTGACAGTTAACAGTGGGCAGCTGAACGCTGACATGAGAAAGCCACTGCATAACTAGAAAGAGTCACTCATTGTTTAGGGAACATCTTGGCGGCAATTTGAACTTGGAGCTTTTTCAAACCTCTTCTGTTTTGTTGTGTTCCCTTAATACCGAGGATGCTGATCCGCTGTTTATCCTTCCAGCTTCCCGGCAATGACCCATAATCTCGTAACCACAAACTATGATTACTGCTACTTCCTCCTAGCACAACTCTTCTAGAAGAGCTTATCAGTTGGCTGCAGCTGGCCCAGAAGGTACAGCTGGGCTGCCCTCTCCACTGTCCACACCCTAAATTATTCATGACGTATGTATGTGTCAGCATATGCTACACGGTCACTTCTCTTTAAAATTATGGAAGACTAACAACATTGAGCTCTTCCCCTTCACTCTTGTCCCCACATATCTGCACTCTAGATTCCTGACACACGGCAGCTGTTTCACCTATTCCTATCTAACCTAAAAAAACCCTTAAGTTCCTGAACCCATTTTTTCAGTATTTTTACAAGCTCTCCTCCCAACTAGAGCCACTGCAGCAATTAATAGGGTAAAAAGACTATTTTCTAAGTTACTCCTTCCATCTTTTTCATGCTTTGCACCTTAAGAGGCATTACTTGCCCAAGCAATTGCAGAAAACACTTGTTCATAAAGAAGTACTTGGAGTCCCCGGGCACTGCCTAGCTCAGTTATATGAAAGAGATTCCCCACCAGATCAGGGAAGGCAGCAAAAAGCAACCCTATCTAGCAGGGGTGGTGTATGCACAAGAAACGGGCAAAAAGGATTTCAGGTCTCGAAAGGGTGGAGACAAACACTGCAGAGCAGCTGTGGGAAGGAAAAAAAGGTTAGGAGAGCTGAATGGTCAACTACAACCTATTTCTATATTGGGTCTCCTGCCCTGAGAGCCAGAGATGTTCTAGCTTCAGTTACTCAACAATTGACAACTTCTCTTTTCATATTCTTTTTTTTTTTAATTCCTTTTTTCCCCTCCCCGCATTCCTCATAAAGCACAGCATAATGCACATGAGGCCGGGAAGATGCTGCATCAGCCATGTTAAAAAGCAGCTGTTCCAAGGAAACAGTTTTACATCTGAAAGTTTCAAGGCAACTGGTCAACAGCTTTCCACAAGCCCGTCTTTTCATAGTTTTGTTCTGAGATGTTGGAATATTTTTCTACATCGTTTGTATCAGTACTGGAAAGAATATTACGTGCTTCAGGGTTACCTGCATTTTCTTAAAGCTTGAGTTTTCTCATATAATTTATGGTTAATCCAAACATAATGCACTTTTACTTCTCTCCCACGTTGTAAGTAAAAAATTAAGGCTATGAAAATTCACATCCTTTGCACTGAAACAGTAATTCTGAGTGTGAAGTGCAGCACATTTGAAGTAGGAGTGGAAAAAAGCCTAGCTAAATTTAGTAACAGCCACCTACCTACCTCTGCTCCAATTCAATTGCTTGTGATTGTATGATGATACCTTGAAGTGCAGCTTTCAATGAATTTGGAATGGATTCTCAGGAAACATAAATCATTATGTAGACTTAGAGATACCCTCATGAAACAACTCAAACTGTAAAAACACAAGGAGCAGTTAGTACAGTCAGCAATAGAAACGAGGGGTCATGATTCATTTGCACAACAAAGTTCTACCTCTTACGCTGGTCAGACTTTCTACCTGCACTTGTCCTTTGGCAGCTTGCTATAGCATTACTACTACATTAAAAAAATACCATAATAGTTTGCAAAATAAGCTTATGCAAAGCCATGTTCATTCTCTTGCAGAATCACACAGTGGCTTAATACATGCTAATGGCATGCTGCCTTTAAAAGCTTATGTGGTAAAATTTTCTACTCATTATAGCATCGCTGAAGCAAGAAAGCCTCTGCCAAACACCCCGCATCTCACTTGTGCCTGTTTTAATTGAACTGGCTAATGTATTTCTATATACCTTTCAAAAACTAAAACTAAAAATCCCAAACCTCTCAGAGGTTAGTACTGTGAGTTATAACAGAAGTCTCCTGAAACTTTAAGGAATTAAACCCTCACTGGGCTTCACAGTAAGGAGAAAAACTGAAGACAGGAAGAACATAGGTATACAAAAGCTGAGCAAAACACACAAACCAAAAAAAGGTAAAATTCGTACTTCTAAGTTTGTCAAGGCACGTATGTCAACTAGACTAGACACATATGCTTAGGAGGTGCAAGACTTTAAGGGGCTTTTCAAAGATACAGAGATTGAACAACACTCAGTCCCAAATACTAAATTCAATTCTCCAGGCAGCACTAATACATTCTATGAAAGGATACATCAGTGCCACGTTCCAGAAGTTGTCTTGTTCTCCACTAAGTTTGTTACCTGAGAACTCCTACAGTCACTAACGGTGATAGTCTCCTCAATGCTCTTTCAAGTACAGAGACAGAATCTAGTACCTTATGAAGAGATCTGGACCTCCTACTCCAATCAGAACATCCCAAACCTTGCAATAAGAAAAAAGAATAAAATAACGGTTACACTGAGTAGATCCTGCAGTTTCTAAGGTAGCTGTGAACTAACTTTTTTGCATTCACTGTCAGAGCAGGATTAATACCATGGCAAAGAATCTGTAAAACTTGTTTGAGCAAGGGCATCCTTCGCCAAAAACCTAGTAGCTTGACACTGGACATCGGTCCTTGCCAGAGCTATCACACATCCTTGCTCTTTACCTTCATAAATTTGTCAGCAGGAAGGAACTCACACAAAGCTCTGTACATAAGGTTGCAAACTGCAGTTCCTCGCTTAGATGCCAAGAGGATCTGAGTTGCATGCTCAGTAAAAAGTTGTGTTCCAGCAAATTCCCTTTAAAAAAATAAAAAAATAAAAAAGACAACAGTACTCGTGACTATATGCATGTCATATTTTTTCAGACTTGCATCAAATACCGTCAGATAAGATATGCTGTGGTTTACCTGGCCAGAGGGGGGGGAAAAATAGGCTTGATTTAGAAACAAGCATAGGCTTCTCTATTCCTCAGCGCAGATGAAACTATCACATTCAGTGTCTCTCAATGTTTTCTGAGACAAGAACATCAGCAGTTAGGCAGCTCTTCAAGAACACAGGAAACAGCTTAATTTGTGCATTCCCTCTAACGAATTGTGACATCACATCTGAATGACTAAACTTGAGTCAAAACTCCCATCCCAGATAAATGTAAAGGCATTTCCAAATTCTGTCCCCACAACTCCAGTATGCCAAAGCAGCTGGAGCAAAACCAGCCGCCCGGCTCTCCAGCTAGCATTCCTCCCATGGGGACAAAGTAGCATCACCATCTTCTCAGCAACTGATCATACTCTGGACATGTTCAAGTCTGCGATGGAACAACATACAGTTAATACGAAAATGAATGAAGCTGAGGCAAAAGCCACAATTACCTAGATGACTTGCAAAGCCCAGCATTCATAAGTACAGAGCTTGAGTATTTCTGCTTGAAGGTCCTGAAGGGGAATGGATCTCAACAACAGTCATGTAAAGAGAGCAGCCTACTCTCCCAGAATCAATCAGGTACAAGCCCAGATCAAAGATCAGATCAAAGCTGTTGAAAAACAACATGTTCTGATCAACATTGTATGTCTCCTGGTGAAGCTTCCTCCCCTCGCAAACTAAACACCATCACTGTTTGAAGAAGATACTGAATTCTCACAAACATTTCCAACAGACAGACAAAAACCACTACTTCAGGCAAACAGGGATGTTTACCAGACATGCTTAAAAAAAAATTCTCAAGTATTACTTTAGGCAGAGGTGTCCTACAAAATTCACTGGTTCGTTTCTGGCACTTACGACTGTGAAGATTATGCTTGTCACTACTAACCTAACTGAGACAGACCCATTGCTGCTCTACAAATAGTTACAGCAGTCACTGCTGCTCATCTGGAATCTACTAAACTCTTTCCCCCACAACTGATTCACGTTAAACAAGCCATGTGTCACCTCGCTGCAGCTCAAAACAGCTGACAACTTTGAACTACCCTTGCAGAAAACTGAGTGCTTACTTCTGAATGTCAGGAGACCAAAGTTACTGCAGTATTAACACAGAACAGTTAAGTCACCATTTATGGGCACTGGTTAAACAACCGCAAACACCCATTGATGAAGCATTCTCCACACACCTGCAAAGGCTCACGTCTGCACTCCAAACTGCTCTTCCTAAGGCTTCATCTCCACTGCTATTTTTCAACAGGCTAACCTGGACACTTAAAATTACAATTTATCAGCTATCTTATTCCAGATTATTTTGAAGCCAGCTGGTTTTACAGTAGACTGTGGGAATTGACAGCAATGCATTTTCACTTCATGTTAATATGGGCAGCTGGTCTTTATCTTGTGTGTCTCCTGTACCTCCTCTTTACAGAGTTCTGTTTCCTGCACTACCCGGCATTCTCTGCATTGGTCCCACACTGCTGCTAATATATAAGCCCTCAGCCTTAGAACGAAAATTTTATAATTTATAAATTTATAATTTTCCCATAATTACAACTACCTCTTGAATATGCAAAAACTGCTTATTGAGAATCCAACAGTTCTCCAGTTTATGCCCATTTTATATTTATGTTGAAGGCACTGGGTTAAAATAGCATACCTTCAATGACATTGAGAACTGAACAGCACAAAGCAAATTATTCCTACAATTAGTAGTTTATTGGTTTTCAGGCTATAAGGAATTAGTGTAGTCTACGTTCTAGTGAAATAACCTTTATACCCTAAGATCCTTTATTGAACATGGATTATTTATCTCATTCCATTGTATTGTTCTAGTGCTAATTTGTTTCATTTAACTCTAAGAGTCAGCTAAGCCGTTTTCATGTATAAAACTACACACAAACCAGGGAAACCGAATTTAGATTTTTCTGAACACCTATAAACATAGCAAAAAATCTTCAGCTGAACTGCAACTTCTACTGTAAAGTTGTATTAGGAACTTGCAGACTGAAGATTTCCATTGAATCACTAGCCACATCTGATGGACGTATTTTATGTGCTTCAGACTATAATGCCTGGAAAAAAAACTTTTTATAACAATGGGGGCCTCCCAATGGGAGGGACTCTTTATCAGGGAGTGGAGCGATAGGGCAAGGGGTAACAGTTTTAAACTGAAAGAGGGCAGATGTAGATTAAATACCAGAAAGAAATTCTTTCCTGTGAGGGTGGTGAGACATTGGAACAGGTTGCCCAGAGTTGTGGATGCCCCATCCCTGGAAGGGTTCAGGGCCAGGCTGGATGGGGCTTTGAGCAACCTGGTCTGGCAGGGGGGTTGCAACTCAATATTTAAGGTCCCTTCCAACCTGAATCATTCTATGACTCTCTATGAAAATGGCTAGAGAGAACAACTGAGGGGGAGGCTTCAGAAAAGAATACTAAAAAAACCCCAACAACTAACCTATTTAGAACGTTTAAACCATTAAGTTATCTGTTAATACCAGTTTCAAATACCAATTATCCAATCTAACAGGGCTGGTACAGCATTTCTGCACACCTGTTACTAACTAGTTGTCTTTCAGTCTTTTGTTAGACCTTACTGACAGCAATCAGACCTTACTGCTGTGGTCTGCTTGAAGCCAGAGTTCTGTTTCAAAAAGAGTTAGCACTCACAATCTTTATATAAAAACTAAGTACAGTGTAACCGAGAAGAATGCTTTTAGGCACACATGTAAAAATGTGTTTATATTCACTTTTTTCAACCAATACAGAAGACGCCGTGTGCATCAGCAGACAGGGAAAGAAAAAAAATAAAAACATCCCTAGACAATGCTACAGATCAAGCTTTTTCTGCATCCTGAAAAGACTCAAAAGTGTGCTTAAAACTACTGAAAATTTTTCAAGTAAGTGAAATTCGACTGACAAGAATCATGTTGTCAAATTCAAATCCTGCTTAAACACAGCAAGAAATCCTAAAAAAATTTATTCCAGAAACACCACCAAAGTGTAAACTTCTTTCCTTGTTACACATTTGTTAAATTTAAGTGCCTCGGCTTGACACTGTTGTCTATAAATACCCTCAAACAAAAGCCATTAAAAAAAAAATTAAAAACAAACAAACAAAGATTTTGTTCAATTCAAGCCTTTTAGGATGGAGCTGGCTCCTGTGTTCTGAAGCTATTGTCTTTATCATCCTGAAATAAGTCTCTTAAGAGATCTGGACGGGAAAACTCACTTCACTGCCTTCCAAAACCTTCAGTTTTCACATGAAGTTAAAAAAAAATAAAACCTTTTTTCCCCCTCCATATATTTCATAACAATCAAGATCTACTATGTACTATTTAGATAATCTGTGGGTTTGGTAGGTAAATTAGTCAGAGGTAATCACTAATTCAGCTTCTTGTTTTGGTAAAAGTTCTTAAATTCTTTCAACTTAGTTCATGTTAACCAGCTCCTCTTCTTCCCCCCCCCAAAACAGCAAGTCCAAATAGAACTTCCACAGGAAGCCTGCACAAGGCACTACCAAGACTGCTTCAAGGACAAAACACCTGCCATTTCCCACTTCACAAAGATTTTAAGTCTCAGCATGACCTCCAGTCTGAATATATAATATCTACAATTCACTCATCCTTCTTTCATCAAAATACATACCTTCTAATTACAGAAAATTATCACAGAAGTACCATTACAGGTGTATATACACAACTATAGCGGTGCAAACAAGATTTCCATCTCCCATATAATATTCTACTATCTTCTCCTTCCCTGACCCTCCCTCATCCACATCTCCTGAGTTTTATAAAGCCTGGTGCCTTACATCTCACAAGACATCTTTTTAGTTGACCATGTAACTGATTTCAGTGACTAAGGGTCCAAGACAAAGTAATAACCATCAAATTAACACAATTATCACGAAGTTGAAAGCAACATTTGCACACTTAGAAACATAAACTTTTACCTCAGTTGTAATGCTACTCGCAGCTGTAATTTAAGTATTTCCATTTTCCAGCAAAACGGTGTAAGCAAAAACTCTTTGGTTAGCAGAGCAGAATTACTGTATGAACTAAAACTTCATTAACAAATTTCAGAACATCATTTCAGTGAGGCATGTGCTTTAAAGAGAGCCCTGGTTTCTACATTTCAAGCCAACTAGACTTTAAAATAAGTTCACTTTCATAGTTGAGAACCAGAACAAACCATGTCCAAACTACATATTCAAATTTTTATAAAAATTAAGGTTTAACATTTATTTTACATCTAGCTTTCCACATCCATGTGGGGACAAGGAATCAGAATGTACATAACTATAAGCAGTGCAAAAGTGGTGCCAGTGCGAAGTCACAGATGCACAATAAACTGATAGTACAAGACTAGAGAAAATGAAACTATGGATGTTAAGTATGGAAACCAAAAAAAAAAAAAAAATCAAACAAGGAAAAATATGAAGGAAGAGGGCAGGAAAGAGGACGTTTAATAATGCCCTTGTTGCTGCAAAGATAAGCTAATGGCACAAGACAATGTTTCTTGTAGAACAAAAAATCCAATAGCAATGAGTCTTTATTCACGTTTAGTCACCTGACATGAGGAAAGTGTCTGTTGCATTAAAATAGTCATCAATGTAAATGGCAGCATGGCTGAACAAGTCCTTTTCAATGGTAACGAACATCCCACATAGTAAAGTCACTTCAACACAGCCTCATGACAATTCCCACATCAAAACAGTACTTTATTTCTTTTTTTTTTTTTTTTGCCTCATCATTACTCCCACATTAAGATCTTTCAGCTGTCAAGTGTACAAGGTGAAGAAAAAGGTTCTCAGTCAGCAAACACAGGTGCATCAGGAAGTATCTCCACAAATACACCACTTCAGGTCTGCTGGGTCCCAAGTCCATCCTTGAACGCTGGGCTCCCAGCACCACGTGTAGCACACTACTAAGGCTACACTACTATGTTAGCTTATTAACTCTGCATACATCAGGCCGAACAATGTGTCAACCTGCAACAGACTGAGCATTATAACTGAAAATGGCAAAAGATTCACTCTATTGAACTTTACATCATTATTTGATGTTAAACAATGAGGCAAATCCCAACAGTATATACAAAAACCAGCTTTGCTTTTACAAAAGATTTTGTTTCCCATATTGATTAATCCAGGCAGCTAACTCATTGGTTTATGCAACTTTATTGAAGAAAATAAATCAATTACTAGTAGAGCTATTAGTTGATCACTCATCCATTGACAACTTGCATCATTTATTCAGTGCTATATTAAACAGTGTTTTGGAAGACAGATTAACTAATAGCTCCAAGCCTCCTAACAAAATTTAAATGAATTACAAAAATGTTCTTAGACCCTATTTTGGAATACAAGGGATGTTTGACTTCCAATTTCCATTCTCTGTAAAACAAGAACTGGTCATTCCTTTATTGACATGCATAAGATACATCACATTTTCTGTTCTGCTGATGCTATAGATTCAGTACCAATTCTCCAGACACATCAGTTATGAGCAAAAGCATATAATAAAAACCTCAGGTCTCTAACACTGGAAGGTTTGGAACAAGATGGATGTTGCTACAGCAATGTTACTTCTTTGATGGGAGAAAACTGAACATCCATCTCCCCTCCCCCCTTCAGGTGATATCTTCAGTATCTGTTAGAGCAGTGAGGAATGTTTGTTTGTTTTTAATCTCATAACCAAGATAGAATGAAGACATTGGCCACATAATACACATGCTCCATTAAAAAAAATTCTGAATCTTGGGCAATTGTTCTTGTGTAACTACTTTACAGATTCTAAAAGCAGTTATTGTCCAAAGCTGGAAGAACTAAAGTCTTCTCAGATGAGCATGTGCATGAATGGAAGGAGGTAAACAAAAAAATAAAAAAGATGAGGTCTGATAGGGGAGCAGCCGGATAAGAAAATCAAAAAAGGAACAGTAATTTAAAGTTTATTCCAGCTATAATGCAGGTTATTCTGACTTTAAGGTAGCATCACATGGCATACTTCTGAGTCCATTCCCGAGATATTCTGTTGTACCTGCAAACAAAAACAGGAACTGAATTAGCATCAGCATGAAAACGACGATTTCCTAAACAGTTAATGGTTAAGTATCACTTGATTCCAATCTCCCTATTCACACTAAAAGAAGTCTCTTCCTATACCAAGATATACTTGAACTGAGAAAATTGAACAAACCCCGCCCCAGATTAACTAGGATATTCTCTAAACTTGTTGTGAAAAATTACTGGAGGGGAAGAAATAGAGACCACTTGGGATGGGAGAGGCTGGGGAAGTGTTTTGTTTAAATATTGTCCTTAGGTAAAGATTACAGAGTATCACATGCCATAAGTAAAGATTACTTGGTTAATAATATAATTGGATACAGAATGTCAAATTTTCCATTTTAGAGTAAAACAGCAGTAAGCATTTCTCCACACTTAATATTCTCTTTCCATATGAATATTCTGCTCAAACAAGTTTTAAAAAAGGGCATGAAAAGAATATTTAAGTACACTACTTGCACAGGAATTGAGCTGACAATTAGTTTATACTTAACTTCATGCTTGTCAGTAAGAAGTTAATTTTCAACTATACAAGCAGAACACAATCCTCATATATTTTCCTAGTTGATATGTAGCAGACAGACACTGCTAAATAATAAAATGTTGAATCAAGACCCTGTCTTGATACAGGGCATCACTTTGAATGAAATTCTGACAAAATCTAGGGAAATACTTACCAAAACAAGTTGACAAGCTGGCTCAAAACTTGATAATTTTTTAAATTTTTTTTTGGCCATGCAAGAGCAGTATCTGTGAGAAATAGTGACTAGCCAATACATTTCACACTAACCACAGATCAAGCTGTTAAATATCCAAGTTCAGTAACTGGTGCATCCATTATCTGTTAGTTAATCCAGTGCCTTAGAGCATGCAGCACTCAAGTGCTGACAAGTTTCCATTTTGTTAAATGCACCATAATGTGCAGATATTCTTACCCTACAGCATAGCGTATTTCTCTGTCCACTCTCTTGCTAACCTATTGTACCTAATTGGACAAGTATATTTAGCATTAATATATATATAAAAAACAAAGTTCACTTCATAGAATTCTATCTGTGGAAAATGTTAAAAACACATAAAGGAAAAAAAAAAAGTTATTTCAACACAGATAGGAAAAAAGTTAAGCCTTTTACAAGGGGAGCACCAAAATTCAACTCCAAGCTGCTACCAAAAGAAAGCACTAAAATAACAAATCTATCTTTTCCCCAATATGAAGATCTAACTATATTCTATTCATGTGCAGTAAGCAAAAAACTGGGCAATACGTACTTTAAAGTCCTGCTATGCATATGAGAAAAAGTCATATGAGATAGTCTCCTTCACCCACAACTTCAAAGATATTAAGGCCCTTTGTTTTTACATTATGCACTACCAAGAATAGGTGGTACTTTGACACACAAGTTCTCTCCATCCCAGATTTTGACAAAAGGCTCACTCAACACAATTGCTGTCTGCCAATGCACTCTTCACAAAGTTTGTTAAAATATTAGTCTAGTCTTACGCAACTCTGTACTTACTTGTCTCTGTCTGTTTTATAGATACGTGCAATCTCTGGCACTAGTGGGTCATCTGGATTTGGATCACATAACAGTGAACAAATGGATAAGAGAACTGTAAAAAAAAAAAAAAAAAGAGTTCTCAATAGCAAAACAGGAGCAACAATCTCAGAAACAAGGGAGCACAGATCTTTGCATTAGCAGACTGTCAGCACAGGAGAGAACCTAGCAAGTCTTTTCCTGATATACAGCCAAAATAAATTTGTAACCCACTCTAAATAAAAAACGCAGAAAGACGTAAAAGTTTGTAAGAACTATTTGTTTCCTATTTCCCAATACTTACAGCTGTCAGTAAGCACACAGGATAACAGCACTGTTGTCCCCTGTGCTATGACACAATGTAGCAGCCAACAAAAGCATGTTATTATGTATTCTGATGACCACCGTGTTCCATGGTATTAATCACTAGAACTTCAAATTGCTATTTTTTTTAAAAAACAGACTGAATTCTTTCTCTGTTGTATGTAAGGTAGCAACACCCTGGTCTGCACTGATAAAACTACACATATATTATAAAATAAAGGAATAACGCTGTTGTAGGCAGCTATGAGGGTTGAAAGTAAAACAATAGTGACAGCATTAAAATGTAGGGAATCCACATTCAGATCTACTCCAAATACAAACCTACTCCTTGGACAGAGAGGAATTACAAAGTTCTATAGACAAAGCAGCACTTTGATAGATCTTTTGAAGCCACAGTGACCAGTGGCTTTGAGGCAAAACAAAATTTGATCATTGTGAAAATATTTAACTGTTATTTACTTTAGTAAAATGAGGAAAGCTACAAAGCTTCTATCGCAGCACAATTATCAGTTTATCCTGAAGCTTAGTTCATAAAGTAATGCAATACAATGCCAGTGCACAGGGGTAGAAAGCAACGTATACCAGTAACAGTTTTCTTTTATTCAACCACCAGAGAGATGCCAATGTAACACTGCATGTAATTCTAGACACTTGGTCAGAAAACTATGCAGATTTTATTATTAAAAACTGACTTTAATTTAATCTTTAAAATAATATGCAAATAAGTATCTACATGGACAGCTGCAAACAAGCAGTTTCTCAGCCTTAGCTTAAATATACCACCACAGGTCTGTTTAAATCCAAATGCTGGCAGATTCCTGTAGGACCAAGCTAGTAAGCTCTGCTAAGAGTACTGATGCAAGCAAGTGGCCAGAAAAGGCAGTAACAGCCACGGAGCAGAAGGTGTTAGAAAAAACAAATATCCATTAAAAACACAGTAAGGTTTCATTATCAAATTGGCAAAACAGGCTAGAATGAGTAAGGGAAATTAAGAGATGCGTAAGAACTCAAGACAATCAAAGCTAGAAGCACAGTATTCAACACAAGATGGATATGTTTCTCCTTCACGAAAGTTACCTTTAGAAATAGTTAAAGCAGGAGACCACTGTGATCTTAGAATATCAAGACAAATGCTGCCATTACTGTTAATATTTGGATGATAGATTCTTGTTGTAAATGCAACCTGCAACAAAAAAAAAATATGAAGAGTGTGTTTTGGTCTATGATGACAACGATGTCACCCTTTCTTCTCAGTCAAGCTATTAGTCAACTAAATTTACTCTAAAAGAAAAGGATTAAGCAGTTAAACTATATGAAATTCATGGAAATGCACCCAAGCAGCAACCTCTCCGTTTCCAATTACAAGGCACTATTTCAAACAGAAAGTGGGAAAGTATGAGGTTGTGTTTTAGTTACAGGTGCCTGCATCATGGTGAATATACCCAACAGAAGCGCCTGAACCATGGTAACACGGCTATCACACAGCTAAAACACTTCAAACATTGTGGTGGCTCCAAGTATGCACTTTCATACTGACTGAAAATGCCAGTGACTGATAAAGCCACAAAAAAAGCTTATTTCACAATTATTGCCAAATTCTAACAGATACCATCTTCACTGATTTTAGGCACTCAACAAGTCAATCCCAATCCATAGCGTCACATTCCTATAGATCAACCCAAACGGCTACATTGTAAGACTTGACAGTTCCCTCAGCAATAATTCTATTACAGTAACACAAAGCTAGTGAGTTTTCCTATCATTTAAGAAAAGCAGAAATAAAACCAAGACATTCAGAACTCACATGTATGGATTTGCTCCTAAAATATGCTAACAAGCCCATTCTTGTGGTAGTCAGAGAGGGACCTAGCCATCTAAGATACTGTAACAATGCGTAAAAGAAATGAGAACTTGACAAAGTTACCACACAGATACTGAAGTTTCTGTCCTGTATTTGGTTCTTCAGAGAGCGCTAATTTCACAAATGAGAAAGCAATACTTACCTTAGGTGGTTTGAAAGGGTAGTCTGTAGGAAAGTGAATTGTCAAGAAGAATACACCCCCCTGATACGGACTGTCATTCTGTCAAAGCAAACACATGATTCTCCTATTATCATCTTTAGGACTAAGTATCACTGAAGATGTTGTTTTATATAAATAAAAGGAGATTTAATAAATAAAATTTATTAAAACAACTGGACTGTTTAATCCACCAATACAAGAGAGATGCAATTAAAATTAAATTACTACTTCTCAAGTTAAACAATACAGAACAGATACAAGTAATTTTCCGGATGGACCTCTCTGAGCTAATGCTTCACAGGAAACAACTGCACTGACAGTTCACCCAGGACAACCTGGCAAAAGCATCCAAATGCCTCTGAGACAGCTCCAAGAAGTGATGTTAACAGAGCAGGGGTTCTGTCAGGTTCAAAAACCTGAAGCTCTGTGTTTGGAGCTTGTTATGACCACCCATATTTACCGGAGGCCACGGTCAGCTCTAAGGGCCTTCCATCCCCTCCTAAGTTCTGCCTTTGGCTTAGGCATTGCTCAGCCCTGCTGAAACCCTACAAATACACAACCAACTCCTTGTTCTTTGAAAAAAAAAATTTTAAAAAAATAATCAAACCAAACCCAAATACCTCACCCCACCAGCACCACCAAATTCCCATCTAGATTAAAATGAAATCTTCCTCCCTTTCTGTATTAGAAATTCACTGTGATCTGGTCTGGAAGTGTATTTTACATTTCCCTGCTCTGAGGAAACAATTATGGTGATAATTCATTCAGGCGTTAACTATTGGCAGCAAAGCAACACTGGGAAGTAAAAAAGCTGATAGTAAGCAGAGAATAAACGGAGTGTCTAAATAGGGGTCGTGTAAGTTACTAGCTACAAGATAAAGAAAGATGCAAGGTTTTACTTGAAACAATTACATCATTTAACTGGAAGACTACAAAGCTTTTAATTCCAGACTAAGTGCGAGGCAAAATGAATTTGGGATACAGAGTACACTTCTGAATTATTTGTAAACAGAATTTTCGTATTAATTGCAAGAACTTTTCACCAATGTAAGCAAATCAACTACATCTTAATTAGTTAAATACCAGAAAATTAAATTTACAATGCAAGACAAGGGACTCAAACCTAAAACCAGTTATATTCTACCCAATCTCTGCTGAAAACCTAGCAGTTGAGATACAGCCTCTTGTATTTGGTCAACAGGTACTACACGAGGCCTTGAGGAACCAGGAAGCAACCCTTTAACTATACATATTCAGGGGCTACATTTTAGCTATTACAGAAATCCCTCTTAGAGCAAGCTAAACCAATGCAAGCTTTCTTTTTCTACCTAAGAAAATCCCAGATTGTATAATATCATATTTCAGAGATGGAAGGCCAGATGATTGATTCTACAATCTTCATCTGTTATTAAAGGCACTAAGCAACACCACAGGAGCACTGGAACTACTAACACTAGGCAGTAGCCTGACAGAAGTGTAATCCTGAAACAGGAATGCAGACCTTTCGACACCACAAAAACCATATGGGGAAAAAAAGCTGTACATTATTAAACCAGACGGGGAAGCTAAAAATAATAATCCCAATTTAAATTCAACTGAAGTTTAATACTGTATGACTGTTCAGACACCAGCCACAAAAAAAAAATAAAAATATCATACTCAGCATAGTGCAGAACATTCTTTGTGTTTTAAACATGAATATAGCTATTAAACAATTTTATGTTATGTGAGGCAACTAGTTTCAATCAATGAAGATGAGATACTTTGGAATGGAGAGCCATTTTTCCAGTCAGGTGAACTGGTAATAAGCAGATTTTCTGTAGCGATCTCCTAAAACCACACCTGTAGCTGGATCTAACGCCAGGGCAATTCAGCATCACTGATATTTAAGTCCTACTCTGTAGCCTCACCAGAAGCATTGTGGCTGCAGGTCTACTGGCATCCAATATTTGTCTTCTCAAGTTACAGAAGGTTTTGTTTTCTAAATATAGATCACCAGCCCTGAGAACTCCAGATGTCAAGTGTTTGCAGGTTACATTTTCAGTAAAGGCAAACATTCGCCTTCTTTAACAAGGAAACTTCACGTTCAGGTTTCAGATGCTTATTGGACATTTAACACACACTTTCCCACCACCACCCCAGCCATAACTGGAACCTCACATTTCAGTGACTTTTTCCTTTCTATTCCTAAGAGTATTCAAGATCTCAGCACTTGACACCAGTCCCTGTTCTAAGATCCACACACACAAAAAAAAAAGCACCCCAACTGATTTCCAGCACTGGGATCAGCTCCTACCACAAAGTTCATGCTAGATTCAAACTTTTTCTAAAGTTAAATGCAAAAAAATGTAGTAGATATTAGGTGATAATGCTTAACATTACTCTAGAGATCATTTCAGCTGAAATACATGTCCTCATAAAATATTCCTGAAATAATCAGACCGATTTCCCCCCCCGCCTTTCATTTACCGCTACTGTAAGGAGTACCTCTAGAACTAAACCTGATAAGGGGAGTTAAAAAAAGTATAACAAAAAAACCCAGTTTCCTCCTGAATAAGAACTACTAGTTTAATATTACATCACAAGAATTTGAATACTTACAGGTCCCATAATTGTGGCTTGCCAATGAAACACTACAAAAGAAAAACTCCGCATTATTATCTATGCATGATTTGCTTTGAGTTAGCAGAGCAAAACACACAACTTAAGGGTTACTTACTGTCATCTCCAACGGGACCTGCTGAACACTGTGCTGGAGGATCACGGGCTAAGTCACTAAGTTCCTTTAAGAAAAAAAGAACAACAACATAAAAAAACTGTTCAGAGAAGGAACGCTAATGAATTCAACAGTTTTTTCACTTCATGTCCAGCAAAAACCTTTAACAGTTTTTCCATATACAAACACAGAAGAATGCGCAATAACAACTATTGGAACCACTAGATCAGTACCAAAAATGTCTTTATAAAAGACAACCACCAAAACCGTACAATGACTATGCTTTTCCAAACAATTATCGCTACCCCTGCTGAAGGAGAACAGAAAGGAGAACAGGACACAGAGCCTCAAATAGGCAAAGTCCACTTTCTGATCAAGGATTCAGTCTTAGCCTGATCAAGGCTTCAATATAGGAAGAGAGAAAGCTATTGCGGACTCTTCATGAAACAGAAAGGACATCTGACATCACAACTTGGAACAAAAAGCTAACCAAACCAACAGAGAAACTCAGTTTTGTTTTCCCCACTACCTCAGTAGGAACAGACTATAGATTAAAGTAGGCTGGAAAATTAGAGAGGGTGGTAAGTGTTGGAATCAGACAAAAATACCTGTATTTTTTTTTATTTTAAACTTCATGCTTAAGACAATTATGCCTTTAAAATTCTGAATGACTGAGCTGCAAAAACAGTTCCCTCCCTCATCACAGAGGGAATGAAAACAAACTTCAGATGGAGGATTCCTTGCGTAGTACCAAGACTGCTGTAATGAATCAAAGCAGCTCAGCATTAACTTGTTAAAAATTTACACTTTCAGTTGAAGTATGTAACAGATACCTTCCCTCTTCCCTGCTCTCTTTTGAATCTAAAAACAGCTTCAGGAACTTCTATAAATCTGCACTTGTCAAGGCATCTAGAAGTCATGAGAAAAAGGAAAACATTCAGTCCTTTTCCCATTTATTAACAGTTGCACCCCAGTTATTTTGCGACAAGTCTATACAAGCCATTAAAGCGAGAACTTTCCATTACCTTGTCAGACATTTAAGAAACCCAGACATACTTATTACGCTGCAAACACATGCATATTTGGACCAGGCTGCTAACTGTTTTGCCTGGGATGATCCTATGACTTTCACAAATTCTGCACTTGATAAAAATTTAGTAGGTGTAAGCCAATTCAAAAGGAGGAAAAAAACACTACATTCCCTGTAACTTAAAAACCTTTTTCTTTTGTAAGACAGTATCTCCTGCGAGCACCGAGAGAATAACATTACTCCAACATGTAGAAGTCCACACACATAAAAAAGAAAGCCCCAACCCACATGAAAAAAATACCCACCAAGAAAACTTAGGCCTATATGTCCTCCCTACACATGCCAATTTACATGAACTTTCAGCTAACCAGATTTCAGTTTTGCACTGGAATCAGACCGTTTCGTAAAATTGAACTGTATCAGTTTTCATACGCAATGGCACAATAAAGCGAACATTACAGTTCATTTCACTGCTGCTGTTATTTAGAAGCATGGGCAACAGCTCTTTCCAGACCATCACAGCAAATCCACTTCAAGTGCGTTCATCTACACTCCCCAGTTATTATTGGGGGTCCCTGCGACAGACTTATTTCTGCCATGAAATACCACTTCTTTGGTTTATATGTTGTTCAGCATCCTCCAGAAAAACTTGCTAAGTTAGATTTATATTAGCTGTGTAAAGGCAAGTAAGAGATGTAAAAGAACCTTCAGACAGAAAACTTTTCTAATTTTTAGAGTGGGTTTCTTTCCATTTAGCACAGCAGGTTTTGTTAATCAGGCTTATTTCTCATCTAAATAGATTTTCCAGTTCTAGGAACAATTATATTCAAAATCTGAGGAGGAAAAAAAATAAAAAATGTCCCTTAAAGTAAGTTGTAGCAATAGAATAAGCAGAAAGACACAAATGTTAATACTTTCATATAGTTGTGGAGCTAGGACTGAATTATTTGATTTAATCAGGGAAGATGATTAGACCCTATTTTTTAAAAAACTATCACAGAGTCTAAGAACTATGAAAAGCCTCTTCATGCAGTTTATGAAAATTATAAAAACGAGTAGCATGAAGACAAGAAAAGATCAGCATAAAGTGGACCATCAGAGGTGTATGCATTAGACTAGAGAGCTCTTCAAAAGGTACTACTATCCTCAGAGAAACAAGAAATCAGTACTGGAGATAAGAATAAGGTATTTTAACACAGCAGGAAAATTGGAGTATATCAATAATTCAACTAAGAAAAGCAAATACAAGTAGGATTGCAAATGTGAGACAAATACTAAATTTAACAACTTCAGTGAAAAATTTGGGCAAAACCACCTTCAATAATATTAAGAATCATTTACAGGCTGAAACACATGAGTTTTAATATTCCAGTCTCCAGCCATTTCAAAATACATGTCCATACAGAGTTACCTCTTTTAACCACTTGAACTGTTCAGGAGAATAAACAAGCAGAGATTTTCATTAAATAAGGGACTGAAGTTTTGTCTGTCCCAAAACACTTCAGTAAAAAAAAAAAAAAACCCAAACTGTGCTAAACGAAGCAGTTCAAAATACAGATAAGATCAGGAACACAATACGCCACTCTGCATTTAAACCACAGAGCAGGTCACTTACCTACTGAATTCTGAAAGAAAGCAAGCTGAGGTGGCACACAGTCTTGTATTTGCTTCTCTTCGATACTACAGCCAGAAGAGTAAAGGCTGTAGCAAAGCTGTTTGTGAAGTGCTGTGGAAGAACTCAGCAAACACGAAGCAAATGCAGACAAGCTTTGCCTGCTTCCAGTAATACCAGACCTACTTCACCTCCCTGTTAAGTGTGTGACACTTCACACCTACACAAAAGGGGAAAGGCTTTTCTGCAACAAGGGACCAGAAAGTTCCCTCTGCTTAACTTTAAAAGTGCCTCCTTCTGAAGGCTACAACTCTGCTGAATGCAACAGGCAAACTGGAATAACGAGAAACTAAACAAGCAGAAGCACATGGGCTGTGATATTTCGGAGTGCAGTTGAAGCCTTCATTTAAGGAAAGGGAAGAGCTGTTGTTTTTTGTTTTTGTTTGTTTTTTTTTTTTTTTTTTAAAAGCTTCCCACTCAGCAGCAGAAACACAAACTGACCTTCCTTCTCAGCTTAACAATCAAGAGCAACTGTAACAGGAAAATATTTAGCCTGGAAAATATTTCTGACATCAAAACTAAACTTCATCATTTCCATGAGACAATAAAAAAATACAATTCTTAACAAATCAGCTCATAGTTGTTCCCCTGCTTTCACCCATTTCTCACCAAGAAAGTAAGGATCATATTAAGTCTCATTTTACAAAGCAGAGTTTAGCTAGTATTGTAGAACTTAAAACTGTTCCCAAGCATTGTTCTGTAAAATTTCTACCTGTAAGGGCTTTATGCTTCTAATATTCCTTCCGCTGCAATACTTACTATCTCCAACTTTGCTTCTTTTCATTTACATTCAGTTTAAGTAGCGCTCTCCTTTGTCAAGAGGTATTAAGCTACATCCTAAACTTTCTTAAAAATTCCTCAAGTAGAACCCACTGGAGTCAGCTGCTATACCTTTTCACTTTACAGATGGCCTAAGAGGGGAAAAAATAAAAATAAAAATAAATCAATTCCCAAGAAGCAAATCCCAAGGACTTTACATAGAAACAATAAGCCAAATTTGGTTCAGAGCGATGTGTTATATGCCTATCGGAAAGGATTAGTCTTGAATTACAATCATGACTAGTAGTCTCTGGCACTGCCAGAGGTTTCTGGTATAGCTCCAGTGTATCACTGTTTCTGTGTCCCAGTTTCCAAATATAAAGTTGTGATAGTTCCTACTTCTCCACAAGGATGACTAGTCACTTAGCATTTTACAGATTTAAACACTGTTTAAGGAGTAAGCGCCAATGCTACTGGTAGAGGAAAACTGCAATGTAGCACATACAAGAAGCAATACATGTACAATTTTGTAACACAGTTTGGGAAAACTGGAGGATAATTGGAAATACAGCAGCAGTACCACTGTCACTGCAACAGACAGACCTGCTTTAACACCAATTCAGCCCTACAGTCTTCTGTCAGTTTCACCTTAAATCTGTAGCAAGATGGAGTTTTATTGGTGAAAGAGACCCATTCTTAATCTTGTCTTTCTCAATTTATCAAAATTAATCATTCTTAATCTTGTCTTTCTCTCAATTAATCAAAAAGCTAACAACAAAACCCACTAGTATTTTCAGGAAAAAATGTTTTTATAAAAGCTAACTAATCTGCCTGTTTTGCACAAATAGAATCATAACTAACATAGCAAATATGGCTTATGCTTCAAGTGATGATCCAAAACATTGACATGTGAATGTGAATGCAGGACTGTGATCCCATTATAAACCACAAAAGTGTTTTATTTTTTAAATTTTTTTTTTTTACAGAAAAGCTTGCTAAAAACCTCCCAGACAACTCCTTTCTACCAGCTATTTAAAAGATTACAGAAGTAACTTAAAGGATGAAGAAAATTTAAAGAATGACAAAGAATACTCATCCAAATATGCGCAAGCAAGAGAGTGAAGGAAAATATTTAAGGGAACTGGTTGCTTTTCTCACAGAAGTTTTCACGTCTCAGCAAATTCAGTAAGAATTATCAGCCTGATGCCTACCAAACTGCCTTCTTGCACGGTACCAAGTAGAGCAGCATCAGAGCTGGCTCCTTTTCCTCCCATTTGTTGGAATTCATATTCCCTGTGGCACAACTGCTATGTTTTTCAAGTTTAAGCTGGAAATAGCCAGGGTTTATTTTTAATGATAGCAGCAGCTGACTTAAACACAGAGAAGATCACTCATTTTCCTCCACAGGCATAAACTCACATTTAGATTATTATATTGGTTTGTAAAGATCTACTATTGGTTTGTAACACAATTATTTGTTAAAATCACATAGTGCAGCTTTCTGGTTTGTAGTCACGAAAGAAAAGTGGAAAAAATGGGGCTAATTCTCTGTCAGTGTCCATACAATAACTTGTTCTACTTTGGAGGGCATAAAAGGTGATATACAGTTGAATCAGAAATTTAAATAAAGAAAAAAAAAAAAAAAAAGAAAAACCCCAACACTTAAGCCAAACAGAAATCAACATTTATTAATTTGAGTGCTTGTCTAATGTTGTCCATGTCAAATGGGATATTTCAGACTCTAAGCATCCAAAAATTCATCACTGCATTAGTCTTACTCATTAGCTCACAGCTGAAAACAGCTTTAAAAAAGAAGGATTGGAAGCAGCTATAAAGGGAGGGGAAGAACATTTAAGCCTGTTTGAAGATTAAGAAGTGTCAACCAGCAAAGAACTACTGCCTCATCCCACACACCTGCATTTGCAACATTCATTTCAGCATGAAAATTAACTACGCCTGGAAGCAGAAAATAACAGTTAGAAATCCACATTTGGTGTTCTTTCAAAGCTGAGTAAGAAAGCAATGGCACAATGCACATCACAAGACAAGTGTAACCAGCAGAAAATTATCAGTTTCAAACAAGCTGGCCTTTTGGCTAACACTTAATAAATGGAGAAAAACAATGTATAGTGACAGTGCATTAATACAGAAAAATGTAGGTTCCTATCATTTAAAAAAAAGACATTAGAGCAAATATGCAGAGAGTACACATGAAGAGCAGTCACAGAAAACAGTGAGAGCCAAAGAGCACAGAATGGTTTTTAAGAAACCCAAAACATGACCAGGAACGAAACAGTTGTGATTGTCCCGATCTCGATTATTCTGTTCTGTTTTTCATGGTTCTCCTTTCTCAAGCCTTTAGTACTACATTTTTCAGGCTACACACTGCATACTGTTTGTACAAGGTGTAGCAACAATATCCTAATGGTATATTAAATGACAAATACAGAAATACTCATGTTTTAAGCCTCGCACTCAAGGAAGGAAATGCCAGACTGCTGCGCAACTGTAATTAAGTCACTCTGTGTGCTTGGGACTGTGATACAAACTACTCGGATGACTACATGCTATCTTTTCAAAGAACCTACCTTTCAGTACCCAAGCTCTTTGTGAATGAGACTATTGTCTACAGTCCTTCTCATCTGTTCTGATATTTGGAAGGTGTACAATGTAGGTAATGGTTTTTGGCAAATTTCAGAGGTAGTGCAGCTAAAATGGCTCTCTACTGCATTCCAACCTTTCGCAGAGCTCACCGCTGTAGCTGGACACATCCAACTGGAAAAGGAGCTCAGCTACCAACTCTGCTTTCCTGGTCACTCACTAAAGGCATTCAAAACAAACTCAGAAAAAAGGTGGCAACGACACACCTATAGATGTTCTTTGAACTCAAAGGTATGGCTTCTTTCTCCCGAAGTAATCAAACACACAGCAGCTGTCCGACCCAAGATGAAGGAAATCTGACTGCTTGACACACATCAGTTCTGAGGTATTACAACAAGTACTATATCCAGAAAATAACAGAGCTATTAAAACACGTGCTCAGTGTAGGGGGAGGGCTCTGCACACTGACTGAAGTACAGTGTGAAGGGAAGCACTGGTTAACTACTTATCCATTCAATGACAACCGGGTATTTTAATTCTGGCCTTTCCAAGCTTTTGAATATTGGACCCTTAAATTTAACATACTTTTCACTTGGAGGTTTTTCCTGCAAAAACCACACTGATCTCTGGTTCTGTAACCCAGGACTACAATGCCACCCTCAAGGAAGAAGATACCTAGAAGAAGGTAATGGGCCACGAAAAGCATAACAAGATGCACCTAGCTAAATGAAACAGAATGGCCAGGAAACAAAGGGACAGATTATATTCAATATAGACTAATGTGAAGCGATGCACCTGGAAAGAAGTTGTATTTGAAGCGGGGCACTCCGGCCTGATGGCAATCCCTTAGGAATGAGATTTTGGCATTACGTTAGCCAATTTCACACAAATGCTAGCTCAACACTCATTAGATGCTGGGGCTTGGCAGTGCCACAGGAGACCTTCCAAGACGCTGCCCTGCAGCTCGTCCAGGACGCAGTAGTGTACAGCAGAACCTCAGCCACTGGCATTTGACACATCTGTACACACACTGCCCTGGACTCGACGTGACAGAGACCTCCTAGAGTCTGCCAAACCTACACAAACATCAACTTTGGGGACTGGTTGCATAGGGGACAAGTTTTGGTAGAAATCACAAATGGCCTTAACCTCAGTAAGTCTGCACGCTCTGAACAGAGGCATAAGAATATTCTTGAGGAAATGTATGGAAAGGAGGATTGTATAACAAAGTTATCAAATTACTATTCTAACAAATAACACCCCAGCTGTAATTAGTGTGGTGAATTAACTGTTTAGATGTAGTCCGAGATGTTATTCTGAAATTTAATTATTTAACATAATGAACTCTGAAAATCAGCTCTCCTTTTAAAAAGCTGGCTTGACTTTTACCAGTCTGTGCTTTGTATGAATCCAGAGATGCACGCAAAAGCTATTGCAATATACCATAGGGGTATATTCTATGAACACAGCTATGTGGGGATGATTGCACTAGCTTATCTACAGCTGTACAATTACCCTATCATATTATTCTATTGTGTACAATACCCTTCATAATGGTCCTGTGTTTTGAACGGCCAGTGGTAGAGATGCAAAACTAAGGGCCTGCCTATAGGATTAGGTACAGTTACAAACAGCATCAGCTCACACTGAGCCAACAGAGCATAGAAAAAATAAATCAAAAACTGTTTCTGGAGCGCAGCTGCTCTTAGAGCTGAGTTTCACCTCATCTATCCAGAGAACAATGATATCCACAGGGGTCTTTAAAAAGCTAAAAAAAATTTTAAAAAAAAAAAAAGAAAAAAGAGGAAGGAAAAAGCGTTTAAAAGCATATTTATTAACAGACTGCAACCTAAATTAGGAGAATGGATGGGGGCCATTGCTCATCTGGCAAATTACCACTCAGGAGATTCTGCTACATTAGTCAAGGCAAAAAGAAACTAAAACTAAGGCTAAAAGGAAAAACAAAGCTTGCAGTTATTTGATTTAGAGAATTATCTGGCATTATTACTCAAACAGGCCAGTAAAGGTTGGGAAATATTGCAGGACACTCGTATTTACTAGAAACCTAGAAGAGCTCAGATAAGTGCCGAGCACCTGGCCAACCTAACTCCGGGTTACAGAGAAAGCTCACCATAGAGTTAACTGAGCACTTAACACAATCCTCATGCCCTCTGTCAGGAAGACCTAAAGCACTTTAGCATCTGCACTCAGTTCAGCTTGCAACTCTGGTGTCCAGATGCTTGCGGAAAGGATTAAATATTTGTCTCCTCCTTTGTTTACTGGGCCCTAACATTTGCAAAGCAGTCAGCAATCCTTCCATCTCGCTTTCTTAAAACCAGAATAAAACTAAAAAAAAAATAAAAAAAATCACAATTACACTGTAAAAAAACTGCAGGAGATTTTGAAGTTGTCTAGCATATCACACATCTCAAAAGGGATGAGGTTCAGAACAAAGGCTTCCTTTATACAACATTTTAATACTGAAGTTTACTGTTAGTAAGAAGGCTCTGAACAACCTTTAAGAAAAAAAAAAATAATCCCCTCTATCTATTTAGATTTCAGTCCTGAATCCTGCAATGTTCTATTTGGCTCATTTTTTCATTTTTCAATATTAAACCCCGTCTACATCCAAGTGTTTTATGAAGAGGTGCCAAAGGCATAAAACCCAATTTAAACTAGTGAATGTAATTTAAACTGATTTTTTTTCCACAAGGCTTCGCCAACACAACCTACCACATTTAATGTATCAGATAAGCGCCCCACAAAAAGGCCACTGAATAGAAAGAGTTTGTTTTTTTTTTAAAACAAACAAACAAACTGCAGTACTTTACATTTAGAGCTTGAGGTATTAAATTGAGATTCAAGAAGTTTACAAAACTGTCCATCACGTGCAACTCAACACAGTTTAAGACTCTTCCAATAAAGCCAACTTGAGAAACGCAATTTCACACAAAAATACGCTACTGATTGCAATCATATATACGTTGTCACTGCTTTTATTTCTTACCCTTATTTTTTTCTGCATGTTGTACTGGGAGGTTACTACATCATATCAGTCACAGGAGAAAATGCATGCCTGTAGCTCAGGCTTTCTCAATGTAAACTACAGCATCTTAACCTAAACTCTCCACCAAAGTGAGCTTATACTCAGATCTCAGACCTACTGCTGAAGCGTAGACCACATGTTCCCATCTGCCAGCTCTGACGCACAGGGGAAGGACCTATACAGGATCCCAAGGCAAACATTTAAAGTGGCAAAACCTTCATATTTGCAACAGAAAGATTTATCGGAGATCAGGTATCAATGCCCTAATCTGAATTACACAAAAGCTCTACCCTTTTCCACTCCTCAACAGCTGTCGCTTGACGTCTCCGATAAGGTTAAGAACCTCCATCCTCTCTCTCCTTCAACAGTTCAACCCAGTGGACACAGAGAAAACCTCTAGTTAAAGATGTCCCTGTTTACTGCAGGGCTGTTGGACTAGATGACCTCTAAAGGACCCTTCCAACCCAATACATTCTACGATTCTATGATCCACAGGCAGAGGATGAAGCCAGGCTAGAGGTGGCCTCCACAGTTTAACTGCTCTGTGTTCAACAGCTGCTGCTTACAGCTGTTTACATCCTTCCCCCTCCTTTACCAATTAACACATGAGCGCAAAGAAAGGCATTAGTGCTTCAGAGCTGGTTACAGACTGGGGAGGCGGTTGAAGGGAGCTCATTCTGTGGAGTTCTACCTCAGCTCTTCTGGAGAAGAAACTCACACAGGGAATAATAGCAAAAGCACTGGCTTACTTTCAAAAACAGATCTTTAAAAGCTGGAATGATTGTAAAGAAAATGTTGGCTGGACAGCCTCTTTACCCTGTACATTATCCCACCCAAATCCTTAACGTACTGGAGAACTCTGTTTTCAAGGTATGCAAGAAATACCCATCTAATGGAATATTGATCCCTGAAGTTCCATAAATTACCTAATTGAGTTTATGATCCCCTTCTCCCCCCATTCCAATGCACACATTTAAAGATCTATACTAACTGGGAACTTGTTTCACAAGCACAGGACCCAATTAACAGGAGAAATGTTTAAATTACTGCAGTCCAAATTTTCTAGTTAAGGAAGCATCTATTTTCCCCTCTCATAAAAAATGACTAGTTCTTAAAACATGTCCAAGACCTTAATAGTAAGTAAATGCCGGACTTGAACACAGGTATCAAACCTACCCAATTAAGAAGCTTTAACTCCATTTTAATGTTATTTGTTTCACAGTATGAATGTAATTTCAACTATTCAGATAAACTAAATCTTAAAACAGAATTTAAGTGATGACAGGTTTCAGCTGATGATGAATAATTTTATTCTTACTTTAAAAAAAACCCACCAAACACCACTTATGTTCTTTAATGCTAGTGCTTCCAAAACTCCACTACCAAAATCTCATGATTTCAAAAATCAACCACTGCTTTCTGGCTTAACATGACCCTTTTAACCATCAAGTGCCATAGCTGCACTGCATTATATACTTGAGACAGGACACAGGCTATCCCTGGATACGTGAAACAGCTAAGGTGAATTAACTAAAGTAAAAAAAAAAAAAAAGGTAATTCAATAAATACAGAGAGCATTCACAAAGGTTTAAGGCATTTTAACTAAGCGTACATCAACTGCATTTCATTAACAAATTAATCTTAACTTTCTGAGCCCCTAAAACAGACAAATCCAGACTTATTTCAAAGCATAAAATCAATAATATAACTTCAAGTTATTTTTATTAAGTTATTTATTTTTATTATTCAAGGAGGTTTGATCCAGAGAAGAAAACTTAATTCCAAACAGCTTTTTCTAGTTAAACTGTTTTTTAAAATAAATTCATACTAAGTTGAAGAGAAAATAGTAACAGTTTAAAATAAAAGTAATAAGCAGGCTGTGTAACACTTTAACTGAATCACCTCTACAAAAGCTACACCTTTGGTTAAACTACTGCAAATTTCCACGTCGCCTTCATCGCTGCATATTACATCCAATCTCTGAAAAATAGTAGGGATATCTCCACTGTTAGTAGCATTTCTTATTATTAGGATCTGAAGGAGTGGGGTTAAACATCTTTACACATCTAGGAATAGTGTTGGAGGCTGCAGCCTTGAGGAAAATAAACATTTTCCTCAGTTCTTGAGGAAAACATCAATGGAAGCTTTCTATCTGTACTTTAAGGAGCGATAAATGGTTTTGCCACCTTCAGCCTTTAGCTTCCAGGACGCCAACTCCACTTAAAATTTTCTAATAAAAAACCTCGACATAATGATGCTGACTTGTGCTATGCTTAACCAAATGGGCATAAACACAGTAGGCACAAGTTTTCTTAAGGATTTCACAAATGAGACATTTCACGCATACATCTCCTGCATTAATTCTACTTTTAGCCTATCGAGATCACCACTTTGGCCTTTTATATTACCTCGCTTTAATGGATGCATATAGCAGTGATAAAATGGATGTATATTAGTGATGTAATATTCCCGAGTTTCCTCAATTTTACGCATTCCCAATTCCCTACTCCTACATAAATGCTTCCCTTCTACCGGATCATCATCATTTGAACCGGAAGCGCAAACATGCCACAGCAATTATGGGACACGCGTTTAGCGGGTACCACTCAACGCTTCTGACCAAGACAACGTGCCACAAGCACGTATCAAGCCATTTTGATAAAGGCTCATAATATCCATATGAATTTGTTCCATCGCCTTTATGATAACTGGGGGAAAATTTCATCTTCAGGAAAGGAAACAACTAAAATTACAATGTAGGTTTGCATTATTCCACGGCAAAAGCACTTGCTTGATGTAATAAAACAACTGCCACTCTTGCGCAGAGCGAGCCGTATCAATAAAAGCAGAGTTTTGCCAATTGAATGCAGGCCACCCTGAGGGCAGATGGCACAGATGCGATGACGAGTTCCAGCGTAACATAATCGTTCTGGGACTGGCTACGTACCTGTCAACTACCCAGTTTGAAGACAGTCTTCTAAAGCACGTTCCAGAAGTAGGTAACCCAACACATAACACAGGAACACTCATGTGCTTTCATTTCGAAACCAAAAGTAGAATTTGCCAGTTGTGTTTTAAGTATGGGTTGTCCTATTCTGAATGTGTAACGTACTTCAGGTTAAAGTTACACACACTAAAACAGTCTGAAAGTCTGATACACCCAATATAATAAAAGATATTGCTTGATATGTCAAGTCCACGAAGAGGGAGTCGACCAAACAGACTGAAAATAGCTTTGCTGGTGCATCTGGGATGTCATCTGCTGCAGGAGACAATGAATTCTAGCCCTGACAGGTAATACCACAAGTCAGACTAAATCAGCTACGTATGATTACAATGTTCTGAGGTCCTGGTCTCTCTTTAGCCTGTTCTGATCTAGTGCCAACAACGTACTACAAGGAAGCAGAGCGTTTCAAGGTCTGATCTGTGACCTTACAACTGGAAGGCTGGGGATCCCAGCTCACTGGTGACAGAGTGCCATTCTCTGGCTATACTCGTTGGCAAGACGAAAGCCTAAATTCACAGCCACCTTGTTACAAAATTGGCCCTGCTATTTCTGGATTTCAGCCTCAACCCCAGTAAATATTCATATCAGAAACCACACTTAGGAAGATAGCAATTTGCAAGCAAATGGTTTCAGTCTAGCAAAACATTTTGACTTTCCAGGTTGGCAAATACAAGATCAAAACTGTAAACCCTATGTAAATTTGGAAGTGTATCTTGTAGCGTGGTATGAATAAATTGATTAAAAATAGCACCTTAAAAAACCCAAAACCTCAACCAGAAAGAAAACCAAACCAAAAAAAGAAAGAGAGAACCCTAGCTCAACCATCTCACCAACCCTAAACTCCAGCATAAAGGAAGAAGCTTGCTACTACACAGCACCATAGTGTAAGAACCAATACAGGAGAGGAGACTGCACACAACAGGCCAAAACCTTGAAGTCAAAGGGATGCCTCATCGATTCACAGAGTCATGCTGAATCGTTTTAAGGTTTTGACCACTGGATAACTACGTAAGTGGAGGTTTGCTTTGGTTTATATTTGACAATAAATTCTTACCTGCAGCACCTGAATGTGTTTCATAAGCATGAGCTGATGACAAAGCATACCAGGGAGTATCCTAGCTGTGTTTCAACTCAAGTGATATCATCCACTAACACAGGGGAACAAGTTCTGATGGCAGATTCAAAAGGAAAATTGTTTTGAAATTCTTGTGAGAGAGTGTAGTTGTAATTCGAAGACAATTAATTTAGCTATCACTAATCCAGAACAGATTTAAAAGTTTTCAGGGATAACAGAACCACCCTTTCACTGATAAATCCGAAATAACCTCGTTTCAACTAAAATAAGCCCACAAGCACCGCTGAAGAGATGTGAAATTACAGGGAGACTGATAGGCGGCAAACTTTATACACCGGCTACAGAAGGTGTTTTGTGCACCGAAGTTTAGTTTTGCCGATTTCAGGACGCCCTGACTTTCTGCCATCTTGGCAGGCGAGGGAGAGATGACCAAGAAACTCCCCTCCGCTCCCCAAATACGTAACCGCTCCACGTCGCTGGCGTAGGAGCACAGATCAACAGCGACTTCCCGGTAACGCCACTGCGCTCCCATCGCCTCGGCGAATTACATCCCAGCAATTCCCAAACCCGAAGGCCTAAATAAAAAAATTAAAATAATAATAATAATAAAAAAAAACCTAAATAAAGCTGCCCGAGCGCAACCTCACACCGGGAGCCTCCTTCCATAGGATAGAGGGGGCTTTTAAAAAAATAATAATTAAAAAAAATACAAAAAGGAAAAA
>JAHREE010000245.1:26858662-26871906 GCA_033628505.1 Tringa tobata
GTGTATAAGAGACAGGGGGCAAGACACTTCTGGGTCCCCCCTCCGCCGCGCCGCTTCCCGTCGTCGCCGCCGCCGGCCCAAACGGGGCTGCCCGAGGGTAGCGCGGCGGGCACGGGTCCGGGGCGGCGCGCCCCGCTGGCGACGAGCCGCCGTCTCCCTCCCACGAAATGGCGGCGGCCGCGGCCGGGTCTACATATCTGCGCTGACGCGGCGGCGCCGTATCCCTCCGCGCGTTAAGCGGCCTCCTCAGCTGTCTTGTCAGTGACTTAAGGCCGCCCGTTTTCTGTCGGGCCGCATATCGCCTGACCCCGACTCGGCTTCGGAGCTTCTTTTCGCCCCTCGTTCCCTCGCCTGCCCGGGTGCCCGTGTGGCGGCGGGCGAGGAGCGCGGCTTAGGCGTTCTCCCGCCTCGAAGACACGACGCCGAACCTGCGGGGCCCGGCGGGAGGCGGAGTGCGTGGAAGCGGGTCGAGGAGGGCGCCTCGGCGACGGAGCGGGGGCCTGAACGCTAAGGGTTTTGCAGCGGTGGTGGCGATACCGCTGAAAGTCTGCCTCCGCCCGGGAGAGGAGCAGCCTCGACAAGGAGCGCAGGCCCGGTGCGAGAGGGGCCTGGGGGCTCTGTGTTAGTGCCATCCCAGCACGTACCACTGAGCCAAACCCCGAGTTTTTGGGTCTAGGAAAAAACCACCACCGAAGGGAAGGCACAGAAACACAGGCTGTCAGCACACGGTCATCAAAACATATTTTTTTTAATTATTTTTTATTTCCAGTGGTACCTTCTGTGACACCTCCAGCTGCTTGGGGGCTTTTTATTGTGTGCAGCACAGGTCAACGAATCGCTCTCAGCCAGGCTCTTTTTTTTCTCACGTTAATAAATTGCGTAGATTTATGTATGTGGGGAAGGATTCCTGCTCCACTTCTGCAAAGTAACAAGCAGAGAAAGGCTGCCAGGCTGCCTTTCTGCTGTAATGAGGGGCTGTAGTGTATTAATAAACACGTCCAGGGAGTATGGATATGTAATTAGCTAAATCCATTGCACTGAACCAAGCTTGCATTCATTATAGTGCCTTTATTGCACTACTGTTAGTTTTCTTACTATCTAGGATGCTAATTATTACTTGGCTGGAAAAGGCAGCGCATTCTGAAAACCTGATTGTGTAACAAAGTTTTCAGTACGAAGCTTGAGAGTAGCCAGCAGCAAATTAGGGGAGCGATACACTTTTTTAAAATTTATTTTAAAAATAGTACTGTAGGTAAGAAGTACTATTTATTAAAAATAGGCTTGCCATAGTTTTTAAGCGTTTCTATCAATGCACTGGCTGGAGAGAAAACAAGGCCTTGTACTTGTCAAGTCCAGTTACCTGTGATCACCTAAACCATTCCTAGCAACTTTGTGTAGCCTTCATTTTCTGCTTACTATTTTAATTGTACTGAACAGCACATTCAGGAAGTGTAGTCCCAAACTCTCATTTAATGTTCTTATCATCTTCATCAAGAATATTGCTGAAAAACACCTTGCCGTTCCTTGCCTGTTTTGGCTTACGGATGCTGTCCAACTGCTCCAAACCAGCAGCGTGTCTGTCTGTCTGTCTGTCTGTCACAGACATCTTCCTCTGCCTTGTAAATTGCTTACCAACTTCCTGAACTTTTTCATTGTTGTTTGTCATCTCAGGAGATTTCGGTAGTTAACAGTATTCCACTTCTACATTTTTAATTATTATTTGAGATTACTGACCTCTAACATCACTCTCTATTTAAAGTTTTGATCTGCCTTGCGATTCACATTTTACTGTATAATGAAAGGAATGAAGAACAGCACAAACATACTGTTGACAGTGTGTAATTTTCTCTACTAACTTAAGGCAACACGAATTGTTAATCTGGTAAATCAAGTTTTGTTTGTGTGCCTTTCAGTAGTTACGTGTTAAAATCAATATCTCTATTAGCATTTGACCCCAAATAGAATTTAAAATGTACCAAATAGCTCTTGTTTACAGCCATTGCTCAGAAAGAGTTCTGCATTTTTTGTTTTGGTATACCTGTTTAGACAAACACTTTATTACACTCACTGGTCACTTTTAAAAAACAAATTGCTACACTTGAGAAAAAGAATAAAAACCGATGACGTGTAGGAATGAAAACCAAAACGCGTACTCACAGTTTTGTGGCCGTTTCTCCAAATGACAGCACACAGTCCTGCTTGGAGAGAATTACAGTTCTCACCCTTGTTTCTTTTTCCTCAAATTGTGAGGTAAACATCACGTGTCTTCCCCTCAGCATTTGAAAATAAATGAACTCAAAAAGATTTTTTTTTTTACTTTAGTAGGAATACTCGGACAAGTGAGGCCTCGTAACCTTAGGATACTGATGTGCCGCACACAAAGAGCTTCTCACCTTTACCCTACGCAGCAGGTGTATCGTCCTGGTATTTGCACAGGTACCTCAGGGTAATATAAAATGCAAGAGGCACAGATGACAGTTACTGAATCCGGGCCTTGCAACTTATTGTGGAACTACCCAGTCTATTTGGGTTTGCTTCATTGTAATTTGATTTTGAAGCTAATCCTCAGAAGTGGCTGAAGAGAGAGGTATTACCATGCCTAATCCTCATACAGCACTGGAGTTGGGTTAGATTTTCAGAGGTTTATTATGCAGAACGGCTCAGTAGATATGGCACGGTAATAAACAGTTTGCACAAAAACGCTGGGAACAGACCAGCTCACTTGAACTCCCATCTTTGAATTTTGTTTGCTTTTTCAAGTATGGTGTTACAGAGCCCTCTGCAGCCGAGTGGTCAACAACCTCCGAAGGCTGAATTTGCCAGTCCACGTCAGCTGCTTTGTGATGGTCCAGCAGAGCGAACGGAGATGTATTGTTAATAGCACTTCACCTCAGCACAGAGAGGGGACTTGAGGGAAAAGCAGCCCAGCCTTAGAGTAAAGGTTAGTGTAGCCTGATTGTGCATCGGTGTCCGTTTTTCACTTCCACTTGCCTGAGACCAGCCATTTTTACATTTTGAGTGTGCTATTCTATTGGTCTTCAAAACAGGTGGAGCAACCAAGCACCCTGCACACCAAGCAGCATTCCACACAGTACACTTCATATATCTGAGGGGAAAAGGGGGGAAACAAGATGCAAAATATTTCCAAAAATATCTTCCTTTTTAGGAAAGAAAAAAAAAAATTCACTTCAACAAAACTGAGACATCCTTCTTATTAGTCCATTAGATGATTTTTAGTTCCTGTTTGGAGGAGGCAAAACACAACAGCTTCTGCTGCTGGAAAACAAAGTGCAAAGAAGAATAACAACAGCAGCTTCTGCCTGTTTGCATGTATTACCAGGCCTCAATTTTCTCTTCAGCATCTTGTCCAACTTGTTTTTCCTTTAATTATCATAAATCAAGCTTGCAGTCAAATCACTCTTTAATCTGAGCAAAACTCACTTTATTTGGGTCCCTTCTGATTCTGGTTCGTGAAGACCACGAATAAGATCACAGAAGAAAGCTGATAAAATAAGATTGTTCCATTGGCTTTTTTTTAATACAACAAATAAAAAGACTGAATTTGCCAACCCAAGTGCCATTATGAGACAGTAAAAGAAAAATAGGTTTGGGGATGTCATTGGGTTCCACCTGATCTGTGTTTGAAATACCAAAGGCCAGCAGCTCTTCCTGTGTAGGCTGGGGGCTTCCCACTTTCAAGAAGGACAGCAAGGTCATAATCACTGTGTGCTCAGTTCCCTGGCTGTTCCATCTGGGATCATTACTTCTCCTTCTCTTAGGGCAATGAGGTAGCAAAACCCTCTCACATCTGGAGTCCAGCCCAAGGTCAATGTGTTAGGCAGCAGTTAGCTTTCTAAGGAATATTAGATAAAAGGTAACTGTCTTATATTCCAGCTTGGCAATTCTTCATCTCCCATTGTTTCTTCCCTGACATTCTCACTGAAACAATTTCCAAGCTATTCCACCGCTTTTTGTGCTTTTTGTCTCGCTGCTAGGTCACGGGGCAAAACACCGAGTCCCTACATTAACACATTTTACGTTGCTGCTGCTCTGTGTAGGGAGTTGTAAGATCTAAAGTCCACATACAAGTCCCAGTGAAAAGTCGAGTGCTTTGTTGAATAATAGCATGCTAAGGTTTTGTGGCTTGCACAAAGTTATGTGGGATTCACAAGAATATAAAATACTTCAGTAACTTACACTGAGAACAATGGGCCAAATTTCTTCACAAAATCTTCCGGTTTTCAGGATTTTGTTTAGCACTTCATCGCTTAGCACTTTTTTAGCCTCATAGTGACAACATAGTTTTCTTTCAGTTGAAGATTTTTCTCTTTTCTTGAAATCCTTACAGAAAATAAGAGCTATTTTACAAGAAGAAAGTTTTGACGACATAAAATTTGTTATTTTCACAGACCTAAACAATAAAATCTCTGAAAATTGCTACAAGATATTTATTAGTATTCATGCAGAATATTCCTTTTTTCCCCAGCAAAACTACCATTTGATCTAAATAAAAAAGATATTCCTTTCAAGTCAGCAGCAGTTTGTGTCAACAAGAATGTTGATTGTCTGTGCTGATTCAGCCCTATGCATATTGAAGCATGAAACTCAGATGAGCACGTGCACCGCGTAATTATGACGCCAATTTTGAAAACCCAAACGTTTTGTCATGCAGTTACTACCTTTGTTTTCTTCTTTTGTACAAATTCTTTACATTCCTGTATAAACATAGATAATATATACATATATGGCAAAATAGCATCTTAAAAGAGGGGTGTGAAGGGCAGAGCAGTAAGTCACAGTTGCTAAAACAACATAGCAGGCAGAACTCAGCAGTAAAAGCCCCCTCTGGAGGAAATCAAGAATTTTATCAATTTCAGTAGGCCAGGGTACATCAGTTGGAGATCTTTTCAAAAAGGTGTTTAATGGTGACCTACTTTACCCCATCCCTTTGGAGGTGGCTACTTTTCCTTGTTATACCTGTTTTTTGACCCCTCAGGCTGCCCTCACACTGCATGCTAAGTCTGTAGGAGTTACGCTGTTACCGAAAATGACCCAAGCTCTTATGGCAGTTTTCAGCAGTACTTAATTTGGCCTATTGTGTTTACTACATCAAAGGACTCTCTGAAGCGCTTTCAAGATACGTCTATTTTTATGACTTTGACATAATTGATTACTAGTCAGATCTGGACCATCCTAATTCGGTTGCTCCTGCAAAGCTTGTTCCAGGCTGCAAATGTAGTAAGCAAATCATAATCTTTGAGGAGTGTTTGGGTTTAACAAGTGATTTGACCAGTGTATCTAATGCACCATAAAAGTTGCTAATCTGGATAAAACGTTAAGGGTTAAAGTTAATTGTTCAAACAGGCTAGCTAACATATTTCACAAGCTCCCAACTATAGGCAAGGTTGTTCAGACTTTACAACATGCTGCATTTCCCCACAGAGATCAGTGTGTCTCCAGAAGACCTGGGACAGGCTCCCTCTCTAGCTAGGAGCCCAAATACCAAATGGCCCGCAGCAAACTACCTTTCTTGGCCTTTCCTCCTACTTCTGAGGCAGTCCTGCTGGTGAATTTTTCACATATTTGTAGCTAAATAAGCATTACGTTTCAGCAGAAGTAGTAGGTTGACTTTCTGTCACTCTTCATTTAGAGGTGTTTTTTTTCTTGTAGAACATTTTCCCCCCTTCCTGCCCCCAACATGTTTTATACAAAATAATGCTATGTTTCCCTGGGGATATTATTACATAGTCTTGTAGAGTGCAGTGTTTTAATTGTTTGATGCTGTATTGACTTAATTTAAAATAATGATTTAAGTAAATAAGAAAGTCTACAGAAATACTTCAGGGTGGTTTTTTTGTTTGTTCTGTTTGTCTTTGAACTGACAGGAGTATATGCCGTGTATTTAGACAATGGATTTAAGTAGCCAACTGTCATTTCACTCTTTTTGTCCTTTCAAGCAACCTCATCTTTAAAGACTCAGCCAATCTTTTCAGTTTTTGCTATGTCCCAGTTACAATGTCCAAGAGCTTGTTAGACCTCAAATATCCAGGTAATTACAGCCAAGTATCTCTCTTAGAAGGAAGGAATATTATTCTTGTTTACTGTCAAATTCTAATTCGGGAAATACTGCTGATGACTTTAAACCACCAATACTGAAATTAGCCAGTTATTAAACTGCTCATCATTATGATTAGGGGGCTGGATCAGGGCAGTATTTCTGAGAGGGTGGGTTGTGACACATACGGTAGTCATGAAACGTGGTCAGGTGTTGACAAGTTGTTGAAAATTTTGCAAATTATAAAGCAAAGGCAGCCTGGCTTCTGCACTCCTGGTGACTTATTCTTCAAGGTCAAGCATTCTTTTCAGCCTTTCAAGAAATATTACATAGATCTGTCACCTTTACAAGCAATAGATGTTAATTCTTTTTTGTAAAGACAATGAGGACTGCAGGTTTTTCTTCTTTGGATAATGGGACATCATCTTTAAAAAAACCCACAGAAAAATACTGGCTTAAGGAGTTGGTGGTGGGATCCAAGATACTAATTTTCTCAGTCATAGTGATTTAAATTCAAGTTAACAAGGAAAAAGATAATTTCTTAGTCCTTCCTGACTATTTGGTGGCCTATGTTAAATGATTTTATGATCACTGTTTAGCTTGCATATTAGAAAAATAAACACTGCTGCAATTAGGCACGGAGGACTCAGGTACTTGGAAACTAAAGGATATGCTTACCCTTACATCCTTCAGGATATTTGTCAGTATCAAATCAGCAATTTGAGGGACTATGTGCCAGATCCATTTCTACCATACCCATTTTCTGAATAATTATAACATTTCTGTCCCTGAAGCTGTCAAAGTAACTCACACAGAAGCGTAAAAAAAGGAATAAAAATAATTTAATTCCTCTTGGGGAAGCAGTTTAAAACATTCTCAAGTGTCTTAATAAATTAACTACAGACACCTCTGACAAGACTAATTTTCAATAAAAGACTTTCAGCTCTAAAAAGGGACACTAGGTACAGTCTTTTCCTAGTTTCCAAAAGCACTCTCCTAGCATGTTGTTCAAGATGAATGCCTCTTAATTACCATGTATTTTTTAATTTTATTTAATTTTTACCTTTCTCAGTCATTAGGCTTAAATTCCTGCAGAGTAAGTTTTGAAAACTGTTGAGGTGATATGTTTATATTCTACCTTTTGTGTCGGTTGCTTTCTCCTCTGATTCAAAGGGAAAAAATAAACTGATTTTTAAAAAAAATGTACTTACAGGCCTTACAGCTCCCTGTACTGGGGTGAAGTACAGAATTTATATAAAATTCTGGCATTATCTTGAAAAGTAAGTGAGGAAGTAACTTACAAATCCTCTAGGGAATAGCCAACTACCTGGATCTGGAAATGCACTGTGCTATAGCTGACCTGCAGTCCAGAGGACAAGGGAGTGCCTGGGAGAAAGAGAAAAGAAAAAGCATTACTAAGGCATAAAAGAAGCTGCACTAATTTTATTTACCTGCTATAGTACTACTTCATGTCATTGTTATGACATCAAGATAGCCCCTTTTTCCCTGCTTTCATCTCCACTCATTATACGTGTATTTGTTGTCTGAAACTGAAGGCAACACGGTGTTTTTGGTTGTTTTTTTTTTTCTTGCTCTGCATTATTCTTGTGAGATGACAGAGAAGGAGTATCGGTTCCTGCAAATGCCAGACCTGGCTAACCTTGAAAATGGGAGACAGGCTCAGAAATTTCCACAGGGCTGTTGTTACACAGCAGCCTGAGAAGGAACGATAAACTGCTGTTTTAGTGCGGTGTCAGTAGGCATCGTGACACAGGAAGAACTTGGGAGCAGAGTGCAGTCGTATTGCAGAGATCATACACTCTGTCCTCAGCAGGGGAAGCTGGTAGTTTTTCTGTGCTATAATTAGCCCCTGCCAACGAATGCACATTGCATCACAGGAATTAGTCTTGTGGCATTCTCACCTTTGCCTTCCAAAACGAAGGAAATATCTTTCAGTGACAGCTATTACGCCACGGGATTAAAGTACTAAGGAAACAAATATACCCTTAGTTGCCTGGTCAAGGGTATACAGTCATCACTGGTAGCAAAGATCAATGCAGTTTAAAAGGGAATGGTGAGCGGTCCCTTGCTGAGGATATGTTGACATACGTATAGCTTCTTTTCCCTGGAATTCTCATCATAAAAGAGTGGCTCGTAGTGGTTTGACAGTGGTTTTACTTCACGTCTGTTCATTTAGCAGTGTGTACTTCCCAGATTATGTCAGCTTTGTCCTCTGTAGGTCCTTTAGCTTAGGAGAGGATATATGTTTCCCATCACTGCAGCTTCCTCCCAGGGGACAGTCTGGGGATTTTGCAGCCTGGTTTATTGCAACAAACCAGGCAGAACCTGCCACAAATCAGTAACGTATCTGGTCTTTTACGAACGTATTAGTGAATACTAAAGATACTTGTTCTGATTCGAGTAAAACTTGTGAATCAGCAACTCCCTGGAAGCCAATAAAGTTCCAACTCTGTGCAAGTCTGTATGTGACCAGCGATCAGATTAGTCTGGATCCTCATGAGCAGTACATACCGGATCAGCTACGTAATGTGGATGGGAAGACTGGATGATTCATATAATGCATCAAAAGTTAAAACTCATTGCGCTATTATATTTACCGTGTTCTTTCTTCTGCATCATTAGCATTACTTGGCCAATGTTACTTACAATAGTTCCACATCATACAACTTGTTACCTTCTAACTTTAAATAAAGGCAGTTGAATTCAGTAACTTACTGTAACCGAGTGGATATTCATAGATTCATTTCTGCAAATATAGTAGCTGTAGAAACCACTACTGTGTACCAGTGCTAACCATTGCATAAAAGCAATTTTCCAGCTTGGAAAAAGCATACAGTCTAAGTAGAAAGTAACTGAACTTTACCAGGGAGTATCTAGGAAGTTAGCACTGAATACACCTATCTTTCTTGAGTTGGGGTTTCCTCCAACTTGGTTTCATACCCAACTCATGGTAAAATTTCCCACTCCCCAGCAGTAGTAGTCAGAAGAAGAAATTAAAATGTTAAACCTGTGGCTGAGAGATCAAAGCATGGTATTTTTCTTGAATAAATAAAACCAGTGCCTACTGTTCTGTTCTCTCATGCACAAAGTTGCCATGTTGGAACTTGATCCAATTCTTAGAAATCTTGCCGTTCTTTTTTACATTCCTATTTTCATTCTTTTCACAAATTAATTCTCTACAATCGGTGACAATAAGTAGCACTCGAAGACACAGGGAATTTTAAAATGCAACAATAATACATGCTATTAGTAGGACACTGCAGTTACTTAGGCAATTACAATAGCACATGCTTTCAAAATGCCAACAGTTCCATGGTAAAATTCTTGGACATTAGTTAGGTTAATAAGGTACTATCATGCTGATTTAGCAGTAATTTTGGAATATGAAAATTATGCTATCACAAAATTATCCTATTGATTCTATTATAGATGTGATTTGTCTCCTTAACTCATTTTTCTCTTGAATGCTTTGAATGTAGATATTTTCGATATACACCAGCAGAAGCCACTTAAGGTGCCAGGTCTCAGATTCAAGGGAAAGCAGGACAATCTCAGCGTCCTTCTAAAGGCAATTAAGCATCTAGATGTAAAAATAAGAAATAAAAACCTAACCTGCATGAAATACAATTGCAACTTGCTTGCACTCTTCATAAACATAAAATAGAGGAAAGTAACCTTATATATATGGTCTTATGGTTTACGTTTTTAAGCCAGTCTTCTTATTTTTTTGAGATTCAATTATTTAATAGTTGGGTGCTGACAGTGCTGCATAACTAATTGATGGAAACATCACATGAAATGAATCACAGTTCCTACAGCCCTTCTGGGGTGTAATAATTTTGCTTGCTTTTGGGGAAGTGGAAGAGAGAGATCTTTGTGTACAGCAGGAACAGCAGCTAATCAAATCCCATTGTGAAACAACTCAAATACGAAGGGAGAGATCTAGCTTCCTCCTAGACAGAGGCTTGTATTTGCTCATCACAGAAGCCAGCCTTTTGGTGACAGTATTGTTTTTAGTTGACAACAGTACTTTTGCCTCCTGCAGAGATTATTCCAGGTGCTAAGTATGGAAAATGGCGATGCCAATTCCAAGAAAATGGTTTTAACAACACGAGACAGCCTGTTGATAGAAAAGCTCATTACCATGAAAGAGTGCTGAGCAAATTACTGTGCTACTTAGGCTTGTTTTAGAGACGGAAGGACTGTGTGTCTGCTATCTCAGAACCTTTCATCTTTCATCCTTACTGCTGTGTACTTGGTAAAATAAAATAAAGAAATATAATTTATAAATGTTCTTTTCCTTTGCAAATCTTCGTGTTGTAGACAGACTGGTAAATATTATCTCATTTTACAGCTGAATTAAAGGCACAGGGAAATTAAGCAATTATGGAAGGGTAACAAGAGGAGGAACACAACTGGCTCCTTTTCACCTGTGCTCAGTCTGTTGGACCAGGACCAACCAGCTTGTGGATGCTGAAGGCAACTCTTTCTTCTACTACGAGCTGGACCAACGCAATAATGCTGCAGAATAAATTCTGCCAAACATGATCTGCATCTTCACCACGAACTTTTCTACCATTCTCATCAAAGCATGCATAGTAGTAAGTTAATTGGGCTGGTTCTCTTTTGGGCTGTGTTTTGGGAACTCCATGTAAAAGATGTGAGCTAGCACTAACTACGTAGACATCTTTATGTGGGCTCCATCTTATCTGTAATGTTCTTGCTAGATAAAAAATCCCAGTGACAGAGGATAACTTATTGCTGAAAGGAATAATCATATTTCAGTATTGGTGACCTAGGTTTTGCTCAAGTGTCTGTGCTCAGGCTTTTTGTGCTGTTAAAACTCCTATATACCCTGCCCAATACCAGAGTTTCAGTGGCCATATTCAGCATGAAATACATGAGCAGAGGCAATCTTTACTTTTTAACAGTTCACAAACTGGAGCTAAATGTGCAAGAATGAACTGTTGCATATTACTCTCCCCCCAAAAGCTAGAAAATTTTCCAGATACCCAATGGTATTGTCATTTGAGGCAAAGTTGAAAAGGATGCTGATAAAATCCCAAAGAAGCAATCTGTCTGTGGAATAAGAATGTCCACATAAGGTGTTAAACATGTGTAAAAGAAGGAAGATGTCACACCGGCTTAGTAAACCTCCTGATGTTGACTGATCTTAAGTTCTGATCCTGTAATGTTGTCCCTGAAGATGGAGTGCTGCATAAAACACAGTTCTTTTCTGCAGGACTGACCAAGCCTGCAACTTACACTTTTCCCCTTAAGTCCAACAGGAAGTCTGCAGCCAAGTTAGAGAGCGAACACACATCTCCTGAGCTCCAGTTCAAACTGGATTTCTGAAGACCACCTTTTGTTTCCCCTTCAGTTAAGAATCTCATTCAGGCTTCATTTTCTTTATAGTTTTTCCATAAACTATGACTTCAGCCTTTCATATACCAAAACTGTTCATGACTCATATCAACTGATACCTATGCAGACAGGCGAGGCGCAGCGAGAACGGTTCCTCTCTGCAACATGTGCAGATTGCCTAGCAGCGTGCTGAGTGGAGCACTGATCAAAGGCAGCACAGCGGGGCTCAGAAGCTTCACCGAAACGTCAGCTGTGCTCCCAGCATCACAGCTAGCATCCAGAGAAGGCTGGAAGAGCAGAAGGGAGGAGGGAAGGACAGAGGCTCTCAATTTCAATGTGAAGTTGTTTGATGCAGAGCTGGAGGATTTACCTCGTGTATCTTCAGCCTTATGTATTCTTCCCTCAGAAAGTTTCACAAACAAGGTTATATCATGACATCAGATGCATAATCTTTATAGAATAATCAAGCATTTTGCTCTTTCATTATCTTGTCTAATAGCAGGCATTTGCCTACATAAGAAGGAATCATCTTAGGACATCAGACTGTCATTACAAGGATAAACTTAGGTGAGGTAGGGAACTAAGATACTCTGAGATCACAGGAATATTCTCACTAGCTAAACAAGATGATTCATCAGGAAATGTTAATGTAGGGTCACAGGTAGAAAAGTAATATTGAGGCCAGAAGCACAAACAGGCTGGATTTGTTTGTCTTAAACCTAGCTTTCAGTATTTGTTTTTTTTGTCTTAGTTCTTTATGGTGATTTTAACTTTTGGTTATGATTGCCCTGAATTGATCCTTAAAGCAAACTATAGAATTGAAAGAGATCTAGCACTGAGGTTGTATATCCTAGTCAATACTAGGTAAACAGGACTGCTGAATAGATGTAGCAAAAGACACACCAGTGGGTTCAACTGACTCAAGAAATATGTATAATTACTCTTCCATTTCTTTGCTCAACCCTATTAACTTACCCCAAAACTTCTTGATTACTGATTCTGGTCTGGCATGAAAAGTGCACAGTTGATACAGGCAGAAATGGCATGGTTTCTATACACTGACGGAGGACAATGACCTGTGCTCCCGTCAAGATCACGTAAGAAAGGAGATACGCCTTCTAGAAGGATTGTGCTGCTTCAGCTTTCCTGAAAATGCTTGTGCTCTGTGCTGTACGCTACTACCACTCGATGGATTTACTCACAGCAGCAAAGCATCTTGAACCAAATGGTGTTGGACTCACGACCAAGGGACTAACACGAGAGTTTTCAAGACTGGCTGGATTGTCTCAACTGACCCAGAATGGGCTGCATACTTCCCATTTTTTCACCTGGTTACACAAGGGCAATTTTCCATGCCATAACGACCAGTCTCCTTGACATAAAATGAAATAAAAGTAAATAACAGGCTTGGAGATAAGAGCTTGTTCTACACAAACCACTGCCCAACAAGAGTGGGCCTCTCCCTATAATATTAAACCTCTCAGCACCAACTTTATCCCACCTCGGAAGAGCTATGCTACCATATGAAGAACATCACTCATATGAAGAAAAATTTTCAGTGTTTCCCTTCAGTATTTTTTAAGGCTGTCGACACGAAAACCAACGGTAACACGACGGGGCGACGACAGCTAATATAGAACCTATAAATCGGAAGCCACGCGTTATTAAAAGTCGTGCTCCCTCCTCTCCCCAGCTGTACCTTCAAGCGAGGCCTAGCCCAGGCCAAGCCAGGCCTAAAGCCACCAGCCGGACATGACTACAGGCCGGGCATCACCACAGGCCGGACGCTGCCCGACACCCCCCC
>JAHREE010000245.1:26872075-26967718 GCA_033628505.1 Tringa tobata
CGTCCCCTCCGAGCCGTAACGGCCGGCGCCGCCCGCGCGCCGCCTGGCGGAAGCAGCACAGCACCCCCCCCCGCCCCCAGCAGCGCTCGCGCCAGCTCGGCCCGAGCGGAGGGACACCGGCCGTTACCTCTTGGCGCACGCGCAGGCGGTGCTGGTCTCGCTCCGCCCCTCAGCAGCGTGAGGAAACGCGCGGGTCGCGGCGGCCGAGGGTAGACCCCCCCCCCCTCACACCCCTCCCCGCGTTCACGGCGGCCACCATGGTGCTGGAGAGCCTGGCCCGCATCGTCAAGGTCCAGCTGCCCGCGTACCTCAAGCGCCTGCCGCTGCCCGAGAGCGTCGGTGGCTTCATCCGCCTCACAGGTAGGTGAGGGGGGGGGACGGGACAGGCGGCCTCAGCCCCTTCCCGCCCCGCCGGCGGTGTGAGGGGAGCGGCGGGGCCGGGTCGGGCCCAACGGCCCGCTTCTGCCTGAGCTGCCGGCACGTCCTCCGGGCCTGCGGCTTCCAGGCAACGTCTAATGTGAGGGTAGAGCGAAAGGGGGGTAGCGGGCTCCTCGGCCCCCGCTCGTTTAAATTCCTCTCAGTGCACCTTCCAGCAGGGGAGAGGCCGTGCTCGTGAGGAAAAGGGGATTGTAGCTGAAGGCCTAAAGCGCTGCCTCTTCATTTGCTTAAAAGGTTAAAGAGAGCGTCTCTACTGATTAAAAAAAAAAACCTGTTTCTGGGAGCCTGCTACATACACAAAGCCAGGGTTTTTTTTTGTTTGTTTTTTTTTATTTAATCATATTCATGAGTGTTTTCTGAGTGAGGGAGTGGAAAAGCTTATTCGTTAATCATAGCCCTATCATAGTAGGAAACTGAAGCGTTCAGTGCCTTTGAGTGCATTGCAAACTGGAACTATCTGAGCCCAGGCTCAGCTGTGATAATACAGGCGGCACCTCAGGTCGTGTCAAACGACAAGATTAGTTCGGCAATAATAAGTAAGAGGAATGCTCTAACAGAAAGTCCATGGAAACAGAAGAAGTTTTCAGAATCAACCTTATACGCTTACCTTGCAGCACTAAGCTGTATGACTTTAAGAGTGCTGAACATGATTTCATTTAGAACAGGCATAATTTATTTAAAACCTGGTTTGAGTACCTTTTTCCCAGCACGTTTATGCTGCTTGTAAACTTGAAGTCTCATTGTCTTTCCCATAATAAGTAAACCCATTTTAAATGAACCATTCTTCTTTCCCCACAACTCATCTGAAAATACTGTTGATTTTATTTCCCTTCTCACTGCAGGTGGGTTGGACTAGAGACCTTTAAAGGCCCCTTTCATCCCAAATTATTCTATGATTCTATATTTACTAAATAGAGAAATTCAGCCGCTACAAAGTTGGGAGAAAGGGGATACAATAAGCTGCAGAACAGTGCAGCTTCTCATATTCCTAGCCTTTGGCAGTTTCCTACATAAATCATTGCCCTTTTAACCACAAGTTGCACTTAAAAGTTCTTAATCTTAGTAATGCTTGAGTTTAATCTCTTCTTGCTTCACTTGTCCAAACATACATTTTTGTAATAGATTAATTTGTGCAGTCTCTGTATTTATTCACACTATATAGTAATAATATAATTTATTTTGAAAACCTCTGGTCAGAACTTTTTTTTTTTTAAATAGAGTGGTCAATGGGGGAGAACTGGTTTGCTCTCATGTCATTTGCCCCATTGACCAGTACTTCCTTGAATTTGGAGGGAGGGCAAGAAACAAACAACTGAAACCTTAAGTGGAGACCAACCATGTGAAATGTCAGTCCCAAAAATATTAAATAAAGGGAAAAGAAGGAACTGAGTTAGAAATTGCGTTGAGGCCTGGTAGGATTTAAGAAGCGTACCTGAAAAAATCCATTGCTTCTAGTTCTTAGTGATTTCTTTGACTGGTCTTGTGCTAAACACTATAAAAAGGGGCAATAGAGGTATAGTTAAAAATACATAGCTACACAGATAACATTTTGACACTTTTTTTCATTTTTTTTCAGTAGTCAGCTAGATTAATACCTGCTGTCATACTTGTATATCTTCCTCTTAAGGTGGATATGAATGAAAATGGAGGAAAAATCAGTAAAACTGTATGAGGTGCTTAAAGTTATGGTATAGAGTAAATGCAACATGGTGAGGCTTTTCGGAAGGAGATTGTAGGACACCACATCCTTGGCACCTAAATTAAAAAATGGTCCTCAGTGCATAAAAGTTATTGAAAGTCATTGAAACCTCAGTGCTCATTGAAGAGTCTTGTCCTTATCCGCCCTCAGAGCTGCTGTCTGTCTAAAGTTACATCTGAAAAAACAGATTACTTTAGCAAGTGCTGCCTCTTCTGTATTGTTGTTGTGCTCTTAGTCTCTGCTGTTCTAAAGTCATAAGCCTCTAAAAGCAGGGGATTCACAATTCTGGGAGTTACTTTGCAGCAGCAACTTTCAGGATCATATCTATTGAATTACTGTTCGTGAAAGGCTCTGAGACAACAGAGAAAATGAGATTAACATTTCTTTTGTGTTTACTAAAAATTACAGAGGAGCACATTCTCTGGCAAATGACATATCAAAAGTGTTGAGCGTTTTTCTTCTTTTTGGGAGGTGAGAAAAAAATACCGATCTTAAAACATTAAAAGTGCATTAGTATTTGTCCTTTGGTGGCATCTGCTAAGGGACCAGCACTATAAAAACTTGCTAGCATAGACCTTGTCCACAAAGGCAGAGCAGAACCCAAATCTGGAATAGCGTGGTCCTTTGCTTATTAGCTCTTGTATTGCTTCTGTAACCCATCATTAGCTTCCAGGCAGATGCAACTTCAGCTCCTGTAGTGCATCAGCTAGAGAAACAACAGATCAAAAGTGTAGGGAGGATCCTTTTGTATAGCATGTCGATTAACAATCTTGAGATACCTGTTGTCTGTCATGACTTCACCAATCACAATGGAAAACTGCTTACTTGGAGGAAAAACGGCTGTTGACATCCAGTGCAGATCTCCTGAAAGTAAAAGCAATGAGGGAGGAAGGAAAGAATGTTTGACCTTGGGTTTGAAAGTGGATATCTAAATTGTCACCCTGCTGCTGCTCAGAAGCCTCATTCAGTTTCTCGTCATAGTTGCTTTACCCTTCCCTTCTCAAGTTCACTGAAATGAAGAGTGTAGTTTCGTGCTGGTGTTGCTTTTTGTCCTGGTACGTGTCATTAAAATGGCATAGGTGTTCATTGCAAAATAGCATGTGGTCAGAATGTCAAGGTTTATCTAAGAATCTTGGTGTTAGTCTTCTTGCCATAAACATGAGACAGTCCCGTGTGGGCTCTTACGCTTGGCCTGCATCTTAAGAGGGACTTCAGTGTAACAAGCTGCCAGTCAGGAAGAGGACATTTTTATGGATCATCTTTTACAGCATGAGGGAAAGAAGGGTGATACCCTAATAACAGAATCTTTAGAACCCACTGGAACAATGAATGGCTTGCTAACCTACCCATAACTTTGGCTTTTAATTTATTTAAAGTATGCTATGTCACTGAAAGGACTGTCACCTCTCTACCTCCTTACCTGCTGAATAAGCAAACAGACTTACTAAAGTGGTGCATGGAGTCCTTTGGGTTTAGTTAGTGTAGAAATGAGAGCACCCTTAAGAGACCCAAGCAAACAACAGAAAACAATTAGGGTAGAACTGCTTGTTAGTTCTGAAGAGAATGTAATTGAATAAATAATTTGAATTGGCATGAAAAATTTCACCAGTTTAGAGAGGTTACAATCACAGTTCCAATCTTCATTTTGGCTGGTAGTTAATACTTGTTAAAATTTTGGCTTGCAGTTGAGCTGTTACTGTAAGAAGCTGCTTTTGGGTCTGCGTAGGGTCATTTCCACAGGAAACAGCTAAAGCATAGGTCAAAGTGAAACATACCAAAGCAGTAGTTGGTGAAAGACAAGCAGGAACCACTTGCTTTGGTTTGACTCTTGGTTGCTGACCAGTCCCTTTTTCATCACAGTGTAGGTTCTTCTTATTTTTTTGGACTTGTTACTGTTGGACTAAAAGTGAAGACAACCTCTCATTGAAAATGTTACTGTGGGCTACGGTCTGTGGCCTCAGCTGGTTGGAATTCTCTGGGCATTCCTGTTTGAGTGATGTTCCTGATACTTTCCAGGACCTATCTTTGGGATTGGTCTCTTCAAACAAGTCAAGTTTGAAGACTAACCTCTTCGATATTCTACTCTCCATTTCTGGCTCCAAAGACTGCATCTTCCCTTGCAGCAGACTGATAAAGAATCTCCAGAATCAATGTAATTGCTGAATTCTGAGTTATCAGCTGTGAAAATACCCAGACTTGTGAATTGCTTCACATCTGCCTCAGAAAGGTATGAATGGCTTCAAGAACACAGAGCGGCTACAGTTGTAGGAAGGTATCATTGCACTAGTTTGGGTAAAGCTTTTCTCCCATCCCCACTTACCCAGTCCAAAGATCTGTGCCTTTTTTTTATTTTGTGACAGTGTCTTGCACTAGAAGGTAGTGCACTAGAAACATGGTTATGTTGATTTTCCAATCTAAAAGTATTCCGGTAGTCTTTTGCCAATAACAGGTCAGTTTGATTAGTGTATGCATTAGTGTTACAGGGGGCTTTCCAGAGACTCCCAGATTAGACTGTCAAGGAATCATTGGCTAGTGAGGGCAAAACTCTTTATCAGCAGTTAGCATGATACAAATATTAAATAATAACCATGATAAATAATATCCGTGTACTTCCTATTCTTGTTTCTAATTTCCTTTCTCAGAGGTTACAGCTGTTATGTTCCTGTTTCATTTGGATGAACCCAACTAGTCATGAGTCTCCCATAGGCACGACTACTGTTCCAATTATTATTATTTTTTAATTGTATTATTGAGATGCCTCTTGCTGGTTAGTTGTGGGTCTCTTTTTAATGAGGTTTAATTCTTATGCAAGACATTTCCTTTCTATGTGCCAATCTTAGCCCAGTTGTATTCATCACACAGTTGGTAGGTGCCCTGCTTCTGGTTATGGTGCACCTGTTGGAATGTGTTCTGTCTTGGTGTTCGAAATGTCTTTGTAGAGATCCACCTCTTTGCCAACAGTCAGGTTAGATAGTCAATTTGGAAATTTTTTTCAGTGATCAAATATTTTTTTCTCTTCTAAAGTATATTTCAAGTCAGTCTTTCACATAAGGTCAGAAAGTGCATTTGGATTACCACTCATGGGCTGTTCTGGAACAGTAACAATAGAAAAGATAACCAGGCACTGCTGTCTAGGAAATTTTGTGTTTTGTGTAACTGAAAAAATTAAGTATCTCAGTGTTAATTGTTATTTTTGAGGGCTTACAGCTTGTTGGGGGAATTTACAAAAGAACAACAGAGATTAGCCTATTGCAGTGACTCTTAGCAAATTCTTTCAATTGTTGTGTGTAGGGACTACTGCAAGTGCAGATGTGGAAAGACTGCTGAAAGTTCTTGCAGTGCCTTTAGCATTTATACAGTTGTGGTACATTCCCAGATCAATGCAAGAAGCATGGATTTCACTTCAAAAGTTATAGAAAGCTCAAAGAACCTAAAACTAGTCCCACAAAGTATTTTCATTACACGGGTACTTCCAGAAAATTCAAATTGTTAAGAAAAAGCCACTGTGTTCTAACTGGAAAAGTATAATGAACGTGATCTATTATTACAAATAAAATCAAGCTATGGAGAATAATATAATTTATGAGAGCTACAACCTACTTAGCATCGTTATCCTGCTCTATTGCATTTCCTTTCTTGTATATCTTAATCTTGAAAAACAAACTGTAGAACAAAATTTTGCTATGTTCTGATCCTAAATCATTTAAAAGAGGAACTTGATTAGTGTCTTCTCTTACAAAGTGCTTGTGCAGCTATTTGTGCTCCAGTTCATTACACTTTGTTTCTCACTTTAAAATATTTTTAAACTCTCTTCCATTTCTGTAGAAGTGTTTAGATTTAATGTATTCTCCAGAAATTTACAAAATGCTCTCTCCTTTATTGCACCGTCGTACTTAAATTTCACTGGAGTATTGTTACAGCATATTTTGCTGGAGAAGGGGATCCACCTTGTATATATATAGAACTTATGCCAGGTGCTGATGAATTTCTTACAAAGTCCAGTAAGTCTTTCTCTCAACAGTATGTCTAAAAAATGTATAATGATGTAGCAAGGCAGCTAAGTTTGCAGAGGATACTTGAATCTAAATAGTTTTCTGTGGCTTGACTTACCTGATCTCAGGACTGTTTCTTTCTCTGTGTACTGCAGAAACTGGTTGCAGATACCTGAGCAAACAGAGCTCAAAAAATAAACTCAAAAAATTACTGAATGTTTTGCTAGTGCTTATCTAGTAATCCGTATAATTTCTACCAAAAGTATCTAAAAATACTACGAACAAATGAAATGAAGAAAACTTCAAGAAGCTAAAAATCTGAAATAAACAATTAAAAATTGAATTATAAAACATACTGAATTGTTCTTCATATACAGACCATTAAGGTACCAGCATTGTATATACTTACCGCATGTCATCATGCCCAGTTTGCTAGTACACAGTGCTCGTTTATCTCAAGTGAGCACAACCCCTGTAATTTTAGGGTTCCTCATTTCAGTACATCTTTTGTTTGTTTTGGATTTATTCTTTTCCATTGAGTCATCTTCTAGAGTGTTAAGATTAAACTTCAGATGAAATTCTAGGAATCAAATTTTTGCGTTGGCTACAGTAAAACCCAGGTTTTAATCTGGGTCGTCTTTGCTCTTAAGACTTACCCACATAGTCTTGTTTGCCCTCAGAGCCTTGCTGACTGAGCAACTCCATTCCCTACCGTAAGCCTAAATCATTTGAGAGTAGCTGGTGTTACACCATAGTGAAGCGGTGCCAAGAGCCCAATCTAAATCCCATCCACTTGTCTTTAGTTTCAGAGTGGCTGCGGTTATTGCCTTTCCTGGGCGTGCTGGCCTTGCTCGGTTACCTCGCTGTTCGTCCGTTCCTCCCCAAGAAGAAACAGCAAAAGGATAGCTTGATTAACCTCAAGATCCAGAAGGAAAATCCAAAAGTAGTGAATGAAATAAACATTGAAGATCTGTGCCTCACTAAAGCTTACTGCCGGTGTTGGCGTTCTAAGACGGTAAGACGCTTCATGCTACTGCAGAATTAGAAATTGAAACTTGCATATTTTTATCCCTGCTTCAGTGGTGAATTGCTACATATCGACCTGTTGCTTTCTCTGGAGGGGGACGTGTTTCTGGCTTTTAAGAACAGCACAGTTCTTATTTTTCTCCACTGTAAACCAATCTACATGTGGAAAGAAACTTTAGAAACTTGTAAGAAACGTAATAGGGTTTTTCCTAGAAACACTTACGGAGTGACCATCTGTGAGTAGATTAAAACCAAGCAAGACTTCTTTAGTATTTGAAAATACATTGCAAATAATTAGAAGATAACTATTTTTCAAAAACAATGCTTAGAAAGTTGTTCGTATTAGAATAAAAGTAAGGCTGGACCTGTGTTGGTGAGGGAGGGCATATCACCATCTGGCCTGAGCAGCCAGTAGATGACTGGTTTGGATGGTCAGTATCCCCCAAATCAACTAGACGTACATAAGTGTTTTTCATCTACCCTTAATTTCTTTTGAATGCCCTGACTGCACTCTGGTTTTGTTTTCTCTGGACTAAATGCTTTCCTGTTTTAACAAAAACAACCTGCCCTGGACCTAAACCCTCTCAGCCAACTAATGACTTCAGCAAAGTATTTCAGTTTTCCATAAAACTGTACTTTGTGGTTGCAAATTAAGTCTATTAAGAGCATTTTTACTAGTCCCACAATAAACTTTAAACTATTTGTGGCTGTGACAGCTGCTTTGCTTGCTGTTCTTTCATGGAACAGGCTTTGTTCCTAACTTTGTGTCTAAGAACAGCTATTTTTAGGCCCTCACAAACTTAGTTACCTGTTAGCAGTGTTTTTTTTCCATAGTACCATGTGTCCTGTGTCTGATGGGGGTTGGGATTTGATGTTGAAATGGGACATAGTAGGAGAAACTAACAACATCATAAAAATGCTCTTAACATAGGGAGAAGTATAAAAATCACCATGCAATTGCTGTACAGAGTTATACTAATTCCTTATGTATGTTTTCTTCCAGTTCCCTGTCTGTGATGGCTCCCACAACAAGCACAATGAATTAACAGGAGATAATGTAGGTCCACTAATACTCAAGAAGAAAGAAGTATAGCAGATGCTTAATCCACTAGATCATGACTGATAACAAGTCTTTTTATACTGTTGTAGTTGCAAGGGACAGCATTTTATTATGTGATTGGTATGATTTAGTCTAATGATTGCTGTAGATTTCTTTTTGGAATAAACTGCATTTAGACAGTGCTAAATCTGTCACTGTTTTGATATTTTATTCTAAGAAGAATTATGTCTGCTTTGTAAAACTGTAAAGTAACTATCCTTGTAAATAAGTCGTTTATTTCAACAGTAAAATGACTTCCTACAATGAAGCTTTTTGTTTTATAATACAATTATAAAACTGTCATAATTTCCAAGTGACAAAGCGCACCTTTCTGTTGATTTTGTTCTGTTGAGAAACCATGTTTCGTTCTGCTTTTCAGGAACGAATTTAAGTGCATTTAAGTGTGTGTGTGGGTGTGAAAGAAGCTGCTAAATTAATCCTTTGTGAATATACCTAAGTGTATCACTGGGGGCGGGCAGGATAGCAATGTGGAGCTATGCTGGGTGAAGGTCTGGCCAGTGCAGCACCTAATTGGGCAGTTTGTTAGTCTCGCGCAAAGCAGCCCGGTTCAGACAAACCCCACACAGCTGGGAAGTCTCATACAGCATCCTAGGTGGACTGCTGCAGTTCCAGACCCTATCAAGTAAACTATTGAGCAGGTCAGCCACTAACATCCCTTTATTTCAGGCCCCTGTGTTGATCATTCATAGCTCTTGTAAAGAAACACAAATAAGCTGCTTGCAAGTTCACTTGCAGTAGAGCCGCTACTTTTTGTAGTGGGAACTTTCATGGGAGGAATTGGTTAAATGACAGAACCAAGAAAGCAGAGCTGAGCTGTGTTCTTGGCTTGTTACCCACTCGGAATGATTATTTGGGCAAGTCAGAACTTTGCTGTGTTATGGCTTAATTTCAGATGCAGGTAAAGAATTGCTACTTACCTAACTGCTAGAGTTCTAATTATTTCTTCTGAAGTGCTTTATTCTCCACTGAAAGACTGTATCTGTCAATTTAAAAAATAAAGATTTGATCCATGCTACAATTTTAGACAATTGCACTAAGGCAGATTTCAACTGTTCCTTACCAGCTTTTGATTTGCCCCATTGTTAGGCAGGCGGGAAGCCCCGGAGCAGCGTGCCGTTGCCAAAGCTGATCACAGAGCAGTGCTGAAACAGAAAGCGAGTCAGAAAGCAGTTCTTACACAGTGGCTCTCGCAGCAGCCGTAGAACTAAGGTAGATCATTCCTCCTGCATTTGTAATGGTTGTAGTTCTGGGTACCTAAACCTCTTGCCTTGCAGCAAAAGATGGTAGATAAGGATGTGATGGTACGGTAAAGGCAAAGCATGTGATAGAACCATGATACAATCTTTCATGTTTACATGCTTTGTGGTGGTCTTACCTTAATAGATGAGCAAACCATAAACATATTAGGATATAACATTTATAATAGAGGAAAATCCATAATGTTGCTAAATATCTTATGCTCAGTCTTCACTTATAGATGTGGTATATTGAACACCAAGCCTCAAGTCTGGGGTTTGGTGAAGAAATTAGTATGTGAAATGCAAAAGCCTGTCTTTAGAATTTTTTTTTCCAGGTTTTTAAATCCACAGCCTATTGTAACAGGCGGTTATTATATAGAAGTCTGTATGTGATTCTAGCTTTTATCAGGATACTTTTGCATTCAAATGGTTTGATTTCCTCTGAAGTCTGAGAAGTAAACCACACACATCAATCCTGTTCTCACTTCTCTTCCTCTATTCAGACGAACCCTGTTAGAGTAAGTAATAGAGCAAATCTCCTCTAAAGGGAGAGCGACAGTGTAAGGTTGTCATGGTTTCAGCTGGGATAGAGTTGACTTTCTTACTAGCAGCTGATACAGTGCTATGTTTTGGAGTTGGGATGAAAATAGCATTGGTAAAACACTGATGGTTTTGGTTGTTGCTAAGCAGTCAAGGCCTTTTTTGCTCCTCACATCACCCCACCAGTGAGTAGACTGGGGTTACACCAGAAGTTGGGAGGGAACACAGCTGGAATAGCTGACCCCAGCTGACCAAAGGGATATACCATGCCATCATGCTCAGTATGTAAAGCTGGAGGAAGAAGAAGGAAGGGGAGGGATGTTCAGAGTGATGGTGTTTGGCTTCCCAAGTAACCGTTAGGTGTGATGGAACCCTGCTTTCCTGGAGATGGCTGAACACCTGCCTGCCCATAGGAAGCAGAATTCCTTGTTTTGCTTTGCTTATGTGCAGCTTTTGCTTTACCTATTAAACTGTTTTTATCTCAACTCATGGCTTTTCTTACTTTTACTCTATCAATTCTGTTCCCCATCCCAACTGGGGGAAATGAACAAGCAGCTGTGAGGTCCTGGCTGCTGGCTGAGCTTAAACCGCAACAAAGGTTTAACCTCTTGACTCCATCTCTAGCGTGGCTTAATTTTGTAATTAATTTTTTCTTGCTGCTTGCTGCTAGATGAGATTGCTGATAAACTATCTATAAATGTAGCTATAGAACAAACAGGGGTGTTTTTCGTTTGTTTTTGCTTATTTCTATAGGGGAACGGAACACATTTGTAGTATGGGCCTGCAATAGCAGAGCTCAGTCACAGTTCCTTTGTAGTAAGGGCATTTTAGTAATTTCCACAAGATAATAATAAAATGAAGATCACAAGCAACATAAATAACCATCTCCTTGCATTTCAAAATCTGTTAAGGTAATAGTGTCTCTCATGGCCAAAGAATTTTCTGTAGAAAATCTCAACACATTTACTAGTTGGTTCAAATTATCTACCTAAAGTCTACAGGGATAGGTAGCTGGGAAATGAAGAGTCCTGTATCTCACCAGCAACTGAGAGAGTGGAACTAATTGCCTGCTGGGATGTGCTTGGTCATGTCTTGCCACTGGATGACTTTTCTAACCTAATTTAGAAGCTCCACATAAAGCAATAAATTTACCCCTAATGCTAATAAAGACCAGGACTAAGGCAGTAGAACAGTCTTGATGCAAAATCAGGGGAAGCTGAACTTCACATGTCATGCCATGACTTTTTAATCTCCAAGAACAGTATGTTTACCTTTCTTTTGATTACAAATTTGAACAGTAGTTATAATAGACTACAAATGAACTTATAAAACAAATACATTTAGAGACAGGTCTGACTTGTGGCAACTACTAGACAAAGTAAATGTAATTGAAGTGCAGCTGGCATAAAATTTGATCTCTTGCACTCTGTTTATTTAAAAAGCAAAATCTGTATCATTCGTTGTTTTATAACTATTACACCATAGGTGTTTCACAGTTAATTTTAGACTTCAGTTTAAATTCCCTAAAAAGGTCAGTTTGGCTGGAAAGGAGAGAGAAAGCAGTGATGATATTTACGTTATCACTGCATCCCTTGGCTTCTGTGACTCCCTGCTTCCAGATGGTCAATTTCTTTTCTTTCTTTTTTCCATATGCTGCCTGCTGTAACTCTGCCCGCTGCTCACCACCAAGACCACCTTGTGTTGTCAGACCCTTCTGTTGCAGAGGTTCTTGTGAACCTTCTGGAACTGCACACGCATACTGTGCTCATTACTCTCCCACACTATGCCTGCACGACAGCGAGACTCCTCTGGTTAGGGTTTACTGCACATTGTGCTCTAATTTTATTTCCCTGCAAATAAGAGACTGGCATGGCAGAAAGATTTTATTGGCTTGAATTCATGCATTATTCATGAATGATTTCATGGCATGTTGTTGAAAGGGAGGTGGTCTTAAGTGTCATGACTTCACCCACACAAACTCTGATAAAAAGCCCTGATATAACATTTCTTTTCATGACAAGATGCAAGTGTTTTGTTCCTTTCTGGAAGGCAAGGAGAAGAGCGTTATAAAGCATTAATGCTTTTCATTTCAGATCTGCAGGTCTATGTAATAGCTTCAACCTGATTCTTTTTGAAGATTTAATAAAAGCTGGGGGAAAGGGGTCTTGTGAGAAACATCCACATATGGTGGTGAGGAAAGGAAAATCGATTCAATTTCGTTTAGATTAGGAACAAGATGATGCTTTTCTTTGGTATAGCTATTCAAGCACTCAGAATGGTGGGAGCGATCTAATGAATAAATTGAGAGTGTACCGAGGTGAAGGGAAAATGAAATCCAATTTATAAAATGCTGTTATGATGGTGAGCAAGTATTAGAGGCTAACATGACCAAGGGCTGTTTGTCAGAGGTTTGCTTGCATACCTAAGGTTGTGCTCAAATCTAAAGGGCTGTAATCCTTACATGCTCTATTATTGAACAGGTACCAAATTTGGCATAGTGATCCTTCCCTGCAGGAGGATTCTATTTTTTATAAAACTTTATGAAAAAGTGAACTATATAAAGTTTCTACTCCTGTGAGTTTTACTCAAGTAGGATAATTTTATAGACAGCCACTGATAAACTGAACCCAAACAGCATATTCCCTCATCTTATCAATTGGGTTTACAGACATTACAATTTCCAAACACAAACTCCTATTAAAACTACCCCTATTTAAGTCAGAGTGCCTCCTGTTAGCCACACAAAGGAGGCAGAACAGGCACAGAAGTCAGTGGCCGACACAAGAACCACAAAGTGCAGCACCCTAACCATTCATCGGTGCACAGCTTGAAAGCATCTTCCTTTCTGGTCAGGGGAGAAACATGAACCGAACTGAAGATCATACATTCCCCAAGGAAACAGAGAGAACAGCAGTGTGTATAGTAAGAAAAATGTCAGTGTACTTGGCAGCTGTTAGGGGAAAATTTACCAAAGAATTTCCTGGTATTTTTATCCTTGTACTGGAATTGCAAGCTATGAACCTGAAATATTTCTCAGGAAGCTTGATTTTTTGCTTGGAGAGGAAGGCATATACAAAGGCACACAAAGCTGTAGTTAATATGTATGCAGAGGCATACGTGGACAGTCTGCAAATAATACAGTTTCAGATAGTTTTCTTTTAAAAGTATTTTTGTAGATTTTTGGAGCTGCATATTGAAAGTGTAAAAGCTAAAGTAGAATTGATTAATGCTTACTTACTAATGCTAAAAATATCTAGACACATTCAGATATATTCTGTAAGACAAGTTCTGTGAACTGTAGCATAGAAATCTGCAAGGAGGCATTGTCCACCTTGATTATAGACACAATCTAACATCCTTACTAAAAAATAACAAAATAAAACTTCCAGTTTGTGAGCAGTGCTGTACTGACTCCATGCCTCAGAATGGAGCTGGGAATGACTTACTCGGAGCTACTTACTTGTACAAAACAACAGAGTAAGAAAGATTTGCTAATACCTGTAACAGGTCAATACTAAACCCTGACTGATACCAAAGCTAAAGATAAGAGCAGGGTTTTGATCAACAGAGAAGGTTTACACCTGACTGTAGGACAGTAAAGGAGAAGAGAAAGGAAAGTATTCTGGGAATGAGAAAATCAAATGTGAACTATATTGCAACTGACTGTGCAAGAGGCACATTTATATTAAATAAAATGAAGAAAATCACATTTGAGCTTTTTGCTCCCCCTGGTGAAATGTTTTGGCAAGATATTTGACATGAGCATTGCCAGTTACTACCGTGATCCACAGGCACACACAACTTCTGTTTCTGGAAAGACCCAGAGGACCTGGTGGGTACATGCTGAGGGTGCCAGCACTGTCAGGAACAACCCTTTGTTCTGCCACCTGCCATCACACAGCAGCTTTCCTTTCGCTTTGTGCCATCCCTCTCAGCGCCGCATTCTCAAGGCTGTTCACTTAAAGTTTATTAGTTTTCTGCACCAATCAGGGGTAAAAAACACCCTGGCAAATCTAAGAGGCCTCCACTCTCCACAGTCAATCCAGCCAGCCACCTCTTGGAAAAACGAGCACTAAATGGTTATATTTTTAGCAAATACCTGGTTTTCTTTGCTGCAGTTATGAGATGCAGATATGAATGAGAAGGACCTGACCGTGGCATTTTCTAAGCCAGATGAGTATTAACTTAGGACAAAGCAACAGGACATCCCAGCTGACCCATGAATCTTGATTTGAGAAGAGGTCTGCTGCTATTGCCGAGTTTCCCAAAAGGAGCTGAGGAAGAAAGGGACAACTTGCCTTGCCCTGTCAGCAAACCCCCCCCAAGAGGAGCTCTTCCCTCTGTCCTACAGTAGCCAGCACCAGGAGATAGCCACTACCAGTGGGCAAAGAGCTGGCTTTCCTTCCCTTGATATCATGTTGTGTGAAGGCTGAGGTACACAGGTGAAGAAGCAACCATCCCAAACCCATACAGCCATTTCCCAGTCCTTACAGCCCTCATCCCATTTTCAGGCTCAGTCCTCTTTTCTACTAGCACCAGCAACATCTGAATTGCCACAGTCCCTGACGGACCCAACTGTCTCTCAGCACATAAACACCATCTGCTGTTTTCTTGCTGTGACCAAAGCTGACAAGTCCCTTGGAGGCACAAAGGGGTGCATGAGCTGTGAGAAAGAACAGCAATATGAAAAAGCGAGTTTTGGAACTCAAATGAGGAAGGAGAGGGAACCGCCAACCCGTGGCAGGGCTCGTTCACTGTATGTCAGCAGTCTCTAATTCAGAAGTTGCATTCTTTGAGCTGTTGAATTTGCCTTTTCACAGCCCAGTTTCAACCATCAAGAAGTTATTCACATTAGTCTCCATCTTTTTCTGTTTATATTCCACCTCATGACTCCACTCCATGCCTGAACAATTCTCATCCTCTCCCTGGCCTCACGCCCACACATTTCAAGTAACTGTTGACTGCTGACTTCTCAGTGACTCACTGCGTGGCCAGCCTTTTCACTGTGCATTCAGATATTTCATCTCTTAAGGCACCATCAACACATAAAAATATTTTATAAAACTCCACCAGGGCTGCTTTTAAAATAGCAGACATAGCTGATACTTGTTTTGGTTTCCTCCAGGAAGATTACAGACACGCTGTGTTTACTCAGCAGAAGCGTAAGGGCTGAAGGACTATATTCCTGTAGCGGTCTCTTAGGAAGGTTCACAGGCCTCTGCCTCTTCTACAACCTCAGCACCTTTCTCATCCTCCTGGTTATTTGTCTGAGCCTTCTGCAAAAGTCTGGGCCCTGCCAAGCCAATAGCCAGGGCTCCGATTGGAGCAGTGATCAAGATAGCCAAGAAAGCTACTGTCAGTACATCCATTCCATATTTTTCCAGTTGCTCATCCTGATGAGTTCTTGCTGTATCCAGGGCAAGGGAACCTATTGCAGCCTGTAGGAAAGAACACATTGCTGAGATGGATCAAGTATCCTTTAGCACCGAAAGAGGAAAGAAAGGGACTCATCATCAGTCAACATTTAACATAAATGTGACATTTTTAGTACATTCAACCCATTTCTTTCTAGGGATTACATAGGTGTTATATTACACCTATGAGAACAACTTTCACTTGGCTACACTTTTAATTTCCTAAGCTCAGGAGTTTATCTGGGTGGTTCCCTCCTGTGAAGAACATTGCTTAGCTGCCATTTTGTCCACATCTTTGGAGAATGTGTGATTATTGAAACGGGCCAGTATATTGCATATTGCAGTTATTAAAAAGCCACACCTTGAAAATGTGTCCTGAAAACAGGCAATTAGTAGCAGCTTCTGAAAATTTAGTTCACAAATCTTGCAACAACCCTTGCCTGTTCTGATTATTAACTTTTGTTTGCAAGTAATCATGCTATTGAGGCAAAGTCTAAATGACTTAATGATCACTGAAATAAAGGAGCAGGAATGCAGCCAGCCTGAGGCTTCTCTAGCAATTTGGCTGTCAGACCACCCCTTACTAAAATGACCACAAACTGAAAACCCATTCTGAGCCTCCACTGTGAGTGTCCCTGCAGGTGCTTCATGTGCTGTAAGAGGGAAACACTTCTGCCTTTGTTTTCAGAGTTCTCAGAAGCTGTACGTAAAGGCACACTAACCTGCAATGGCTGAGAAATAGTTAAACTTCCTATGATACACATACAATTCTCTGTCATTATTAAGAGTACGGCTCAGGATGCAAGCAATACAGCTTCCCACAGAAGGCTCTCCATGCACTTTTCTAGCAGACTTAGGGCAGTTTAGAATATAAACTGTCCATATACCACACTCTGCTGTTATTGAGCCTCATCCTCTCCCTGTTCACTGCTGTGCCCGTTACGAGGAGTTTTGCTAAGGACAACAGATTTAGCCCGGAATGAAAAGTGATGTTGGACTGTTTACCTGGACAGTGGCTTTGGGCATCCACGCCAACGAGACAAATACTTTCTCCTTGAAATTAAACCCAGCAAAACACACCATCAGGAACGTCGCTATGATTCGCACGACGAGGGCAATGGCTAATGTAGCAACACAGAGTCCTGCAACAAAGACAAACACTTCTCAGTACTTTTGTGCATAGCTGCTTGAGGGGAATAAGCCTCCTAAAACTTTTGCTTTACAGGGTGTTAAGTCTTTGTTGGGGTTTGGTGGTTTTTTTGGCAGGGTCAGGGCAAGTCTGCTTTGCTTTAGATTTCTTTAGAGAGATTCTATGAAAGCTGGATAATTAGTGAATGAGCTTACCAACAGTTTCAGGCCTAAGAGATGTAACAGATACTTCTGCTCCAATTAAACCAAAAAGAAAAGGTTGAAAGATATTCCATGCAACTGCGACAATTTTTTCTACTTCCCTCTGCAATCAAACAAAAAATAATCTGTAAATTCACAAAAGTACGGCCAAGTAGACACAACATTTAATTATCAAAGGACAAACTGAAAAATGTATCATAAAGATCGTCCATAATTGCTCTTCCTTCTTTGACCTAAAGCTAAAAGATCCAAAATCAGTTGTGCATCTTTCAAAGGTCAGAGTGTCTTGCTCTGCTGGTAAATAAATACTTGCTATCTCAAGAAGAGAAATAAAAATCACTGATGTTTGAACAGCAACAGAGCAGTTTGCAGACAAGAGGAGGAAAATAAAGCATAGTTGATTTTCAGTACGTAGAAAGATGTCATTTGGACAGTTTTGCTATGAAGTTTCTGAGCCTTTAGGAACTACATGCTTAAATGTGTTCTTCCGGTTGTATCTGAGCAGAGTCAGCTCCTCAAAAGTTTCAGTCATGACCTAATTCCACTCGCGCTGCACTCCATCAGAGACCTGTCTCCATGTGAGCAGGAGCAAAGTTGGACTGAGCAAGTCTGAAATCCTGTACTAGCAAAAAGAGTTAAAATTTCCAGTGCGATGTACTGTATAAAGGCAAAGTCATCTTTTCTTCTTGTGCTTGAACTTTTCACCTAACAATTTTCCTGAAACAACTACTGCCAAGATAAATGGGGATCTTCCACTTACGTGAAGTGGTACGTCTAGCATATCTAATAGCACTTCTTTTCTAATTAAGAGAGTTCTACAATAGCAAATGAACCTTCAGGCTGGTGTGTGCAGAAAATACAAGTGCAGTGCTCTGTCATTTAATGATCAATCCAGGGCTTAGATGTATCCTGTCCTTGGTGTTCTCTCTGGGACTGATCCTACAACATCTCTTGCTCATCAGTCAGTGGTAGATGACTGCAATACAAAAACTTCTGTAAAGAGAATGAGGTGAAAACATACAGATCTCAAAACATTTTTCTTTATTTGCCTCGGTTCTCCATGTTATCTCACTATTTTTTGGCAAAAACCCAGTCCTCTTTACAGATGTTAGCATTATTTCAGCATTTATGGACTGCATACACTCTTTTAAGGTCCATCCTTTTGAAATGGTTTAAAAGCTTTTCAATAGAGAGCTATATCAGTTGTAATATCTTAAGTAGTTAAGTCCCAAGATGAGTTTTTCTTCTATTAAAATGGTGTATTATTAATGAAATTTAATAGATTAATAAATCTATTAAAACAGTGTAATACTTTAAATAGAAACCATCGTTTCTTTTTTGTTTTAACAAACCTTGAGATCTTAATGAAGTCAGGGTCTAGATGGGGATAGTAATGTGGACTCTGCTATATCTGATCTCCTTTCCTTTCTCTTCTTCTCCCCTTCTCCTACTGCATATCGCAAGGCTACAGCTGTGAAAGAGATAGATGCCCTAAAAACATTAATTGTAGATGGTATCAAGCAAAAGGTACAGAAATGTAGCGGGGCAGCAACAGTTAGAGGAAGCAGGCTTAGTAGCTAAAAGTGACTAAAAAGCAGTCTTTTGTATAGTTTTTGTATGGCCTTATATCACCATTTCTTGTGGGCATCCTGCTCTCTAATTTATCCAGAGTACACTGGCTGGAATTTGGAAAAGACGAGAGAGGATGGTTAATTACTGCTTTCCATTTCACCCCCCAAAACCACAGGGGACAAAACCTCAGGGTGTTCAGGCCAAAAGCACAATTTATTTGGCCACCTGTTTGTAAATCTTACCATGAAGTGACTGTGTAAGGTTACAGACACTCTCACAGAGCTGGGACATAAATTGGATTCCTAGGCAAGTGTCTTGATAACTAAATCTCCCTTACATGGCTTAAGATGTCTAAGAAAAGCTTGTGAGCATTTCTCTGTCAGTACGTTAGGCTCTGTATCGATATATATCCACGTACACAGTAACTTTCTGTCATGCTAAATGTTAAAGACTTCCAAAATACAAGTAGCATGTTTTGTTTAATCCATACACTCCCTAGAGCTTCATAAGTGCACCATTACCACCCCTGACAAATTCAAAATCCTGTCAAGGTGTACAGTCAAAGGATTTTTGGTATGGTATGCTTCTTGATGTAAACATTCACCTTTTCATCAGACCATCCCACACCTGCAACAAAAGCTAAGACTAACGTGCAGAGCCCTCCTGATCCAGGGAAGCCAAAGTAGATGCTGCCAAAAACAGCAAACATGGACAGCCCAAGTACAAAATATGACCTCTTCCACGCCAGAGATGCCTGCAGCCAAGGAAAGAGACAAACAAAAAAGGAAATTTCTTTTAGAAACGGAAGAGAAATGTTACTTCTGTTAATTTTGAAAATAACAATTACCATTAACCATTGTAAAAGAATCAAAACTTTCAAGTGAGACTTGAACTGTTCAGTTGAGTTGAGCGGGTTTTTTTTAACATTTATTTCTAAGAAATTTAAATTTCGGAAATGTAGTATTTTCTTTCTGGTGCCCATTCAAAATCTTATTGCCAGTAGCCTTTTTGTATCACAAGAACATGATGCTCTATTCTAACAGCCCTGCTTCAGTTCTGGTAACAGGATTTTCTACCTGTGCAGTCAAGTACTAGAACAGTTTATCCAAAGAGAAGTGAAATCCTTGCCACTAGATGTTTTTAAGGCTGAGTCACACAAACATTTGCCAGGGACAGTCTAGTTTTATTTGATCCAGCCTCACAGCAGACAGTTATATCTCTGCCATTGTTCCCCATTTCTATTTATCTGTTTAGCTCCTGTATTATGCTTCTTATGTTATTAAATAAGAAGAAAAATTGGTTCCACTAAGGGCAATAGATGCTTTGCAAATTGACTTCAGCAGTCCAGAACCTATCTACTTCCTTCCACAATTTTCTGGTCACTTAATTGCCCCTTAATAGCAAATTAATCAACCACTTCATATACCTTAATTTTTATTGAAAGTAACACATTCTAATTGGTGCTGATGATATGCCCAATCACTTAAAGTCTACAATCTGTCCACTTTACTTGTTTTTAATCTTAGGCCTACTGGAAACATCTTATTGAAGTAAATGTGCCGCACATCAATCCTATGATTATTTTACTGTATGAAATGGGTATCAGACCCTTCCTACTTTACGTGTGGACATTTCCACCACCTTCAATGAGAACAGGATGGTGAGCTGGTTTCCAAACTCTGCATCAGTAAGGACTATGAGATCATATGATGTTGTTGAAGTAAACAAGTAATCACCTATAAAACATGTCTTCACTTGATAGGCTTTACATCCTGGAAGTTGCTAGTGCTGTACTTAGCTTTCCCCTAAAGTAGCTTCACATGAAGCTTGGAAATTAGTAACTTATGAACATCATCCCTTAAATGAAGAATCTCTATTTTCTAAAAAGTTTTTTTTTACTGGGTTTTTACCTGATCACGGCTTGGGAAATATCGAACAAACATTCCCAGAATTCCCCCGGCTGCTATGCCAACAGCAACCTCCAGCACTCCACGGAGCACATTGTACAGAGTAGAACCTATTTGGCAAAAGAAAAACAGGTTCAGTAAGCCATGGACAGAACACACTGTAGACATACAAGGGCGATTCCAGGACAGTGTCTGCTTTAAATTACTTGGGGGCAAAGGACTTCAGGAGGGAACCTACAGCCTGAAAAAACTGGATAGTGCAACTTTCTCTCTCTGAAACCTCATGCCAAGGAAGTGTGCCAGAGAAACTAGAGGAGAAGGAGTCACTGCAAGACCATTGCCGAACCCAGGGTAATTTGAAAGCAGTTAAGTTGGGTCTGCAGGGACCAGACTTGGCAGCTAAGGGAGCTGAGGGGGAAAAAAAAGTTCTCTGAAAGTTGTTGTGAGCCACAACTCAGAGCAGACAATGTTACACCAAGACTTTTGATCATCAGTGATTTTCCCTCTCAATATTCGAGTTCATACATGAACTTTATAAGGAGATGTCATTAAGTTACAAAGCAGTCAGTCATAATAGAACACACGTTCTTCAAAATATCAGTTTGTTCTGGATTTCACCACGTACAGATTAACCAGCATACCCGAAGAGAAAGCCATCCCAAGGCACGTGTTGAAGCCTGTGATAGCCAGAATATCATCGATGCTGCCAGCTGCCATTAGCAAAGTTGGAATACCTTTCTCCACCCCATATCCCCCAGCTTGTAAAATCAGCATTGAGGGAACCACCACAGCAGGGGAGACTGCACCTAGAACAAAACTGAAAACATACAGGTTCAGCCTCTCTTAAAAAGAAAATACTGAACTAAAAGACTTCAAAACATTCTGACCCCAATTCTTTTAAAGTATAAATAAACAGACCCTTTACATAAGGTGTCTTCCTTACCTTTCCCTGCTAATTACAAGTAGGGATATTTCTATGCAGATTTCCAATCAACTTTTACATCCTGCCCCACTCAATAGTATTAAAAGTAAAGGGCTCCACAGACTAAGACTTGAGTCTACAGTACAGGCCAGTTATGTTCCCTAATATATGCCTTGATTGTCTCATTTAGGACCTGATCTAGACATCCTTAAAACTCGGCAGCCCAGTTCTTCCTCATAAAAATCAGTGTGTTGCAGAGGAGGAGAAGTTCATCCATCTTGCTCTAGTATATGGGTCCAGACCAAGTCCACCAATTTAGACAGAACTAGATGGAAAAGGTTTCCTCCCTTTTCAAGGATATTATTCCAGAATATGGCACAACACACTCTTATCCTTGACTTGTGACAGGAAGACTGTCCTATGTGCCTCTCTCTACGGAGAAATTCTGAATTCCAGCATGAAGATTCTCCAAATTGAACTATCATTTTCTGTCCTCAAAGCCCCTTGTGTTGTGGTTAAAGACTCAGGGATTGCACCATCCTTCTTCAAGTGCCCAGATCACAAACACAGAAGAGTAATAATGCAAGTAATCCTCTGCAGCCTGGAAATTTGACCTTTAAATTAGCCACAGAGCCAGACACGTACGGTGAGCAACCAACCACAGGAGCTAAGCACAGCTTCCTAACTGGCAGTAACTGAGGCCTCTGCTTGGCACAGAGAACTAACTGCACTTAGATCATTTAACTGTAGCATGGTTGTCACACGAGAGAAAAGAGAGCGCGTTACCCTAATATAAATCCCCATTGCCATGGCAAATGCATGAGCAAGTAGGCAAGAACAGCAGCTGTGCACGTTTCTGAGATGCACGGTCCGAAAGAAAGCCGCAAACAGACTGCTTTGAGCTTCTTAAGAGCCTGCAATACACAAGCATATTCAGGCATTAGTATCAGTACCCTTGGCTTTATAGAGACCAAATACATTTGTGATCTGATAGGGTTTATTGAAAGAATTCCCTCTGAGCCGCAGCACAGGATGTGACAGCTTTACGTGGCCTAAGCCAGAGATAGGCTCAAGCACAAGTGGATTTGGATATAAAATTCCAAGTGTGGGAGTGAAACCCACTGCATCTAGGTTCAAAAAGGTTCCTGCACGTCACAGGAAGGAGTAGCAGAAAGTTCTGTTTGGCAGAGCAAACTAAATGTGAGAGCTGGACTAGCCGGGATCCATTTGATCCTCAACACAGCTGACTTAATCATAGTCACTTGAGGTCATTTGCTCCATCCGCATAAGATTTTGCTATAATCCCACAAGTAAAGTAAGTTCCATTTGGCTCAGCAGCTTCTATTCAAAAATTTCTCAAAAACAGAGCATTTACTTGTAACAGCTGCCTTTCTTTAATAGTTAGTCTCAAACATGACTCTGTTAGGACAAGTCCCTAATTTTGACATGGGGAAAAAACCACCACAATGAGTTGTATTTTTTACCAGTGCAGTTTATCCCGGCATAATTAGGGCTGAGAATACCAGACCAACTGACATCTTTGTCTTCACAGCTTCAATTACACGAGAAATAATTGTAACTGCATCAAAGCATTGCTACATACAGAGCCCAAATGACAGTTTTGATTAGCACACGGGAGAAAAAATGAGTCAAAGATGAAGCTCCTTTGGCAAAAAAAAAGTTGTCATGAAGCAGAAAGAAAAGCAATCTCATAGAACTGAGCAGGCAAGCTGTGTGTAACAACACACAGTCATGCTCATACAAGACTGAATGTCTTGGAAAAATGGATGATAGTAATCTAGGAAACCAGGCATTTTTCAAGAATGACAAACCCCATTTTCCTAAATATCTGAAGCATTGGCAACTCCCTTGGTTAAGAAAAATCAGTTTAGTTGTTCTGAACTAGCTATACTTCACCTAAGTTTTATAGAAACTTTAAGCAGTTCCTTAAGCTTAAATAGTTAGGGGCCAAGATGGTACAGCTTTATTTCAGCCAGCTGATTTTGATCAAGAAAACCTTGCCTTTGTTAATTTATGGAATGTCACGTTTCATAGTGTGCAGAGGAAGACTATTTTTTTTTTTCACAGAAGCTTTATGGGCTTCATTGTGATGTGAAGCATCGTTTCCATAGTGCAGCAGGACTCATCTTTGCAACCAGAATATTTGCATTAAAATGGCAATGATTCAAAAAAAAGAAAAAAGTAAAATCGACACACAGGTTTGGATTTTTTGGTAGGTTGGGTTTTTTTGACTGGTATCAACACAAGCAACATTTTTTTTCAAGGACTGGGGAATTCTTCAGTGTAAAATGACAGAGTATTTGCCAGGGAGTGTAAACTCTTCCTGACAGACTATGATGGAGCATGTCCTCAAGATGTTCTGCTCCCAAAATTCAGGAAATTTTTTTAGGGCAAGGGAGAAAATAGTCATAAAATCAGTTTTCTTCAGGTATTTTTTGGATTACTTGCCTACTCTACAAATCCAACTGCCAATATTAACACATGACTATGCAATAGAAACTATGCTTTCTGTAGTGCTCTAATTGGCAGATCCTGTAAGACTGGACAGTTCAATATTTTTAACAGAAGTGATTATTCAGTTTTTTCAATCTGTATACTTTGTCTCAAACAAATGGGTGATGCCATACCTTTGGGTCCAGGCCAAGTCCTGCTCGCGTCAAGATAATCGAAAGAGCAACATTCCTTAGTGCCGCAGACCAGCGTAGCTTTATCTGGACGATGTCACTAATGAACGGGGTATTTCGGATTAAGAAACCAGCAAGTAGCATCCCTTAAGTGAAAGCAAATAAGCTCCTGTCAAATAATCTTTTTTTCATTGCACAAGAGAAGCTTGCATAGCATTCTTAAAAACAGAGACCGTATTTATAAGAGACAAAGAAACAATTCCTGTTCTGAACTTTTAGCCACGTTTTAACAAAGGGGACTGAGGTTTGGGAAGAGAGAGACGTGTTTAAAGCAGCCTAAGAACACTCCAGGTCACCAATGAATAAATCCATAATGCTGACATATAGCTTTGGTGCAAGTCAACAGAATTCAGCTTTGTTTATCAGGTGCAGGTGATACTTACCTTAAGCAAAGACACCTCTGCATCCTTAAAGATATTTTTCTTGTTAGCTTGTTTTAACATGAAAAGAGGAAGATCATCTGGTACTGTGTATTTATCTCAGAAGTTGAAAATGGTTAAAAATCCTCTTAGATGTAAGAAATGCAGGCGTCACAGGTAATGCTGAGTTCATTGGGAAATATAATCTAAACCAGCTAATCATGGACCAACTTAGACATTTAAAAATGTTTAGGCAATATGATTCTTATGCAAAGAGGGGAAAAAAGGCGGGGGAGGAATCAGGAACTTGCTCTTATTCTCTAGTTGAGCTTCTTGCAAGATCCAAACTTTTGCAAATATTAGCAAAACTGTTTAATCAGAGACTTCTTGCAAAGCTATCAGAACTGTAGCTCTGGAAGCTAACAGAAAAGTGCAGGAAAGGGTGACTTTAAATATAGATCTTCAGAGATACATAGTAGGTCCTGATGATGTAAAGGTACATTTTTTTTGTGGTGTAGTTTTATATTAGCCACGTTAAGAAGCAGGAAACAAAAAAAAGACAAAAAGTAAACAAACACTGGGCTTAGGTTGGTGTCAGCTTGGTGTGAGCATTGGCTTGGGACTTGATTTGTCCTGGAGGAGGCTAAACTTTCAGTCATTTTTCTTCCCGGAAAAAAAGCAGTGGCATAATTAATCTGTGGTACCTCATGACAATTATATCAAACCAGCATAATCATCACATGCTTTTTGCAATGTTTGCTTGATGCATGAGTCACGAAAGCTACCCCAATCTAGAAATCTACTTAAAACAAAAAACTGCACCTCAAAAGATATCTTCAGCGTTCTGCTCCATGTTGCCTGCTGCAGAAACCCCTCTGCAACGTATACCTAAAATATACTATGTGACTGTTTCAGTAGCAATTTCACTCCTTTTTTCCTTAAAAGCTTACTATAAGGTGTGTAAGTGCTCAGCCAGCCACATTACACTCAACTGCACTTGGCACAATTGGATTAAAGGCATGTAAGAGTACAAGATTTGTATTTTCAGTGTTGAAAAGAATATTCAAAGGCATTGTCTACCTCTTCTTCTGACTCATAGACTTCTCCAACTTTCCCCAGATGGGGACCTGAATAATGAACTCTGTCCTAAGCAACTCAACAGACATGTGCTGTCATGCTCAAGTTTCTGTTGTTCAGTATTACCTGTCTGACAAAGCAGTTTCATGCTCGGCTCATAACTTTTAGATACAGAAGTAATGAAAAAAAAAGCAGAATCCAAACAGTCAGAAACTTTTCTTTTTTTTTTTTTTTTAAGGGGGGGGTGTTTACTTAGGAAGGGTGGACTCCCTGGGTGTTACATTCTGTGTTCGTATTATCGCAGGCTTCATGCTATATGCAAAACTTCCCTCCCTCTCATTTGAATTTTTTCTGGCTGGTGAAACTAAGCAGTGCGAGAAGGCATCTGCTGCCTGGACAGAGCTGTATTTGAAGCTATAGAGCCCTTCTGCAAGCAGCTCTACTGTGTGAGGCACAACACCAGCTATGCAGGTTACAAAATCACATCCGTGCTCTACAGGCAGATATTTTTAGCCCACTCGGCCAGAAAGTTTTACTGGCTGTCAACAGCTTTGCTCAGTTATGCACTGAGCGTAGTAAAGGGGCAGTATACAGCTGGTGAGAAGAACCTGGAGCTTCATTTTTCAGCTTCGACGACATCACAGCACTTCACAATATTGTACTGATCTCACCAAAATCTCCTCTAGGAAAGAAGTCTGAAAAGCTTCTGATGATGTCAGAATTGACATCATTTTCATCTCCTATTTCTATTTTGCATTTTTATGTAAAATAAAATAAGTTGTTGATATGAAAAACAATGTTATGATTGATTCAAAAGAATTCTTCTTTTCAGAAGAATTGTTCCATATGGTGAGTTTATTTTCTCAGGTTTCAGTTATCTTGAGATAAAGAAAGGAGAAGAAAGAAATTGCTTTGGATTACCAGTAGCAGGGAATTCCTGTAGTGTTTTCTTTGGAAAATATTTTTACTGTGCAAGATACATGTGAAACAGCAATAATTTCCGTATGAGTTAATTATTTTACTGTAACAGGAGGTCCAGATTAAGACTCCTGTTTAGTGATATTAAAAACCAAATTTTAAGCAAGTTTGATCGAGGGGACTGAAGGATAATAACCTTTGAATCTGTAAGTATACAGTTCTCTGGCCCCCAAAGAATTAAGAGGAGAGCCTCAGTAACATACAGACAATTTCATCTGAGCAATTTGGGGAATTTTGCACCTTCTCAGAGAGGACCAGATAAAAGTCACTTGGAAAAGCTACAGATTTTGAGCGTGACACAGTTTGTTTGCTCCCAAGGCAACTATATCTAGCATGCAGATATTACTTTACAGTTTAAACAACACAAATAGTCAGGAAGAAAAGAAAGAAGGATATCTTACCCAGAAGAGCGGGAAGAGGGGGTAGTGTTCGTATTTTAATGAGTCCAAAAATTTTACCTCCAATGACAGCAAAAAAATAAAGAAAGAGAATTCCAAACAGGTTTCCACCGGGGAGACACTCAGCCCCAGTGATGGACCAAACCACAGCCCAAACCAGGACCACGATTGCAACTGGAACAAAACAAGAAATGCTCATATTTAATCCTCTCCCCAGGACAGCTTTGTTTGCTCTTAGATCACATTTGTTTATCTACTAAGGAAAAAGGTACCATGACTTTCAGAAATAAAATCACCTATGTTAAAAATTACTTTAATCATAGGGATTTTATAAACCCTAAGATACTTTAAAAAAATGGTAACAGGAACATGACTAGGGAACAAAAAGTACTGAGTGAGCCTTGGGCCATTCTGGAAGGCACTTTACAGGTCCCAAACTTAAAGCAAAGACTTTCACTACCTTATCTTGCATTTGGTTATCTTCCTTCAGCTACTTCACAACTGCAATAAGAACCTGCTGCTGTACAGCCTGGCACATCTTCGAGCTAATGACAGCAGCTCCAGCCTACTTTTTAAAAGAATTTCAATGTCATTTTTCAGCTGGATATGCTCGTCCAACACATTGATGTCCCTGGGGAAAAAAATCTGAAGAAGTTCATCTCTCTGGATAACCTGAAGTAGTACAGAGATTTCCCTTGATACAACAGTCAAAAAGGGATAAGATACAAGAAAAAAAATGTTCTGAAAAATATTATGAGAATATTAAGTGAAAATATTGTAAAATATGTGGAAATATGATGCTCTTTTCAAGTTCCAAAATCTGTTCCTACAGTTATCCAACAGGAACAGGCATGCCTAGATACAAAAGCAGAAGATTGAAGGAGAGGAAAAAAGGTGTTGAATAAATCCCCCTTGTCATAATCATAAGAAAATGTATTGCATTTTTAGACTGGATTTTTCTTAATCTTATTTGAGGGTGACAGGTGGCAAAGGAAGGACCAGTAGATTTCCAAACATAAAAGCCTAAGAATCCCAAGGGAGAGAGAATGGAGGCTGTGGAAGCAGTCAGAGCCACAGGAAGCGTCTTTTGCTAGGAAAAGTCTGAAATGACTGGTTAGGAAAGCATTCACTTCTGTGAGCCATCAGTGAATGGCAAATCTTAAACTCAAGGGGTCAGTTTGCCTTGTAGTTAGGATTCGTGGCTTTGCAAGCCTGGGGCATTAAGAAACCAAAGAACCTGGCCAAACATGACACTGCAAAGTCTCATGTTTGTTGCCTTCATTCAACACAAAGCCATCCGGTGTGTCAAAAACCCGGCTGTGTTAATAATAATCTTAATGCTCTCACACCAAAATGAACCATCAAGATGAGAATTAGGAGGTCTTTCTTCTGATGAAAACAATTTGCAAATTACAAAAACATACCTTCCATGTTAAACACAGAAGAGAGGATGGAGGAACAAAAACTACAAATTCAAATCTTAGCTTCACTTCCTTTTTTCCTGCTACAACGTTGAAACAGAAGTGTGATTTGTAAAACACAGCTATTTTTCTTCATTGTTTTCAAGGACAATAGACAGGTGGTATCATCACATCTAGAGAAATGAGTACTTCATTTGCCATTTCTCGGGTTAATTAAACTCTTTCTTACGTACCATTTGTCACTGTTCGGGCCAGTAAACCCTGAGGAGGACAAGTAAATATTTGCCTCCAGGTTCTTGCAGGTATTGAAGACGCTCCTGTCGGTTCCGGAGGTGGCTGAGCACAGTGATTCAAGAGAGCAGTTTCTTCTGTTTGTATATTCCCATCGGTACCTTTGGCATCTGCTGTTGGTCCCTCCTGAATGAAAACAATGACACTGTGTCAGAAGTGGCACTGCATACATTTGAAGTAGCATACAAGACCTGGAGTCAGCTGTGATGCACTAGATCCACACCGTCTACAAGTGACTGCATTGACTACACAATCGCTGTAGGAACGGTCCAGCTTTGGAGCATATTTGGGATTTCTGCTTATGTGTTTGTTTTTGCATGGCACAGGGAGCTGCATGTGAGAGACTGAGAGACATTTTCCTTTTTATCTGCAACTGGCAGGACTCCTGTCCCAATATAAATAGTACCTGTTCAGCAACAATATCAGCATATTTGATGAAGAAACAATATTAATAGGGCAGGTTTGGCTTATCTTGTATATGAGCAAAATGTTTATCAATATTTTCCACAATTTTGTAGGGTTCTGCTTCCAGACTGGATTCCACATTACAGTTAATGATTAGCATCATTCAAGTGAGAGAATGTCTTTAATACAACTCCTAAATAACTTCTGTTGCAATGCCTTGAGCCAAATAACAAAACTTACTTCTAATTAGACAAAGATGAAAGAAACAGAACAGCTGGCCAGCGCAAGCCTTACTCACATGATCCATTGCTGGAAGGCTCAAGCTCGTAAGTCAAGACAGAGATGGAGAAATACTACCCTGGGAGTTTTTTCCTTGAAGAATAGTTCCCTGAAGCTGTTCTTTTATACTGATTCATCTGCTTATCCATATTCATAACCGAAGCACTTTTTGACCATTTTTGGATATGTGTCCCGCTCTGTTTTAGGGTCCTTATTTTTTGATGTTAATCATCTACCTTTCCTTATGATTATTCACCTTCATGTCAGCTCATTGTCATAGCATGGCCATGGAATTCTTGCCTATACTGTGGTTTGGCCCTCCTCCAGTAACAGTTCCACATTTCCCATTATTTTTCTATCTCATCTCTATCTCTCTCCATATATATATATATATCTCCTTTACTCAGAGTCACAGCTGGAACACAAATCTTGTGAGCTCTCAGCATGGAGTTACTTGTTTCTCTACCCTGTGATTCTGTGATCACCAGCTACCCATGTGTATAAAGATACACCATATGGTATTTTTAGAGTTATATTATACTATACATACACTATATGTTTGTTCTAAAGTGCCTTTTACGTTAAGAATGTTATTCTTACTTGCATTTACTGCAAATTTTCTTCAAAGCCATAGGCGTTTCCAAGAACACTGGCAATATGCATAGAGATGTTTAAAACAATGATTTGTGGGGTTTTATTTTTATTAGATAAGAAAAGGAAGACATGCATGAACAACTTTCAGCAAGTGGTCCGACAGGCACAATTCAAAAGCAAAGAAGCAACTTTAAGTCCCCATAATTCTCTTCCCTTGCTCATTGTAAAAGGCACGTTGATGCGTTTTCCACTTCAAGCTGAAATCGCAACCACTGATTTTCAGCAATCCACAGACTTTTAGAAACTGAACATTTGTTAATTGTAAGAAATTCCCACTGAGGTGATATAGCTATAGGTATTTTAACAGATGTAGAAAGAAAAAGGAAAGGAAAAGGAGGGTTCCATCTGACTACAATTGTACTTTGAGATCCTAATTAATTACCTCGCTTTGCTCATGCATGGGAATCATGCCGTTTCCGTCACATACTGATGGCTCAGGATTTTCATTGTCACGTATAGTATCCTCCTTTACCATTGTTACAAACCTAGGAAAAGCAATATAGACAGACAAATTAGAGACAAACAATATTATTTCCCAGATAGAAAACTTCTCACTGATCTCCCCCCCCCATAGATCAGGTGAAAAATTGGAATTTGGAATTTAGTGGTTTTTGCATACCCGTGTATGCTGTATATAAGAACAAAACCCAGAAACTAACAGACGACGAGTATTAAGCTTACAAACTCATGCACTAAAAAAAAATAAAATTAAAAAAAAATTAAGTTTTAGAATCATGGTGATCTGAGCTAACCTGTTATTTCCTCCTTAAAAGTATGGCTGCGATAGATATCTATCTATTTGTTCCTCATATCAGCACAAGATAAAGGTTATTTGCTGTCAACACCACTTACCAGGACGATTAGTTCTGAAAGTGTCACAGGCCCTATGTGCGTGGCAGTGGAAGTGACCACTGCATAAAGCTAAGAACAACAACTGTAGTTTCTAAAGCATACACACGAGGGGACACTTTTTTCTTGAACTTAAATCTGACCAGATCCAGCTTGGTTTTCAGGGGAATTTTCAGGAACGTGTTCTGTAGATGTCACTATTCACAAACACATCAATTGAATAAAGACTGGGACCATGTACAACTTGCACTCTATATTCAGGTGAGGCTGATAAAACGTAGCTCTTTTTTATTTCTTATATCCCATGGAGATACTTCTCAAAGGGGGAAATAAAGTCCAAGTGAGTAATCGCCGTTGTATTTACTCAGTCTAATTGGTCGACTTCTTGTCTCATAGATGCTAACAAGAGATATGGCATTGTACAGTTCTGTATGTCAGAAATTTTTTTTGTACAAATATTTACTGTAGTTTCGCAAGTCTGGGCCAGCAAGAGTGGCACACACATATCTGAGGACAAGGCTTGCTAGTGGTCTCCTCTGTTACAGCAACCATACGCCTGTGTTCTCCCCCAACTATGTTTCAGTGCTAACAGCATTTTCTCAGTCTTTTACGTTGCTCTGGCCACACAAAACGCCACTCGAGTTAAGCCAGAACTTCTGAGCCAAGAAATTCCTTCCTTGCTAAATTGCTGGAAGCAAGTCAGAGAGCCGATCCTCCCAATTATCAAGCCTTCAGTGTATATTGATATATTTGGTATTTGGGAACGATGAATGCCATGAACAAAGACAGGGGATATTTTAACACCTGGGTGGTTTTGTTTGAGCTGTTCTGATATGAAACTGGCTTGAGACGTGGCCAAGGCACAGAGGAAGAATGCAGAGCCATAAGCAAACACTTTCAATATGTTTTAAGACAACAGTTTTGCTTTCTTTCCTTTTAAAGTGCAAAGTGTTAATTTGCTTAAATTCTAGTGCTTTCCTATATTTGCAATGATTACTTGCGGAACCAAATAGTTGCAGTCTCAAAGTTTTTTTATGAAATAAGTGATACTTTGGGGTTTTTTTTGTCATAGGATTGTTCATCCTTTCATCAGGGCTGGGAATCCACAAATGCCAAGTTTACTAATAGGAACAGAAAGTATCACCAACCTACCAGTGTCTTTATCCTTCCTTTCACCGACCACTTCCCCAGGGTATATGTACTTAATTTTGTAATTCTGAAAGGGGAGGGGTGTGGGTGAGGGACAGAAGGATTTTGCTCTCCACCCAGCTTTGCATGGCCGACATCCCAGTTCCTGGGGGTCAAGTAGCTGTTGGCACGAAATACATTAATACTTCTGAGAAACCCAAGTCCACCTCACAACCGCTTCAGCTCCTGAACGCATTGTTCAGGTAGCATCTAGGGAAGAAAAGATAGGACTAAGCAAAGATATTGGATGTGCTGCTTAGCAGGAATGGTTTCAAGGTGTCAATGAGTTGTCTGATAGTGGATGTACCATCCTTACCTGTTTTGTGACAGGTCTTCACCCTGATACTGCTACTTTCAAGCAATGGCCAGTTAGATCAATGAGACCAAAGTGAGTAGGTAGTATCTTCACACCAGGGTGGGTTTTTTTTTTCTTGGGTTCATGGTATTTGTCTGTTTGGGTTTGGGGTTTTGTTGAGGTTTTTTTTGTTGTTGTTAGTGGGTTTGTTTGGTTTTTTAAACTTCACCCCCCCATACAAACAAAATCAGTGATTGAGAAATCACAGAGCGGAATTCATAGCACAGGGCTGAGGCCTGCACCATGGAAACCAGCCAGTAACAGGCTTATTTCAGTAAATATGCTTTCCTCATTTGAAAACGAGAAAGGTTTTTACTATATGTTTTTATTAGATCCTCTCATTTTACTTGTTTTTAATTGGTAGGGAGGAGGAAAGAGAGCTGAGCTGAAGAGGTGAGTGACAGGGCAGCATGTGCTTATATTATTAGCTCTAATAGCCTGGCAACTGTCACCGTTCTGCTTTGCACAGGCAGAGTGCAGAAAAGAATCCAAATAAAATACTACAGCCGCTGCCAGAGCAACTAACATTCGGGGAAGAACCACAGAATAGTTCGAGCTGGAAGGGACCTTAAAGATCATCCAGTTCCAACCCCCCTGCCCTGGGCAGGGACACCTCCCACCAGACCAGGTCACTCAAAGCCCCATCCAGCCTGGCCTTGAACCCCTCCAGGGATGGGGCATCCACAGCTTCTCTGGGCAACCTGTTCCAGTGTCTCACCANGCCTTCTCCTGCCGCCTCCAGCCCCAGGGGACGAGACGAAGGGGTGGAAAACTTACCTGGGGGACGGCAGGGATCAGCGAGAAGGAGCCGCTGCCCGCGGAGCCTCTCTGGCACGGCTCAGGTCCCTCCCGGAGGTGATAATCCGCTGCCCGCAAGCGGCAGCAGCAGCTCCGTGCCAGCTCGGGGCTCCTCCTCCCCTGCTGCTGCCGCCGCTAATGCCCTGGCCCCTCCTTCAAAGCCGCTCTCTAGCCAGGCCAGCAACAAAAAGCCTCCCTCTGGAGCTTGGGAAAACAGAAGGGGCTTCCCGGATGCCTTCCTGTCTCTCGGCAGGATGATGAGGGGGCGAGAGGTGGCCGTACCCGAGCTGTCACACAGGCGTCAGGACCATCAAAGGGAGCAGCCCCGAGCCCGCCGCATCCTGGAGGATGAGTGGATTTGGGTGCCTCGCATCGCCAGCCCTCCACTTCCCACATCATTTCATTGCAACCTGGACACAGTAAAAAGGTTGTTTTATACCCTGCCTTTCCTTAATTTTCTAATGAGGATGTTATGGGAGACAATGTAAAAAGCCTTGCTGAAGTCCAGGTTGATGACATCTGCTGCTCTCCCCTCATCCAGCCATCTAGTTATAACGTCATAGAAGGCTACCAGATTGGTCAAGCAAGATTTACCCTCGGTAAATCCGTGTTAACAGCTTCCAATAACTTCTTGATCTTCAATATGTTCGGAGATGACATCCAGAACGAGTCGCTCCATTATTTTCCCAGGGACAGAGGTGAGACTAATTGGCCTGTAGTTCCCAGGGTCCTCCTTCTTGCCCTTTTTGTAGAGCGGTGTGATTCCGTGGCCATGGGAAGGGACAGGGGGAAGCAACAGAGACTCCTCTTACNGGTGTGATTCCGTGGCCATGGGAAGGGACAGGGGGAAGCAACAGAGACTCCTCTTACCCGGCTGGAGCTGAGGGGCGAAGAAAGGACAAGGATCTCTAGATGATTCTGCTCTGAACTCGTGCGGAAGAAGTAATTGCATTGGGGCAGGCAGGAGAATAAACAATAAATGAATAAAATGCATATTTGCAGTGTTCGCATCAAGACTTTTCTACATCTTAAAGCACAAGTGTGTCTGCCTCATCTGTAAATGCACATAATGGAATGGAACAGAACTCTTCTAACCTCAAGCAGATTCAAATGCAACACGCTGCTGCTTTGTTCCTAGCAGCATTACACAGAATTAAGATGACTACAAATCTGAAAAAAAAAGGACCGTTTTTTGATCAGATTAAATTTTCCAGAAGGAAAACTTCAGGGAAGTTTCTTTCCCCTCTACCCCTAAATCCCCCCCCCCGCCCCAAGTTGAAAAGTTTAACCTAGAATCTGAAAAGTCAAACAACTCCTCCTTATATTATCACTGGAGTAGAAGGAACAGAAACAGAATTACCCAATGCCATTAAAACCAGACCAGAGAATTAAGAGGCCACGAGAGCATTAAGAAGCACTCTCCTTTAATAATTCCAGCAAGTCTGCTGCAAAACCCCTAGGCATTTGAACACATTTCTGAGTTGTAGCTGTTAACACACCCAGGAAAAGCATTGCTAATAAGGCAAGAGACAATCTCCACTGTTTTGTTTTTTTTTTTCCCCACCAGCTTCTCAGACTACCACTGAAAAATCCCTATCTCTACGCTTTTGTAAGAAGAATATCGTATCCCCTTTTCTTGCAGGAGTGCTTTGAAAAAAAACATAAATTGAATATAATTGAGTAGCATGTGTATATTAGAGGCACTAGTGAGCTTAGAAATGTTAACTGATAAAGTTCAATATGCATCATGGTTTTTCTCTTAGATTTTAAAGTATATTTTCAGAAAACACAGAGCAAATTTCCCATGTTACTGCAGTGGAGCAATTCTCTTTTCAAGGCAAGCCTTCTACACCGACTACAGAGGAAGGACTTTAGCCTCCATGTTAAACTCTGAAAGCACTGGAACAGTGTCCTGCCAGCCTGAACTTTTAACATTTGAATTTACGTGAGTCAACATTGGTGGAGCCGTTTTGGATAACTTTGGATTTCTGCCTCAACTTGGTCCTGCTCGGCTGCCAGGGTCACTTTATTGAAATACTAGATACTCAAAACTCCATAAAAAAACTACACGACATCAGAATGCTCCAATCATGATTGAAAGTAAAAGTTAAACCCACAGTGAGCCTGAGGAAGCCAATATCCACAATACTTTCTCATTTTAAAATTGTAAGTAAATGTAACTTTTACAAAGAAGCAGCCTGATTATAACTAGACATGTTCCATTATCTTTGAAATCATCTACCTAATATTGCTGCTCCAACTCATATTGAAAAGCCTAAGCAATAATTTTTAAAACATAGCAGTTTTTACAGTAACACAAAATGTTGCATCATTTTTTCTCTGTGCTTTCTCATTACTGATCAATCATACTCAGTAGCATTTATTCTTTAATTCTTCCCCACCAATATATGTATTTAATATATATGAATATATATGAAATTGCATACAACTTCATTCACAAATTAGATAAATGGACCCGTGTGCAATTTTTTTAAGGTTACCATACTTATAGGCAGTCAGACCATGTCATTCATGTCCAATTTAGCAGTGTGTTAGCAAAACAAATAGTTTTGGAATTCAGGTTATTTATCACCTTAGATCTCTGGGTCAGCACCTATGATTTTTTTCCAGAGTATGAGATTTTATGATAATAGGTTTCCAATTCATAGATCAGAGCTACCATGTGCTATCACAACAAAAAGCAGCTAGCATACAGGTTTGACAATATTTGTCCAATATTAGTACATCCTTTTGAAGAGGAATATATTAGCTCTATCTAGGGTGGTAAAATCCACTCCTCGTGTACCAAAAGCCAAGCATATTCCTGAAGATGCACCTGTGTATTTAAGAATACTTTTCCCACATATACTCCCATTCATGCCTTCCAGAGTGATGTCCTTGCACAACACTTTTGGTATATGGAGGGGGGGGTGGTGAAGATACAGTAATGATACTTACAAGAGCATTTTCAGAGTGATCTATACCATTAATGAAACAGTTCTGACCTCTATTTCTCCCACTAGGACCTCTTTCGTACTAGTTAATGTACTCATTTTGTAGCTGATTGTAAAAGTACGTGTGTTTCTCTGTGCTCTCTCCATCTTATCAGCATTAGAGCAGGCTCCTCTCCATCATTTCTGCTTCATGAAGACAGTGTCTATAGTTGTTCTGTGCTTAAACAAAAAAAACCCTCCCAAACTCCATAAAGTAGCCGATGCTATTGCTTCTAATGGTAATCTGTGGCCCTGCCTTTTGTGCTGATCTAGTGTTTTTCCAAATTCTAAGAGCCTAACTTGCCCAGGACCTGCAAAATGGACGTTGCAGTTGCACAACCCAGCTGAGCACGTACACTGACTCTTTACTGGATGCACAGGAACTTTCATGTGCCCATACACCATAGATCTACAGTGTGTTCGACTGTCTTCTGCTGCCCACTCTGGACCTATAGGTGTTGTCAGGCTTGGGACATATTCTTTTTAACAATTCAAACTGTTTTTCTACAGCTATTACAGTTCTGCTATTATATTTTGCTAATGACAGTAGAGAGAAAAAAAAAATAATTTGCAGAGCAGAATGTGCTTTCAAGTACAATTTGCAACTTGTATGTTCTCTAATAGAGAAACACTTATTACAGGCAACAAAATGATTCAAACGTTCAAATCTTCAAATTTGCTGTTATTTCTGCTTTCTTCTGTTTAAACCACAATTAGTTCCATTTGGCTGGATCCGCACTTAGGATCCATTTGGCCAATTTAATAGTAGTTGCTCCATTTTCTCTAGATAATCTGTCAATGCTAGTAGGAAATCTAATTGTGAATGTTCAACTTTCAAATACTTTGTAGGATGAGAATCAAGGTAGTACTTAATTTCGTTCTCTCAGATTTTGTGCCTTAAATAATATTCTTTGCCCTCTGCAATATTAAATGTTAAATTGCTTTTCTTTCATGTTTTTGGAGTTACCATGAAATGAAGCCACATGAAGTATGTTTTTATTTAGGGAAAAGTGAATCAGTAAGATCAATCTAGAAAGAGATTACATAGCAGTAAAAATGCACTAAGTTTTTTTGAAAGACATTGTAAGCTATCTTAACTGAAAAACACAATCCTCACTTTTTGCCTTTCATAGTATGAATTTCCATTTGCACGTAGGATCAATCACAAGCTCCATCCTCCATCAATGATCAGTTCATTACCAGTCACATAGGCAGACTGAAATTACATAAAAAGTAAAAATAATTTTAATTATTTTTCATGGCTATTAAGTACAAGGAAAACCTTTTTCTTTATATTCAAAAAATCTGCTTTCTTTTTATACAGACCCTTTCTTTTACAAAAATATTTTAATAAATAGAACATAAACCATCTTAGAAATGGAAGCCTTTCCGCTAACTCAGGGGAGTGTAGCAAAAGGTTTAATAGAGGCATTAAGATAAGAACGGATCCTGAGTGTACAAATTCACGTAAGCTAGACTTCAGATATCTCACCTGCAGGAATCAAACCTCACACTATGATATTATTAGCTCTGTTCAGCTGAGTGGAATCTGACCAGCTCAGCCAATGATTATAAAAGAACCTAACTGTAAATTTAGATGCTGCAGAAAGTGAGGTATGCAACCAAGCTGTTGACATTATTCTCTGTATGCCAGTACTAAAGCATACTGGAATATATTGGAAAACTGCATTTCTACCTATGCCTGGTTGAAAACTCTATAACCAGATTGGAAAAAAACCCAGTAGATTTACAGAAATATTAAGACAAAAATGAGAAACAGGTTACTGATAGGTAACGACATTAAGACTGAATTAATTCCATTAAAGAATTCTTTTATGCTCAGTAGGACCGCTGGACAAGTCCAGAGGAATCCAGTCCAAATTTAGACTCACAGTAAATTTATGGCATCTGAAATAACCTTGCTGCATGCTCATTAGTGTTGATGGTAATTGCAGTATTCATTAAGAGTTTGGTTTAGAACAACCTCTGTGGTTCTATTGCTTTCCTTCTGCTGAAAGGGTAGATTGACTCTGAGCATTAGCCCTTTTAGCTCAAATCTCCAGCAGTTCTACACAAATATTTCCTCTTGAATAATGAAGGTAGGTTATGATGACTCATTCTGCCTCCTTAAAACGTGATCTAGCTGTGGTGCAAACTTGGAAAAGCAGACAAGCCCATTTCTGCTGTCATTCAGCACCATCACTGTCAACATTCACAGCGCTTTTTGTATGGTAAATTCAACTCAGTAAAAGATCATCAGGTTTTTATTTTTGTAATAATTCAACTCAGAGGAAATAGAAGTCCTCCTAAAACAAGTTCTCTCTATTGTGGTGCAAAGTAGCGTGGGATTTTGTTACAGGAAATTTTATTGTTCCATACTTACTTCATCAGAGGCCAAATACACAAAGAGATGGGCCACTTCTTCAGCAGTAGCCATCCTACCAGTCTTCTGTCTGGCTAGAAAGTCCTTCAATGCCTAGATATACAAGAGCATTTGGTATATAAAAACCCCCTCCAAACCAGTTATTTTAATCCAATTACACTGACGTGTAGAAAGCAATACTGGAAACAGGCCATGAGTCATCACTTCCTTTAGTAGGAAGGAATTTAAATTTATAGCAGAAAAAGAAATTGCAAGATCAACAGTGGTATGAATTTCAGGTTGAAAAGTACTAGGAGACTGGACCTAAATCTCTGCTTCCAGAATAAAGCCAACATAAGTCCTTCTTCCTGTGGCAGTGGATATTCCCAGGCCCTTCAAACAAAGGCTTACAGTTTTCTAGTTAGTATGGTTAAGGATCCCAAATATTTTTGAAATGCATAGGCCAGAAGGCCCTTTCCACCACGGTTTTGCCCTAGTTCGTGGCAGCCACATGCCAAAGTCAAAAATGTCTTTTGCTCTAGATACTGTAACCGCTGGTTGCAAATACTTCCATTAGATGACAGACCCTCTCTATTCTCTGAGCAATAGTACCCTTCTCAGGCATTTTTAAGACTTCTGTCTTGAGTACAAACTGAACAAACTATCAAAAAGAGACACTACTGTTATGTTGTCACTGGTACTCTGAAACAGGGGGCAATCTTGAATCTGGGTAGAGATGCTGCTTTTCTATTTATTTTTTTTTTTTTTAGAGGGAGTTAAACATATGTACACACACGATCAAACTAATAAACTGCTTTCTCACCTGTTCTGGGTTAGGCCGGGCTTGGATTCTTTCCTGTAAAGATGGTGTGTCAACAGTTCCTAAGCAAGATTTTAAAAATCAACTGCATCAACAACCATGACAAAAAAATGCAGTTCATTGGTTCTGTACATCTTAACGGTTATGTCTAACTTCATAATATGATTCAGGAGAAAGACTGCAGAACTATCAACATAGCATAGGACTCTAAATTTCAATCAAAGGCAAGAGAATAAGATTCAGTACTTTCCAGATGGTTAAACAACAGCTAGCCTGCTAGCTAGCCCTTACCTGCTTCTAACTTCCAGACTATATCTTGGAAAACAATGCATATATAATGCTCATGTGCTGGGTTAATAGGCAAAACATTCAGCTTTACTATAAAAGTAACAGCTTTTCTGTTTTAAATCTTAGAAGTGTTTCAAGCACATCCTGTTCCTTCTGATTGCTGATAACTTCAGTTGCCACTTGCAAATCTACTCTTTGTTAATAATACCAAACTAAATCGGGCCTTCTAGCATCTGCTCCTAGTTTATAAAATAATGTAAGAATACTTACCAGGACATATGCAGTTGCATCTGATGCCTTGTTCGATGAAATCAGCAGCCACAGACTTTGTTAGACCAATAACTGCTGCCTTTGAAGTACTATAGACACATCTGTTCACAACTCCTAGCAGAAGGTCAGTGTGAAAGGAGGGTAGAAACATATTTAAAAAAAAAAAAAAGAGAGAAAGAACCCCAAGTTTGTTCAATATGCACCCGCTTCTGGATTCCAGCGTTTCCTGTAGCACCTGTAGTCTCTCCATAAGGGTGGGCTAACTGGAATGCTGCCTGCCAGAATTCTACTCAGGCATACACCAGAGCAAAGTGCACGATCTTTCCATCGTATAACTTTGGGGAGTAGTCTACAGAAGTCAACAAAGCAAACAGAGATTCAGGAGCAGCAGAGACCCATCTGTTAGCTACCATCAGGTTTCCTGGGGAAGCATAGCTACAGCATTTACGTAACTGTCATTTCTTCATTGTTTCTTTGAAGAACACATGTAGCAAGATATCACTGGAAGTAGTGCCTTTTTAATTAATACAAACTGGTAAAAAGGATGCTAAAAACATTCAGGCCAGATTGATAAGCTCAAAGGCAATGATCTTAGTGTTTCTGCAATTTCCCATCTGTGTCTTTATGTGTATGTACCAGTTGATGTGCTCGTTTTTTTTCTTTTTAATTGCATCTCTCCATAGGATCAGCAGTGTCCTCTAAATTCAATGTCATGCAATTCTTATTTTGCATTTCCATAATTTTAAAGATTTATATAATGAACTTTCTAGCAAGCTACTGACCTTTAATACTGGATGCCACAGAAGACATATTTATAATGTTTCCAGATTTCTGTTTCAGCATCTGCAAAAGAATACTTATGTCATTCAAATGAAAACTATTTTGTCATCTGCAGGTCCAGCAGAATAGCCCATAATAACCCGAAGAACAGTCCTACATGCAATTGATATGCAGGGTAACAAAGCTTAATTGGCATGAATAGGTGCTTACCTCTTTTTGATCTGTTGACTGAAGTAGTAAAGCAGAATCTGAAATTGTCACTAGGTTCTCCTAAGTCATCTCAGGGGCAAAGACTATGATAGGAAAGGATTTTTTTTGCCAAATAGCCACTTCTGAATCACTGTCCTCTTATCACCACAGTAAGTTACACTACATAGACTTCTGTTCACGCCACCTACAAATGCACTAACACACTTCTTCATTTCTTTGGAAAAGACTAAAACCTAACTTTCTAGCATCTTTGAACTGCAGTTCAATTTCTTTAAGTTACAACATTTTTAGGCATCTCAAAATGTGATATGCCTGAAGCTGTTATAAAGAACCTTTGAAAATGAAGATCAGCTAAAAAAAGAACCAAACCCAAAACCCTAAACAAAAAGGTCTGAAACAACACTGAAGAGAGTAGCCATCAACCAGTCATGGCCACAGCTTCCACTTCTGGCCTTTGCACTTACAGGAATACAAACACTTTATTCAATCCACAAATTTTTGTGGTCCCAAAACTAGTTACTATGTCAAACGTGTGTGTCCTCAAGCTGCTACACTAACTGGATTGTTGTTCTGATATAACCAGCGTTTTGGTATCAGTGGCACTGAATTGCTTCACAAGGTAGTTTCTAGATCTGCATAAAATTCGGATTAATATGCATATTTTTTAAACATTTTGTAGCAGTGGTACCGTGCGGCCTTGTGCTGTAGTATTATACAATAGCACTGTATTGCAATGGCTCCCTCACTGCTCTGCACCTGAAGGATTTTAGTTACAAATTACATAGGGAAAAACCCCTGAATTAATCTTCTCTACCACACCCTTCAGACAGATCATCTACTTGAAGGAAATGCAGAGAATGTTTTAGAGTAGGATTGCTATAACCTAAGGGCCTCCCGTGTACAAAGCAGTGTACTTGCCTTTTTATCTCAAACCCCACGCTATCACAGCGGCAACAACTTAGACCTCTCACGCTTTAAACGAAACGCAGCAAAGCCTGAAAATCATGAGGAAACCAAGCCTTGCCTTAGGAAGGAATGTCTTGATCATTAGATACATGCTGCGAACATTGAGGTTCATAGTGAAGTTCCAGTCTTGCTCTTCACACTCCAGAATGGTTCCATGATGAACAAACCTAGAAGTGAATTAATGTCAGTGATTTACATTTTGATGACTTTTAATGCATATTTTCCACTGCTATTTTGTAATACCTAACCCTTCCAACCTCGAAAAGGAAGGACAAGAGCTCTTTGGAAGAAAGCAAGCAACAGTATATTTCTTCTGGATGAGGATCAGGGAGATCTCATACGTGCAAAGAAGTGTTTGGTAACAGGGAAACTAAAAAAAGACAGAGCACTGGCAGACCGTCACCTTCGCTCGCTGTTGTGCCAGGAGGGCCAAAGCCATCAGTATAGGGCACCCACACAAGAGGGAAAACAGGTTCCAGAGCCATTCTACCTTGGCCTGGGTAACACAGCTATGCACAAAAAGTTCAGCATTGATGAAATCACATGAAAATTTCTGTTAAAGATCTAAAATTGAAACAAAATGCATTTAAGTAAAAGCACCTACTTCTAGAGGACAGGGAAAAACTGGAAAAAGAAATAGGATAGAAGCTGGTTACCCTGCAATGTTACAGAGGACATCAATCCTTTCAATCTCCTTGGCCAGATTTTCTATCTCCTCCTTTTTGGTGACATCCAACACCCGTATTTGAATGCCTAGAAAAACACAGTATTCATTTCAGTGTATTTGGCTAAAGATGAGCAGTTTATTTTTCTGAAGCGCTGAGGACTGCTCTTGAATCTATGATTCAAATCAGTGACTTGCCAGGAACAGTCCACTCTCTGTGTGTTCACCATCACATAGAGACTCACTGAGCGAGAGCTACGCTTCACGATTAAATTAGTGCAATAGTTAAATCAGGACAGCAACAGAAAGCATGGCATGCTATTTAAAATTTCAGAAGGGAATTAAAAAAAGATCAATTGATTTGATTGTCATAGCGCATCACACAAACAGATGAGCTAACGTCATTTACCATAAAAAACATTTCTAATAAATGTGAATTCCACGATGCTCTCAAACGGAAGAATTTCAGAGCCTGTGTAATCATTACAAGCTTTCATGGCTGCTATTCTAGAGTAATAATTACTTGAAAGTCGTTACACATTGCATATACTCAGTCATATTACATGCCATCTGTCCATATGTAGTTGGGGATACAATGAATCAGCTTTATATCATTTAATTAATGAGAAAAAGTGATTTTGCATAAGCCAAAAACTTACATAACTTGGGATGATGTCATAGCCACAATAACAGAAATGAAGGGGAAGTGTAACAAATTGATGGCTTCTATCACAAAGGCTAGTTCAAAAATATCATGCTTATATTTTTGCAATTATTTGTTTACAATCAAACAAAAGAGGGCTGGAAGTGTGTAGCTTTTCACTGTAATCTTCTATGTATTTCAGCCTCTGAGGGCTGTCACTGTCAGTGCTTATAGCACTGGCTGTATCTGTGCCATACCTTCAAGACAGCCACTGATAACAAAAAAAAAACCCAACACACCACCACAAAAACATAACCTTTCTGTTTTGTTCAGGGAAGTTATCCCTGAAAAATTGAGAAACATAATTACTGCAAAACAGGATCAGGCTCAACTCTTCCTAACACTTTTCAATAGAATCAGCCCCTCTAGCAAAATTCTAACAGAACTGGCCATTCCCTGGCCAGAAGCAAAAACAGCAAAGTGAAAGAACTACTCTTCCAGATGAGCTGTAATATGACATGATGTAATACAATCTACATGTTATTTTATCTCATTTTACTTAAGTAGCTTCCGGTAATCTAACACAACTAGCTCCTCCCATCCATGTAAAGGCTGAATCCTTACTATGGAATAGTCTTACCTCACGACACACTTTGCCTGCACCCTCGCCCCATGCTGTCTCTAAACGTTGAGCTGTGCCCCCTTCCCAAATACATGAGTTTTTCATCCAGAGGAAACTCGGATGACTGGAAAAGAGGGAGTCGGGGTGAACTCCAGTAGTTCCCTCAGTGGGTACAATTAGGCTCCCAGGGCACTAAGACTTGCTGCTGATCACCTCTTCACCGCAGGCTGGTCACAGCATGTCCTGCATATAGCATGAAGGGACATGTGGTGCAGAACACACTTGTGACCCAAAACATTTTTATTTTTTTAAACAATTTAGTGATGTGCAGCCAGTAACACAGTCTAATAAACTACCTATCGGGAGATTGTATAGAAGACTTCTCAGAAGCCCATAGTGGACAGATGAAAGGCAACAGAAAAAAGTTGGAATATGGGAAAGTCTGACTGAATATAACGTGTGTTTGGTTTTTGTGGGGTGTGTATGTTTGTTTTTAAAATATTGTTATTTTAAAACCATGAGGGCAGTTGCACCGAAACAGGGGCCTATGGAGGTTGTTGAGGAAATTCCATTCTTGGAGATGTTCAGAACTTGACTCAACACGGCCCTGAGCAACCTGCTGTGGCCAGCACCACTTCAAGCAGTAGGCATGACGAAATGGCCTCCAAAGGTCTCATCCAACATACATGATTCTATGAAAGACTTTAAAACATCCGAGTGATGTCTACAATAAGGGAGAATTCGATTTGAAATGAATAAAAACCTGTTTGTTTTGAAGCCAAACTGACAAGTCCATGAACAGGCTTTATATACCTTAGTTCAATGATACAGACACTTTTGAAGAGATTTACATATAAGGATGCAATTAGAGTACAGGCTGGTGATTAACATCAGCACTGGAATTACCTCTTCTAGATAAAATTCAAAGACCACAATGTTCCGAGCCTTGATGAATTATAGCTTAACTAATCATGTGTCAAAAGGATGGAAATGGCTCCGAGTATATGGAAAATTACCTCTTTCCTTGTGAAAAAAAATGCACAATTCAGAACATAATACTTTTCTAAACACCCTCAGAATGAACCTGGAAAGTACTAAAGTTCCTAAAGAAATAAGAAGGGATCGCTTGTGGTGAAATTCCACTCAGTAGAGACTGATGTTCACTCTAAAAGCTGTGCCAGAAAAAAGTGGTTTTGCATATTTGACTGTTATCCTGTAATAGGAATTAATTAAATCCACTTCCTTCCACCAAATTCAGTTGGAAGCATTTTCAGTCGTCAAAGATATCCAAGTCTTATTTTTTATTTCAAGATTGAAAAAAATTATAACATGATGTCCCAGACTTGCATCACATGATTAAGAAACACAGCTCTGCAAAACCTGCTCCTTCAAGTATGTTCCTGTGGTATCAGTAGGAAAGCAACCGTCCGGCCTGAGCACTTGTACAAACAGAATAGGCTCCTCTAGCCTTTGGGGAATTAGTTTCTGAAGACGTATGAATTCTGCTAGACAGCTATCCTTTTAATGCATTCCGTAGTAAGTAGGGACCGTGGAAATGCAAGATACTAAATGTACTTTTCCTATAGCTGGATGTTAGTTCCTGTGATCAAAGAAAAGCAGTCCATGCCTTTTAGAGTGATATGTTTGAAAATTAGCCGAGTGATCTTAAAAGGTAATTGAAATGGGTGCCATTCTGGGAAGCAGAAATGAACTGCTTCTGTGACACAAGAAACTCAAAGTTATTCCACGTGCCCGGAATAATACTCTGTCTGATATGCTGATGTTGCAGTATTTTACATGCTACATCTCTGCTCTTCCACATCACAGAAAGCAATGCCAACATTTAAAGAATTAGTCTGGATATTTTTCATTTTTTGTCCTCATCTTTTGAAGCGTGCCCTATCCTCAAATTATATTTCAGCCAGTCTACAACAAAACCTGCAAGAGCTCAACTAATGCCTACTGTAGGTCATTCACCTGGATATGTCTTCAGTTCTTGCAGCTTAGACTCATTGATGTCTGTAGCAATGACTTTGGCTCCTTCTTTAGCAAAAGCCTGAAGAACACAAGTAAGAGAAGCTGTTTGTATTTAGATATTGCAGATCTTACAGAAATAAAATGTCTTGTCTTTTCATTTCCTTTTTGGCTTGAAATAGAATTTGGCTGAAGGCAGCCGATCTCTCACTTTTCATTCTGGGCATGTCAGGACGTAATGGACATCAATTACCACACATCCTGGGGACAACTAAGTAACTATAGATGATATAAGAGAGATTTAAGATCTTTTCCTTAAAATAAGGACTGTATGAGAACAGTAACCACGCTAGGACAACTGGTATTATTATTGCCCTTGTTAGCTGCATGTGCACTAGCAAGCATGTTACAAACACCTTACAAACACGTAGGGCTAGAATTGTCTGAATTATTGAATTTAAATGAAGTTATGGGTTTGACAGGTAAAGGCATGAGTCATAAAAAAGGAATGGTGGTATAAACTTTATGCAAATCCTCTGCATCCAAATCATTTGATTAGAGTAATATTAAAAGCAGCATGACTTTTCTTTGCTCCTTCCCCAGAGATATTCCTTCATTCCTGATGCTTCCCCCAAAATCTGCTTTCTCTGCATTGTGATTACTGATAAATCAACAGCTATGCTAACAGAGAAACCTCCACGTCAAAAGTATTCTGACATCTCAGACTGTAGCCCCTAATCTTTAAAATAAGTGTCTCAAGTGCAACTTAAGAGGACAGTGGCATCAGACATGTCAGCCTTCCACGGCTTGTTGTGTATTTCAACAGTGATATCATCAGGAGAATTACCTCCTCTTTTGACTGAGTGTTTCAAAGTAAGTGCCAAGCTCAGCAGTTTTCTGCATTCCTAGCTCTACGCATAAGAAACTAACTCGTCTGGCAAAAACCCTACTTACAGGAGTTTTTCCTTGCTCACTGATTTCATTACACTGAGATACTGAGATTGCCCTACTTGTTTCTCTGTCTGCTGTGGAAGAAGGAAATAGGAGGGGGAGAAGAACAGGTCAAAAGGAATTAAAAGTTAACCAGAAAGTTAATACATATTTTGAATTCTGTTTCAAAATAATTAAAGGATTTCTCACAGTTGCTTATTGTGAACAACATTATAGCGGTGCTGTTAGTATCACGTAGACTTGGTTACATCAATTATTAGTGTAGATAAAACATATTGGCTCTGCTGTAGAGGATCTTTGTGGTATCCAGCCTTACAACAGGAAATATTCCCTCTATCCTTCTTATCTCCTCCCAGAACAATGAAAGGTACAGACAGTACAACTGTATATTGTTAGAAAAGCAGTTGCAGTTGTTCTCAAATCTTGCCCTTATCCTTGCCTGACGTCACTCCTCAGAGCTGAAGACTTTCAGAAATTCAAACGGCACAAAGCACGCGTGATAGAGTATAGCAACTATATTCTTCCCTGAATTTTTCAGTGGGTAGTTCTGGCTTCATCTGTGGTTTATTAATTCAAGAACTTGTTTGGTGCGGGTGCCCTTGGACAAACCTGCGTTGGAGACCTAGCTTAGGTACAAGAGAACAAACATTTTCCAACTTACTATAGCAGCTGCTCGTCCAATCCCCTGCGCTGCTGCAGACAGCAGAATGGTCTTCCCATCGAGCCGACCCATGATGCTGACCTGGGCAGACAGAAGGTGTCAGAGAACCAACACTTTAACAAAAAAGATGAGCCAACACCACTCCCTGGGAATCAGATGCAAATGCATTCCAAAAACTAGACATGGTTCAGAGTACCCCTGCCATCAGATCATGCCACAGATCGTCCTGTCTAGTTGCGGTGTGACCCCAAATCATCCAGGTTCTGAGAGAGGCACTGCCTCTTTTTTTTTTATTATTTTTTTCATGAGGACCTCAAAAAGATCAAAAGACAATATGAGCTCAAAAAGCCAAGCTTTGTAACAACAGAAACTGAGCTTTATTGTTCCTTAAACAGATAAAAAACCGTCAAGATGAAAGAGAATAGAAGTACAATAGTTTGTAATCTAGTGTTCCCACTGTCCGTTGTGTTCTTAGAAAGCAGGTCTGCCTTCTATTCCTCTCAAACTACAAACTCATCAGCTTCCTGGATTGCAATAAACCCCACACAATACCTTGGCCTTGGTGCCTGCTCGGAATTGTCTTAGGAATCTTCCTGGGGGGAAGGAAGCTCTGTCCTGTCTCGCCCCTCTCTCAGGGAACTGCTGAGCATGCCTGGGACAAGCAGTGGGGAACCTCTAGGAGATCCCACCTTACTCAACGTATAGCAGCCAAAAGGCAAAACGCTGTCCTCTTCCCAAGAAGCAAAGTTTTCTGCACTTTTATAACCCACAGAGCAAAATTTGTTTACGTAGCTATGAGCATAGAAAGGTGTCCCAAGAGCCCAAAGTCTTTAAATATATAAATGAATTCCACATACTGAATACTTCGCTGAAGTTAAAGATGCCATCATCTCCCATAGGTTAGCAGCCAACGCTATCATCTAACTGCTCAAATCCATGCTGTGACTCAGATTACTGACTCAAATTTAGCATCCTACATCTTCATCAGAGACATTAGTAATCTGGTTTATGGCCAGAAGTTCTGATTTCTCAGCAACTTCTCCTGACAAAAGTTGCAGCGAAACTAATGTTGTTACAGATTCAAAACCACCCAGACTTCCTATGAACTGAAAAAAAAAAAAATCTTTCTTTTCTAATATAAAAAACCCTACTATCTCTTGATTTAAAGCAAGACTGAGTTACAGACCACGTTTCAAGACATTGAAGTGTTTCACTGTAGGTTTTCCCCCCCATAATTGGGACACACACGCACAAAGAAACAAAGCACAAGAGAAAAGAACAGTCTTCTAAGCAAACAGTAACTGAGGTGCACCTCTCCAATTAGAGGAATGCACAGCACCTTACTTTTCAGTTTGGTTAGTAAAGAGACGTCCCTTTGGAGGCCTCTGGTGGTCGGCTCTGTAAGGTTACATGAGACCGGGCACACGTCTTAGCATAACCTTTTTGCATCGACAGGTGAAAAATACCAAGTTCACCAAGCAAAATGAGATTACACACACGACTAAGTTGCAACGTCTCTCTGATGTGCCGAGCTTTCCAAAAATGCAGCTCCTCAAACACAAAATTCTGGGAAAAGTTCTCTTAATTGTAACAAGTCCCGAGTACCTCAACAACAAGTTCCAAGTGCTCACTCTAGGCAGAGGAAGCTTGTTCTTATTCTTTATCGCCACGTACATCTTTTCAGTGGGGAAAAAACCCCGATCAGTCCAAGTACTTCCCCAAGTCACCTTAACACTTCAGAAGCAAAATGCACTATAAATACATTTTTTCAACCTAACAACCAGTTTTTTTAAATCAACATTTGCCACACCGATCCCATGAAGCATTTAAAAGTAAATATTACTATAGCCACTCACCAAGAGATCTCAAACAGCCTGGGGTGTTTATAGTGACCTTTGTACAAAAGGAAGTTTTAGACTTTTTTTGCTGGTTTTGTGGGATTTGTAGTTTCTCTATGCCAACGTAATTTCCTGTTGAAACATTGAGATGCTGCCATCTAGTGAAAGATTTTAAAAGTTTGATTTTTTCCTACACGGGAAAGGGGAAAAAGGATCACTGGCATTAGCTATGCATTCTCCCTGGGGAAATCAAGAAATCAACAGGATTCCCACCAAAACAAACATGTTTTTCCTGAGCAATCTCTCTTTAGCAATATAAGCTATCAAATTCCAAACTCGGACAATACTTGCATGATGAATTTTGTTATTTTTGGACTTTTTTCTTAAACTGGCGATTTACCAACTTACCTTTTCTTTTCATCTCACAGTTTAACTTACATTTATTAAGACAGAGTTAATATCATCAGACTGGAAAATTCTGGCACAAACTAATTTAGTTATAAGATCACACCAGACCTAAAGCTACCCTGGGAGAATTCTTAAAGAATTTGGAGAGCATCAGTTGGGCACATTTTCCTCAGAAAAGCCATTTCTGTGGGTAGGCTGGGACGCACATAGCCAAAGTTCATTAAGTTTATCTTGTCTTTCTGTTAAACTATGATAGCTCTCTAAGGCAGTGTAAATTAGCTCCCCAGTAAACAAAATCTTTAATGACTAGGTTTTCTAAAAGCATTTATCCTTCTGTCCCTAGCCTTTTGCCTCCTGAATTCAGACAACACTCTTGCAATAGGTTCTGGTTTTTCAGCTCAGTCATCAGAAAAGTCTCCACATCTAGAAATGTTCCAAGCAAGCAAGAATTGCCAACCCCCCAAATATATATAATATAATGTATAAAAGAGGTAGATCTATATACACCTTGTTCTCCCTCTTAGAAGAAAAAGGTCAGTTTAATTCATTTATTAGAACACCAAAAAGGAGAAAATAGAAAAAAAAAAAAGAAAGCCGGTAGCTGAAGAAAATATCTTTCATCCATAGTGGGAAACTGAAAACAAACCAACACCAAAGCAGCCCCCAACAAATCAACCCTAAAACAAAATGCCCACCACACAAACAGCAGCACTTTGCACTCACCACTATCAGCAAGTAAATTGCTCCTTCATCCCTTTGGCTGCAGGAGAGGAGACATTGCAGTGCTGAACTCAGTAACGGTATTTAGAATGCGTGTAGTTTTAGCTAGCAATATCTTTAAAAGCTTCACCAAATACATTGCAGGTCAGAAATTTAGAGATAAATATGATTTCTTAGTAGTTGGCAGAGTTTTCAGCTATTCAAGGTAAAAAGAACAGGACCAGTAGGTTGAAGGAGGTCATCCTCCCCCTCTACTCTGGCCTGGTGAGGCCACATCTGAAGTACTGTGTCCAGTTCTGGGCCCCCCAGTTCAAGAATGACAAGGAGCTACTGGAAAGAGTCTAGTGGAGGGCTACAAAGATGATCAAGAGGATAGAGCACCTCTCTTGTAAGGAAAGGCTGAGAGACCTGGGTCTGTTTAGCCTGGAGAAGACGGAGAGAGGATCACAGCAATACTTAAAGGGTGGGTGTCAAGAGGACAGGGCCAGACTCTTCTCAGTGGAGCCCAGCAACAGGACAAGGGGCAACAGGCATAAACTTGGAACTCAGGAAATTCCATCTGAGCACGAGGAAAAAACTTTGAGGGTAGAGCACTGGAACAGGCTGCCCAGGGAGGTTGTGGAGTCTCCTTTTCTGGAGATACTCAAAACCCGCCTGGATACATTCCTGTTCTTGTGCTCCGGCTGAACCTGCTTTGGCCCAACCCCTACCAGAGAGCACACAATGAAGTACCTCCATCAGGTACCTCAGGCAACTCTTCCAGTAACTGCTGAATGCCCAGAAACACATCAATGTAACCATTTGCTTATCAGTTTGGGTAACCCAAAATGGAATACTTAAGAGCTCATTTAGAGCTTTATGTCTATAAAATAAGGGTGATGCTTTTGATGCAAGATCTTTGTTAAGTATGACTTTCTCATCTCATGATTATTTGATGGAGTTGATCTTGGGTTTTGAGTGCTAAATTTCTATTTAATTGGCAGTGGAGGTCATGGGTGGGAAGAAAGGAAGGAGGATTCACCTTTTAGACTTCAAACATCTCCTGATGGACAAAGATTCAGTTAGAAAGAATTAAACAAAACACCAGTGACAGACTTGTGCAACAGTAAACATCTGCACAAAGTAATTATTGCAAAGTTATAGATAACACAGACAAAAAGTATAATAATGATGTAAGTCATGAGATCACTGTAGGAGACAGTCTTTAGACACTGAATAACATAATCAACATCCTTAAATCATAGCGCAAGTGAAGTGACCAGCAAACTATTTTTAAATACTTAGCACACTGAAGTTTATTGTCAAAACAAACCTTTTTATGCAAAACATAGAAAAATAGGTTTCACCGTGCAGAGAAGCAGGCTAGTAAAATAGTCAGTCTTGCAGCCCTGATCGTCCAGTTTTTTTTCAATTCTCTAGAGTAGCAGAAAAGTGTCTGGTCTATTGCTTCCTATTAAAAAAATATTTCTAATAGCCTACTTCAGGCAGAATCTAGAAGTATATTGAAAGATGATACAAAATACAAAGTTACTCTTGGCACCATAATTGGCTGAGCTGCAGAAATAGCATAGGAAATTTAAGAAGAACCCTTGGTCGTGTGCCCTTATAAGCAGAAAATTAGTAACTTCAGTTGCAACGTCCAGCAAGAGAGGTTACAGTTGTGGTGAAAACGCAGTTTTCTATGGACTTAGAGAAAGCATGGTATAAAAACCATGTGCTGAGAAACAAGCATAGTTCTTTCCAACTCAACAGCAAGCTGAACATACAAATATTTACCACCCAGAAAAGGGCTGTTTTAGAAATGACAGAATAAGAAGTTTAAGATTAAGAAAAGTTTCACAGTAGATTAGTTTGCGATCCATTCCTGTTTCCATTTTTTTTTTCTTCAATACATTGGCTTTTCTTTCTTTGCCATCCAAAAAAACCCCCAAAGTAGAACATCATCAGATCAGCAGGTTGCGGGCAACGTGATTGCTTTTTCATTTTTTTCTTGTATTCCAGCTTTTCCAATTGTTGGAAGTAGCAACTCCCAAGACAGCAAGCCATTTGCATGCCATTGGAGCTCTTCCCACAATTCGTGGGGAAGAGGCTGATGTCTTTTTATCTGAAGCCAATTTCATAAATGCAGGTTCTGGCTGTAACCACTGCAAAGGCAGCTTATGCAAGAGCACCTTCATTGGGTGATGCAATCAGGGGCTTTATCTTTCTCTGAAGTTCCAAACCAGTGCTTAAGTTGTTCTCTGGGCTCTGCTCCTGCAGGTTGTATATCTATACAGAAGACAAGAACATTAAAGTAACACTTAGACTTTCCCAGTTAGCCAAGCAGTAGGAATACAGCAATTTAATCTTGATTAATGTTTTAAATGTCAGCTACCAAAGCTTGCCTCTGAGGAGCTTTGTGTTGTGAGGAAGTCTGTGTTGTTATCAAGTTGGCTATCACAAGAAACAGCAATGAGTCCTATTCTTCACAAGTCTGCCATTAATAACTTGAAAATTGGCTACCTCTTCAACATGTCTGCTGGGGCCTTCTGAAAGCTTTTAGAAGCAAGTGTAACGATGAGAGCAGCAGCATTAATATGCCAGTGTAGATCACTAGAAGACTTCCCCAGAAGTCAACAGGCCAGATAAAAGAAGTCCCAAGTAGGGCTGAGGAACAGAATTTAACCAGAACAGCTACAGCCAGGCAGACTGGCAGATTCAACATCAAAGACTAAAGTCTACCATGATAAAGATTAGAAAAAAGTCAACTAGAGTTAACTTTGAATACTTTTGCTAAAAGTCTGTGCTTAACCAATGTAAAGTTAAAAAGCACAACATTTTAAAGCATCAGCCTCTAGTAATGATACCCTGCTAATTCACTTTTTAAAGACAGTCATTAACACTTTGACTGCAGCAAAAGAAAAAAGGTTTGCATCATCTTCAGGGGGTGAAAGACTCATTTAAGTATTTGGGTTCTGTAGAGCATATATAAGCTTCACAGCTGCAGCTGGTCAGCTCTTCAACAGTCAGAGTAACTATTCAAGAAAATTGTGTTACTGTGCAAGTTTCAAGTCTGAATATATCAAGTACAGAGCATTTATCCTCAACTCACAGACCACGCCCTATATTTTGCCTCTTGAAGTCTTTCTAGGACAATACCACTGCATTACGTACCTGTTCGCAAATCCAGGCTGGAATTATCAAATAAATTTGTTGGACAAGTCAGTGGCAGAGGCTGTGATATGTTCTGAACAGCAGTTTCCTGAGAAACAGGCTCCTTGGAGGGTGAAGGTGTTTGCTCTTTAAGGGAATATGGCACTGTCTTCCTTGGAGACCTTGGTACTGTATCGCGAATGATTTCTCTTGAGGATCGCTCTTTCCATTTTAATGCTCTTTCTTTCCATTTTCTAAGTTCCTCTTTCAGTTGAAGCTCATTACTGAAAAGAAAAAGAACACCCAGAATTTGATTAAGAAGAATTTAGAGTAGTTCCCTCTAATAAGGAAAAATTCCTGACAACAGACAGTCCCTGTATCTTCAGGCAACACACCACAGACATCGCAATGCAAGACCATATTTATGTATCTTGCTTTCAGAGGCACAATTACTACTATTGTTTTAAATTTTTTAAGCTAGAATTCCTTCCGACATACAATTTCAGTATATCTTCTATCATTTAATGAATTCTTATGAGAGAAAGCAATTTCAAAAGTCACAGATATGTATAAACAATAAATCACTGGCTTTAAGAGTTTATGTGAAAAAATCTAGCAAATCTCAAATTCATAATAATTACTCACTTCTATAGGTCTCCCAGAAAGAAATGCTAATGACATACATAGTTCAATAGTAACAAATTATTTGACACGTTGCTGATCAGCTTTCTACTTACCTTTGTAGAAGGTCATTTTGTTTCTTCAGGTGCAAGTTCTCTTTCTGTAGCTTAGCTTGTTCTGATTTTAGAACAAGTATTTGTGTGCTCTGCACAATACCACTGCCACCACCACAAGTTAGGGCCATTTGGGGTTGCTGAGGAGCTTCTTTTTCCAGCACTGGTAGAAAACAGTTTTATATGGATGTATGCGTTATTTGGATAATGGTTTAAACCAAGTCAATATATTTTTTAGCCTATTCCTTCCTATGGTCTTATATACAAGACCGCATCAAGTTACAAGTGCTATTCTTATTTACAAACACACCTCCTGGCATTCACACTGACAGGGAGATATTAAGAAACTTAAGAGAGACTTCACTGGGCCATGTAGAGTTGAATAGTTACAGTTTCAGGTATGTCATATTTAGGATTAGAACTAGCTATTCATATGCAAAGTCAGTCGAGGGAAAAATGGATACGTGAGCTACTACATCTGCAGCTTACCCCACCCACAAGTGCAAAGATGGCTGGAGAAATAAACACAAGAATTACTGTGATTCTAATGCAGTGTATGCACAGCTAGCATTTTACTTCCCATTTCATCTTCTAAAGCATCCAATCCTCCTCATACCCTTTGAGATAAAAGGCCTGCATCTCAGTCTGGACTTTAACCATACTAACTTAAAACAGAATGTTTAACACAAAAGAGTTCCGTATATTTATCTTGAATTTACCAGTAACATCTTGGTCTTGCTGTGCTCTTCTAAGTTCTTCTTTTAGCTTTCTTAACTGTTGTTCTTTGTGTTCTGCGACAGCTTTATAATTAGCAAGTCTATATTGGGCAGGAAGAGACAAAAAATATAAAAAAAATCCTCAGTTTACTAATTATTACAGTTGTAGGAGAGCTAGCTGGATTTCCAAATGAGCTACCAAATGTAAACACACTCAAGTTATATAGGTAAAACTACATAAACATGCTTGTCAATTAGATTTTTGGTAAAGTGCAGAAACCCAAAAGTTGGACTAGAATTATTCTCTCTGTATCCCTTCTCTTCAGTGAACTAGAGAGCGATTGCAATTACTGCTTTCCCCTCATCATCTTTTGACAGAATAGCCAAAGATGGACGGTTGAGAAATTTGGGTGAGCGTATAGGGAAGGAGTTTTGTAATCAGCCTGAGATGCACGTGGTTTTCATTTTCTCTAGAATCTTGCTACAATAAAAACCTAGGACACCTAAAGCTGAATGCTCACTTTTTATTCTGTGGAAAAAACAAACAGAAAAGTAGAAACTAAGAACTAAGTAGCTGAAAACTGTAAGAAGGTCAAACTTGAACTTACTGCGTATCAAAAGATTTGGATTGCTTCATTCTTTCCATATCATGTTTTACCAATTGTGTTTTGAGATTTTCAATTTCTTCTTTGTACAACTCGGCGCCTTTATCTAATTTTGCCTGAGTATAAAATAAAAAAATTTAGCACGAAGAAAGGCTTGTTACTTAACAGTGACTTTAAGGGTTGCTAGGTTTTGCAGGCCAAGATTGGGAGCAGAAGTTATTTTGGAGTAAGAACATTACCAATTAGCACTACGGTATTAGTTGGTATCCTAACTCTAGTACATTACAATTTAACTACTTTTGCTGACCTGTTTGCAGATATAAGTCTGGGAATTTTGAACTAGTATGCAAATATATTACACAGAAAAAGAACTCATGCTTCAGCTTCAAAATTTGAATCTTTTTTAGAATGTTTCAGAAACGCATCATGTACAAGTGATAAATTTAGCTTCTAATATCATAACACGAGTTCTAAATTTTGTTTCTGAAGGCTGCATTGGGAGACTGTGAAACCGCATGCTAAACAGGCGATTAGAGTGTTTTACTCTAAGAATGCCATACAGAACAATAAATTGACTTTAGAGAGCTCAGTTTCATCTTCAGCTGTTCTCAAGCACACTCAGGCTCTCTCAGAGATCAGAGGAGAATGAGAAGAGTAAAGTATTTTGCTTATACCTGGAGTCTCTGATTCTCTGCTAAGGAAGTTCCGAGATGCTTCTCTGTTGCATTCAGTTTCTCTTGCAGTTGGGTGAGCTCGCTTGTGTCCATTTTCATTCTTATCTGTGCTTGTAACTTGTTTATCATGTCATCTTTCTCTTTGACATTTTTTCCTACTTCATTTATCACATTTTCCAGCTTCTGAATTTTTACTTCCATAGCCTATTGAGATATATCAGTTATAAGCAGCTATACCATGACATATAACATGGTCATATGTTACATAACAGAAATGGTCATATTCTTAACAAAAGACAATCAAAAAACCGAAACCACACAAAAAAAGTTCAACATCATAGGTCCCATGGCAACTCTCAGTGTCTACCTCACTGCTTTATGTCACTTTTTAGTATTCTGGAACACTCAGAGAAAAAGTGCTTTGAACAAAAGTAAGTATAACATTAAGAAAATAGAACAGACAAAATGAGTCCTCAATTCCTAGGATTAATGGCAGAATTCTTCTCCAGCTTCCAGTCTGACACAGTGAATACCATATACTTAAAGGAAGCATCAAGAGTACCACACTATTAAAATCAATACTGCAAGACCAAATGGGAACATTTCACATGGATTTCTAAAGTGACATCTATTTGTGTACAGAAAACAGAGAAATTTCAATAATCACATTACAGGCAAGAGCTCAAACTTTCTCTTTGGGAATAAAAAACCCTACGAAAATAAAGTGCACTCTGGGCCAGTGTATCAGGTAGCACAGATTTATAGTTGCCATCATTCTTTATTTTCTTTTCCGTTTGAAGCACTCTCACTTAGAAAACAAGTATCAAAGAAGTTTTCTTTAGAAACAAATAACGGTACCTTTTTATCTTGTTCTGCAGCCTTTAATTTGCTACGAAGCCTATAGTGTTCTTCTTCTAATGCAAGATTGGCAGAGCCACCAGGGGCCAGTTGTTCTTTAAGAGAGTTTAGTTCCTGAAGCAGCTCTTTACTTTTCTCTTTTCTCTGTTTCGATTCACCATCAGCATTTTTACAATAATTGGCAGTTCTGGCATCCAGCTCTGAAGACAGTTGAAGGAGTATCTGAAAATAAGTGGTGTCATAAAGATAAGCTTTCAATAATTTTTGATTCAGCCAGAACTAAGGTTAAATGAAGAAACAGGAAGTATCTTGGCCTGTATTAATTTCACATTCTTGTTTCAGTACCTGTGTTGAAGACACTTTCTATCAGAAACAGAATCACTAACACAAAAGTCTGGCTTCATTTCCAAAAGAGGGGGAGGGAGGAAGGAGCAGGAGAAAAGATTACAAGTTTACCAGTATTTCTGCATTAACTGAAACAAACAGTAACATCACAGAAAAAAAAAGGAACTATATTGGAAAGACTTCTTGGAAGTCAGCAGGGAAACAAACACAATTATTCAGTTTTGGCTAGAATGTATTCATTGACTATAGTAAGTGAAACAGTTTGAGAGAAAATATATGTCTGTTAGGGAATTCTTCCAAAAAGCCAGCCAATATTGGGAAATCCTGAAGAAGTCAAGGCTGGCTATTGACTCTACAGAAGAAACTTTAAAATAGGTTGTACTTAACAGGGACAGAACCGAGTCATAACACTGGGGGAAGGAGAGTGATGAGCTCTTCGTATTTCAGAGCAATACTAGTCGAAGAAATAAAAGTATGAAAAGACGAGGAACTTCCAGAATACACTTGGTCAGAAAACTGTTCCTAACAGCTGATCAGTAGGTAGCAGATTCCCTTCCATAACATGTTTTTTGAAGAGTGTTCAATACATTCAGAGAGATGAAATCTCATGAAATCCTGTTCACGGTGCACTTAACCCTGTGAAACATTTGGTGTTTGGGGTGTCTTGCCCCCAAAAGTGGGCAAGAGATAAGAAGAAGGAAAGAAAAAAAGAAAGGAAGGCTGAAGCACCTCTAGAATAAATTGACTTTCTGAAGTTAGAAAAGGTACAAGATTATAAGTTACAATTAAGTTTTAAAAATGGCTAATGTAATTTTGATAAAGTTGGCTTAAAGAGAGCAGGCAATCTTGTGAGTCTGGAGAAAGTGATTGTATGTGCTGCCAAGTTCTGCAAGCAAACCCATATAACAATTTTGAACCTATTGTTTCCAGAATTTCATCTAATAAAAACACGAATGCCCCCTCCCCCCCATTTATTGCCTAGAAAGTCTTCTACAAAGCAAGCTTCCAAGATTTTCCATGTTTGAATGCCCAAGGAAAGAAGTCTTTAAGAGTTTTCTTTGAAGTATTCCTACATTTTACAGATAAATATTAAAATAGTAATACAGTAAGTATTAATATAAATAATCATGAATAGTCTTTAAATAGCCCTTTTTGGGTGGTTTATTTGCAATCAGATTAGAGGCATTTACACAGGGCTTACACAAAATACATTTTTGATTAAAAAAGATTTAACTTTACCTTTACTTTAGGAGTCCAGAATTTAACGACTTGCAAAAGCCTTTCATTGTCTTTCTTCAACTCTTCTTTAAGTTCCTCTGCATCACAGAGGGTTCCTGAACAAGCTTCCCAGAACTGTGCTGTTTCTTTTCTAACACTTTCTTCCTGCTGCAACTCTGCCTCTATGCTGAGAAGTTCACTTTCCATTTCTGATATATCTTTGAGAATACTCTTAAAAAAAAGAGAGAGAATTTAAGTTTAAATATTGCTTTGGTAACTACATCTCTGAATGTGCAGTTTGCCCTCTTAGCTATCAATATTTGCAGGAAGTCTGTTTAAGCATCCAATTATCACATAAAAGGAATTTTGCTATGCTTAATTTACACCCCGTTGGGAAAAGGAGAAGATAATCTACACTACTGAAGCAGTTAGGAAGGGAAAAGGGGAAAAAACATGCATGTTAGTAAAAGTTTCTCATCGTTTTAGAAGTCATCTTGGTATCATGCAGTTCACATTTTACAGGGCAAATGATAAAATAGTGGGAATGTGATTTAATAACCTAATAATTTCACTTTGAGCCATTTTATAAAACAGAATCTTAATATTATAGAATTAGTTGCACCAAAAGTGAATTCTTACCCCTCTGAAGCGAAGCCTTAACAGGTAAAAGCAATGCCATTAGATCAGCACCACCACATTACCCCATTCTTTGAATTAGGCAAGTCTTTCTGTCTGAAAATTGTTTCAAATACTACCTCTGCATCCAAGTGCAAACTCTGGAGCCCTTCACTGGTGTTTAGCTCTTGAGAAGATATTTCATTCTGGTTCAAATAAGTCTTCCTGATGAACTGAATCTGAGCTCGTAGCTGGTCTTGCGTTCTCTTTTCCTCAAGCATTTCCATTTCATACTTGTTAACAGTAGTATAATATTCTCTTTTCTTCAAGCAAACACGACTGAACAGAAACTATTGTAGAAGCACAGGATATATCAGTGAGTATGCTTTAAATTGGTACCCCGCATCCCACTAAAATTCCGTATTTTATAATTAAATCCATCCAGTCTCCTAATCCATATGTGTCCAGGAGGACTAAAACATGACTAAGAAAATTAAGTTAACACATACTGTATAGCTATGGCATATAAGACTTTTAGCTGGCTCAACATTTGCAAATTATGCTGTTTTTCGCAGACTCCTAAAAGGCCAAAAAGTCCAAAAGACTCTAGACAGCCTTCTATTACTCTAGACTTTGAAAAGCAATGTATTCTTTGTTGTATATATTTCCTCTTAGACTTGTGAAAGGTGCAAATTATCTACAAGAATAGTATGACCGTGTTGAGATCCCTACTTAAATTTTAAACATCTTTAACCATAGAAGTTGAAAGGCATCTATGGAAAAAAAGAATAATATCAAAGTCTAAAAAAGCTAAGTGAACAAAATAAGGATCTTTAGAATATCTATTAGCTAGAAAATTTAACAGGTATTTAGAGAGAACTGACTCTCAAGATCATATCCAGTTTTTTGTATATTGGACATGAACCTTGCCTTCTCCTCAGGTCTACTCTTCCTTTGACCCCACAAAGAAAAAAAAACCCCTTAACATTTCAAGGTAAATAAAGAAACAAAAAAACTTTATGCAAAAGTACAGTAAACAATATAGTAACAGGAATCCTTTCCCAATCCCCTTAACTTTTTTTCTGATAATTGGAATCACTGAACTACACATTGGGGAAGGTCTGCAAAGCTATAGAAGTTATCAAACTACTTGGGTAATTTTGCAGAGTGAACACGCATCTCCAAGGCATCTTACATGTCTCCTTCCCCCACAATAAATAGGTATTTAGGGGCCCATAATTTGATTTCTTTTTCCCAGTTAAAATGGGTTAATATTAATGAAATAATACTGTGCAAAGCAGCCGAGCTACAGTCAAAAACTAAGGTTGGTTAACTTAACTAAATAGTTCCAGTTTTCCAGGATTGTCAAACATTTACTATTAATTTGTTTTCCACAAGATACACATTCACAAAAATCAAAGTTAGAATAGAATCCTAGCTGTTAATACACAGAGCTTACAAAAAGAAACCAAACTGAAGCAATATGAAGCATCCACATATTCAGCATTTAAGTTGGTACCTTCAGTTTGTTCAATAAACTCTGAAGACAACCGTTTATTTTCTCGTTTTCAGTTTGAAGCCTTTGGACTTGTTTACTCTGTTCCGATGAAAGCTGGGTCAGTATCACAGCTATCAGTGCTTTCTGGCTGTTCAGTTCATTCTTTAGATCAAGAGACACTGTTGAGAGACATTCATACCTCTTCCCTATATCTGGGAATCTTTCAAGAAGCTCCTAAATGCAAGGGAAACAAACTCGTTCAGTGACAATAAGGAAAAGAGTGATTAGCTGTAAACCATCAGATTCCAGGACTAACCCCTACAGTATGCATTGGTTTGACAATAGGAAAGTTAACAGGGCTAAGACTTCACTTTTGACTTGCCACAGCGATATAACAAAAACCACTAAGCCAGGCACGAAAGCAGAGAATTTCTTAGTTTTCCAGAAAAATCATGTTTTGCAAGCTCAAGTTATTTTCATGGTTTGGACTACCCAGCCACATTGAGACTCGTGGATCAGGCCTGAAATGAAATTGTTGCCTGTTCACAAGCTGGGCTGCCTTCAGGATTGGCTTCCAAGTTGATCTGTTTTGTCATTTGTTGAAAACAAACAAAAAAAAAAGGGATCTTGAAATTGTTCCTAGCACTCTGCCATAAAAAGGGAGATGTGACCAAGCAGTGAGCAGGCTGAGAAACGCAATAGGCTTCAGGGCACTCTTGGTAAACTGTAACTCAAGTATCACATATGAAGCTAGGATAAGTTTTAAAGCAAGTATAAAACTTCCTAGGCATGCTACCTCTATCGTTGGTGCTTAGTGGAAAGAAACAGGATTCAGCAGTTTAACTCTTCACTCTACAGTAAAAACTATCCTCTGTGTCCAGGGGGAAATAACATACCCCCGTATCCACCAGCAGCAAGAACAAGACACTTGAGAAAGTTGGACAAGGAACAGGCAGACAACATCTTACCTATTACAAAAGTCAGAAGGGGAGAGTGCCATTAAAAGGGATCAATTGATGTTGTTCACCTCCCTCTTTATTAGCTCCCTACTGCTGAGGTAGGATAAAAAGACAGCATGAACAGAGAAAGCTACACAACTGATTTTTGCAATTCATTCCCCAAGTATGTCTTCAGTTAACACAAATAGAATGATGCCCAAATCTGCTGCACAGATGTACAGACTGCAGTACAATGGCACTCTTTAAAGTGTTTCATACATATTCATAAATCTTGGTTTATTTAGGCTTTCAGTAGGTTAGTAGTACTTTCACATGTGAGAAAGTATAGTTAGTTAACAAAAGCTCTGAGGAATTACAGGAGCTTCCTATTTTGAGGAGAGAAGCTATTTAATGAAATTAATGTATTGGAAACCAACTTATTTTTGATGGGGAATAATGGAAGGGAGGATTCTAGGAGGGGGGCTGGAAGAACAAAATGAAGTGCTTCTAGTTACTTTCATTAGGGTGGCTGGACAGAACGAAATCAACCGTGATGTCTTAACTGAGAAGTTCAATTAAACATTCTTGGACCAGGATGCACGGGCCACTGAACAGCAACAGCAAATCAATTGATCCCACGGTTTGCAGCATCTTAGCAAGATGTGCAAACAATTTTATGGATTATACATAGAAACAATGTTTATGCTCCAGAACAAGCGGTATTAAGGTTTGCATGCATCCTTTAAATAAGCAGAGAAGCAAATTTACCTTAATTTTCAAGGTTTTTTCCTCCAGGCTGTCACCAACCATCTGCTCTGCATTATCCAGTGAATTCACCTGAACGGACATGTCATTCAAGCTTCTCTGCTTCAGTTGGTCTAGAGCACTTTCCAGTTTTGCATTTGTTGCAGCACACTAAAATAAAAGCATAGGTATTTAAGCACCATTCAAGAAGAGAAGTGATGAATAACTGAAGTATGCAACTTGCAACACCAACCATCTCAGATTTTTTTTGCAATTCTGTCTTGAGCTGGTCCCGCTCAGACCTGACATCCTCGAGAAGTTGTTGTAGCTCATCTTTTTCTTGATTAATTGATAAGATTTGTTCTTTAAGTTGGAAAGAGTGACTAGTTCTTTCAGCCAATAACTGATCTTTTTCACATGATACGCTGTTGAGAGTCTCAGTTAGCTGTTGAATCTATAATAAATAGTGCAGGAAAAAAAAGCAAGAATTATGATTTGGTCCTGGTCTGTATACTCCCCCATGAAGTACTCAAATCAGTTGTGTCAAATACAAAGAACAGTTTCCAATAACTCTAAAATTCACACTAACAGCAAGAGAAGTTTATAAATAATCACTCCAAAACAGAAATTAAAAGGAAGAGGAATAGAATTACACCCAGAAAACTCTAGTCAACTTTGGTCTTCAGTAAAGCAAAAGCAAATTTCCTTACAAAAAGGCAATAAAGATACATCCACATCACAAGCAAACAAATAGAAGATTAGCAAAAGAGATGGGCAGTAGAATTGTCTTTATATCTGCTCTAATGAACAGAACAGTAACACATTTGCTAACTTGAAGCGATCCTTAATTACACTCTTTGATCTAGAGACAAAGGAAGAGGTTGGCAGGTGAAAAGTGAAGAAGGGAAAACTGCAAAAAGACTGAATTGGCAAAAGCTAAGTGCAAGACTTTCCAAATAACACACACAGTTTAAAAGTCTGCAGAATACCAAGGATTCCACACCCACTTAGGTACACACTATCTACACAGTCCCTTTTAAAGTTTGAATAAGTACATGTACTATTAAACCTGCACACATTAGATAAATCAGTGTTCCTTCTACTGGAGTGACCAGCCCAGCTGGTTATAACGCAGAGACAAGTTGAGGATGCTACTTCTAAACATCACTAAATAAACTTGTAATTTACTTGTAATAATAATAATAAACTTTGCCCATGTTCATGCTTATTTAGCAGCACATAATTTTTATGTGCTGAGAATTAAAAATTAAATAGGATTTGTCTTGAGCAAAAGTTTAGGACATCATTGATAAAAACCATCAGAAAACAGAATTGCAGAACAGCTACTAAAAGCTAAGCTCTCACCTTGTTTGTTAGATTGTCCTCCAAAATCTCTGACTGCCTCTGAACCTTTAACAAGTGCTCTTCCCTTTCTTCAGCTTTGACCTTCTCATTGCTGAGGAGTTCTTGTTGCTGCTTCAATTCCTTTTCAGTTTCAAGAATCTGGAGGAAAATTAGAGCAACAAATAAAAAGATTAAGTTCCCAGATAGCATGTGAATCTACCTCTCACACAACAGGCCATTCAAAAGCTCATAGGAGTCAAAATACTTGGCGCAAAAAACCTGTTTTCGTTTGAGTACAAGAAATTTCAAATTCTATCTTTCAAAGTTTTTCCTTTCACTAAGCACAATCTGCCAATTAGCACATTGATAGACACTTAGTCACGTAAAGAATTAGAGCAAGTATGCTACAAACACATTTGGACATACTTTCTACAATCCCTGTTTATACAGATGAACAACACAAAGTAAAGATGTAATTTGAGTAGGGGTTCACATCAAGTACTATCTAGAAAATATTACCTAACACAATTTTATGAACTGGACTGATTGTCAGAGTGCTGTTAAATTATCTTTGTTAGATTATTACAGAACTAGCATTCCTTTCACTAAAACTCTGAATTTCCTGTGAAGCTGAAATTTTACAGCAAGACAATTGATACTCAAAACCAGGTGAACTGGAAGACATCGGAAGCAAGAGTAAGAAGACTCTACTCCCACCATAGATTTGAATTAACTACAGATTTTTTTAAGTTACTACTCAATATGTGACTGCTGCTCAATGGATACCACCCAGCTCACTTGTCTTCACTGTTGGGAAGGTATGCCACATCCAGAAGAGAAGTAGAAATTTCAGAATTTGTCAGCTTTAGTTTCAAAACTTTGGAGGTCAATTACAAAACATACCATTTCATCAATTTCATTAAAAAATGCCTGCATTTTTGAAAAAAAATTACATACATCTTTAAAAACTATTCCACAAGACACAAGTGAAAGCATTCTTCAGTCTTACACTGATACTTTAAGATATTTTTCAAGACAGCTTCGAGAATTAGCTATCTTCCTCTACCAAGCATTTATAGTTATTATACTTTAATCAAAGATAAAGTACCTTATCAACACTCTCCTGTAGGTTAATCTCCAGTTTATTCTTCTCTGCTTGAACACCTTCCAGCATTTCCTGGAGCTGATCTCTCTCCCGTGCTAACAAATCGCATTGTTTCTGCAGCTGTGGAAGTTTACTGTTTTCACTCTTAGTCTTTTTCAGTTCTCCCAGCAGCTGGTGCCTTTCCTGAGTTACCAAATCTACGTCCTCATTCAACTTGACTACCTATTAAAAATATTTTTGGAAGCATACAATCAACACAGACCTATTAGCAAAACTCCTCTTCTGCTGCTAAATTGTGTTACCATGACACCATCTATCAGACCAATAAACCAGCACAAGTTATCACGGGTAAATACCTGCTATTCTAATGAGTCCTTGAGGGGACATCCTCTAAAGTATTTCTAAGGGTTTCTTTTTACTGCACTTGCCTTTTCTTTCAGTTTGTTTAGTTCTTCATGTAGTTTTCCTTCAGTGTTTCGCAATTTCTCTTCACCATTTGCTAGCAGGTTCTTCTGGATATCAACTTGCTCTTTCTGATGTTTTAGTTCTTCCTGTAGATTTTCCATTTCTGTCAGAACTTTTAAGGACTGCAGAACAAGGTATTACATGGATGTTCACTCAGTATGACTGTTTTGCTTATATGATAACGCTAAGTCAAAGCATCTGAATGTCCAGGAAAGAACTATCAGAATAATCAGTTTTTTACTTTAGAAAAAGCCTCAGTTATCATTCCCCCATGTCTAGTTTAAGAATGCCAGAGGAAGACAGTCTTTGCAAATAATTGGGGTGGGGGATATGTGTGTGTGGTGTGAAAAAGAGGGGATGGAAAAAAGGTAGCAGTAAAGAAGAAAGGGAAAAATGTTGGGGAGGGGAGAACAGATTATGTAAATGACTTAAAAAAACAAGCCAAACACCCCAACATGAAAGATACTCTTATTCTTGTGGCAACTGCCACCAGTTACATGAACAATTTGTCTAATTGTTTAATAGCAAGATGCAAATCTAAAATTAAAGATTTGATAATCCTAGTTTGCTGATTTTAGTTTTTAAATTAGTTGGCCTATGCATACTTAAAAGAGATCAGTGGTTGTACCCAAGGTTTGCTAAAATTCATGTGAAAGGTTTTACTTAAAATAATTTGCAGAGCTTCTCTTAGGAAAAAAACACCTACCAGACTTTCTTTTAGCTTTAGAAATTATTAGATCTATTTTTGTTAACTATGTTATCAGAACAAATCTGTCTGAAATAGCGTGTCAACCTAAGCACAATTTTCATGCAAATACTTGGAATATTGAAGTCACTAATCTGCCAGGAAATAAGACAGCAGGAAGGAGAAATAGGACAGCTGATCAGTTTCTTTTCTGGGTTTAGCTTTCTCTCCATCAATCCAGAATGAGCTGAGTGGCAGGAGAATTAAGCCCTTAGGGATCAGTAGACCTGGATTACCTCTACTGTTCAGTCCTAAAAGCAGAGACGCTATAGATGAAATGGGAATTTGTGGAGTGTTTGTCCAGCAGGTGGCAAGCAACTGGGTCTAAACCCAGAGCAGCAGAGTGACCAGAAGGGCAAGAAGGGGACAGGGGGAAGAAAAACTAAGAGACAAGGTTCCAAAATCCAGATTGGATTAGTAAACTAAATTTTTAGTTTACTGCTGCTATGAGCAAGTGAAGGGAGGAGAAGAGATACTGACTAACAGAAGGCTTCATGACCAAAATAATTTGGAGTGGTACAACCTGCCTTTAAAAGAATTATTTAAAGAGATTTTATACATACCTTCTCCTTACTTTCCAGACACTCAGCCTCTAACTGATCTCTTTCTGCTTTACAAGTCTCTACCACCTGCTGTAGCTCATCTTTCTCCTGATTAAGTAAACTGATTTTCTCAAGCTGCTGACGGATATTCTCATTCACTGTTCTTTCAAGTTCTTCTTTTTCTGTCAGTAGCTTGCCATATTCAGAAGAGACATGAGTCAGGTTTTCAGTTACTTCAGTGAGCTGAAAGAACAAATAAGAACCAGTATTAATATTTCTAATTGCCTCTAGCAGAGGTAGAAGTAATTTGATAGTTTGGAAAAGACCCAGTAACATTCTAATTTATTAGATTTTGTTGTCCTGGAAATCAGATTCTGATTTAAAAGTGTTACTGGATCATATTTCACAAGCATTATCTGTACATAAAGATTGTTATAACTGAATTATATTACAGAAGACACCTCCATTTCTTTACTGCTCTAGTAAGCAAAGAAGGATGTAACCATTTTGCTTAAGAGTCAAATTTCAGTGCTTCAGTGGTACACAAAAGTGAATGTTTCAAAACCAACATGCCATTATAACTCCATAAAAATCACTGCATTGCTATATCCAAGCAGATAGGCTTGATTCTAACAGAAGCCACAATAGCTTCGGACTTGAAGATAATAGGTAGATAAGAAATTTATAATAGTGCAGCAAGTTAAAGCAGCTAAACCGCCTTTTAGTCGATCAAGTATATCCACAGTTACATAACTAAAAGACTTATTACAAGAATTTAAAAAGTTTTAAGACTTGAAAAATACATTGAGGTCAGAAAGCAGCATTGACTTCAAGTAATATTCCATTATTCAGCACTAAGGCACGTTTAGTTACAGGTAAGGGTTGTAACTTGCAGGTCAAATTGCATCCGATCATCTTTTCACTGCCTCTGTTCCTATGGAATTCTTTTGAGAAGTAGTATAAGGGAGAAAAAAAAAAAGATGGGAAAAAACTTTTAATTATGTTTCATTATTACATTTACCAAACCCTTAGAAACTGATGTCTGCAGAGGACATGGGTTGCCAACACGGATAGAATTTTTAGTTTACTTGACAAAACTGCACCTGACCTTCTGCTGCAGTTCATCGGTTGTTTCCTTCAAGGCCTCTTGCGCTTTCAAGAGTTGATTTTCTTTCTCTGAAATACTTCCTTTCAGCTCGGCAATGGTCTCCTGATGTTGTCTGAGAGAGTTATGAGCACATCTCAACTCCTCCTGCATCTCTGAATTCTTTGGACATGAAACAGTTAAAGTACATCAAAACCTGAACAACACTTCCAAAGGTTAAGACAGAAGTTTACTGTAACTGTTATCCTAATGGAATAGGACTATTTTTCTTACCTTGCTAGTTGTCTCCTGTACAGTTTCTCTTAAACTGTCTCTCTCATTTTGGAGATTCTCCAGCTGCATTTTAAGATTATCATCCTCTGTTTCTGTCAGAGTGCTTGCATCCTGATAGTCCTGCAATTTTGGAATATGATCTGTTGTCCCCATTTTTTCAGACTCTCTTTGACATTCATTGGCCTTCGCTTCCTCCATTTCATGCAATTTCCTTTGTGCCTGGCTCAGCTCTTCTCTCAGAAGAAATAATTCTTGCTCAATGGATTTTTCTTGAATCTGTGGTATCTAGTTTATACAAAGATAGAAGTCAATGCATTTGGGAAAGCAGCATTAAGAGAAACATAGCTGGTCATTGACAGGTTGATTATGTAAAACAAACAGAAACAATGTCTTGGAGCGATTTGTATTTTTTTCATAATAGTAAGATTTGATTGAACTCAATATGCAATTCAAGTTTATTGAAATAAAACAAACAAACCAAGTAAAAGTAAAATTTGGACTGAGGACATCTGAAACAAAGTTACCAAAAACAGAACTTCATGGCCATAGTTTAAGCCCAAGGAGGTAAAAAAACCAAACCAAAACCACAAAACAAACCAACCACAAATAAAAAACCCAGCAACAACAAAAAAAACACAAATCAACCTGCAGAGACTTTATCCATATTTGTAGTTTCAAAAGAAGAAAATAATGGTGTCAAGGCAATTATTTCCTTGAAATTCATCCACTCCCCCATAAGTATTAAAATATTGTACATACTTTTTTCAAAGTGTTTATATACACACTTTGTATGTATACACGTAACACACGTGGGCAATCAGTATGTCCCATTGTGGAAAACAGTGGCTGCAAATGTCCCTTGCCATACAGTGTCAGGGGGAAAAAAAAAAAGTCAGATCTATCTATGCTTTGAAAAAGCAGAACCACCCTTTCCAGAAAAACAATTTTTAGCTTCAACTATTTATAGAGCCACATCTCTGTGCAGATCAACTCAGAACACCCACATCCTGTATCAAGTTAAAATTCTATTTACAGGAAAAATGTTTGTCATATCCTACTACTAATTACCCATACACAACAATATGGGTAGAATATATTATAAGTAAACAATAATAATCCTGGTGTTTAATGGCCTGCAGTCAAGTAGCAGGACCTTTTTTGCCAGTTTGTTTTGCAAATTATTTTCACTCAAGTGACAGTTTAAATAAGCATGCTTTCCATTACGGTCTTAGCATAATTACCAAAGTTCCTTCCCCATACTCTTCTTTTTTCAAATGCAAATTGTCCAACTTATCCTGCAATGAATTGTTCTCTTGTGTAAGGAAAATGATTTGTTCCTTTAGTGCCTGAAGCTGATCACTTTCTTTACAAGCATTTTCTGCTTTTTCTTCAGCAAGCTGGTCTCTCTCTGATGTGATGATTTTTATTTCTTCTGTCATTTGTGACATCTATTAAAAAAATGTGCAAAGATGGTATTTCTATCAATTCAAATCCAAAATGAAATAAAAAAACTTATTTGATTTGCTCTGCTACAGTATTTTTAACATCAAACCACTGTATCCAAACTAGAAAAACCCCAGAACTGAGTCTTTGGCCTTTGTCACCTGTTTTGTTTTAAATGCTAGCCTTTCGGCAGTCTCTTCTGCAATATTTGCCAGATTTTTACTTAGAAAAAGTTGGAGAGGAAGAAACCAGATAAGAAACACCTGTTGGATTATTTTTCACACATCTCTTCCAAAACATGCAAATGCTGAATTCACAACCATTGACTTAATGGGTCTGGCAGCTGATATACTTCAAGAAAAAAAACAACAGTCTTACATAGTATGGATTCTCCCTTGAGACAAACAGTGCCACTGAAGCATCTGTGTAACATACAATATTCTCAGCATCCTTCTTCGTCAGTTGTTGAACAAAAAGGCACAAAACCCAGTGCTGTATGTTGGGAACCGAGCTGCCATTTACAACCGTGTGGCGGGACTGAGTGTTATAAACCCCTAACCTCATTACTAGCCCCAGGTAACCCTTATCTCTTCTTCCATTTGCCATCTAATATCACCATGCAAACCGACGACCATGGGGCACACTAGGTAAGCAAAGTTCTTCATTAAATTAATTGAAGTGCACATTACAGCTTGAAGCTCTACACAAATAGATTAGCAACTGCTAAAGCTTGGATCAGGCAGTACGATTTTCTTGCTCACTTTTACCACAGGCCTAGAAGTTTTCTAGGCACAAGCAGACCAAGTAGGCTTGTTTTCAGTGTTGGAAAACATATTAAAAGCGTTTTAATTATTACATAACACTTTACCTGTATTTCGAGATCTTTAACGGTTTTCCCTAGTGCCTCTTCAACACTCAGAATCTGAGAGTCTTTTTCAGAAATAATTTTTTCCAACTTCTTGACAGTGTCCTGGGATTGCTTGAGAGAACTCTGTGCATTTCTCAGTTCTTCATGTGCCAAAATGTTCTTTAGAATAAAAGGAAGAAAATCAACATAAGAAAATTCAAGTATTCTGCAACATTAGTAAGCATTCCTTGATTAAAGGAATCAACAAAACCAACACACACAAAGCCCCACTCCTCTACATAATTCAATATAGTTTATAAGTGTTCTTACACTCGCCCCCTTAACATGTATGATCCATTTCTATAAAGGCAGAATTCATACCATAGAAACAGTGTCCTTTATATCCTCTTTGAGTTGGTCTGTCTCAGCTTGGAGAGACTCCTCTTTTTGCTTCAAGTAATCTTTTTCCTGGGTTAAAGCTTTTATTTCTTCCTGACATTCAGTAAGCTGCTGAAGAACTGCTTGGATCTCTGTATCCTTGGCCTCCAGTCTCGACTCCATAATCTTTTCATGCTCTTTTAATTGCTCCATTTCATTTAACTTCTGTTGAGCCTGAATAAAATCTTCTCTTACCTCAAGAAGTTGTTGGTGCTCTGCTGTCTTTTCTTCCAGTTCTTTCATTTTGCCAGAGAGCTTTAGTTTGTAAAGAAAAAGGTCAGACACTTTCTTTGTTATGCAAAACTGTATAAAGTGTACATGTTCTTACAGAATCTTGTATTAGCTTAGAAAGGGTGAGAGATGCCATCTTTCAACAAGAGAATAAGAAGTTCATCATTTCGCTTTAAGTCACTGCTTATATCTTGCCCACATTAAATAAGCATTGGTTTATGAAACCTTCCTGCAGCTTCTTCTTAGCAGCAAGTCTTACTAAAACATAACACCGCATATGACACTGTAGCATACCTCAGGAATTACCAAATTAGGAGTTATCAAAAAAAGCTGGAACACGACAGCCATATCAGTGCTAAAAGCCTTGTCAAAAATATGCATCTTTAGTTCCCTAAAATAAATAAATTTCCTGTCTAAAAGAAAAGCATAAAATTGCCAATTTATGCTGTGATTCATTTGGTTTGAAAGATCTTCTGTTCTAAACAGACTCCAGTTCCCAATAAGGAAACTGTTTTTATGACTTTAGGTAGAGTGAGTCATAGCAGCCTGTTTATAAAAACAAAATCTGCATAGTAAAGATATAACTTAAGAATGGAAAAAGAAGAATTAAAATGTCAAGAACAGAAGGAGAACCTAACCTGGAGTAGCATATATATTTCCTTGTCTATGAAGAAAGAAACAGTTGAGATGCATAATCGCATGACCTTATACACCTTGCATAGAGTAAGTAATATCCACTCATGCTAGAGGAATTTCAATGATAATGTTCTTTATAATTTTTAAGACTACTTCTCCAAAAAAGTTTTTTCTTTCTTTTCAATATTATGAATGAATTCCTTTTGTCTTATCTGTAAAAAGGAATAAGCTGACACTGACCTCTAATTTCACTTCATCCAAAGTAGTTCTAGACTCTTGTACTTCTTTAAATAGAATATCTATTTGGATCTTCATTTGTTCATTGTTTTCTAACGTAGCTAGGTATTTTTCCTCTAGTTCTTCATGGAGCTGTTTAAGTGCTGCATATTCCTGATCAGACTTGACATATTTAAGTTGTGCATCTGCTAGATCGTCTTTTGATTTTCCAATTTCTTCAGTCATATGTTTAAGTCTAACTTCATTATCAGCTACTTCAGAAAGCAGCTTTTCTCTTTCCAATTTCAATAAGCGTAGCTCCTCACATTTTTCAAGGATCTGCCAGCAGAAAAGCAATATTAATAGCATTTTCTAAATCAGTATTTGTCATAGCTGCATAATAAAAACCATGTTCATATGAAGATACATGAAAATGTACAGGCAAACACACAGAACAGTATCTTGACTTTTATCTTGTTGGGAGGGATCTGTTATGTAAAAAATCCTTCCAAGAGAAGCAAGACAGACAAGGCCCAAAACCTTCAAACGTCTCCTATAACTCTTAAGACATAGTTCTTTACATAGTTGGTTTTTTCTATGTCTGAGCTAGGACTGGGCTGATACGCCTATCTAAAACTCCTAAACTGAGTATTTAGATGTGTCAATACTTTCTTCACAATAGAGTTTATAAAGGTAATAACATCTAATTAAGTTTTGTTTATTAGTGGAAGTAGACCACCGGAAATGTTTGGAACTTTTTGCAAAGCAATAATGAGTTTGTGAGATTACTTGCCCTGGATAATTTTCACAGCATATACTTACTAGCATTTCTTTAAGGATAAAGAGACCTAGAAAGTGTTTGCAAACAAACCCTTTAAGACACATTTAGAGCAAACTTAGTTTACATTAAGCCCTGACCTGCCAGGAAACAGAGAATTTTCCTTATAAGTTTTCTAGAATTTGCCCGTTAAATCTCTTACTTCTCAAGCAGTATTTCTGCTAAGAGGTCTCGAAATTTTTTCTTTGCCCAATTAGACAAATAAAATCAGTTTTAAAACAGTAAGCCAGGATCAAATAACATTATACATACACACAGTTGTCAATGGTGACTATGACAAATAGGCAGGCAAACGTTGGACTAGAAACTGCTGATTAATTATAATAGAATTTGTGACCAAACTTCTTACATGAAATCCATTCCTTTGTGCAAATATTAAATAGCTGAGGAACAAGAATTTAATGAACTTAGTTGCAAAATCTCAGGTTGATTCAAGACAACTTTTGGCTTTAAATTTCATATACAGTAGACCTCAATTAATATGTTACCAGTCAAGTACAATGTAAAAAACAGGGAAGATGTGTTAGACTATTTTTTTTGTTTTACCTCTTTCTGCTGTATCTCAACAGTATTTGGTAGAGACTGAAGTTCTGATAGCTCATTTACTTGTTTTTGTAGAAGTGTGTTCTCTTTCAGTGCTTTTTCTAGATCTCCTTTTAAGTCAGCTGCCTTTTTCTCCAGCTCCACAAGAGACAGCAGATCTAGAGAATTAACAAGGTTAAATTAATAAGAGCGTAAAAGAAGAAAAGTGTGTTTTAAACTAAGCAGAAGATTTATAATGCATTCTGGATGTCATATCAATAATTCTAGAAAAGCATATTTTACAGTGGCCAACAATTAAAAGATGAAGTCTTCTCAATTCCCTCACCATTACAGATATGAGGAAGGAGAGGAAAAAAGCACCACTTGAAACAGTACCTTTTGGGACTTTACCATCCATCAATGAAGTTAGCCTTGTGTTTTCTTGAAATACAGACTGCAACTCTTTCTGCAACTCAGCTTGCATTTTTTTGTAACTGGCCTTTCCTGCTTCTATTTGGCTTTGATAGAGTTGAACATCCTTTTGCATTTGGTTGTAATTATTTAAGAGTTCATTCTTCAGGAAAACAAAACAACATACAGTTCACACACAAAAAAAGTCTAGTTGCTTAACATTTAAATATTGTATATGCCACATTTCCTATTGTGACTGAAAAACTTTGGCCTTAATAAGCTACAATTTAACAACTGCATTCCTGTCAGAGTCCTATAACAAAACATACCTCACCTTAGAGGACAAGGCCGTACCTGCTTCTATTATTTTCTCTTTACTTGGAGCTTTGAAGAAGTAAGCTCCATCCCACTTCTAAGTTCACATCTCTTATTATCTTTTGTTCTCTGGTAAAATTAGGTTTGAAATCTTATGTTCTAGTAACTCCCTAAAGACTATTAATTTGCTTTCTCTCTCTCTACTGGGAAATCTAAAACTAACCACCCACTCCCATGAAAGCAGACTATTTTCTTTTTATATTTCCTCCCGTAGACTCATTTTCCATGAATTCCATAATAAGAACATTACCTGGAGCAGGAGTTACTAGCACCCTTCAAATACTCTACCAGTCTATCAACTGCCTTCCTCATTAGTCTGGGAGCAGATAGGCCCTTAACAGCATTTTGTACAGCTATAAATGCAATTTAACAAGTACTTGCCATCTTCTCTTTCAGCTCCAAGTTTTCAGTTCTGAGAAAAGCAGATTCTTTTTTGGCGTCCAAGGCTATGGTTTCGCTATCTAAGAGGGATTTGTTCAGCTGCTGAATTTCCTCAATTAACTTATCAGAATCTCCCTGAAAAAGACAGATAGATACTCAAATAAATAAATATAGCCATAACAAAGCAAAAGTGTTCACTACAGTGTGGTTAAAATGAAAATACAGTCTCAGAAAACTTGGTGAGTTTATTTTTAAGAGGAAAGTAGCAGACTCATTTGAGAGAGGGGATGAAGAGCAGCATTTCCCATAGCCTTACTTCACCACAGTACTGCTGGATGATAATACAGTAATTAGCATTTTAAGCTTTGTAAAAAAAAAATTCCTAACATCTGTAGGGAAGCAGATTTCCATTATACCAAGGTTGTAGGTAAATTTAACCCACCTCCAACAAAACCAAAACCATCTCTCAACCCAGCAGAAAACTCAAGTTTACCACTGAAAAAGATGTGTCCTTTTTTTCCGCTGCTGCTTTCTGTAGTTCTTCCACACGATTCTGTAATATCTTTATTTTGTTCTCTTTCTCTTTCAGCTGTTCCAGTTTGGAGTTTATTTCTACCTAAAAGTTGGAGAAAAAAGGGAGAATGAAGATTCTAGTAACCAGTTTGTTTTTTCAGGTAAGAATTTAACAAAAAACCTGATTGTACATCATAAGTGTTCACAGGTTTTAGCCATATTGTCCCTATAGCTGGTAAGACTAACCAGAGCCCAGTGTCTAGGTTGTGCTCAGCAGATACAGTATTTCAAGATAAACAAACCAAGCACATTCATACAAGTCTTACTGCATATAAATTCACGGACAAGCTCACCTCAAGTTCCTCATTGTACACTTCAGCATTTGAAACTAGATTCTTTAAGTTGGTAATTTCATGCATTAGTTGTTCCTGTGGAGCAAATTGAAGCAAAATTGCAGCAGATGTTAGAAAGCACCCACACCAGTACTTTTAGTTGCCAACACCATGAAAATAAGCAAGGTCTCTCTTTTGTTGTGTTTTCTATTAGTGGGCAAACCATATATGCACACATATCTATTNAATATCCAAGTATATGTACACTGAATAAACTCTAGAAAACATTTGAGCATAAAGAATTCTTATCCCTCTGCATTTATTCAGTGTGCCTTACCTCATGATCTTTTTGTGTTTGTTTTTCCAGTGCTTCAAATTCATCCATTTCTATTTTTTCCTTCAGTTTCTCCTTCATTTCATTTATTTCCGATTTCAACTGCTCATTTTCCAATACTAGATTATTAAAGTTAGCTTGCAGGGTGTTGATCTCATTTACAGCAATATCCTGAGGAAGCAGCACAAGAAACTTTAGAAGTTGTTGTTGGAGTGTCAGTCTTGTTTCTAGACAATAAAGAACAGACTTACCTTTTCTAATGCTAATGCTTCACAGAGTTGCACAGATTCTTCAAAGTCTCTCTGAGTCTAGAAAAATAATTGCTGGCAGTTAACTGGTCTGCAAGATCAAGCAAGTTCAGTATTATATTCCTTGTTGCCTTTCTTCTCACAGCTAGTCCTGCCTAAATACCAAAACTTACTGAATCACTTGCCACAAAATGGTAGAACCATAAAACCATCCCACAACTTCAGAGATGACCAAGACTGGATGGTACCTTCAGACATGACTTACTTTCTAACCAGTTCTAATAATTCTTGAGACATATAGAAGAATTTTGGTGTTCTACAGAAGAGTAAGCATGGGAAGCATGTAATGTATATGCACTGTATGAGACAGCCAAAATAGATTATGATGTTACCCAATTCATGTTAGGTCCAGCAGTCCATTCTACTTCTGAAATTTGATCAGGAACCATCAGACACTGGTTGTCATGTTCAGAATTCTCTAACATCGCTGAAAAGAAAGATGTATTAAAAAAAAATACAGACTAGCAGTAGATTTATTTTCTTATCAAAGAATTTTATCACATTGGCAACAATCCTTCAATGGCAAAGATGTAGCACACTGAGTAGAAATTCTGAATGTCATGATTTTCTCTTACGAGAGGGAAAAACACTGAAGTCCAGTCCTAATGTTTATGCTGATCACCTTATCATAAGTTAATTAATACTAAATCAAATCAAGAATATATACTTAATTACTGACTCGGAAGAGTGTTGAAGTGTCAAGAAAAGAACCACTCAACAGTATTCTGCAAGATTTAAAGAAAAAAACACCACCATCCTCCATACAGAAAAAAACCCAACCCTGACAATCCATATACAAGCTAAAAGCTTGACAGGAGGATAGGTCATAAGGTTGTAAGATGGAGTTCACCGATAATACTGTCCTATTAATCTTGTCTTCAGTTCAACTTTCTCACTCCTCTATTAAGTCCTTGAATTTCTCTGTATCTCGATCTGATCTTTGAGTAATGACTTATCTATTCTTGTTGAAGATTTTGGAATTTCACACACACCCTATTCCTTCCCCCTCACCCCCTTTTTGGGGGAAATACATTGTTTGGATGAATAGTCTGTGTTAAAGAATAACTTTCACCACTTTTACAAAAAACTAAAGGGTTAGAGTAGCCTACATGGCAGAAGTATTTATTTGTAGACCCTGCTTTCTACCTCAGGGCTCTTACTTTTGGTTTTAACAAATTAAAAGCTCAATATCCAGAAGAGAAAAAAAATAAATGGTAGTAGCTAGTAGGTAGGAAGTGTGTTCAGGGACGTTTGGTGGTGGGTTTTTGTGTGTGTGGGTGGGTTTTGTGTTGTTTTTTTTCTTTCCTCTTTAATTGTGCTCCCAGAGAGTCAATTTACTCCCCTTGGCAAATTAAGTAACACTTGCAAAATTATCCACAGGAATTTGCTACACTTATTTCACCTGGGATAGAGTAAGATTCATAGTCACACATTTTGAAATAAAATTAACCTTATTTCCAGCACACAACCTACCAGCATTACTGTGCTAAAACCCCTTCCCTTCCAGGCAGCATTCTTTGCTGGCAGACAAATGTAACTTCCCGACAGGCTACACATAACTCTTTCAAAACTGAGCTCATTGAACATAATTTGAGCAGTATAGTGCCAACCATATATAGCTTTCATATTGCTAGCAAATTAGTTTGTTTTTTAACTTAGACTTATGAAAAAGGGATTATTTCTCATTTCAAAGCTGCCTTGCTTCCTTATTTTTTCCTGAAGATACTTACAATCCTCTATGTCTGGTAGTGACAACAGAGACATTTTCATTTTTTTTGTTTCAGTCAGCCCTGGTTTTTCAAAGTCTTCAAAATAGCTCACATTCGCCTGGTTTATTTTACCAGGAGCCCAGGTAACTCTTCTTCTCCTCTTGGCCTTTAAAAAAGTATTTACAGAAAGAGTGGTACAGTCAAAACACTAAGACGACAGTAGGTTTTGCATTAGGCTAGTTCTATAGCAGTACCAGCAATTAACTAGACAGCGTTTAGCAGTTTCTTCAAAATTAAAATACAGCATAACAATTTGAAAGCCAAAATCTTCAGAGTCTGTTCACTGCAAGGCAACATTGAATTGATACTTATTCAGAAGTTATGTTAAAAGTTATCCCTTTAAAAAATAAGAAGTTATGTGAAAATTGCCTATCAAACTTCTGCTTCATTATCAGTATAACCCTACAAATTTAATATTACCTTTTGCAAAGTATTTCAGAGTTAACATATAAGACCTAGAATATGTGCTTACTTTAGTATTTTGTTTTGAGGAAAAGGAGGCAGAAGTCACCAGCATCTCTGTTAAGTTTCGTATCCTATCTTCCTGTACTTTTTGAAGAGAATTTTTTTCTTCCAGCAGTTGGGCCAATTGGTCTTTCTCCATTGCGTGAATTTGAGTCTTCGAAGACACCTTTCATAATAACAATATTAATCAAACTGACATTTTAAGAGCACAAACTACTCCTCTACAGAAGATACACAATTACCAATATTTAAAAACAACTACACACGTATATTATTTGAAGTCTGGAAGAGCTTTTTTTAACCTTTAACAATGATGAAACTGACAGTTTAGTCTACAATTTACGTGTAGACTTAGCATTTAAGAGGGTCGAAACTCCCCAAAACAATACAGCTTCATAGCTTTCTTGGGACAAAAAACCCACATTCTTTCAACTGTAACATAGTTTAAGATGACATCACCATGGTGCCAGAAGCTCTTTGAGAGCTAAGATTCAGTTGTCAAATAACAGCGAGCTACCCTAATGCATGCAGTGCCTTAAATTTTGAAGTACGGAAACTTTATTCTGTTGTAAAGAAACTGTATGACAGTAGCTATTTTGAGAATTTTATCATAATCTTATGATACTTTAGAGCAATTCAAAGTTCACATGGGATTTTCCAACACTCTTCTGTACTTAAGTACTTTCCTTACCACCTACTACCTCAGAAGATGGCAAACACACTTCTGAGTGCAAGTTTATACTGTAAGTTAATTCTCTTTAAAATTAAGAGGTCAGTTATTTTTCCTTAAACTTTACCTTTTTTTTTTTATTTGCAAAGGAAAAAAAAAGAGCCCATTTTGATGCTTTAATTCACCAAAACACTATGTTCAGAATGGTGATTTTCCTGTGCGCTATCTTTTATCATCTATGCTCTAAACAGACCTGCAAGGTTGCTCCTCAACTCCATAGACTTTTGGACAAAGATGAACTCAGGGGAGAGAGACTACACTGTTTGTTGGGAAGTTACTATTCATTTTCTAAATGTATCTTCTGTCTATACATGACATAAGTTTTGCCTGTGATCTTATGCAGTTGCAACTTCTTGCAACTCAAACTAAAGCAACAGTACCAGGGGAAAATATTAAATAAGTTGGAATCTTTAACTGACATTCAATAACTTCTTATACTGCAACTAAGTATTCCTTTTGAATTGTGGCAATATTAAAGTGTGCTATAAGGTATGAAAGATTTCTGTTTCTTAAATATGTTAACTTACAGATAGCAATTCAGTTATTTATTCAATTCACTGATTTCATTCAGTGTTAGCTTTCACACAGATATACGTTGACTATCATCAGTTCTTCTAATCCTCACAGCACCTTTTCAATTTCTATTCTCTCAATAGAAATTATAGATATAGCTTTTAACAGTTTACCTACCCCTCCAAATTTAACTGGGTTTGATTTAAAACAGAATGTTTCCAAATAGGTACCAGTACTAAGGATAGTTTGAGTAATTTTATTACATACTTCCTCCAGCTGCTTTTTCAAATCCAGAATTTCTTTGCGATACCTCTTCAGGAGGGCATCATCATCAAGTACTTCATTGACTTTCGGAGTATTCTTCATTCTTTTGGCTGTATTGGCAAACTAAAAGAATATTCTCTCATGGGCAATAGTTGAAGAACAAATATATCATAACACTTACTCTGTCTCTTATTTCCCAACAGAATGAAAAGGACAGTTTATTAGACAACTACCCACATATAATAAAGGACACAAGTGTTTACATTTGCTTATTTTTCATGTACTCAAAGCTTTGAACAGGTAAGTTTTCTTTGCTTGATATTAATACCTAAAGAGTAAAGCCTAACATTTAAGCAAAAATACACCAAGTTATTCTTATTTATTAAAAAGCTCAAAAGACAATCCTACCTAAAGGATACAGTTCATTAATAGTTACCCTCCTTTTCTGTATAACATCTTGCATTAGCAAAAACTTTAGTTGTGTGTTTGGAAAAGGCAAATGAAAAAACAGAGGCTATCTCCTGCCTGCAAGGTGAGAGAAGCAGCTTTGTTCTGAATGCCAGAAAGCTCTAGTTAGACAACTTAGTGCAAGATGACAACTGGGAAAAGATGCTGCAAACAAAATGAAATATTTCAAGTTTCAAGTCCACCGAGGACCTTTAGAAGATTCAAGTGACTAGAGATCCAGCAGACTATATTTTCCACCTCTCCAACCTGTCTACAACAAAGCATTGACTCAATAATGCTTGAAAACAGGTGAGAAGTTTTACCTGAAGAGTACTGAGTGTTTCGTCAAAAGAAACAGGAGTAATTGTACAAATAATAACTGTCTTAGCATTTCCTCCAAGGGAGTTCTGCAGAATTCGAGTCAGCTTGCTGTCTCTGTAATTTATGAAGCTGATGAAGAAGATGGAGGAAAAAAAAAAAAAGAAAGAATTCATGTTTTTACAGAAAAAAACCCACAGCAAATATATTTTCTAGAGGTAATAGGTTATTCGAAATAGTTACATACATAAAATAGCATTGTGTACAAAGGATTTTAATTTCTTAGTTTATTAGTGACTTATCTTAAAACATAATATATATTATATACAAACACAAGTGCTTACCCAGAAGGGTCATCACAGAGTTTTTTGATAACCTGACCCAGAATGAACAAGCTCCGGTTTATATTGCAGCCTTCTTTCAGTCGGACACCTAGGTATCACACAGTAATTTTTGTTTTAAATTTAAAACAATATTAAGGTACAATTTCAATCTGTCAAATTTTTTATGCTATGTTATGCTCAGAGGGATTATCCAAGAGTCAAATCTCAAGTGCCACAATGCACTATGAGCTATCAGCAGCCAGTATCAAATCCTTTATAATAGTAGAAATGCATCAAAATAAGACAGTAACCCATCACAAATAGATATTAATAATCCAGTAAGCAAACAGCTGGGGTCATAAACACTTTAATTTTGTTTCCTGTTTTGCAAATGCCCATATTTACACATGTAAGTATAACAAAGGAACTTTAGATACAACTTTTGGGTTAGCTGTTCCTTGTAAGAGAGAATACTACCCTGTGTTCCTCGCAGATCACTCTTTTTTTAACGTTAAAGGCATTTTTGTGCAGCTTCATGCTGTCACTGTTAACAATACAGCTTCCTCTTAGCTAAAGAATGAGCCATCTATTCATTCTCCACCTTTACATGAGTCCCCACAAGCTTCTAATGATTTCTTTGCTACAGGTGAACATGTACTTATTCCTCTTCAATTAGTTTAGTGCATGACTGTTGCTGATTCTGTTATTCTAGAAAAGCCATATTACTAGCTAATTGTTTGCACTTTACAGCATTTTCAGTATTTTTCCAAGTAGATCCCACCCTACCAAGGGGAAAAGGGATTATTTATAAATGGTAAGTAACAGAATAGCACATAGATCAAATAATTTCCTTTCATAAGTCTCCCATAGGTGTTAATTAACAGAGGCAAGTCATCAGGAGAGACTCATTTAACACTCACCTTCAGATCCTGTTTGACTAGCTCTTTCACTGCCTGCCAGATCTACCAAGTTCTGCAAATTCATTAAATATTTCATAAGTTAGTTCTGAGACAATTTAGTATTAGATCCTCCTAATTCTAAGTCTCTTCTAAGAATTTCATAAAGTAAATTTACACTTAGAGAAAAACAAGAGGTCTGTCATTACTGGAAGCAATCCATAGCTACTGTGCACATACCAACTAATATGGACATAGAGTAAGTTTGTATGAACTCTATTAATACCACCCTGAAAACTATTTCAAACTTGCGGTGCAATTCCCCCTATCCTCAGTAACAAAAAGAGAAACAGTTTCTCAATACAGAAGTATTAACTACTGATTCAAGCTGTAAGAAGCTTCACAGAATCACAGATCACCTGATCCAATCTTTCATGGGAAGAGAGTCTAGATGAGCTTATTTAGCACCCTGTCCTGAATCAGCTTTATGTCTCTGTGCCTGTCATTGTGTCATAAGGAAACAAAGAAATTAAATACCAGAAGGAAAGCCTCACTCTGAATCTGGTTCAAAGTCAACTAGAACTTCATAGCATCCCATAATGATTTGCCTGAGCAAGCAGCCCTCACTTTAGTTATTTCACTGGGCTTGTCAGTAATCAGAAGCAACTGTAGAGGAAGCTGTGTTTAAAAAAAATAATGCAAGAACGCTCCAACAATAGCCTCTTTTGCTCCTCAGAAGGAGCTAACAGTCCCCAATCCAGCATGAATTGTCTAGAAACTATTCCCATGTCAGAATTCTCTTTGGTGGGAAGATACACTCTAGATAACACCCCAGGAGTCTCCTTCTGTACAGATGATCAGAAACACGATTTGTGCTTAAGTTAACAACAAAGCATGTTTGTAATGCCATTATAAAGTAAAATTCTTTCAAACAATTGCTAACGGTAAATGCTCAAATGCCTATTTAATAACTTCTCGGAGTACAGCTTACCAAGTGAGATACCATCACTGCTCCATCACAGTTCGCATTTGCAGGGTCACTTCGTTCTCTGCTTTCAATGATCTAAAAGAGGATGCAATAGGTTTTGTCACTTCGAAAATAATAAAATCCCTCCTAGAAGTGAAACAGTTTTTACCATTCTGAAGATAGTGTGAGAGCGGCTGCTGTGTTCATTCATTTTTGTTTCTCCATAATGGCGATTTTCTGTCAAAAAGCAATATTAGAATACTTTTGCTTATGTTCTGATAAACTGGAGATAACACACAAAAAAGCAATTTTAAAAATATCTGAAAAACATTGATTTCTGAACATAATCTTAAAGAGACACCCTATGATTCTAGATACACCCCATTCACCAATGCATTTCTAAAATATCAGTTGACATTGGTTAAACAACTTACTTTCTCCTTTTCTAATCCATTCCATAACTTGTTCTGGGGAAACCACCACTTCTTCAATCAGATCTTCTACGTACGTATTTCTCTTAAGAACAAAAACAGTAATAAGTTTTACTTAACTCTGAAAATCACTTCAATACATTACATTAGCATTACCAGCAATTATGGTATTCATTCCAGTTTGCTTCCTCCTTAAAAGGAAGCAACATCAGTTGAATGTTTTTTCAGTCTGAACACAAGGAATGGGCAAAGCTTAGACCTTTATCAGAACGGAAGCCAGAAGGCACCAAAAAAAAAAATTAAAAAAATCAAATAACAGAGATCTAGAAAGTTTCCTTAAAATAAAACTGGTAAGGGAAATATCCTTTCAGACATTTTCTGAGGGAATGTAGGAGTATATTTCTCAGTAATTGCTATGGGGCCATAATCATACAACTGATAAAAATTCCTTCTTCCCAAGTTCCAAAAGCATTGATCATTTAGGGCACTGAAATAAAAAAAACAAAACCACACAACTACAAATCCCAAACTAATAATTTTTATTATTTGCTCCAAAACTTAATATAAAGATACTGAGGATGGCATTAATACAAATTTATTTTTCCCTACTGATCATCTTACTAAATAGTTGTAGTCTGATGGTTATTCTCTGACTACTGTAGAAGAAAAGCGTGTCTACTTTGTAGATGATATGAAGATGGGATGAAAGTAACTGTATATCCGTTGAAGACTTCTAACACATTGAGCTAGAGGCTTAATATCACGTTTGTAGAAGTTGTATTAACTAGACAACTCCAAGTATTCACTGTCAACGGTAAATAGAATATACTATTCCGGATAACTTAAGAGATTAAGTCTACTTTTACAGCATTTATAAAGATAAACCAGCAACAGCAAGTCCAACTTCACTGTTTTATTCTACTACATCAAGTGTCCTCCTGCTAATTCTGAAGATAAAAATTACCTAATTTGACACAGAAAAGTTTTCAACTAGATGCCTCTGAAGGCTTTTTTTTTTTATGACTTCTTTTACATTAAGCAGATACAACACTTACACTAAATTAACATCCACTTACATTAACATCCTCACGAATTCCCAGAGGCTTCTTTTTCCTGGTATCACAAAGCAAATCCGTAATAGTTTCATTGTAGATTTCCATGTAAGAAACCCTTAGCAAGAATTCTCTCTCTGGAATCTAACATACAAAGGGAAAAAAAAATAAAAAATAAGACTATGCCATGAAAAAAGGATGATGCCTTAACTCAAAGGTATACGTTTGGGTATCATTCCACATATTTCTCCCACCCCACATCCTCTTTGCACATTAGCATCTACCAATATAGAATCATTTTTCTTCTATCCCACTTCCTTCCAGCTGCATTAATAGTATATCACTTTTAGCAGGTTATAAAAGTAAGATAACTGCCCTACAGGAGCATAACAGTTCTCCCACTTAAATGCCCTTTCCATATCTAATCTCCTCCTGCCTAGGCTCATTCCTCTCAGTGTACCTTGTTTCTCTCTCTGCTTCCTTAGACATACTTTGCTGCTGCTTCTTCCCCTGCCTCCCTGGTAGGGAATACTGGGATGAGGAAAGGCTACACAATGGACTCGAGGAGTACAGCACCCCAGAAAGATCTCTGGGCTTCAGTTACTCGTATAGACCCCCGAGGGTACTCTGCACCTCCTCACAGGAGCAGTGACCATTTCACACAACTGATAACAATTACCTGAAATCCTCGAGGCAGAAGCAAGTGCTCTGCAGATTTGTGTTTTGGAAATCATTGTTTTAACTTACACCTTCTCCTTACTTCCTATCAGCATTGAACAATTAGCCTATGATTCTTTTGAAAGCCTGAAATAAGTAAATTTAGTGTCATATTCTTCCCACTAAGAAGTCTTTAATACTGTTAATTCTTTAAAGTTTTAAAATAGCAGAATAAACACAAAGCTTTACATTACCTTATCTCCCACATTAATGAGTGAGCATATATTTACATTTATAAACAAGGTTTAGTATATTTGCAAGTTTAATAACCTTCCTCAGTTTTGTTCTGATTTGATTCCAACTAGTAGCATCCCATTATCTTTTTTTTTTAAACCACTCATCTTCACAAGGCTAGCAAAGCAACACATAGTCCACTAGAAGTTTGTTTTGTTCATAAGCTCCTTAATACTAAAATTAACTTTTAGGTAACCATCATAATTATTAGTGGTCCTTTCAGAAATTTCAATTTAATGGAGATGCTCACCTCACAAATCAATTTGAAAACATGTTGAATTGCCTTAGGGATAATGCCCACAGAATCTTCATTTCCCATCATTGTGTATGTCTTCCCCGAAGCAGTCTGTCCATAAGCAAAAATTGTGCCTAGAAAGACGGTTGAATTTTACTAATGACTTAAGCAATACATTACAAACAGGATTTAAACACAAATTTAAAGCTTACCATTATAACCTTGCACAGCTGATTCTATAATTGGAACAGCAACACCTTCATATAATTGCTGAGTGTTGTCACTCGAGTGAAAGACACGATCTTAAAAAAAATAATAATTTGAAATAAAGCATGTGAATCCACTATATTGCAAGCCAAAACCAAGCTGTGACATTATTCAGTATTGTTGACTTCAAATCCAATAAATGAGCATCAGAATGCTTGTATGATAATTCAAGCATAAAATATAATTATGACACTACTAACACAGGCTGGGGTTTTTTATAAAAGAAATATTAAACCCAGAACCAAAATAGATATGATGAACAGAAAACAGGCAAGTCAAAAAACCTAAGAACAATGGACACAGTTACACAGTCATCCCATTTAATCCTAAAACCAGTTATGGCTAATTTATCTGTGAGGATTGTAAACCTGACAATATGCGCTACTTGTTAAACTAGCTCAGAGCATGTTTTCATTGAATCTATAGTTTGGGAAAAAACTTTGTAGTGGCTACGTTCATATTAACAAGTAGAGTAGATCAGTAGGAAGAGACTCAAAGCAAGGAAGTTAGTTATAAGCATCTAACATCCACACTAGGCACTTCTTCATTTCACATTTGGGTTCCCCTAGCTCCTTCTCCCTCAATGCTCTGGACCAGCCCTAGTCTAGTCTATTTGTGACTGGAATTCATGTGAAAAGAATCCAGCTCATAGGGTTATCAAACATTGGAACAGGCTGCTGAGGGAGGTGGTGGAATTGCCATCCCCGGATGTATTTATAAGATGAGGAGATGTGGTGCTTAGGGACATGGTTTGTTTAGTGTCATTTTGGCAGTGTTAGGTTGGTGTTTGGACTCGATCTTAAAGGAACCTTCCAACCTAGACGATTCAAATTCCAAAACCACTCTTACAGCGTGATCCAGAAGAGAGAGCAATGTCCATCAGGAAGCTGACTTCAAAAAGCACATTCCTGTTACTGACAAACTGAAATCCTGCTGCCCCAATGGCACTCTGTTACGGTTTGAGAAAATGCATAACAACTTTATTGTCGTTTAGACAACTATTCTATCACCCAATGACCCCTCCCAACCCAGGAAGGGGAACCAGGGAAAACGAGGAAACATGAGGGTTGAAACATAAATTGATCTAATACAATAAGACTAAGTAATTAACAATAATACTAAAGAAGTAGTATTGATCCTGATACCACTATAAAATATACAAGAATTATACTCAGCTAATTCTATCAGTAGGAAGCCATGCCCTCTCAGCAGAGGACAGCAAACGTCAGGCACTGTGAGTGCAACAGCTTCAGGAGGAAGGGAAGGACTCAGGCATCCAGCACCGGGGCAAGAAGTTCTCTGGACCACCACCATCAAGGGAGAGAGAACTATGTAGCAAATTTTCTAGTTTATGTTGAATGTGACATTCATAGTATGAAATAATCCTGTCGGCCAGCCTTCGTTAAATGCCCAGGCCTCACTCCTCCTCCCTGCACCCAGCAAGGCTCAAAAACACTGAGACCTTGAATCCCACACAGCCTAGCTGGCTGTAAAGTAAATATTTTCACGAACTCGGACACTAGAGTCTTCAAAAGTTGGCATTCTCCCAAGTGTTAGAAGAGAAATTAGTCCTGTGTCGCTCAACCCAGGACACGCTCCTTCAAAATTATCAAAAAAAAGTTCATGTAAGTTGCAAAAAGCTAGGGTCATTAACGTTAGTTGATACATCCAAGTGTCACAGTAACAAAGGTCCACACAAGCATCAAAATAAAATAATTGCTTTCATATTCTTACCATAACTGAATACTTTTGTACCGTTTACTTCAGAAATAGTATTGTTTTCGCTTTTCCATTGGACTGACACTTTATCTTCGAGAGCGTTTTCTCTAAAAGAAGAGATATTCTGTTACCCTTACGAGGTTAGGGCTCTGCTCCTGTAACGTGGGCCCACCCCCTTACCGCGAGGGCCTCTCTCTCCCCCCGGCCCTCTCCAGCCCCGGTAGGGAAGGACGGCGCATTGAGGCCCTCGCCTTGCTCCTCTCTTCACAGAGCGGCAGCGGCGCTCACCGGGGCCTAGCCGAAGCTCGGGGAGGTGGCGGTGGAACAGCAACGCCCGGGGAAGCCGAGGAGGCCCCGGGGCCGCAGGCAACACCGCAGCCTCCCCTCAGGCCGGGGTGCGGCCCTCCCCAGGAGAGAGCCTCACCTGGCGATGAGCGGCCGCACACGCACGCAGACGGTCACGGCTCCCTCGTCCCCCATCCCCGCAGCTTCTGGGCACCCGCCGCCTGTGACAGGGAGGCCGCTCTCCCCCTCCTCGCCCACACTCCGGCGAACGCAGGGACCCAACCGCCACCGGAGTTTGAACTTCTCCCCAGGTCGCTTCCTATTGGCCCGCGCAAGGCAGACGCCACGGCGGAGCGTACCACTGGCGAAGAGATGGGGGGGAGCAGGGAAAGCGTAGAGAGGGAAGATGGCCGAATGGTCCCGGCGCCCTCCCGCGACACCCCCCCGTCTGTGGCGAGTGCTGCGATGGTGCCGGCCGGAGCTGAGGCGCGGGCGGTGCGGGAAGGCGACCGTCGGCGGAGGCGTGACGGTGCGCTCGGCGGGTGATTTAATTCGCTGCCTACCCGACCCGATAGTATGATTTCACAACTAAAAGTGACATTGTTCTGTATTTACGGGTTTGGGGTGGGTTTTTTTTTTTGGTTTAAGTAAAATTTAGGAAGGTATTGAAGTGCTGGTTAGAAAAGCAAGGCGAAGGCGTGGTGGCCGGTAGTTAGTTGAAAGCTGTATTGTTTTAGGAAGGAGACGCAGACGTTTTTCCTACTCCCCAGTTCAAGAGAACAGGGAACTGCTGGAGAGGGTACAGCAGAGGGCTACAGAGATGATGAGGGGCCTGGAGCATCTTCTTATGAGGAGAGGCTGAGGGACTTGGGTCTTTGGAGAAGGCTGAGGGGGGATCTGATCAACACCTATAAATACTTAAAGGGTGCGTGTCAAGAGGATGGGGCTGGTCTTTTTTTTAGTGGTGCCCAGTGACGGGACAAGAGGAAATGGGCACAAAATAAGAAGTTCCACCTAAACATGAGGAGGAACTTCCTTCCTTTGAGGGTGGCAGAGCCCTGGAAGAGGCTGCCCAGGGAGGTGGTGGGATCTCCTCTGGAGACATTCAAACCATGCCTGGACATGTTCCTGTGGGACCTGCTCTGGGTGGACCTGCTTTCGTGTAGGGGTTGGAATAGATGATCTCCAGAGGTCCCTTCCAATCCCATGTGATTCTGTGATTCTTGGTGGCATCCTCTGGTGAAGCAAGGCTGGCTTGGTGCCGGGGTGGTGGACTCAGGGTGTGGGGAGTAGGGAGAAGGAGGCAGCTGTGGAGAGGAGCCTACAGACATCAAAAAAGAACGTGTGCCCCAATTGCCTTCCTCTAACGTCAACTAATAATGACTAATTTATGAAAAGACTATTCACGTTCAAACATTTAAAATACGTTTCCCCCCCCTTTCTAATCATCGTCCTCTTCATCCTCAGTGCCTTCCTCCTCTTCCTCTTCCTCAGCTGCAGCTAAGGCCTCTTCCTTGGCAGCCTTGAAAGCCAGTTCCTCCTGCACGGTGGGGTCTCTCGTCTCGGTGATTTCTGGCCCGCTGGGGTACTCTGCTTGCGCTGGTGGAGGCAGAGTGGGAATGTGGTTCTCTGGGCTGTATTTGTGACCCCAGCCAAAGTAGATGTTATCAAATCTCCTGAGAAAGAAAAGCGAGAGATCACACATTCTCTCCCCCCCGCCTGGTAACAAAACATCACTGGAGGTGCTGTCAGGCTTCCTTACTCTGCTCTCCAAAAAGACACCATGGTGCAGATATTCAATAACACAAATTTTTTAACTGCTCTAATTGTTGATTATATCTTCCACTTAAAAATCTCCGAGTGCTAAAATGATGAAGGCTGTGTGCTGTCACTGGACTGTATTGCAGCACAACTCCAACCCCACGTTGGTAACATAAAGCCATTTCTGACACCAACTCCAGTGCTACCTGCTTTTAGCAGGTAGAGGTTGTGAGGGTACCATGCGTAGTGGAAACAAATGAACATTAGAATCACAGAATGTAGCTGTTACTGTAAAAAGTGTCACAGACTCAAGCATATAGGTTTTAAATCAAGGGCTGTGCCTAAATACTAACTGGACATTTACATCCATTAACTTTATACTAGCCTTTCCAATGATTATTCATTTTCAGTCTTAAATACATATTTACTGTTGCTGTGCCTCCATCAGTCTCCAGAACAGTTAGACATAATGAATTAATATAGTGAACTAATAATAAGCAGCTTTGACTTCATTAGACAGGTGTCTGTGTTACAGTCTGGGTTGTAACCATGTCAACTAGCTACTCACTTGCCAGATGCAAAGGCATACGCTCCGGGCCATCGGTTAGACTGGAGAACCGCAACAGCGTATTGCGGGATCAGGTTTGTAGAAGGCTGAGCTGTCCAAGCAGGGATGTTTTGAATTCCTGGGGGCAGCCAAACACTCAGAGTCAAAGAATAAACTGGCTTGTGAGCCTCTACAAAATATGTCAAAACTGAGCTACAAGACTTTCATAGAATTCAAGCAATAGTTGGAGTAAGTTGCATGTTAGAGGAGCCAGAAGTCAGAAACAAACATAGATGCTGTATTCAAAGAGGTGGTTTAGATGTATGGGTACGTAGCACTGGAGTGCTAATAGAGCCACATACAGAGAAGATCATGCTCCTGAAATTCAGTAGTACTCACCTTTGTTTCTTTTGTCAAGGGCTTTTTATCACGTATGGAGAAGTTATATTTCAACTTAATCAAAGAATGGTGAGTAGGAAAATAATTTACTATTCATGTAATCTAATATTCAAGTTCCCATATTCCCATGATTTGCTGCAGTAATGTCCTACAGGATCTAAATTCTTATTTGTATATCTATGCATGTGTGTACATATATTACACGTGCACACACAATTTTTTTTGTCTAAAAGATGATGGGAAAATAGCAGAACGTATTTCATGTAGTGAGCTGTCTTGAACTTGCAGTAGCCTAACAAGCCTGAGGTATATTTTCCTTTTATTCTCAACAAGACTGTTAATTAGTAAACCCAATTATTTAAATTTTAATGTCAATACTGTTAACCATTTTGCTTTGGTCAGTTTTATAAAAGGATGTGCTTGCCCTACAGGGGCAAATTATATTGCTTGATGAAGTGCCAGAGTCCTATAACTTCAAATATTTACTACCTAAATGCTAACATTCCTAGTGGGTCTCTATGAAAGACTTCATATTCCATGAAGAATACCTTCATCTTCAGAGAGTGGAGTGAGAAGAGGAGGTCCTATTTCTTGCTGTAGTTCTTTCGGTAGTTCCTCTGGCTCCTCTTCTTTCTCCTCTTCTTCGTTTTCTTCTTCTTCCTCTGATTTTTGAAGAGGATTAAGCCAAACACAGCGACCCTATAATTGATACAGAAAAATAATAAGTACATGTAACAGTCACTGAAAGAATGTGAGCAAGTTAAAACAATTGGCTTGAGCGCATGCACACACAGTTAAGGGACGGGGGAAGAAAAGAAAAATACATATTCCATAATTGACATATTGTTGGCAGAATATTGTATACTCTTGGCAGAGTGTTCCCTATATCCCTCATTCCTCCCTCATCCATAGAATCATAGAATCCATGTTATTATTTCAGAATAACCTCATACCTCTGTCATCAGCTTTTTGTTATTTTGTAGTCTTCAATTCCTTGCCAGTTTGGTTTGTATCCTTGCTAGATTACCAGTTACTGCAAGCTAAGAAGCTACCACTTATGGACTTTACCCCTTCTTTTTAAAGTCCACCTTGATATTTAGCTACCAGTCAGAGGAGTTAACATTAACAAAATGTTCTTAAGATTCTAATGCATATAGATTTTATTTTTACAAGTATTTTTTTGCTGGTAATTATTTTAAACCTTATTTCCTACCATTTGCCATTATTTTACACTAGCATTCTTGAATTGGTAAACTGGCCAGCAAGTCATCTAGCAATGATCATCACATTAGTAGTACCTCTTTCCAGCACTGGTCTGATATCACAAATATTTTATGCTACAATTTTATTTACAATATTTTGGTTTTAAGCTGTTTCATTTGCTTGTTTTGCAGAAGAAAGGAACAACAAATTAAACACAAGAAAACATAAAATAAGTTCCATTTAGCATACAGTCATAAGCTATCTGTATTTTATCTGCATTTTATCTTGTCTACTCAAGAAAAGACAATTTAAAACATTATTGTCAATTAAGGACCTCAAAAGAGAAAACCTAATATAGAAGATTACCAGAAGTTATTGTTATCTATCAAGACCTAACTCCATACAGATATGTAAAGATAGGTTTCAATCTCAAGAACACACCTTTGAAAAAAGTACTAAACCTAGAAGGTTCCTAAAAAAAATATAAATAAGCATATATAAAAATTTGGCTATATGTAAATATGTGCAACATATTTATATATCATATACTATATCAAACATATTTTATGTACAAAAACATTTCAGTACAATACTGTTTGTGGTGAATAGTTCAAATATGCAGGTGAGGAGTGTCATTTACAATGTGAAACCTTAGGAGTACTACAGCGTGAATGGTACCTGAGGTCCACGTAAGCTATGCCCAAACATACCTGCTTTAGAATACTCTGTACATTGTGTACCCACGCAGAGAGAGAATCCACCATTTCAGCCACAGAAAGAGGCTGAAAGTCGGGGTTTTCTTCATATGTATCTCTTCCTCCTTCCGTCTCTTCCTCTTCATCTCCCTCTTCCTCTGCAAACTGGTAAAAGCCAATGGGAGAGATCTGGGTTCCTGCTGAGATCCGAGCTATCTGCGCACGCAGGTAATTGGCCTCGTTTCCAGGGAAAGGAGGAAAGCTCACAACAGGAGCATCCAGCCTACCAGTGAAGAACTTCTTGATTTTCCTGGCACAGACAATCTGGGCTGGTGTCACTGGAGGCAACTTCACCCAGGGTTTGCCTGGCTCATTACAGACAAAGTAGACATATTTATTAGCCCCAGTCCCATTTTCTTCTTTTGGGATGACAGGTGGGGGCTTATAGGTGGACACTGGTGGTTCATATTCTTTTTCTTTCTCCTCTTCGTCTTCATCCTCATCCACCTCTTTCCCTCTTTCCTCAGGAATTTCTTCCTCTTCTGCTTCCTCCTCCTCTTCCCCCTCAAGGTACTGTACTTCAGCTATAATATAGTTCATCTCTAGACCCAAAATTTTGCCCCAGAAGCGACAGGTCTGGACTGGCTGAACACTAATTAATTTTTTAAGGGCAAGGAATATATGATAAGATTCATCTTTGCTCAAGCCTATTCCAGCTTGTTCAAAATAAAAGGCTGTTTCCATCACATTCGGTAGTGGGCTCTCTCCCTGGGAAGAAGATCTGGAGTTAGAGCTGAAGAATATTATAATTATCTTTTTGAAAGATTAAACATGTTATCCACCAAATGTTACATTTCACTTTCCTGTAGTGCCACTCATTCTCTCCAAGTGCTTTGCAGAAGTTCATTCACTACTTCTTCCACTATCATTTAGAAAAATTAAAAATGCCATTTTAAGGGTAAAGAAGAGAACCACAGCTTTTAGAAAGCAGGATTTCAAAATTCAAACTCCCAATTACTGCAAAATAAGGAAAGTCAAAATTCTTGCACAGGATCTACAAAGGGCTTCAGTACTAGGGCATATCAGCTATGTAAGAGGCCTTGATGCCCGCAAACAGTGTCACCGTGTTCCCTTGTGTTTGTGGCAGATGCATTTGGGGAAAATATAATACATATTTTATATATTTAGACACCAGACCAGCAATATCTCTTTGGAGTGATTGTTGTTCTTTTGAAAACCTTGGCATAAAGCTCTCTGCATTTTTAAAAATACTGGCCTCTGCTCTTACTGAGTGCATAGTAAGACTCCAACTGGCTTTCAGGGAAGCAGAACTAGACCAATAATAAAGATTTCATTAAATATTTCCATTTGCTTTGTCATTTCATGGGGGTAAGGTGATTATATCACACAGACAAAGATATTAAAAGTTCTACATGGCAGGGTAGGGAATTTGGAAGTAGTGCTAGTTTCGTATTGAATTCCTTTGGCCCTTCCAGGTTCCTTATATCAAAGCAAGACAGACAAGAGTATGAAAAATTCCAAATTCCTTTCTGAAATACCCTACTTTTTATCCATTTTTACTATCATATACTCTTACTGTAAAATAAGTAATAGGCTATGGAAAAGTTGAAAGACTGTCTTCTGTTGTTAGTATTTGTATTCTGCAATGGCAATTAATTTGAATATATAGTGGTAACGTCATAGGAAAATCAACATCTTGTTGATTAGTTTCCCTTGGCTATTACATGAATCCTCTTAATTTTTCATTGGGTACAAATGCTTCTGCATATAAGCAACTGAATTCTGAAAAATACCCTATTTTAAGAAGTAGCTTTTCAATTCTAGCAGTTCTTCATTACAACCATTATTTTTTTCAGTTGGAGAAGGATAGACTGGAACCACAGCTGGAGCTGGAAGGATCACGAAATTCTCCATTCCCTATTTTACAGTAGCAGCTGTGCACAATATTCTCAAAGCAGTGTCCAGAATTATGGTCACTTTAGGTAAAGAAATGTCACTTTTAGATAAAGTAAAGAAATTTGGATGCAATATTCCATGCTGAACTGGCATCTGGGAGATATTGTAAACTTTATCTGTTAATCATCTCTAGAACATCTATGATTTTAAAGGCTTAGAATATTAGTTTTACTACAGGAAAAAATCCCAACTAAGTAACCAGACAGGGTTTCTTCTTCACAACTATGAAGAGGGTACATGGTACTGTGACTGCAATTATTTATATGATCTTGAGAGGCTACAGTACAAAGGAGATCACAAGTTCCTCTCTTCCCTTCCCACCATCCTCCCATCCATTCCCCGGTTTATCCGATATCTCTTTTTCTCTGATAATAACTCACTATCTCTTCTTCTAATTCTTCATCTCCTTCTCCATTTGGCTTGAGGAACAAAGCTTTACGCTTTTCTGCAGCTTCAAATGTTGGAAGAATCTCATGTTCATCTCGAAAGGTGTCCATTTTTTTCTGAAACTGAGACCATTTCACATCCTTGCTGATATTCTCAATGATGTCTACTGCATTTGTGGGCTGTTCATCCAGGATCTTTGTTAGCATATTAGCTAGATGATCATATCTGTGATATAAATATAAATATTATTGACCTACTATACAGAAGTCTTAGAATATTATGTTTTAATATCAATAGTAGGAGCTAATCGCCTGGAGCTTTGGAGAAATTCTTGCAATAGTTAGATGAGAGGGAATCATAGAGCATTATGGGAAATTAGACTTGAAACTAGTCTGATTATAACATACTTCGGAGTAGTCCCCTCTTCCATTTTTGGCACATACCCCAAATGCCTCAGGAGCTGAAGCTGAATTTAAACTTGCTCTTAATCAAGTCAGTTTCCCTTTGAACTCTGTAAATTCCCTTAGGAATTTTGATTCTGAAAGATGTTGGACACACACAAGTATGACATAGTGATGACTGAAGCATTTATAACATTCTCCCATTCTATATATACTCTCCTGGTATCCCTCCCTTTCTTAAGATAACCCTTTGCCCTTTTACCAGCACTATTCTTCTCTCCACTCATACTTCCTACCCTTTCAATTGTGTCCCTTTTTCGGACTTACAAGTTCAGGCCAGATGTTGTGCTGCTCTTCAGTAAATAGGCTTTTGCATTCTCAATTGCCAGCGTTTGGGATTTGGGATCGGGTATCTGATCATCATATGGACTGTATCCTGGTTGATAAAGACCGTAGCCTGGTTCATGGGGCTGATAGGGGCCATGCCCACGTTCGTAGGGATCTTGTTCTACATATCTCGGATAGGCACTTTTTGGTTCCAGTGATTGGTAAGGGTCCAGTCCTAGTGTGTGTGACTGATACATGCTGCGCCTTGTCTCCTCTGCCTGGTGAGAGCCTTGTCCCTGTGCGTATCTCTGGCTGATGTTTATTTCTGGCACCTGTAGCTTGTAAGAGGCGTCTTCTGCTCCCCGTGGATGACAGAGATGTTGAATTCGGGTCTGTGATCTATATGGAGCTTGTCCCGGTGCGCAGGTCTGGCCCACACCTCCTCTTTAGTCTTGTGATTGGTAAGGGGGGGGTCTTCCCCGGGTGCTTGGGGCTGACAGAAGTTCTTTCTCAGTTCTGGTGGCTGATCGGCCCCTTGCCTTACCCCTTGGCGTTCATAGGAAACTGGGCCCGGTTCCGACTGCTGAGGCGGGTAAGGGTCTCCTTCAGGCCCGGATATTGCCTGGCCCGGGGGGGGTGCGGGCCGAGCCGGGGGCACCAACCTGCCCTTTAGCCGCCGTCGGCTCCG
>JAHREE010000245.1:26968062-27160137 GCA_033628505.1 Tringa tobata
AGTTTAGAAGGAACTAAACTACTTTAAAAAAATATTAATAACAAAATAAAAGGAAAATAATGAAATAGATACAATATATAGAAAACTGTATCAAGCTCCCAGGGTCATGTCACTGGCAGTCACCTGGGAAGTCCCAAACTAGACTCAGTGACAGATGGGAACTGGATTCCAAATCTGGAGTCAGGAACACACCAATTGGCATCGAAGGCAGATGAACAGACAGGGTCTACTCTGGATATCAGCCATTGAAGAAAAAGAGCTACCCTTTGGTCCCTCAGCTTTTATCCTGAGTGTGGGGCAGATGGGATGGAATACCCTGTTGGTCAGTTTTGGGCCACCTGTCCTGTCCACTTCTCCCTGCAGATGTGACCGCTCTATGCTTTTCTGTTTCTGACCCTCCAGTGGGGCAAATAACAAAGTTAGCTGACCCTCGTTGTTATAGCAATAAGTATAGGCAAGAGCCTCTCTGCATACCATTCCTTGGCTTTAACTGTAAACGTAGGTCTTATCACTCTGAGAATGAAAGGTTTTCTGCAAAAGATGCTGTTAATTTCCGAGAGTTAGAAAAGCTAAAGTAAAATTATTGAGCAGAAAGTTGGTTCTGTTTTACCTCAAACCAGGAAAACTGTAAAATATACTTCTCTGTCATTGATGGATTAGTTACTACAACTTTTATAAAATCCAGTTTATCTTTGATATTAATTAGAAGTAACCTGAAAAAATTCTCAGATGGGGCATTGCAAATTTCTGTCAAGGTCCAAGAAAGTAAATGCCAGAAGTATCAGTGAGGAATCTGACCCATTCTTAAACAGCAGCAAAACATGTTTCCACATCCTTTAATAGGCAGATCAATTATATGAAAAATTAAAAAAAAAAAATCTGTATTGTGTTCCTATATTTCCAACAAGACAGCATCATTAAAATGTTACTTCTGCTGGGTTTCAACTTGTAGAGGTTTTATTATTGACCTATTACCGATCTTCTTAAGATGTGCCCAAGTTCGTTTTGTAGATGTATTTGCAGAACTTATACATGGACTGCAGAGGGCGGTACAGTACTTGCAAATTACTTGTGAATTTCTCTTTATTTGATATCCATATTATCTATTTGGAGGGGAAACTTGATTTGTTTAGTAATTCACTTCTATATAAATTGTATGGAATTAAGTTATCTTTCTACCTGCAATGTTCTGTGAAGCAGCTGCTTGAGAAAGGCCAACTGCTTTATCTTTCCAGCCTTATTCAGCAAAGAAAGAGAAAACTAGGGGCACCTGTATTGCAATTATGTAAGTTAGGAAACATGTAAAGTGTAGAATGGCTCAGGACTAAGAGTACATCAGTGCAGAAGGATTTTTTGGCAAGGTGCTGTGATGATTTCTTGTTGATATGGAAATGCATATATGCAATATTGCTGCAGAAACTTTCTTGATGAATGCTGTCAGTAGCATGGATGGTAACTAAATTAGCTGAACAGTAACTAAAGTATTAATGCTTTCTTTTTCCAAAGGAGATATGTTAATGGTTTGTATTGCCTCTTCTGTGGCCAGTTAGCAATGGTCTCTTGTCCTATGGATTTAAGTTTGTTTTTCAGTAGCCCTTTTTTTAAAAAAAAAACAAACCAGCGCATAACCTGAACTCTTGCCTGTTGCTGATTTCCAAGTTGAGATCCAAAGATAGTATAAAATGTTGCATGTAGAACTGGACATCTGTTGTATTTTTATATAGTTTCACTGGTGGATTTTGAACATGCTTGCACTGGGAAGGGAATGACAGGCAATTGAATAGAGCTTCCCATTTTAAGTGGAAATCCTTCTGTGCTCTGATAATGTCTGTGCAAACAACTGTTGAATTGCAAAGCCCAGATTCAGGTCCCATGTGTGTCTTCCTAGAAGCATGCCTTCCTCATCAGACCAGTAAGTAGCACCTGTAACTACTGAGGTGAAGTTGTTCTTTACTGTGTAGCAGGCAAGGCAACTTTAACTGAATTCTAGCCTATATACTAGGAATCAGGTGCTATTACTTTCTGTGTGAAGCTTGTTCCAGCACGTGGCTGCCAGGTGTGCTGTCAGCTCACTTAAAAGGAAGGCATAATTAGTAGATTCTTAATGGATTTCGTATAACATGGGTTTCAAACTGCATACTGTGGTCAAGACTAAAGTGCCTGAGCATATGAAGATAATCTGTAGCTTTTCCTTTCTACTATATTTATGAATTAAATACTTATGCTTACTCTGACTGCTTCTAAGTGACTTCAAGAGGAAAGGTACTTGAAAAGTGCAGGTTCTGTCTTGTTACCTTTGTTAATTTTAATGAAAAGACTATTAACTACATAACTACTTTTAATGTCTTTTTTCTGTTTTGTGACACTCATTTCTCCTGCCAATTCCAAAAAAAGCCACATGCAATTTTTATGCTTAACTAAACATACAGCAAGTGGTTTTAACTGTGTAACAGAGCTCTCTCTTTTTTTTTTTTTAACCCAGAGAGGGTCAAAATGTATTTCTTCATCACTTTCGTAGTTTTCCATTTGATTGAAATTCTTCTTTTTATGTCTCTTCTAATATCAATTTCCTGCTAAATATCTAAGTAACTACTTGTATATATAAAAGCAAATATTATTCTGTGAATCCTAGATATTTATTGTGCAGAGGGGAATAGATGCTTGTACAAGATTTCCTTAAAATATAGCAATGACTTGCTTTTTTTAGTTACAAGGTTATTATTGAGTCACTGCTGCTGGTATGCCTCTTTCTTCTTCCATAAGGCTTGATTTTTTTTCTCTTCATTGGGTTATATGTTGAAGTCAAAATGTATTCCTCAGGTGGTCATAGACATTAGATTAGTGCTGGCAGTCCGAGATGCTTTTCTATGAGGCAATATTATTGGAAAGCTGAGAGACCATCATCCTTCTGCAGGGGGTAGATAGGAAATGAATATAGTGCTCTGAAGAGAATAATAACCATTTTGAAGATCTAGTACTGGCTTTTGCTGTTATTGAAGTCAGTGGGAGTTTTGTTACTGACTTCAGTGATAGTAAGATTGGGGTCTTTGTTGCTTTATTACTATTTTTCGTCATAGAGCAGGTTGTACGCTGGCAGACAAACTGATTTTAGTCCTGGCTTATAGTGGAGAGTGCTGTGGTTAAGGCTGACCAAGCACAAGTTTGCATCCTAAGCTGTCAATTCTGTATTTTAGGTCCTCTGAGTTCAGAAAATCGCTGTGAATTACAGAATAATGTTCAGAAGACGTTAACTATAACTGTGTAGTGGCAGCAATGTTGGTGTGGACCAGCAAAATTTCAATGGGATAAAATTTTATTTTTAAATGGCAGTGGACACCATGATTAGTGCTTTCTGGGTGCTATACCTCTAATTTATTATAATTTTGCATTGACACTGGTATACCATTTCTTACCTGTCAGTACCACCAGAGCACAGCATTTTTTGGTTGTTATTTTTGAGGAGAAAGCTTAGTTTTCCAGCAATGAGGGTGCGGCAGTTGTGCATCCTTTAAGTACATGCTGGGTTTAACCAGTGTCAGCCCAAGTACCTTGTGCTGGTGCTCAGAACTGTCCATTTCCCACAAGTCTGTTAGATCACGAGTGTGGATTTTGGAGGCTGTGTGGTGTGATACTTGCTAGGCTGAGATGAAAAGCAGTGGTGATTGATCCTTGCTAGCGCGGTACAGATGGGATACAGAGTTCAAGTGGGCCTGCTTTGGATCCATGTAGGGCCACCTCAGCTTCTGTCAATGTCTTGTTGACTCATTACGCGGAGAAATGTGAATGTCTGTGTGGGATAGTGCCTTCTCTTTAAGGTCTAGCTATGCATAGTTGTGCATTTCTTATTGGCTTATGTACTCTTCTTATTGGCTAAACCTCTTTCAGTGGTTAATGTTGAAGATATTCAAATTTGTTGCTCAGAGCTGTATGGATCCTGATGATTGTGGTGTTGCTGCAGTGGAAAAATGGGCTGTTGGAGTTTAGGATCTTGATTGCTGCAGCCATGTTACTAGGTTGGCAGTAGTGTGGTGGAATGACCTTCAAAGAACCCTCCTCTGATCTGGCTGGTTGTAGGTTTGTGTGTTCTTAACAGGCTTGTTTCTCCTTGCTGCGCATCTAAAGTTCTCCTTTCTTGGGGGACAGGGAGGTGAAAGGGATGGGATGTTTTGGTCAATGTAGATATTCTTGGGGATATTGTTTCTGTTATTTTTTGGTTAAGTGACAATTAAAATGGAGTAATGATTTATTGTCATTAATAAAAGGGCACTTCACTTTTTGCTTTGCAGATCTGTAACCTTTACTGTATTTCTCAGTGATAAAAGAAACTTTTATATTTATTAGATACTGCATTCAGTTTACAACAATTATATGGTTTATTCTTATGTGAAGCTGAACAAGTGCAATCACTTCAAGAGGATTATAAATGTCAATCAATTCCTATTTTACTTTTCCCTAGCTGTGTGTGTTATAGCACTTCTCCTTGTAGAGAGAATGGATTTAGTAATTTTTTCCCCGACTGTGGTAAGCCCTCTAGTCTGCAGCAGCAGTGTAAAACAGGTTATAATGATTCAGCAGCGTTTTACAAAACTACAAAACATGAGGAAACAGAGAACCAGGCCTGACATTTTACCCTTTCAAATGATTAGGAGAAGGACAATTTGAGCATATTCTTTAGTATCTATAAAATACTAAGAAAATAAATATTCTGAAATCAAAATCCTTCAGAAGTGTAGATGGCATTGTTTTCATTAGGGATTCTGGAAATGGCTAGGAGGTTTTGTGGTGCTTAGGGATATACAGAAGTTTCAGTATTCCAGTATGACTAGGATTGGTTATATATGTAGTTTCACATTTAAATTCTCTACAGGAGGAGCTTGCCATGTTAGACTCAAAACCAGAATTCTGCTCAAAAATCCATCTTTATATTGCAGTTCTGTTGGAAAATCCATGCTACTGAATACCACTTTTAAAAAAATTTTCAGGCCATGTTTTTTCAACAATGTCCAAGCAAGTTGTCCCATATTATGCTATATTGACTGTGTGATATGTAATAATTGACTTGTTTGAGGATAGCAGTATGCTCAGAACCAGTATGTTTAATTTATATCTGCTGAGCTTATAATGCAATTACATTCTTCATTTGAAATAATACTCAAAGCGTAATGGGGAATCAAGCCTATGAAGTCCACTTTGTGATGATTTCCAAAAAAGAGAAATCTCCATCATTGTTATTTTGTTATTTCATGAATTACCATTAGATCAACCATTTTCTCTGGAAAGAATTTATATAAGTTCAAATGCACTTTCATTGTAAATTGGGTGTCTAGGTTCAGGTTCCATTGTTGCAGATAACCTTGTTCCATTTTCTTTTTCCAGAGATGTAGAACTTCCTTATTCTAGGAACAAACGTATTCACTTGAAAAGTAATTCTGCACACCCCCCCACTTCTTTATTTTCCCCTCTATTATTTTGGGTAGGACTTCTGTTTTCACTTAGTCATTTAGCCTCCACATCTTTTTTTCTGTCTGTGAAAAGCATGACAAAAGCAAGGCAAAAATTTGCATCAGCAATCAAAAGACTATATTTAGGTGAAGTAAACAGGAGTACCTATGAAGTGTGTCCGAGATATGTTTCCCTCTATTTTATATTAGTAACTTTGCAATATCACTAGATCTTTGGTGCAACAATTTCCATCCCATTTTGCATATAAATAAGTTTTCCATAGAAAATATACTATGAATTTAGATAGTAGAATAGATTCTGTTAGTCCGATTTTCTTGCAAAATATTTATATAACCATTGTAAACAATGTCTTTCTCATCTGCATTTGAAATTTACTTCCCTCTTCTACATTTGTTGATGAAAAACGGTTCTTTAGCTGCCAATCTTAATAAGTGCTTAAAGCATCCATATTAAACCATAAATTTATTTGTTTTCCTTTGTCAAAATAAGAAAATACTGTGTTCATGTAAGAAACTCTAAGAGCATCTTAAAAGGTGCCCTTAGGTGTGTAAAAACTTAGGGGCTATAAGATTTTACTTTCAGCTGTCTGGAGTGTGATTGGGAGCTGTTTGATGCTTAGACTTCATATACATAGGGTAAAATGTTTGGAAATTAAAAAGACATGACAATACATACATTGAGCAAGGATTGATTAACTGAATGATGTGGAAATTCTGTCATGGTATGCTATAAACTGAGCATCTTTTCACGCTTTCTCAGAACTGAAAGAATTTACAATTATCTGTGTCAGACTCCCAGCAGATCTTCTACTGAAGGAGAAAGCAACTTCCCCCCTTTTCCTTCACTGTCCAAAAGAAATAAGTAGGACTTATTTTCTAAAGAACAGCTGCTGGTAGCATACATCCTTTATACCAGCCCAGGTAGAGCTTAGGAGGGGAGAGACCTGAATTCAAAGCCCTTCAGGCTGAGACTCAAATGACATTCCCCGCATCTTAAATAAGGGAACTGTGTCTGTCTGAGGGGACTTTTGTATGCTACAAAATTCTACTATCCTTTTAAATTAATATTAATAACTTAATATTAAAAATCGTTTTATCTTTTATAAAGCAAACCCATGATCTTGGAGCACAGTTATGAGTGACTTCTTGAGAGATTCCAGTACAGTCAATATAAAGATGAAAACAATTAGAGCTAATACTTCATAGTCGACAGTAGTTTTCCAGGATATAGTAATAACTGTAAGAAGAAAACAGGGGGAGCAAAATGTCAAGGTATTAAAATAGTTCACAATAGAACTTGAGACTTCACTTTGAAGAATATAACACCATCTCTTAATCAGATAGTGGTTTGCTTCCTGAAGTGACCGTGATTTTATTCAGAGGGACAAATTCCATTGTGGAGTTAATTAGTGAAATTCCCTCTTATCTACCAGGAATCTGCATTGTGGGTTTTTCGTTAATGATATTTCACAGAAGACACACTAAGTTTATGCATAAAAATATTTTTTACTTTTTGCACACGTATAAGTAAGTGTGAAACAATAAGAATAATGCTTCAAGTTTTAAAGAACAAAAAACCTGCCCAATTCTCTTTCTTACAAGGATTACAGTTTGAAAATAATTCATAACAGGAAAAATTTCAGCAGGCTTATTATGCTTAATATGGTAAATCATGGTAAATTATATTTTAGGTTAAGATTTAGTAAATACTACTCAGTGTTGTGTGGTGCTGCTTCAACTACTGCTTTGAAACATCAAAAACTTGGGGGAATAGGTTTAGTTAGTTTCTTATTGGCATTTAAAAGAATATTATGGCTGTGGAATTCTGAACTAACAGGCTTAATTGTGTCCCATTTGACTTTGGATTTGCTTCCCCTGGGCCTGAAGACACATCTTATTAACAATCTTCTTTCTATGGAGATTAAAATACCATCCAGTTGTTTTCATTACCGGGTCTGTGAATGCTGTACCTGTTAGAAGAGACGTTTCCTCAGCCTGAGATCTTAGAGTAGCTCTGACTCGAAACTTCTTTTAATACATAATCCAAAGTTTGAACTTTATTTGAATGTGATGTATAGATGTTGTTTTGGTCTCTGTATGATGATTAATTCAACAATTCTTGCTGTGTATTCTCAATCAACCTTTCACTCTGTGTATTTATTCAATAATTCTGTGATCAGAAAGTTAATTTTGAATAATTAAAGCTGGTAATAAAACTACTGGCTTATTGTGATAGTGCTTTCAAAAAAAAACAGGGCCAGTTTTAAATTGTCTAGTTGTGTTGCCTTTCTCTTCATTTGCTTAATACTAAAGCACAACAAAAATGGTGGTGGTGGGGGAAAGGTTTCTAAATAGAAGTATTAATTCTTTGAGGTTTAAATCTCTTAATCTTAAAATTCTTATAGGGTTTCAGTCTGTATTATGAAAACACAAATGTCCAAATAGAATAGGAATCAAGAAAGAGTAATGGTAAAACTTGCCAAGTACCTATGTTTGAGTTACTTTTGGAAAGCAGTGTAGTTTATGAAATTCTGGATCTCTTCTAGAAGATGCATTTCTTCCCTCAGCCTTATCTGTTCCCTTTTGTAGTTGTGGTGATAGTTTGTGGTTTGTTTTTTTTTTTTTTGAAAGCTGTCACTGTAGTCATAGATGTATCTTGCATATGCAGCTGTTACACTGTTCACTGTTCACTGCTACGCATGTGCTATAAATTCATTTACCTACTATCTATTTTCTGTTCCAGCTCTTCCTCCTGAATGTGGAACTTGCCCTTCAGTGACTTTGAGAGTTCATAACTTAGAGTCTGTGAGCTCTGAGTAAATTAACAGATTCACACAGGGTGGGTTGTGAGAGGAATGAAAGATTGTTAATGAATTTCCCGTTAAGGAGGACTCAGTTACTGAGTTACTGAATCTCTTCTGTCAGTTCCCCCCCAGCAACAAGTGCAATAAAGTAACAGATTACCTTTTGCCCTGGCTTGAGATTTTTTAACATTTTTGGTCCAGTGTTAACAGAAAAGTCATTCTGATAGCTTGACGGTTTTCATTGTAGATTAATTATACAGATGTTACAGCCTGAATTATGGGACAAAGAGAAGAGCACTTTTAGCAGAAAACACTTGTAAATGTGCCACTGTTTGAAGGTATTATGTTTAAGTAAGCCCCATTTGTAACTCTGAAGAATTTTTATTTTTAATTTTGGACTCATAATACTGACTTTCTAAATGGGTACAATTCTAATTATAAGGCTATTCTCAACTGGTTTAAATTAGAACAGTTCTATTGCAATCCATGGAACTGCATGTTTTTGCCAGCTGAAAACCTCTCTTGTGGTGTCTGTGTCTTTATGTTTCTCAATGCTGTCTTCTTCCCTTCCAGTTTCCTCTACCTTTTTTCATTCCAAAGTGCGGGAACAAAAGTTTTTTGAGATGAGCAGACAAGATTAAAGTCTCAAGCTTTACTAATCCACAAGTTGATTAACTCCCAGGAAAGGCAAACAAATTTTGCTAATAATATGACAGAAGACAGGAAAACACCATGCCTAAAATTCAACAGCTAAAGGTAGTGTGCCTTTCACTTGTGGAGGTACCACTCTTTCAAGAGGTTGGAGTTGCAGGAACAATGTCTGTGTTCCTAAAATGGATTTCCTGAATCAGAGCTTTCTGGATAAACAATTACAAGACTGGAAGCTGAGGTTTTCCTCGAAGGCTTCTGAGGTCTAGCCCAGAAAGAAGTACAGTCATTTAACAGGCAAAATCATGGTAAGTTTAAAAAAATTAAAATAAAAGACCTGATCTGACTCTATCATTTCAGCTTTACACTCTTTCAATTTCACTTGGTTAGATTCATTCTGGCTCTAAGATTTAAAGGATTACAGGAGGCAAAATTTGTAGAAAATATTACTCTAGTTAAATGCAATGTACTTTCAGGAGTGTGTTTCATCTAGTAATGCATTCGTTTCTGTAAACAGGCAGTATAGTGAAGTAATAGGATTTAGAAGCAGTCATTGCTCAATGATGAGAGAATATAATTTATCTCTTGTCAGAAATAACAAACCGTCCACCATGCCTGGTTTATATTATTCAGGCACTGAAATCTATTAAATCAGTAGGCACACAAGAGTAAAAAATGAAAGGGGAGCATTAGTTTTCTTACAGTTATATCATGTGTTTCATCTCAAATGTATAAACTTTGCTGTTCAAACAGTACCTCAACCTCTCTTTAAATACCGCACCTGCTTTCCCCCTATTATTTTATATATCCTAATATAAACAACAGTTAACAACCTCCCTCCTGCCTCATTTAATTATGTTTAACAAGTAATCAATCTGAATTAACAGCAGGAGACTTCATGTCAGTCACATATTTTTAACAGATGTGTTCCTATAATTCTGTGAATATATTTGGCAATGAAGGGAATCTGCTGTGATTCACCAGTTTCCTGGGAGAAGACTTAAGGCACACATCATCTTAATTAAGCATTGTTGTTTTAGACCTTTGACACTTGTGATGAAGTTTAAATAGTAGTTCATTAATTTCTATTTATCAAATACTTGTGCTGATGGAACTTTCTGATTTCATCTATAAGAAGGGCCTTCAGAATTCTTTCTTGACAGATTTTTCTGCTAATGCCTTTAGGGGATAGAATGAAAAATACTTTAACAAATGCATAGTAAATAAATCATATAACTCCCAAAATTCAAACACCTCATATCAACTTGTCTGAATTATTCAATTTTCAGTTAATATACTGAACAATAAATAGAACAGGGATTAGTTATGTGAGAGAATGTTTGGCTTGTTATGGATTGTATAGCAGCCTTTATTTTTGTCTTTATGTACTGTTGTAACTATATCTAGATTTTTAGCCAATTAGAATGTTTGCCAATACTGTCCCATGACTGCATTTCATTCACTATGTTGTCTTTCTCTAACATTTGGCAACTCCCATTTGCTTTATGTGAAAGAGTTGTATCTAGAGCAGCAAATCTCATGCTTTAATTACATGGAAGATTTAAATCCCTAACATGACGGAGTACTGTAGAAGATTGACTCCACTTCTAGATTTTGAAGTGTGGGCTGATGCTACTATGGCTGAATGAATTTTGTAACTTGAAAACAAATCTAAAACTAAATCAATGTTGTAAACTCTATGCTTCACCTACTTGTACATAATGTCCACCAGTGGCAACATTTGCCCAGTAGCTGATTGGGTGTCACAAATGTTGATGCTATCAAAGCCTCACCAGTGGACAGTTTAATCAACCTCCTAGAAAGAGTACATAAGATTTCCTCAAATGACTTGACAGTTACATATCTATATACCACCTGATAAGACCCAGGTGAGAAACAAAACAAGGAGAGAAAGATTGGGGCCAGGGTGGTGGTGTTTGTAATTAAAGAATGGACTATTTAAATGTGGGGTTTTTTTTTTTTGTTTTCTAACAAGCTGACTTGTAGGAGGAGTTTAGTAGCATTTCTTTAAAGATGTATTTTTGAACTTCATGTAGAGAGCAGTTAGGAAAACCCTATAGTTCTTGGGGAGCTACAAGAGAAAACATTATTTCTCAGATGGCTTTGTGTGCATAATCAAGGAGCTCTTTCCCTTCTGTCATTAGTTAATTGTGTCTTTTTGCTTTAGGTATATTTGCTTTATTTTTTATGCTAATGTGGAAGTAAATGCTTCCAGCCCATGTCTTTCTTGTAGAGGGCAGGAATTCATCCTTGCAACAGCTGCTGTGGTGATGCGTATCTGTGTTAGTGTGTGGGGTTTTCTTGCATCACACTTGTGTAATCCTGGCAGGAACAGTTTGAGTATGGCTTAGAGCATAAATATTCTAATAAATGCTCAACTTCTGTTCTAGAAGAGATACTGTATTTGAAATATATAATTTCTGTCACTTGTCTGAGCATTTAAAATGAAATTACTTTAGTCTTGGAAATGAAACATTATCATAACAGTAGCAAGACTCATATAGCAATTGACTCATAGGTTAGATGGTAAATGTTTCAAATATCTTGAAGTCTAATAGGTCAGAGGTAGCCTAATGTGAAAAAAGATAGTTTCACATCTGTTAAGTGCTGAACTTCTGAAATTATGAGCATTTGAAAATTTTTTTTGTTGTTTTATGAAAACAAGCTGCATTATAACTCCTATTGAACTGGATCAAAGATTACAAAAGCTAGTATTGCACCGAATGCAGTTCCACTGGCTCCAGTGATTGGTCTTTTAGGAGGGGCTCAGGCTGGGTAGGAGGACTAGAACTCCTACTACTTTTTAAGTAGTAAAATAGGGCATGGATCTCATGCTGGACTTTCATAGGTGAAGGAAGTGCCTTTTTGTTGTCAAATCCTGGATTTTTAGTCTTCCTGCTGAGGAAGTAATAGCAACATTCCCTAGCAGTGTCCAAGCATGTCCCTCGAGTCCTTTTTTTAAGGGAAAGAATCAAGACTTTGATTTCCAGCTTTAAATGTTTTTTACCTTTTCAAACTCACAAAGTAAGCATGATATCTTACTTACAGCAATCATCCAAGAGATCATAAAACTCAATCATTGACTTACAACACTGGGAACTATTTTGGATCAGTAGCACTATTTTGATAAGTATACTAATGCAAAGCTGCTTAGATGTATTAAAAGTGATGTGGCAATGCTATTCAGGGTCATGATAATACATGCGACAACTCAAAGGGAGCATTAATGGTGAGAAAAAGTATTGCAATATTTAGAGGCCTCTTAGATCTCTGTATTCATATGCTGATATTAGTATTGACAACCTGAAACAGGCAACTGGACTCTACTCTCTGCTAACTTTTTTTCCCCATACCATGTGAATTAGCTTAAAAGAAAAATAAAAAGACAAACCATGATATTCCTTTAGGTAGATGGCCCAAGCAATATTACTGTTTTCCTGGTAAATCTATTTTTGAGAATTATTCCATGTGTGTAGAAAAGCTTGCATAAGTATTATAGAGTGGTTAGGTTGGAAGGGACCTTAAAGATCATCTGGTTCAACCACCCTGCCACAGGGAGGGAAAACTCCCATTAGACCAGGTTGCTCAAAGCCCCATCCAGCCTGGCCTTGAACCCCTCCAGGGATGGGGCATCCACAAATTCCTGGCAACTTGTTCCTGTGCCTCACCACCACCATAATGACAAAAAATTTCGTCCCAGTATCTAATCTAAATCTACCCTCTTCCAGTTTGAAGCCACCACCCCTTGTCCCATCACTACATGCCCTTGTAAAAAGTCCCTTTCCAGCTTTCTTGTAGGCCCCTTTCAGGTCTCTCCTACAATGAGGTGTCCTTCATTCTCCTGTTGCCTGCTTTTCCCTTCTGTGACTTGGGTGGTGTGGCTGGAGCCCTTGCCAGTGAAGACTGAGGCAAAAAAGTCATTAAGTACCTCATCCTTTTGCATATCCTGGGTGACCAGGTTTTCCATTTCCTTCTGGAGAGGGCCCACATTTTCTCTGGTCTTCCTTTTGTCACTGATGTATCTGTAGAAGCTTTTCTTGTCTTTGTCTTTGATGTCCTTGGCCAGATTTAATCTTATATGGGCTTTAGCTTTCCTAACCTGATCCCTGACTTCTTGGACAGTTTCTCTGTATTGCTCCCAGGCTACTCGTCATTGATTCTACCTTTTGTAGACTTCTTTCTTGTCTTTGAGTGTGTCTAGGAGCTCCTTGTTAATCCATGCAGACCTCCTGGATTTTTTGCCTGACTTCTTCATTGCTGGGATGCATCACTCCTGAGCTTGGAGTAGATGATCCTTAAATACTACGTAGCTTTCTTGGGCCTCTCTTCCCTCCAGGGCTTTATCCCATGGTACTCTACCAAACAGAGTCCTGAAGAGGCTGAAGTCTGCTCTTCTGAAGTCCAGGGTAGTGAGCTTACTGTGCTCCCTTCTCACTACCCTAAGGATCTTGAACTCCACCATTTCATGTTCAGTACAGCCAAGGCTGCCCTTGAGCTTTACATTCCCCAGCAGCCCCTCCTTGTTGGTGAGAACAAGGTCCAGCATAGTACCTCTCCTTGTTGGCTCCTCTATCACTTGGAGAAGGAGGTTATCATCAATGCATTCCAGGAAACTCCTGGATTGCTTATACCCTGCTGTGTTGCCCCTCCAATAGATATTGGGATGGTTGAGTCCCCTGTGAGGATCAGGGCTTGTGATCATGAGGCTGTTCTTATCTGTTTATAGAGGCCTCAACTGCTCGGTCTTCCTGGTTGGGTGGCCTGTAGCAGATGCCCACTGTAATGTCACCTGTCCCTGCCCTCTCTTTAATCCTGACCCATAAGCTCTCTGTTGGCTCCTCATCCATCCCCAGGCAGAGTTCCATGCACTCCAGCTGGTCCTTGACATAGAGGGTGACACTCTCCTCCTGTAGCAGTTGTGGTTTGGGCTGGGCTGGCCACCAAAACGAATGACAGATGCTCTTGCCCGTGAAGAACAGCTGTTACCTAAAGCTTGCCAGTTTCCTTGGTATGGTGAGATATTTTGTTTTCTGCTACAAGCCATGAATCACTGTGGCCAATAGGTATGTAAATTGCTGGTCGTCATTGTTACAATTTTGGCTATAATCTTTAGACAAAAGAATTTCAAACTTCCTGTGAACCATTTGGCATCGGAAAGGGGTAGATTCCCAGTCATTAAGTGTTCGAGGTATATGGGATGGCAGTGGTAAGTAGTAGCTTTCACCATTTACAACTCCTGAAAGGAGCGGGTATGAATAACACACTTGGGAGTATCCAAAGGGTCTTGCTAAAGCCAAAGTACCTACATATCAGGTCCGAAGGTTTTAGGTGCTCAGAGCTAATGGGAAATTAATTGTGTATGCAATCATTCTTTAAAGCAGACTTTAAGCCATACACATTTTGTGGGTGGTAATTTATCAAACTGAGCTGCTTTTAAATAAAAATGATTCTGTGCCATTTTTTGTGATGAACAGGTTTTTTTGTTGATGTTGATATGCTTGGATCCAACATAGTTGTTATGAGCAATTCAGCTTAATTAGATCATTAATTGTTGTTTTTTTTTCCTAATTCAAAACGAAGTGCTTTCAAAATCACCATTTAGTGAAAATGGGTTTGGGTAATTTTGAGCCTGTTTTATTCTCTAGTTTTTACTGAAGTTAGTAGATCTCACTTCTAGAGGATCTGCTTGCATGCTTAAAAAAGAAATAGTCCAAAAAAGCCAAAGCCAAAACCCCAAAACACCCTTGTGTTTTCCTCCTTGAGGAAAAGCAGCATTTAAAAAATCCCTCCTTATCATATGGTTGTCTCAAGTCTTGGAAAACACATTCTACTTCTTCATTCTGAAAAGAGGGATGACACTATGCCTTTGAGTGCTGGGCACCGTGCTCTTTCTCAATGGTAAAAATGTAGAAAATTCTGGAATGTGGTTGTGCTGGGTCAGTACATTTCTTTCCCAGTCTTGAAAAGGCAGTGCTGTCAGTTAAATCTAATTATTTTACATAAAAATGACTAGGACTAACACGTAATTCCAAAATAAAGCGTTCAGTCTGCTGTGTGAGTAGAAGTTGTCCTTCATGTGCAATGGTTAATCTTAAAGTGTTCATTGATTTCCTTGATGACACTCCAGAGATGACTGCTGTTTCATTTTGTGGGAAAGCTTCAGGTATTAGGAAAGGTTACTCTGTTTTGCTGGAAGCAAATATTCTAATTGTTCTCCCTAATGGAGGCAACTCTTCGATGTCTTATTGCCAGGAATAAGTAAATGCTGTAAAATTTGCATCAACTCCAAAGTTGAGTGAAACTCAAATTTAGGATTTCATTTCAATTCTGTTAAAAGATGCATACTTGCCACAAAATCATAATCTCAAATTGTGTTCCAAACTGTTTCAAAATTAAGAATTATTCTAATGAAACTGAAATTGTACCATTAGAATACCTTTTGGTACTGAAATATACAACTGAGTTTAATGCGGTTAAGTCCTGGATTTACAGTGTTTTGGTTATTCTTTTTCAGAAAAAGATTAAGTTTCCATTTCCTTCCTACTTTTTCTTTTTCTATATGTTTTTTTTGCAGGTGTTTTGGTAGTTCTGCTTTTTTTGTTGTACTAATCCTTTCTCATAGGCTTGGCAGTCAAGTCTTGCTATGTTCATCACACTGAATTTCTTCTCAACATCAGCTAAATTTAATCACTCCCCTGAGCAGAGATGGAAATTGAACTTGCCTCCAGCACACTTCAACTCAGTAAATGCTGGTGTGATAGGAGTGAGAAAATGAAAAAGGCTGCAAAACCCACTGCACATAATCTCTTAATCCAATATTAAGCATCCTGGGTTTGTCTGTACAAATACTGAGTGCTGTCCAAGAACATAAAAGAAGCAGTTCAACATTAAAAGAGATAGGAACACTATTCTTTCTGGGGAGAATATTGGGAAAAAAAATATTCTCCTTCAATAAAAATTAGAGGTGTGGGTGGCCAGATGGTATTTATTGTCTCATTAGGATATGAAAATTTATTTGATCATACCATTCTGGTCTTCTTTTCTTTGGCCCACAGCTGTCTTCTGATTAGGTAACATCTGCCTTCTAACATTTACAATTGGTTTGAGTTTTGAGTTTGAATGATCTGATTATTTCTTGTTCTCACCCATGTTAGTAAAGACTCTCAGCATAATTTAGAGCCTTAATTCTGCACAGAAGCTGAGGCTGGGGTTGGAGAAAAGAGAGAAGGAGAGAAATTTTTTTGAGATAGAAAGATCAACTTGTCGGCAGATATTTCACATTTTTATCCTAACACAAAATCAGCTTCTCTGCTCTGCTTGTGTTAGAAGAAATGATGAGATAACTTGAACATTTCTTAGGTACAACTATGAAGTGAGAACAAAGCCCCTAAATGGATTCAGTAAATCAATAAAGTAATTCTGAAATTAATGAGACCCCCACCTAATTTCATTACTGAACATTCATGTACCTGAGGATGAGTTGGAAGTGGCTTTTATCATATGATGATCCTAAAATATTAAAGTGCAGTTCTACACTCATCTGCTCAGACATTAATCTGGAGTAATTCTGCTGAATAAAGTTTAGTCACTGGAGTGGTGTGAGTATGAAAGGGGTACGAGAAAGAAGAGAACTGGCTATATGTTAGAGATCCTACCCTCTTTCCTCTCACATCAGTGTACTTGTGGCACGCGTTACTTTACTTGGAGAAGGGTCTAGGAATCCAAGGTATGTTTCCATTGCAAAGTTAATCTGTGTATATTGCTGAGCAGGTATGTTTTAAATCTTTCTCTAGGGATGTGACCTGTAATTCTTTTTCCAGGTACTTCAAAGGAGATTTTTTGCCCGCTTCTTACAAATAGTGGATCTGTCCATGTTTTTCCATTTACTTTTTTTTTCATTATAGGCGATTTGAAGTTCACTCAGGGGTTTCTGAGCAATGGACTCATTTCATTCAGGAACAAGGATTCTGACCACACATCAAGTTAGTTCATGGCGAAGTTAAATCCATATTCTAACCTGCAGGTCATATGAAGTTAGAATTAAAAGTACTTCCCCAGAGTTTCTCTGTATCTTTAATGTGTGTTTGGGGTATAGGCTGAAGTCTAAGCCTGTCCTGGAGCCTTTGTACTTTAAGAGACTTACCTTTTGTTTTGCTTTTAAAATGTCAGGCCCCATCTGTGCCTATGAATTTTGGCAATGAATTTAGTATAATTCCATTATACTCAACTCTGGCATAGCTAAGAACAGATTCCGATTCTAAATTGGTGTAGAATACAATAATACTGACAGAAGATCAATATAGGAGAGAGCACATTTTTCCTATAACTTTTTTTTATGTATCAGTTTTGTATATGTCCTTTTTTCTTTCCCATTTTTCACTGGGAGACCTCATGGAGGACTTCAGCAGAGGGAAAAAAGTGCAGTTATTGGTTGGGCTTGGTATAACGTACATTTTGAACTGCTTTGCTCAGTTCTCTGCATGTATGGGACAGTAACCTGAAAGTCATACTGAGAAATGGTACTAGCAGCATTACGTGTCTGCTGTGAAGTTTTCCACCTATAGTTTAAATTCTTTCTGTGTATACTTCAGTTCTGAGTCCTTTTTTTACATCTGTTCTTTTGACATTATGGATATCCTGATGTCCTCCATGAACACAATGGATTTTTTAGAATGCTGACTGAAAGGAACTGCTTCTTAAATTTTCTTGAGATTCACTAATGCAATCTTTCAGGTTGCTACTTATTTTGATTGCTTTTTGTATGATTTCAAAAATTTTGATAATTTCAACATCTTGATTTTTTTTTTAATGTGGAAATCTAACTTTGTGTCCATTATGTTTTCTCATTCTTAGTTTAGGGAAATTGTTATGGTAATGGATTTTTCCACAGCTCAATTTTATCCTAAACTACAGAAGCAGGTTTTCAGTGGTGGTCAGTCGTGGTGATTCTTTAGTTGAACAGCTCATAAGCTTCTCATCTTTCTGGCTGCTTTCCTTGAATATGAAATGGTCCTTGTAGAGCGGCACAGCATGTAATTTCTAATAACACCATTGAACATTTTTTGATAGGTAGCAATTTAAAAAATGTAGTATGCAGCCAAATGAATGATTAGTGCTTCTAGCAAGAAAACTTTATGGACTCCATCTCAGGAATGACAGATGGATAACTCTTCAAGACTTTTAGGGAAGGCTTTGCATCTATAAGGTCTAGATGTATGTACAGTTTTGGAGGTGGAGCAAGATATATGAAAGCTAGAGTTCAGATGATTTGTAAGATGCTAATGCTCTGGTCTTAATCTAATACAATACTCTGTCCATGGCATCATTTGCCTTGAGATATAATCTCACCCTACATGCACTTCAAGCTGTCCAAAACAATATACTTCAATGAGTGTGGCTCTGAGCCTGAGCCAATAACCGTTGTTCAGGAGTATACTGCCTATGGTTAAAAGCTGCACCCACACAGCTACGTATATTACAATTGGCTGCATGTAAGCAGAACTGCCTAGAGAGCAGGTAGAATGTCAGCCTGTGAGAGATCAGTTAGACACCCCTTCACCCAGTTAATTTTAAATACAACAATAGTTCCACTGAAGCAGCATACTGCAATGAACTCATAATGTACCACCATGAATACAGGTTTTGAGTGCTTCACTAGAGTGGTCATAAAGGACACTGGACCCAACAGGGTCATTCTCCAGTGACTACCTCATTTTGTTTGTGTTCTCCTTGCTTCCCTTTGGTAAATAAAACAGTCAGCCTTTTTTGCAGAAAGTGGTTATTCAGCAAAAGGGCAGGCAAGGTAAAAAATTTTATCAGTACTTTGTTGCTAGTCTACCTATCCAAATAAAGCTCCGTATTTCCTGTGTTACCAGGAATCTTGCTCAGTCCTTGATCATTGTTTTTGTTGTTTCTTATGTTGTGATGGAAATGCTGGAGGGAAATTGTACTTGCCATCCACTATACATTATACTTCATTGTTTCCTACAGAGCAGAGGAGATAGGAATAGCCACTTAGTTGGATAATTGGAAGCATGAAGGAAATTAGCCACATATAGCATCCTGGGGAAGAGGAAGGGAAGAAAAATGTATCCTCTATTTCCTAATCACTAGCAAATTGGAATCTGGTTTTGGTTGGACCCTTGGCAGGAGTGTAAAAAAATAAAAAATAAAAAATTTAATTAATAAGTAACTTGCCTATCATCCAGTTTCTCTCCCTCTACTCTGTCCCTACCCCCCCGCCCCTGGCAAAAAAGAACAAACCCCAAAACAAACAAACAAAAAACCAAACCAAACCAAAAAAAAAAAACAAACACCAAACTCTGAAAAGGAATGTTTTCGTTTCCAGAATGAGTGTCTTCAAGAGACCTGATGGATTTTAGCAGTTTGCAGACACAGAATAAAATGGAACGTTACTGAGAGGCAAGGAAGATAAAAAAATGAGTTTTCTCAGTAGAGCAGTAAAATGCCAAATAATGTTAATGTGCTTTTATCAGCTGTCACTTTTCAGGTTGTCTGTACTTGCCAAATCATTTTGTGTAAAGCTGGCAGGATGTTTGATCAAATCTGCAAATTTAGATATGCAATTTATCAAAAGAGCACATACAAACCCAACAGGTCTTTTTTGTCTATAGACTAGACTCTTTAATTTGTTAGTACTTTGTATTGCTCCTATTTATACATACAGCTGACTTAAAAAACTGTATTCCATTGCTTGCTACTTTTACACAGCTGTGTGATTTTGGACTCCACCCAGGGTGAATTGTTACTGAGTTGTATGAGTGGTGTAACCTAGAAACATGGTAGTGTTGAAGGATACGGTTAGTGCTGGAGATTACATGCTACCTGCTTTCTCGCCCCCCTTTCTCATCATCTACGGTGATGGTGTTAACTGTATGGCTCTCAAGTGGACCTTGTAGCTATGATGAGTCTTTAAAAAAAAACAACAGTAAGTAAGCTGGAAAGCATAATATAAAAGAGTCTTATGCCAAAATCCGTTTGCTATGACAGCATTTTGCCATCATCTCTAGCTCTGGTTCTTAAAAATATTGTTGCATGCCACTGAAAGCAAAGAGTAGGGGATGTCAGTAGCTGTGTTAAACTGGTTCGGGTGTTTCTTCTCACCCACTGAGCCTGATTTACTGCTTTCCTTATTCCTCCAGCACTGCTGTGCTTTGCCTATCTGGGACTTAGCAAAATGGTTTTATTGCTACTTCTTGGGTTTCTGGAGATATCTCTATGGAGTCTCTACTAGTATATTGTGAAAGTTTTGTACGCTTTGATCCAGACTCATGAAAAGTCAGTAATCTTTTACTGCATGTTATCTTTTTGGAGTTCCCTGGGGTACAGATGGATAGGAGAGCAGAATCCTGTTTTCCTGCAGCTCAAATGCTACACGAAACTAAGTCATTAAGAGCAGGCAGGTATCTACCACACTTTGAAAAATCAATACACTGATCTATCTTTATGTGCTGCCCTTGACACATTAAAAGTATGTCAGATAAACACCATCAACTTCAAATTGTATTATGCTTTGAAGCATAAAGTTAATACACAAATTTAGCTTCTGATTTTTCCAATCTAGTTTAACTTTGTGTCAGACACGGAAATTGTTATCATCTGTTTATCAGACTTATCAGGCTTTGAACTAAATAAAAGGAAAATACATTCCTTGGCAAGATGCCTTCTAAGCCAGAGCCAGTTGCTTGACTCTTGGCACATCAAAGTAGAGTGCACCTACTCTGCTGCTCGGTTTTTTTTGCATATTTCATTTCCATGTTTGAGTGGCTACCTAACACATCTTGACTTTAATAAATATGCAAAGAAACTGAAGTGCTTGAAAACCAGCAGTTAGTCTTTCCCCTCACATTTTCAAGACCCAATTCAGCTTGATCAACATAGCAATCAGATTATGTCAGATACTTTGTTGGAAATTTGTGTTGATTGTTCCAGAGTATATATGAATGTTGTGCATAGTGGTATATTAGTGACTATAGTGTACCAGCAGGCAGCTCTATGGCTATATATTTGGTGTATGAATTTGTATCTGTCCATAGACAAAACAATGTGAATGTTTTATGTAGGTCTTGTTTAGTGATTAATTAGCAGTGTTGGTACTGAAGTATTTTTCAGGTACAGTTTTTGTGGCTTTGTGTAATCTCTTTCTCACTAGGTTAGTGAGAACTGATAGAATTCTAAATGTTTCTGTATGCTCTCACACTAGAATAGGTCAGATAGCAGGCAAAACTTGGAGCTGACTGTATGGTTTGATTTTACTGGCAGGTAAGGTATTTCAAGGTGAGCTGCAAGGACTTATTTTTAAGTGCAGTAAGATCATAAAATATTACTGCAGCTCTTGCTTTTCTGTCTGCCTGGAAGAGGGGGAGATATCTTCAGAATTTAACATTTCCAGAAAATGTACATCTTACTGAGATTTTTGGATGGAGTAATTACTAGGAGTAGAAACAACCAGACCTCGTAGTGGTTTTGTTTCTCTACTAGAAAGATCAGAAATCTGACAAAAATTTGTGAAATAAATTATTGAGGTTCCATTAGCTGTACTTGGTAAAACTTTACTCTGTGGCATGCATATATAGCTTTATTTTGCTAGTCTTTTATAACCCTAATGCTCTGATTTGCTTTCTGACACATCTGTAAACATATTTAATTCATAAAGCTTTCAAGAATATTCTTTGGAAAAACTACTGCAAATGTTCTTGATATGGTAAACTTTCACTGCATTATCAAGAGACTATAGTTTTGATGCTTTTGGGTGTAATTATTTTAACATAGTGCACATCCTGCTTTTTCTTTCTTTTCTCCTCAGTGTATTTTGGTATGTTTTTGTACCTTGACATGAAGAAGGTGTGGCTACTTAAATGCAAAAAGACTCTTTTAACTTGATGTTAGAAAGTATTGGAGAATGGTCTTTCCATGACTTTCTAGTCTTCTATCAACAGATCCTTAGTCAGCTGCAGAGTTTTCCACACTTGAAATTTCTTCAGATCTGTAAAGCCCAATCCCTAACTACGCTCTCTCTACTGAGTGCCTTAAAATTCCCTCCTCTGTGCAATAGCAATGCTTTCCCCAACATAATTGCCACTGGCATGCTGGTAATAGATCTGGGGGCTCTTAGCCATAGGCACTCAAAGATCTCAGCCCTGTGTCTGAAGTATATAACAAAGCAAACCTGTCAGTATCAGCAAAGTTTGGATAAGCACACAGTTGTGCTTAATTGGCTTCTCAGTAATGCACAGACTGGATTTGCTCAGCTGTAGATTGTGGTGCAGGAGAAGCCATGGGAAGAGAAGAATCTCCCCGGAGTTTAGAAGCATATTAGAGTAATGGAGTGAAGTCATGACTCTGAGGTCCTCTTTACTGACCTAAGCAGCTGCTACAGTGACCACACTGCACATTGGTGTGGTTCTGTAGCGGTTTGTAGGTCAGAGTAGCTAAACTGGGAGCTGGAAAACATAGCAAGGGGAAGACCTCTGTGTGTTTGTGTTCTCAGGGCACTTGAAGTAGGCTATTCGCATTTAATTGTTCTCTTCTTCTGTAGCAAAATGTGCCCTTAAATTATTATCTTCAGATGTATGATAATGCTCCATCTCTGATTCCTTATCTTTCCTATAATTTTTTTCTTTTAATTGAAAAGAGGTAATTTGGAAAGTAAATACAAGAGTAGCAGGCTAATGATTTATTATGTATATGAAAAGCAGCAACAGTATAAAAAAAGACAAAGAAAAAAGTCTTCAACCCTTTCAGTAGATCAAGAAAAAAACAGAATATGATAACGCACACAAACTAGCTTCATCGTGCAACAAAAGCTCAGTTAGCTTATTTCAAAAGTATCACATTTGAAGATGGAAGTCTGGAAGTCTTATTTTTCGGGTAGTTCTTTTGTTGTGTGTGCACTGGAAGTAAAAATGGCATTTTACATGACTTAGGACAAAATCATAGCAAAGTGACTTACACAATTGGGAACTGTGACTTGTAAGAGAGAGAGGAGGGAGAGCAAGAAAGTGCCTGAAAGTGATATGTTGAGTTACGGCCTTGTGTAAACTGCATTTTGAAAAGGGGGAGAAGGTGAGGAGTATGGGGTTGGTGATGAAAGGCTGGAGGAAGAACAGATAAATTAGCTTAAAAAAATCAAAACCTTATGTCTGATATTATAAAGCAACCTGTAGGACAAAAGTAAACATGCACTTCCTGTATGTTGAGGTTACCGGGTAATTTCTTGGTCATGTTGGTGGATGAGAAGCTCAGCCTGAGGTAGCAATGTGCGTTCATAGCCCAGGAGGCCAACTGCATCCTGGGCTGCATCAAAAGAAGCATGGCCAGCAGGTCGAGGCAAGTGATTTTGCCTGTCTCCTCTGCTCCTGTGAAGACCCCACATGGAGTACTGCATCCAGCTCTGGAGTCCTCAGCACAAGAAAGATGTGGACTTGTTGGAGCAAGTCCAGGGAAGGATCACAAAGATGATCAGAGGGCTAGAGCACCTCTTGTATGAGGACAGGCTGAGAGAGTTGAGGTTGTTCAGCCTGGAGAAGAGAAGGCTCCAGGGAGACCTTATAACAGCCTTCCAGTACCTGAAGGGGGCCTACACGAAAGCTGGAAAGGGACTTTTTACAAGGGCATGTAGTGATGAGACAAGGGGTGATTGCTTCAAACTGGAAGAGGGTAGACTTAGATTAGATACTGGGAAGAAATTTTTTTCACTATGATGGTGATGAGGCACAGGAACAGGTTGCCCAGGGAAGTTGTGGATGCCCCATCCCTGGAAGTGTTCAAGGCCAGGCTGGATGGGGCTTTGAGCAACCTGGTCTAAGTGGGAGTTTTCCCTCCCTGTGGCAGGGTGGTTGAACCAGATGATCTTTAAGGTCTCTTCCAACCTAAACCATTCTATGATTCTTCTTTATTACCTCATTGCTTCTGTGTAGACAGGTTCCAGTGAAATATAAATTAAACAGAACTCTTTTTGACTAGCAGCAGCATAACTAAGAGTCACAATTAGCAATATTTTGGATAATTAGCTTTTACCATGCTGGAGCATCCTGTGACTGCATTTGGAAGAGTGCTAACTAGTAGAATTCTTTCAAATCAAAATCTAGGTGTGTAAATGTTTTGTAGTCCCTTGGGAAATAATCATGAAAGTGTTTTTAAAGGAGATTTTATTAACATGCTTCAGTTCAGAAATGATTCATAAATTATTCTTCTCTGTCTGTGTGGTACATCCACTTCTTGTCTGTCATCAAATAATTTGGGTTTGATTGCGGAAACACTTTTTGGAATTGTAATTCAGTCAGTGGACTACTTATGTTCTTAGTGTTATGGCTGTGCATAAATAATAGTAGGATCAGCACCTAGCATTGTGAATTCTTTAATGCACAACCATATTGTTATTTTTCTGTCTACAGTTTTCACAGTAGGGCTCTAATTGCTAATGCTTGTGTTTGCGTTTGTATGCACTTAAGACTTGGAGTTCTCTATATTTATTTATAAGAATACTATGCATATTTTTATGTATAAAACCACTAAAATTAAATCTTCTCCATTTCTACATTAACAATGATAGGAACATTTTATTCTCTCCCAGCACTGGTGATGTAGGAGAATTCCTTGTTTGCCATAAGCACTGAGGAAATAAGACACTGAGGCTCAGATTGTCATTGTGTTTGAAATATCTATCTTCCATTTATTTTGATTACCTGAATAATTCTGGGTACAGAAAGCCTCTGACTAAGAGGGAGTTGTACCAAGACCTCTTGCATCCAAAAGGTACACATTAGTATTTGGGTGGCTATTCCTCCAAATAGCTGCAACAATCTAATTTCTGTAACACTTATAAAGAGGTTTGTTCCTAAATTAACCTGTTCTGTTGAATGTTATCATTTCCAAACTTGCACATATATGAATGGAGAATTTTAGAAATCTTAAAGGAAAACTACTTCATGATTTTATATATAGTAACTGTCACTTCTCTTCCTGCCTAAAATAATTGCTGTGGCCTTTTTCTTGAAGAAATTATTTCTTTTACATTAATGTACAGGGAATTTAGATATATATTCCCTATGATAGTGATGGTTGAGGATCTTTCTTAGTACAATTATGGAACATAGGATAAGATTCAGAGTCTTTTACTTCTCAGTCATTAATTTCTCATACCTAACCCAAAACTAAGAGTGTTCTAAACAGATTGTACCAAGCCATGTAGTATTGGAAAAAGATCTGACATTCAAGTCACACAGTAGGCAACTTCTGTGCTTCTCTGTTCACAAATGGCAGATACAACGTTGTTATTTGGACACTGGCTGAGAAGTGTGGTTAACAAGTATGCTAACTAGTGAGTCTGGGCAGCTATTATTTTACAGGTCCAAAAGAGTAATACATTAAAGCTCTTTTAATGTTTTTTAATTATATGTTCTCTTGTGACAATCATTTTATATAGAAGTGAAAGGTAATAGTCTTCCTCCAGTACTCCTTCCTTGCTTCCTCTGACCCTGCCATAACTTATTGTGTTAACCCTATTAGCCCATGAGATCTAGCAAACTGAAATTGTGCTCCCCATGCCATCCTGGTTCTCCAACAAGGGATGGAGAAGACAATAAATGCAGTAAAAATATCTAATGAGATAGTCCACAAAGGAGAAAGAAGTATCTTTTAATGTTTCTTGAGAGTCACCTTCAGCTGGTAATTTTGCACTTTCAACCCTAAAGTGAGCTCTAGCTGGAACTATAGACTAGGGACTCCATTTATGGAGCCAATAATCCACTTACCAGTCTGTTGCCTTTGACAGCACTTTTCCAGCAACCCTCTAAATCTAGCTCAGTGCTTTCTGTTAATCATTATTTGATCAGCCCCTCAGGGTTAGGGTTACAGTAGGCCAAGAGACTCCAGCCACAGACTTAGTGTTTCTTACAGGAGTGTTCTTCAAGCAGCCCTTACTCGCACTTGGCAGCCCCTTTGCAGTCCTTTTAGAGCCCTGCTCCAGTTATGGTGCTGAGCTTTCTCTGAACATTTCCTTGAACCTACCCAGGGACTCCACTCCATCTAGATACGTGATATTCTTCAAATAAGAATGTGTCAATGTGACAAAGATCAGATCCTGTATGGAATGATTTATATTTGTCTTAGCTTTCTTTTGTCCTCTGAAGCATTTCACTTTAATGTTTGATTTTTAGCTTTTAAACATTGCAGTGAATCCTGGGTAAAATCTGAAGTGACTTGCTCAAAGACAGAAAGGAAGTCTGAAGCAAAAGAACTCTAAATCTGAGATTCGGGTCCCACCTCTACCCAATGTATTAACTTCTCTTTCTCAAGGTCCTGTTACCTTCTGGGTACATCGCCTCCTGTCTTGATATTGAGTCCACTAAATTATTGAAAACTGAAGCTAAGTGCTTATTACATAATGATCAGAATCTTTTAAGGCTGCTTCAAGGGCTGGTGATTGTGAGACTTCTCTCAGCTGCTTACAGAATATTTTCTCTGCCTCTTCATCCTGATTGGGTGGTCTATAACAGACTCCCACCATGATATAGAATAGATAAAAAATAAATATCTGCCTTGTTGGCCTTGCTTCTGATGCTTACCCATAACCACTCAGCCCTCTCATCACCATCATTACGTTCTAGACAATCAAAACACTCCCTAACATAAAGGGCTACCCCAACACCTCTCTTTTCTTGCCTATCCCTTCTGAACAGCCTGTAGCCATTGACAGCTGCACTCCAGTCATGGGATTTGTCCCACCAGGTTTCGGTAATGCCAAATATATAATAGTTGTTATATATATAATATTGTCCTGATGCACAATAACTTTTAGCTCTTCCCGTTTGTTGCCCATGCTGCGTGCATTGGTGTAGAGGCACTTCAGCTGGGCTGTTGGCCATGTCACCTTTGTAGAGGAACTCCCCTTAATTCCGTTGAGGTATTTCCCCAGTGTTTTCCTGTTGACTCCTATTACCTCAGAAGCCCCTGGATCAGCTCTGTAAGACTTCAAGTATGCTGCAGTGTAGCCAGCATGCTTCAGACCAACAGGCTGAGTGCCCTCGGTAGCACCCCATCCCTTTAACCTTGGTGTGTCATCCTACAGCTTGTCATGGGCAAGCCTGATATTATCCCCATTGCCCTTCAGGCCTTGTTTAAAGCTCTGTCAATAAGCTCCACTAGCTCATGAGCAAAGACCCCTTCAAGAAAGGTGAATCCCATCTGATACCAGCAAAACTGGTGCCATGTGGGCCATCCCATTATTGAAAAACCAAAAATTGTGTCGGTGACACTAGCCACGGAGGCATGTAATCATAGACTGGGTCCATCTGTTTCTTCATTTGTGTGAAGAAGGTATATTTTTTTTCCTGTCTCTAGTTTATGCTTCATGCACAGGCCAACAGAAGAAGCAGGTAGCAATTTAACCCCATGAACTAGTAATTAAAGGTAAAGAACACTTTTCTTCTGCATTGCAAAATACTGTTTTGCGAAAAATGCAAGACGATTTACTAACTCCAGTCCCAATCTCTGTTAATAAATTTAGTTCCTACAGATTTTGTTGTTGTGGTGTAAACTAATTTCCTCTGGGGAAGTGTAGAAATAAATATTGACCGAATTAAATTATGGACACAGATTTAGTGAAAAGCAACTTTTAGCCAGAAGCTATGAGGTTGGTGAACTAAACTGATGATTGAAGCAATCATTTTGTCAATGATACATTCTAGCAGCTTGACCTATGTTTATTTCCACATGTTGAGTATGAGTAAGTATCTAAATGGAAGTAATGTTCTAATGAAATGCAATGAAGCAGTATCTGGTGTATTTTGTTGTCTCTTTAACTTGTTGTCTCTTTTAGCAGAGACATTGGTTGCGTTTGGTCTAATTGCAAATTACTCAGTGGAGAAGGTATTCCCCTTTGTGAATTTTGTTCTAACAGAAAAGTCAGAACACAGGTTTTAGATTTAAAATCAGGCTGAACTGAACATTGCTCTAGAGAAGAAAGTGGACAAAAGACTCTAGTGCAGTTTATGTTCTGTGTGGACTTTAGTTTGAAGACTCAAACAGCAGTTTGACCTGGTGCTGGAATTCTTCATTTCTAGGGAATGGAAAAACTACTTGAAAATAGTAGTGTGTTGGGTAGCCTTGAAGCACTAGTTTATAGGATACCAATGTCTGTTCAAAAGAAAGAGCAGAAATTCATTAGTACAGGAATATGATAATAGTGTAGTAAAGGTATCTTCACTTAGCTATATTATGTTAGATTTCATGGTTTGTGACGGCAGCTGAGGTTTGCTTTTTTGACTTTTCTTTTTCTTGAACTCTACTAACCGTGTTTCTGTGCATGATAAGCTAATTATCCATTTCAACTAATTAGACTCACGTACAGTGCAAAATTCAGTAATGATATATTTCTAGACAACTCATTTTCATAGTAAGGCCCAGTCGTGACTGCCATCCCCTAAGGATGTCTTTGAAATACCGTATTGGTAATTAATACTGGAAAATAAGCAGCAGTCTCAGTGGGAGACTGAGGAGTAATTTTTATTTCCCTAGTATTTACAAATGAGAGCAGTAGTACCAGTAGTGATAATAGAGTGAGAAATTCTGGAATGGGAGGGCAGAGTAAGATAACAGAGGAAATAGTAAAATGGAAATAATAATCCACCCAAAAGAGGTTATCAGAAGATTAATTAAATACAGTAGTGAAAACAGCGGTTTCGTGGAATGCCTGGGGATTCAGTAATTCAATTAGAAGTACCATAGTAATTAAAACTTGGAGCAAACTATAAAATTCTACCACCCAAAGATCCAGCTGGGTAATGAGGCAACTAAAATCATGGCAAATATGATCACACAGGGAACCTTACTCTTCTACACAAAGTTGGCAATGTAGTGGTTTTCACAAGTTAAGCCCTGAAGCCCTTTATGAGAGCGAGCAAAAGAGGAATTTCTTTGAGCTGTATAATGAGCATTTGGAAAATTTCAGCTGAATGCACATATGAAAACTGAGGCAAAATTTAGTATTTTAGTCTAGACCTGTTCCTATTGTAACTTCAAACCATGTGAACATGTGTCACCTAACTTTTTCTCACATGCACTACATGTAACCTGTAAAGAATTACATGTCCAAAAGATAGCAAAACTGTAACTTGCCACCTAACAAAACCCATGCAAACTGAAGTTGTCATGTTCATTTCACTGCTCTGTAGGGGGAACTCCTCAATCTCAGTAGCAAAAAGGTATGGTTGAAGTTCCATTGTATTAAGCTGCTATTTAAATACCTAAGATTCAGTAGTCAAAGTTTATATCAGCACAGAGATAATACAGATTTCTCATTTTGATTTGGCTTTGAAATCCGGTTTTCTGCCTTTTGCATATATAGATTATTCCTGTTTCTTTTTATTCTGTTCTTACCCAGTTCCTGCTTTTCTGTTTATCTTCTTCACTAAGCAGTTTTGTGCTTTGTGTGATACATATTTTAAATGATTTTGCTTATTATCTCTTAATAGACTTTTTCCTTGTATATGCATAGTAATAGGAAACAGTCATGAACTGATTTGTAGACAGATAAGTTAGATGATGATTTGTTGAAAAAAATATTGATAATTCATAGAAGTCTGATCTTCTCTCACAGAAGAGAATTGGATGTAATAACATCCATTTTTCAGCCCTTCTGTGTCATTCTGGAACTTCAAAGATAACAGGTGAGCAATACTTAATAATATCTATTATTGGTGTAATGTAAAGCTGATATTTTGAGGTAGGACATTTATAAAAGATAGGTGAGTTAGAAGAATATAAAATTAAAATGAGAGAAATGCCAAAATTTCTCATACCTGAACATTATGTCATAGGAATTTTGCCCGAGTTCTGAATAAAGATGTAACCTTGATCTAGTTCCAAGCTACTATTAATGTTTGTGTTAATATGCAAAACCCCCAAATCCCTAAATAAATGCACCAGCATGGCACCAAGTACAAGCATGTTGATTCTAATAAGTTATTTCTCTCTGCTGGTTTGTCCTTCTGTATCTATTTGTTCATTCTTCCTTCTTGACTCATGAAGAAAAAGCTTTAGCACATATATTCTTCCAGTATTAAAACTTGAAAGAATGCAATTCTGATTATTACCCTTGAACTATTTTGAAGAAAGCAAGGCAAATGTGTGTGTTTTTACCTAACTTTAATTTTTTTTTTTTTGTGGTTAAAAGACCCTTAACTTTGATCCACTTCTTTTTTGTTTGCTAAGATTTTTTGGGAAGCCTTAAATAACTTTTTTCTTTGTTTCTACTGTCTCAAAAAAGGTTAATTTTTTTTTTCCTTCTCATGGTTGTTGACACTGTGGGCATAAATTATTTCCTTTGAGGCAGTTTGAGTGACATTGTCTCTCGGAGAAATTTTGCGCGTGTCTATCAAGGTGCTTTTCTTTTTTGAAGGCTGAAGGGAGGGCTGAAAGCTTGGCTATATATTTAAAATAGTATAGTTCTGTTGTGCATTAAGAACAATTGTCTGTAACATAGTGCTGGAATACAGTTTTTTCTGGGGAGAGGAAAAAAAGACAAAATGATTACTGCTAAATGAAGTATTGCATCTTATGCCACATAAGTGGATGTTTTGTGATGAGTATAGTCTTTATTTAAACAACTGTATGATCTTTGTGATTACACATAAATCTTCAAAATGTGAGTCACTGGTGTAACACTCTCTGTCTGAATCTGTAAACTATTGAATAATAGCTGTGTGGCAGCAGGTGCTGACTTACAGCCTCAATGACACATCACACTTCAGTATCAGATGACTGTTTAATTGCTGCTAACTGGTAGGAAAGGAGAGGATTGGTCATATTGCAGATTTACAAAATACCTAGGGAGCGTTTTCTTGCAGCACAGCAGATGAAGCCAAGGGGAATACCATTTCTTATTTCCACATTTTATGATGAATAAAGAGCTTGAGCTAAAGTGTTTAAGTGAGAGAATACTTCACTGCTCTTGAGAACTCATAACATACAGAATTGTAAATAATTCTTTGTTTGTCAGCTCAGGTGATGACATCTGGGCTCATCTTCTTTTTTTGGCCCTTGTCTGAAATACTTGTGAAGAGGTAGACCTTTAGTTTGTTACCTGGTCTACAAAGAGCAGGGCTGGAACACGAAAGCTAATGATTGTTCCGTTGTTTGCAGCCCAGTTAGCCAAATCCTTAGAAGGCAAGAGGCTTGTCATTAATACTGAAATGTGAATGCCTGTTTAAAACAAAGCTTTATATCTTAAGGACTACTTATGTGTCAAATCCCACACCCCAAAATTCACTATGAGCTATTGTTTATTCTTCTAGCATTTTCATATGGTAAAGAGAGATCTTGGGCTAATGGAAACTAAATGCATAATAGTATGGTGCATTCTGTCTAGGATCCCTCCTGAGTTACTGCTTTGCTTATGTCCACCTTCCTTCCCTATTACCAAGGTGTTTTTATTTCTCAGAGTTGAACTCAATCTAAATAGAAGGTCTCCCAATCTGGGAATTTAACAGGTGTGAGTTTTCAAATATGGTGTTTATGAAAAAGATTGAATAAGTAAGAAAGTGGGAATATAGAAGAACTTAATAAAGCTAAGAGGAAGGCTACAGATTTGGGGTAATATAATAGCAACAGTTTTATAGTTGTTGGATAAGGAATTTTTTGTGAACTACCTTTGAACACAGATGTGTCAATTTAGCATTTAGACACTAATTCATGAAAGCTAGGAGTTATATCTTTGAATAATAAAACTCAACTTTACAATAGATGAATCATAAGGATTAGAGCTAAGATTTTCAAATGGTAAAATTTAAAATGATAGACTGGAGGTTACAACTAAATTGTGCAGACAACTGTGCTGAATTTTTTTCAAAGACAATTTATGCAGGAAAAATTATGGATTTTCAAACACTAATTCAAAGCTTATCAGAATTAATCAGAAAGAATACAGAATTGAGAGTATCTTAATTAAAGTAACTCAGTTACCAACTGATATAATTCAGCGTGAATCTAAAACCTCCCCTGAGAAGGACAGGATCTTATATTCTAGAAGACAGAGTAGTTTTCTATCTTTATTTAGCAATGACATGTTTAAGTCAAGTTTTTCTTGTCCCTTTTCATGCTAACATAAAACTGTATCTGGTTATGTTTCATGCTAACATAAAACTGGCTTCCAGGGAGAAGAGAGTGAGATGATAGTGTCTCTTTTGAGAACATCTATTGATTGTAGACTATATTATATAATTTTGTGGGGAACAGTAAAATAGAATCCTTTTCATCTCTTTAATTGGAATCAATGGAATAGAAATAAGAGTAGTCTGATTTCATTTTAGTCTCTTCATGGTCCAAATTATGACTGGTACATAGTTACTGAGATTATAATGCATAAAAGAAGAGAAAATGCTAAATATAATCCTCAGAAAATATTATTGTAATCTGAAGGTTGCCTGGTTATGAAACTGTCTTTCCATGTTATAAAAGGCTAAGTTGTGTGAAGAGGGAAACAGTGTAAAGCAATTATTTCCTGGAAGCTAACTTCTAGTTTGTCAAAAGCAATGGCTTACTGCTGGTAGACAGGCTGATAGTAATGTTCTCACAAATATTTAAGATGAGTGTTGTTAAGCATACCCATAATGTTTGGGAATGTGGGCAAAGCTGTTGGAGAGATGCAGTCTTGATGTGGACAGAGGCACTTAATTGGACATATAAATACTTCTACTTTGTGGCCATAAGATAACTAGTGATAATGCAGTGTGACAACAGGTTTTTTTGATTAAAAAATTGATATTGTGTGTGGAAGAAAATTGTCAATATATTGGTTTGGTTATAAATAAGTGGAAATTTTCTAGAGACTTAGTGCAATACAAGTAAAAGCATGCACTATGTTTATGTTATTGGACCAAACATCTTAAAAATTTTAGACATATGCATTTGCACTGTGACCAGAGTACATACTAGCAGAATCCTGAAAAAGATGTGTCTATGGAGCTGCTGCTTTGTTATTTTTGAGGGTGATGCAACAAGTTTTTATAGTAATAAGATGTGGTTGTGTGAATTGAACATGGTCTCTATTTTAATGAGGTTGAAGTATGGTTTTGTAACAGCAGGTGCTTTAGTTAGAAGGTTTTGGAGATAACCTGGCTGTGGAGGTGGATATAGTTCCAACTGAACAGAGACAAAGATGAACCTCCTGCCAGGGACTGCTTTTGAGGGAAGCAAGTAGTTCTTGCAACAGAGTATTTTTAGACAGTATACTGCTTTTCAGGTATTATACACTGATGAATAGGAGTGACGTATCTCAAATATTCTAGCAGTTTAGAAATGTAAATGGAGTGAGGACCTAGTGGAGATCGGATGTTCACTTTGGCAGCCCTGTTTTATCACAAAACTATTAAAAAATTTTGAGGGCACAAGGGCAGAAACTGCATCCCAATCTTAATTTCCTGTGAGTTATTAATACCTTGTGTGAGAAAACCACTATGAAGCTACGAATTTCCAAGATGTAGGACATGTCTATCCTAAACCTGCCTTATTTACTTTATGTTAAGCTTGTGGTTCTCTTGATCTTCAGTATCCTGTAAGTGCTTTGGTGAGTCTGAGATCTGTCTTGCACCAGTTCAGTCTTTCACTGTAGATGAATGAACACTGAGGCAGTTTCAAAACTCATACAAATCTATAGCTGTGACAAGTATGAAATTCCAAATAAGCACTTTTTTTAATACTTCTGTTCCATCTTCGGTTTCCACTAAAATCAATCAGCATTGAGAATGTTCTGTTCCTTGTGGAGATACTGTGAGAGCAACAAACACCTAATCAGGAAACTTCCTGCATGGATTACATGAATGACTATTTTAATATTTGCTATTTTCAGATAGGCAGGAATGAATTTTCTGAAATCCCAAAAGCCAGAATGAAGACCCTGGCACTGGTTAATGAAAAAGAATAATAATGTTGCCCTTATGGTTGGTTCTATCTTGCATTTGTTTCTAATAAATACTTCCTTGGAGCAAGGGAGAAAGGCGTAAGGGAGATGGTAGGGGGTACCGTGTTTCTTCCAGGTCTATCTTACCTCCGGGAGAAGTGCCACTAGCAGAAGGTATTTAATGACAGGCTCGAACTTTAGAGCTGAACATCACCCTCTGCTTAGCAGTAGGATGAATGCATTTATAGTTTTTCAGATTTGAAGAGAGTGCCTTTACTATTAGCTGTTTGTCCCAGTGGACTAGTTTCAGGTGGCAGAATAACTATTTAGAACCATGTGGGTTTCTTGTTTTCTGGCCCACAGAAATAAAACTTTATGCTAAATTTTAGATGCATTAGTACATTTGATCTCTTCCAGTTAGAGGCAGATTTAATTCTTTTTTATGCTTTCAAGGGGAAGATAAACTTCAGAAAATGATCTGGTGAAATTCTTCACACCTGATTGCTTATCCTCTGTGATTCTGAGGGGAACTCTTTCTTCAGAGGTGGTGGTTGTTATTTTTTGTTGTACTTGAGTTGAGAAGCCGACCAAATCTAGAGAACCTAGCTCCTACTTCAGTCAGACGGATGATCTCATTTTATGTGTGACAGAATGAGTAAGGATAATGAAAGTATGGGTGTGTGAAAGGCAAAGCTCGTTTCTTTTAGTACTTTTAGTAATCATGTCAAGTTCCATGTTGTGAGAGAAATCAATGCTAAGAGGCAAACACACACATGAAGAGAAGTAACAGTTGATGTACTATCACACTTTGGAGTGTAATGATTGTGTGGTATATTCTTTTTTTTTTCTGGTTATTAGATTTTTTCTGTTGTAGGGCAATATATATTTCAGAATTTATCAAGACTCTTAGGAACTATGTTTTTATATTTTGTGCTTCTGCTTTTCCATTAATTTTCAAGCTAGTCCTTATCTCCATCTGAGTATTTTCAATATTTCAGACAACTATCTTCTGACTTTCACTGTGTGTATTTCCTCCTTTCCTCCTCAGCTGTGTATAGCTTTCACTCACAACAGACATAAGGCTCTTCAGCTTTTTCCCAGCAGAGTGTGCTTAGCTGTTTTGTTTAAATATATATGTTGGCAATTATGTTTCTGAAGATTAAGAGATGGGACAAAATAGATTTTGCTATATACATTTGCACAACAGTTTGGCTGACTGGTTTTGATAAAGGTGACTATTATGGTTTTGCGTACTACATGATGCCCAATAACTTCAATGTGATACTGGAAAAATCAGAGGCAAAACCAGAAAGATTTCAAGCCCCTAATTCAGCTGTAGTGTGTACATGTGTGTATGACAACTGTTATCACCTACTGTAAACTATCACCTCCAACTATATCTGCCAGCACATCCAAAACTGTCGTATTTAACCATCTGATTAATTTCTATTTAAACAAATGCTGGATGTCTTTACTGTGGGATTCCATTCCAAACATGCCAGCAGCTGGCGGAGTATTTTGCAGCAAGGCTGAGGCAGATGGAGAAAGCAGGGTCTTGCACTGATGGGTGGTGTTAGAGAATGCTCAAAGAAAAGGCTGTGGGTCAGGGAACAGATGATGGAAGCCAGGTCTTGTTCCTAATTCTCCTGCAGTCATTGACACAAGAAGAAGGAGAACTGGTATAGAAAGGCTTTTCATAACTTTTAACTGTCTCTATTTCCAGACTTTGAACAATACTTCAATATTGTTCAAAGTGAAAAGGCTAAAATCACTCTTACTATAAAGAAGTACAGCCCTTCCAAATTAAGAAACGGATTGGTCATATACACCAGAAAAGGCTCTGGCCAAAGTAATCTCTATTCTAAAGTGTTCTTTATATGAATATGGGTGGAAGCGGAAGCCTAGTTAGGGCTGGTGTGAGTTAATTCATGAAGAGCCCTCACCAGGGAGCCTGTCCCTGTGCTGGAGGCTAGTTCAGAGATCCATCACTTTCCACAGCAACTCCAGAGGAGGAAACTGCAATATTAAACTAAATTTCTATTGTGGCAGTGGTTTGATATTTACACTCCTTGGGTGGTATACAAAGAGGTAAAATGACTTAAGATATGACAGGTGGGAAACCCTCATCCTGTGACAGTGACGTGTTCATTGTTACTGGTTTTTCATTGATCATCGGAATGATGGGAGTCCTTCCAACCAGAACTGACAAAATTGTTAATTATTGAAAGATAATTTAGTGGAAGAGTTTCAGAGTATAGCTTTTTCCTAGTTTTGATATTCCAGACAGAAAAAAATAATGGCTTAAATCAGTAGTTTTATAATATTAGCTATGAAAGAATAGACAGATGTCAATCGATTAAAACGTTAAATGACTTAAATGCACAGAAAGCAGAACTAAACCAAACTGAACTGGGATATCAATTTAAGTGATATTATATAACCTATTTTTTTGTGTGTCAGGTGACATCTATATGGTTTTCATTTGAGCCCTATACTTTGAGTCTTGAACTGTAGAACACTTGTGTGTGGAATTGGGGAAATGGTCAACATCATGTAAAGTAGCAGACTAATTCAAAGATGAAAGCCTCGAGGGGGTAAAAATTCCTGCTGAAGCACATGCAACTTCAACGCAAACTTGTTACATTTCTAGATCAATTATCCAGCTTAAAAGAATGGGAAAATTGGAACAAACACATAGAGAAAGTACTGAGGAGAATATTGCTGTTGTACCACTATAGATACTCATATGTTATCAAACTTTGGTCTCCAGAAATCTCAAATTCCAAGTAGCATTGCAACAGTGTAACAGGTCAATTCCTCTGAAATGGACGAAATCAACAGTTTGGACTCCTGTACCCAATACAGGATTATCTTAGTTTCCTATATCTGAACACGTACTTGTGATGATGAATCAGTCTAAAATTATTGGGAGAATTTTCATAGACGTATAATGTAGTTGTCTTAGATATTTGTAACTGAAACAACTGCATACAATAATATTCTTAATGAAATTCTTTATGAAAAACATTCTTTATGTAAAAACCTTTTAGTAAGCAGCAGGAAAATATTTTTTCACAGGCTTTCTTTGACATACATAGCTCAGTGGGAAAGCCTTTCCTGGCAATCATTCTTACACACTTTAGTAAGTATTTATACAAACACTCAAGATTGATCATGCTAAAACAAAGAGGCAAGGGAAGACTTTGGTCTGCTGTTACTCCTGCAAAAGAACTTTGTTTTAGTTTGGGGTCTATTTGAATAATTACTACTCCAATTACAAAATAAATATCTGATAAATATTAAATATATTGCCTGAACATTCTTAAATTGCATCAGGTACCTTGGACTCCACTCTCCTCTAACACGCAGACAGTATGTTCCGTTCTCAAATAGATTGTATTTAATGATATCCCTAAGAAAGCAGGAAGTAGTAGACAGGATGTAGTCTTAACCTTGATTTCAGAAAATCTAAACATTTTTTAAATACAGAGAGTATCCATATTTAAGCATCTACCATCTTTTTCATGAAAGAATCCCAATAAATTGTTTGTTTCTCCAAAGGATGTGCGTAAGTTATATATTTGGATTATTTACTTACTTTAATAATTCAGTATTGTCCTTTCTAAGGACAAGGAAATGCTATGCTCCAAGATGGCCTTATCTTTATATTGCTGTAATAGAATTGAGCCCAATGTGGCAGTCTCTGGAAAGGATGTCAGAGTTTGCTCTGATTGTTTAGATTGTTTTACTTTAAAAAACTTATTGCAAAAGTTGGTTTCTCTCTGACATTTTGTCACACTTCCAAATCTGATCATGAGTGACTGGCAAACGTACTGATCACATATATTAGATTTTTTTCTCATGTTATATTTAACCTTTCTTTGATCTAATGATGAAAAGAGGAAAAGTGAACAGCATATTAAAAGTATCACTCACAATAGGACATTTTAATATTGCAGCATGCAGACAGGAACTAATCTCAGTAATCATATATACTACTATGGGACACCTCACTCAAGGTGCATCTTTCTTTTCAATTAATTATTATTGCTCTATTCAGTAATCCCATGTGAAATTTTGACAGATTCTCTCTAACTAGCTTTTCTGTAGTCCATAGGGAAGAGGTTCGTGTGTTTTTTCTTTCTGTAACTACCCTTTACTCCCTTGACTGAAACACTTGATGTTAGCAACTGGTTAGAACACAAAATAATTTTGTCAGTGAAAGTTCTGTATATGCAGATTTTGTGACAATCCTCTAGCCCTTGTTCTGTGCTATGATTAGTCTAAAAGCAGGTTTCATTTTTGACTTAAATATTTCAAGCTTTGCCTCTTTTAACAGCCTGGTGGAGGTTCTGATTTCTCCATTATTTAAATGATAAAGCATTGCAAATAAATTCTGCCTTTTTATTGCTGTGCTTTGAAGACAGCATATCCTGGAGAAACTCTTGTCAAGTTAATGTATTTGTTCCGTCTTTTAGGCTGTTACTTGCATGAGAATTCTGGAACAAGAGCAAGAAAAATTTGCTGCTCTTTTAGTCAATGAAAATGTATTTCCCCAGAAAACTGGCCTTAAATTTATGGAAATAATTTATTCTCATGGAGATGCTTTATAACATTTTCTCCTGTGCATTATGCAGGAGATCATCTACAGGAATTTCTTTTCTGTTTTTCTTTCTGAGTATCTTTTTCCAGACAAATTGCTGAACAGCTGGCTTCCTGTAAGTATCTGTATTCATTCAGTATAGTAATGCAGCAATATCAACTCCTTGAGCATTCATTAGTCTGCAGTGTAATTACTTCTATCAGGTTATAGGAGGTAAGAAAACTTTGTGGCTCTCTAAGGACTCTAATCCAAAAAGTAAGCTGTGAAGCAGAGAAGAAAAATACAGGCAGAATGCACTATGACACGGAACAGGCCAAGTATAGTTGTAACTGAAGTTTTGTAAAGAAACAAAAACCCAAGAGGAGGGTGGAGGCCAGGTCAGAGCTCTAATCTATCAAACATGTTTGTTCAAAAGAGCTCAGGAGTCACCAGCTTCCAAACTGCTTTTCAAGGAAAAGTAAACAGGGTAGAATTTGGGAAGTGAATGGCATGTGAAGATGCTGTGTATATTTTTTAAGTGATGTTATAGTTTTTGATCTGTCCACCACTGTTGTATCAGTGTAGTGCTCATCAGGGGCTGCAATGTCAGCCTCGTTTGCCAGAAGGGAACAGTCATACATCCGTTTTATGTGGTTCGTGGTGACAGAAATGGATTACCACATTAACTCAAGGCAGTGCTAAGCCTTAGCGTTTGCCAACACAAATTTTATATTCCATTGATGAGTAAGAGCTCAAAGAACTTTTTCCCTATGTGTATTAACAGTGCTCAGCTATCCTACCTGTCCCTGCCAACTCCTGCAGTTTTGAGGATGTGTTACTTCTGAGACACTGCACTCCAGCGGTACCATTCACCAGCCATCTCCATTCCAGTCCCACTTCCTAATCTGTTTTACACTTTTTTGCAATGCCAGCTCCTGGTCTGTAGTTCTCTATCTCAGTGTGGTCCAGCCTGTGCTCTAACCCTGGTATCTTTTCTTCATACTGTGTTCTTGCAACTGTATAAGTCCTGTGGAAGCTGGATGCTGAACTGAGAGTTAAAAATCGCACCTGGTAGCCAGATGGGGCTTTACATATGGAGGGCTTACCTTCAGGGTTGGCAAACCAATAGGATTTCCTAGCAGAAAACAAATTAGCTTTAAAAAATTGTCCAGCTCTTGGTTTCCAAAAGCAAGCAGTTTGTCAAGAATAAATGTGGAGCCAGCAAGTCAGAGAATGACACAGCAGTGGCGGTTACTTATTCAATGAATTCAGTGATGTGTCATTATTCTTTTTTTCTTTTTAATCTTTTTCACTGATGAGTATTTACAGAAGTTGCAAGAAATATGCAGAAGGGACAGATGGACTACAGCAAACACCATATTTAGGTTTGAAAGGTTGCATCTTCTGTCCCTTATATCTCAAAGATGTGCTTTTTACCTGGTTAAAAATCTGGAGGAAAACAATCCTTGGAATTTAATAGAAGTGTAGTATGTAACTATGAGAAGCAGCTATCCCAGGGTGACTGCTAGGAACTCTCACTTGGGGATTGTCATTTTAGCTTTGACAACAGTGCTACTTAAATTGTCTTAACCCTGCATCTGCTGCTCCGTGGATTCGTTCTTGCCTCTGTTCCGTCACCTGCTCATTAATGGAACTAATCTTTCCATAATGACTCAATCTGTTCTTTCGGTTAAAAATCCTGCTCAATTTTTTTTTTCCAATCGGTTCTCTAGTACTGCTTGTTTGGAAGATGCCTGCAGAAATCCCCTGCCAGCGGAGTGGGTATCTAGGGGTAGGAGCCACTTTTTTTAGCAATACTGGTAGCTCAAATGCATATCAAGTGTTTAGTGTGAACAGCACACTTGATTGGGACTTTCTTGATTGGGGCTTGTCCTTTGTCATTGTGAAACAAAAGGATGATCTGTTTTTTTTCATGGTTAGACATTGGAAATAGAATCAATTTTTCTCTTATGCTTTAGTTTTTCCCCACACTACAGAATGAAGCTAATGTAAAGTCCTGCTAATTGTGACCAGGTAACCATAGAATTATAATTGCAACAGTAAAATAATTATTTTAATTCAGAATTGCAATCTGGGAGAAATCATCAAAAAGTCGTCATTCCTTGAAGTGGGATTTAGAAGCTGAAGCCTTTGAATGTTTCCAAGTTTTGTCAGTTCAGGCTGGATATGTCACTCTTAGATGTCCGGTTCCAAGTTTACTATGGTCTTTGAGTTGGCTTGTAGAGCACACTATGTAGCAAACTGAAGTTTCTGTGAAGGAAATAATTGTAATAATTTATAGATAATATAAGCATTTGTAGCAAATTGATTTATTCTTTTTATGAAATGCCCTCTCCCAATCCCAGATTTTGAAAAAAGTGTATCCAAAGATGTATGAATTTACAGACAACACCTTAAAGAAAGAAATATTGCTGGTATACTTCTCTTTTTTTAACATTGGTGTGTTTGAAGTCCTCATTTATATGGATAACCCTTACTGTCCCGAGGAACTGAGCTGACATCAATTTATCCTTGTTAATTAAAAGTACTTGTAAGACTGACTGGACCCTTAGGTACATCCTTAAGCCTATATTAATATGGTTTTACTATTGATCTTAGATGTCACCTAGGCTCAGCAATGACACTATAATATAAAGAAAAAATACAAGAAAAGAGAAAGGATTACTTTTATGGATTGCAAAGAAAAAAAGCTCTGAAACACAGTAGAATATTATTTTTATATACAATTAAATTCCGTGGACTTAACTTACTGTAAGAACCTGCCTTTAATTTTATGACAGTCAATACACAGTAAATAGAATTGTTTAGCAATGCATTAACTCAGATAGTATTGTTGGCTAAGCATTTGCTGGATTTTGTGTGCCAAAATGCATTAAATAAGACCGTTCTGGGGGGAAGCCAATGATGGTGGATGCTGAGGTACAGAGAAATCTTAGAAGTACTTTTCTTTACCTTTGTGATAAAACCGAAGCTGAAAATAATCTCAGCTTCATGAAATGCTTCCTGATTGAAGAAGTTTATTTACATTCTCAAGCAACGAGAATTAACTACTTTTCCTCACCACAAGCTTTTTACTTCTAATTAATTTTGTATGAGTTTAGAATACGGGGCTTGAAGGCATAAGAGTCAACACTTCTCCTGGCTGGTTGGAGTCTGTTCAAACTTGAAAAAGATATGCCAGATAGGAAAAAGCTATTTATAAGATTATTTATATGCTAGCTATAAAGATTCTTTGGGCTGTTGGAGACAATACATTGTCATTGGTGGTCTGCTGCAGAATTTCTTTGTTTTTACAGTAACACACCAAGGATAATTTTTAAGAAGCTTGTCTCTAAACTTGACTTTGACAGGTAAGTTAATAGAATTCATGTGACCAGGATATGTAGGGTATCCTACACATTCTTCTGTTGGGCTGTCTGCCACATTTCCTTCTTCACACGCTTTTCACTCTTTTTTTTCTCAACAAGCATATTTCTGTATTTGGGGACAGCCGTCTGGGGCTTGTCCTATTATTCATCAGCATCAGCATGGTCTTTTTTTTCCCCACCCTTCTTGAATGCAAATTGTCTGGGTTGCCAGGTCTTGCATATCTCATTGTTATGTAAATTCATAAACCAAGACACAGTTCCCCAGTGCTGTAGTTGGTACAGGACAGAGACGGTCTATGAAACAGAAAATGGTAACTAAATAGGAGGTAGTAAGGGAGTCTTCAGAATGTGGACTCATGCTCAAGGAGAGTGGACTACAGTAGGGTGTTGAGGTGGAAAGGAACTTTTTTTTTTTTTTTTTGTAACTCTTCTCAAGTGTTTTTCTTCAGTAGTAAAACTGCTTTCTAGAGAAGTTTGTCAGGCACTCTTGTGGCAGTGTTTGCATACTTCCTTTTCTTCCCATTTCTTTGGAAAATACATTATCTAGATTTTCTAGGATACCTTCCACTGCATGCTACTCATTGGGATCAATTTTAATCAGTGTTCAAGAATGTTCTGTGGCAGAAGTCTGGAAATGGGAACCAGGGCTCATTACTGTCCACTCTGTAAAGATGTTGAAACTTGATTAGCCTAAGCTTTTTCCCCTGCTCACTTTATTCCAAGGAATTCCTTATTTTAAATTCTGATGAGGGCTCCAACATTTGTTTGATTTCTTCCTATGTTTTTCGTATTACTATTTATATTAATGTTGGTCCTCTTTCCGGTTACTCCTAAGTGGAGCAAGCTCATGCTATAGCTTTTTCTTTTCTATTGGAAATGAAATCCTGGCTTCAGATGAAATCATGGCTTCGCATTAAAGAAAATGTTGTTAGTAATATTCTGTTTCTGAGGTTAAGTTCTCTCTAACACTTTTGGAGGAAGAAACTTTCAAGTGCTTTATATGATTGTGGTCACAAAGGCTGTGCCCTGATGTTTCATAGATAACATAGATAACAATTCCTAGTGTCAATAGGAATTTAGATATGTCATTTATGGACAGTAATAAAGTGCTGGATGATTATATATATCCTGAACTCAGCATTTGCTGAGTGGTCATACTTGTGCTTGCTCTTAAAGCAAGGAAACAAAGCAAGCTTCAGCCCATCAGAAAGTGGGGAGCAGTTCAGTGCTTCCTTCCAAACTGTTAATTCCCTGCAGTATTAAGTTACCAGAATGTCTAATATATCAACCATGAATTACATGTGTGGTGTGCTCCTGTGCTACTTCTGAAATTTAGGCACCATACAGGTGACTGGAAACTAGTCTAATTAATGGTAGCGTGAAGCAGAAGGCTGGGAAAAGAAAAGATATTCTGACTTTAGTCGGTTATAATACTTGGAAAGCTCCCTGCATTTTCATTGGAGTTTATTTGCAATACATGATGAAAGAAACAAGCCTTAATGCATCTATTATGCAAATGTTATAGAAATTGTATTGCTCTGCTTTAATACTGCAGTTTCAGGTACCCCAAAGTGAAAGCAGAATGTGAATCAAATCTTATGAAGTGTTTAATGCAAGTCATTTTCTCTAACTAATGAAAGAAGATATAACATCCAGTAACTGTGATCAGGCCAGTCACAGGGGGTGATAGACAGTTTTTTAGGTAGGAGCAGTAAGCAAACATAAGTATTAATCAAGCTTTATATCTGAGTTTGATTCAGATTGGTTGTATAGAAATAACATTCAATTCTAATGCTGATTATCAAAATTAGAATACACAAATCTGAATTTTTAATGAGTTCTTGCAGAAGAAAAGTTTGTGATGAGACTGGGAGACAGTACATTCAGAGTGCCTGTTGTAGCAAGAACAAATATCTTTATGCGTGTGTATTTATATAATCCTTTCATGAGATACAGCAGCCCTTACACAGTTCTTATACCTTCCCAGCAATTTACAAACCTTGACAAAATGATCCTGACAAACGTGTCCACACATGCATACGCATCCTCTGGTGAGAGAGGGAAACACTTTTTCCACAGAAACACAGTAAGTTGCTGAAATTGTCCTGCAAGCTGAGAATTGTATAGAAATCCTTTTGTGTCTTCCACAGCCTCTCTTATCCTGGATGCTACACGTTCAGTAGGACTCAGCTCCCCCTTTTTTGTAAGTCAAGGTATTTTCTCTTCCTTTGACAGAGCTGTAATTTCACAGAAGTTCTGCTCTGTTGTGACTGCTGCTGTTATTATTTATTCCGAGTCCTGTTCTATCCAGTTGCTCCGCATTCAGAGCCAAAACTGCTAAGACACTGCTCTCATATCAACCTTACACTTTTCCTACTGACACAGCTATGCTTTGAACTCATTATTATTCTACTAATCTGTTTATTTTTAACAGTATATCACGTTCAAGACAGCTAATAGGAAAAATTTGAAGGTGGTATATGGTGGCAATGACATAGACTTGTCTTAATGTACATGTGAATTTTTTTTTCGATGCATGTCAGCCAGAATGAAGTGAAAAGATACATGAAGAATAGTCAGGAGAAGGTCTGTAAACAAAAGGTGATGACCTGGTATTGAATGGGGATTAATGAGTCCAGATTCTTTGGGAAAGGCTTGCCCTGCAGAATAATAAGATGGATTTCTTTGTTCACTTTTGTTCTAGAGAAAAATACTTCATTCTCTGAAGTACTACACAAAATGTCAACACAATGCAATTCACTGCTTTGCAGACATATGCTGATTTAGCTCTGAATGTGTTATCTAGTTCCTGGCAGCATTATGATTGTGTGTTTTGCTATTTACGGTAAAGCCCCTGCCCAGTAGCCAAGGTGCAATATCACTCTGCAGTTACATCAACTAAGCAACAAACCCCTAGTGCGTTCAAGCTGTCATTTGAGAGTATCCACTTGGCACTGCAGATTCTATATGAAGGAATTTGCAGAACTTTTCTTTGAAGAGAACAAAAGGAAAACAGGCGAAGTATGAAGGGAGCATAAAGATATTTATTGAGTAAAAGCAGATGATCGTGTATTTAGATCCCTACCCTTTGTAGGCATTGTGGCAGAGTGGAAGTGGAAGGAAGCGTTCAAGGAAAATATTAAGACTAGTTTGGGGCTATATACAGGGGTAAAAGAATGTAATGTGTAAGTGAAACATGGAAGAAACTATAAGATACCTCTTAGAGGGGGGAAAAAAAAAAAGAAAAAGCATTTCAGCAGCACAAAATGAGCTCTGATTTAACAATAAAATGGTAGACAATACACTTCGTAAATGAGATAACTAAGTAGTGAAGCCAACAGGCAGACGTTTGAATCAACAACAAGCTGAAACTCTTGGAAAAATTTATCTTTGGAACAGTGATATGAAAGAGTCTCTTGACATATGGGAAAGAATGGAGTAAAATTCCGACACCATGACAGTTGGTACTTGAAATCGGACAAACTGATTTTGCAAAGGAATCATTATTACTACTGAATATGCCTCATATAAATTATGCTAGTTATCTGCTGTGTTTATTATTTTTAGGTAATGCCATATAGATGTTCTTGATATGACCAGAATAACAAAAGGAAGTTAATAAAATTAAACTTCAAAAAGTATGTTTTGGTTGGTAAGAGGCTTTGAAGGAAAGCCAGTGAAGAAGGAATCACCTTCATTTTTGCTGGTCCAAGACACACTTTAGATACGAGCGTAAAAATTCCTCAGTGAATGGGGGGCAGAAAAAAAACCCAACATATATTAATATTTTGCCTGCATTTATGAATTGTTAACGTGCAAATTTTGGTGGATTAGCTAATGCTTGAGGTTGTATGATAGAACATTGTGATTTTCTGCAACAAGAGGAATAGACAACTATAGTATATTGCTATTTTTAAATTAATGGTTTGAAAATTATCCTTTGTTTGTTCTACCAGTTGGTAAGCTAGGTAAGCAAAGCCTATGGAAAAGTAAGTAAATTCTTCTTGGAGAAAACATAATCTCCATTTACAAACTGAACTGTGTGTTCATCCAGGGAAGGAAAAGACTGAAAAATCATCATATGAATCATAATAAAAAAAAAATCCTGTGCAAGCTACATTGAATTTTTTGCAATAGCTAGAAAGGTTATTGGTTTTTTTTTAAATATGTTTTGTCAGTAACTATGGAACATGAATAGCTTTTCTTGTTATAAACAAAATATTTCACTTCTGTTACAGCAAGGCAGCCAGTTGATGTAAGTGGAAAATATTGACAGTAGATCAGAAATTTTGTCTTTCATCTTTCATTTCTGTTCCAAAACTTCCTCTGGTACTTTCTCAGTATTTGAATGTAGTCTGGGAATCTGCACGTAGATGATTTTTCGAAGACGTTTCTAGTGATTCTTATGCTCATGTATATTTGCCTATTTTTTAATGCAGATGTTAATTGATTTTTATGTGGAAAAGATCCCAAGTGCATTTGTTTCCAGCTGTTAAGTCAGCATATATGGGAAAGCCCCACAGCTGGATATAATGGGCATTTTCCTTCTGTGATACACAGCACTTTATTTATAGTGTTCTTATTGAGTAATATTAAGGTATGCCTGACTTTGCAGAAGCATCTGTGCCACAGCAAGGAGGATTTTTCCTGGCTTCGCTGCAGGAGTAAATGCAGACATGCTTGTAAGTGTAAGATTCCTTACCTGTACAATTTCTTTCCATTTACAGCGTGTCTGACTAAAGCTTTCTTGAAATCATTATCGCCAATGAAGTGAGCTAGGTTTTTTTTTTTTCAAGAGTGAATTGGCTTAGTAGTTGAGTAGTAGTTAGAACTGGCTCCTGTATCTGCTGGAGATCTGGCTTACTGTCTTATTACAGACACATTTATTGTGCCTTTAATTGGTCTTTCTATTCAGATTCAATTCCTGCTCTCCTTCCCATATACACACCTTCAATTCGGTTGAAAGGAAGAAATTTCTTGTTATCGCTTTTCTTGTCTCTTTCAGTTCACCTTAAACAAAACAAAAGCGCATGCTGATAAATGTATTAAACTGACAATACATTGCATTATTTTCATTCTTTGACAATCTTAGTGTAATTACCTAAGTAGGTTAAAATTGGTACAACTTGCAGCATTAACTGAAAACACCAGACTGACCAGAATAGAATTTTTCATGTTCCACTATTCTTTTCCTTTCTTTAACTTGGTAGAGACAAGCAAACTTAAACATGGTGATTTAACATTAACGTTAGACAAAGAAACTAGAGAGAGAAAGTATGTTTACAAACTTATGAGTAAAGTAAGTAAAGTTAAACAACAGGATGAAGACTGCAAGTTAGTTGTTCATTCATAAGGGAGAAAATAGCCCATTATTTAAAAACTGAATTTCTTTTTTTAGGAAGGCCTAGTGCTGTAAAACCCTGTGAATGTCTATATAAACATGAAGTGTAATGAAATAAACCAACTGCAAAAGCCAGAGAATATCTGTTCTTTCCTTGGAAGTGTCATGTGACAGAACAAAGAAATGACTTTCTTTTCTTCCTGTGCAAACTTCACCTTGGCTTACAACTGCATGTTTAATTCCAGACGTCTCATAACTGGAGCTAGAAAGTGATGCTAGAAGTAGGCAGGAAAAGCTCAATGGTACTAAGTTTAAAAAGAAATAAAATATAAAAAACTAGTAGAAATTAATTGAGGAGGTAAATACATTAGCCATTGAGGGCCCTTATGTAAATGGAACAGAATGGGTTATAGCTTAGATCAATTTTATACAGTTCAAGAAAAAGCAACTTTTTGAGTAACAGGAAAGATCTGACAAGCAGTTTTACTGGGCATGGAAAATTTCTAAAGGCAGATGCAGGAAACTGTCTTGATTCTGTTTTTTTTAAAGGATGCTATGAAAAACAATATAAAACAAGTCTTAAGAAATATTTTTGACTAGCGAAGCTATCGGCTAGGAGATTTAGTGGCTTTATAATTAATATGTATTAATAAATCAATGACTTCATAATGTTAGTTCTGTTTTTTTTGGAGTTTGTTTTGATATAGTGTGTATGAAACCTCATTATCTTTTGATTTTGTTTGTAGGTTAAATGCCAAAAAAAGAAAACAAAGAAAACCAATCCAACCAGACCAGATAGAACTGAATCTAGAAAGATATTATTAAGGATTTATTTATTTTTGTGACTCTTTATTACCTGAATCAGACACGTCTCTGTGGTAGGAAGCCAGCAGTGGTCATCTCTAATGCACTACAGATAAAATTACAGTATTTGTTATTGCTAAGGAGCCTGCCTGTGTGTTCTTTCCCATGTTGTATGCCAGTATTGATTTGGTGGGGGAACAAATGATGTGCAGAGGCGGAACAAGTAGCTAAGAAAAGTGTTATATGACACTCCATCTCACCTACAAGCTTTGTATTTCCTTTTGCTTTGTGAATCAGTGTATGTTAGATTTTTTGGTTTTCATCTTGTATGCTTAATCTTACAGATGTCTATGAAAGTAATGTATGCTTCAGAAGAATTCTCAGAGTCTTGAGTCCATACTACTTCAGTCAAATGCTATGGGAAAGTAATTTACTTGCTGCAACAAAACTTTTAATGGGTGCTACTGAAGTTTCTAGTTCAAAGCCCATGAAACTTGCACTTGCCTGAGGTAGGTCATTTTAATTAAAAACATTAAAGATTCAATATGTTGCACCAGCTCCTAAGGAGAAAGGGATCAACTTTTATAAATTGTTCTAATTTTTGTGCCCAATTTACTGAGGCCAAAAAATTTTGGTTGCAATGAGAAGAAGGAAGATGTTCTTCTAGTTAGGTATCTAGCTACTTGGCTGTGTCTCAGAACACCTAGCTGTGTGCCCAAATACCTACACAGGAACAGGCATTTAGCTGGTAGATGAGTTGAAGCTCTCTCAAAACCATTGAGAAATCTAAGTCTCTGATTCTCTGGGGATATTTTGTGCTTCTCTGAGCCCGTTTGTGATTTGATCCTTACGTTTTCAGTTGCATTGTAATTGTAAGGTATTCTGCTACATAATGTTCTGTAATGATGACGACTTTGCCTTTTGTTTAGTTGGCCTAAATGGTGAACGTTAGCAATCACAAAGGAATAGCTGAGGCTGAATAAGGGCTTTCTCTGATGCTCATTAGATAAAGAACTATGTCCCAGACATACAGATGTTAACTAATAACTCTTGGTACATAAGAGAAGTGAGTGATTGCAATAATGTAATATTGTAATAATGGCGTGTGTGCATTTTGTAAGATACCTGCCGAAGAATAATTTTCAGTAATACTTTTGTTAGAGAGCTTTTTTCTTTTGTGCCTGTGATTCATCCATTTCAGTACCTGAGTTGCTCAGAGAATGTGCATTATACTGTTCAGCTTCCCTGGGTTTCACATGTAGATTAAGATATCTTTCTGCCTTGTCTTGTGTGATATAATGGTTTCCATTACATGTACTTACAAGTTTCTGATTTTAAAAGATGATATTTTTTGATGAGCTCCTTAAACACCTTTAGGTACAGAGAGGTATGTGACATCTTGTTTTACTCTTTTCTATCTGAAGGAAAGCTGGGATGAAATCTTGATTAAAAATAAAACTAAAATGCAGATTGGGAATCTATTCTTACACTGTATTGTGCAGGTTTATACCTGAATGAAATATTAATCTATTCGTTAAGTTACTCATAAGCATTGTTTAGTCTAAGGAGTAGAACTGTTAAAACTTCCTGAAAACTATTTAAGTTACCAGCTATATAGTTTGTCTTGTAAAAATACTGTGAAATACAGAGGGATACAGCAAATGCAGTACATCCATGACTTTCACAGAAAATGCAAGTGGATGAAAGAGGAACATTTTTTCCATTAATGAAAAATATATTAAGTATATATGAGATTTTACTTAGTACCTTGTAAGGAAAAATTAGCGTGGGTTTTTTTTTTTCAGTTTAGTCAATCCCCTTCCAGTTCTTCCTAGTGTAGGTGTTCCTGCACACAGGCTTTCCAGATGCTCATAGCTGCCCTGTGTAAGAGAAGGATTCCTTTCAAAGTTTTTCCAGTTCTCTCTCTACTAATGAACTTCACAGCTCTCTGCTTCAATATTATATAGATAAAGTTCGTCTTGAGGAATAATAATTTTTCATCAGGGGAAACTTCAACTGGTTAGAGGTTAAGAATCTTAATTTATGTCATCTGTTGAAATTTTAGATGTCACAGGAATTTCAGATTAATTTTTTTCTTTCATCTTTTGGTTAGAGAAGGTCAGAAGTTTTATTGCAAAATATATTTTGAGAAAACATTACTTTCTTATAAACATTCAATTTTAAAAATGTTGAAAAGAAGTTTTGAAATGTGTAAACCAGGTATTTCTGTTAGTAAAATGTAATCTTTTTTTGGCTTAAAATTACTCATGTTTTAGAAATACTAATATATGATAAGAAATAGTAAAAATGTTCAAAAGTGTCAAGTGAGGCTTTTCTTTTTGCCTAAGCTCCATTAAAATATTTTTGGGAAGGAAGGGATTTTCATTTTGCCAAGATTTTTGGTTGATGACTTAGCTCAATGGGGGCTTGAATAAAAATCTCAAAGGTTTCCGAGTACTGCTTCTTCCCACTACTTATATTTCGCTCCTGACTTTCTCATACTCCTTGTTTAAAATACCAGGTTTCCCCACCTTTAAAATTACTGATTTTCTTAATGGCCCAAATGTATTACCTTGAAAATAGTAGTCCTGTGTTTCAGAAGCTCATCCTTTCCTTTCCAGAAAAGCTAACAATATTAATCTTAATGGATAACCTGAGCACTGGGTTTCAATGGGTATTTAATTGTTAAATCAATTTCTCTTGCTGTCTCTAAAAAGGTGTACTTTATTTTTATGAGGCTTTCATGGCTATCTGATAAGACAAATGGAAAAGACTCTGGCATCCTTCAGACAAGAGTACTTTTCCAGTTTGTAGCATTAGATGAGTTGTTTCTCTTTGTTTCTTACTGTGGTGCTGATGTTTTTATTGCATGCAGTAGCTTTTTTTCTTTCTCTGAAACTGAATGTTCCAGTTGTATGATGGTCATTCAGGCAAGCCATTTTTTAGGCTTTCATACATATTTAAAGAAAACCTCTTACTAAGCCCCCTTTATATTTAGATACTTTTGCAGACGAACAATTGTGTGGATAAGAATAAAGAATGAACACTTCCTCGAATACATTTTTCTGACAACGAATCTGAAACCCATTTCACAGAGATTAAAGCAACCAACTTTCCAGTCTATACCAAAGTCATTGAGGTAATAGCTTGCTTTCTGTACATTTACCTCATATTTGTAAAATATCTCCATGGGCAAAAAGCATACTGATCTGGAAAATTTTCCTTTTCATTTCTATTTCATAATGTGACAACTTATACCACTTTAAGATCTAGGATGTGCAGTGTCCAATGTCTTTGGCAAGATGCTGAGCTATTTTCCAGGCATTTGCCTTGACTTTCTCAGGAATCAGAGCTTCTCAGTACTTTGGAAAACAAAACTCTTCTCTAGTGTGAAATGACCTTCCTTGGTGTGAACTAAACGACTCAAATACAAAGAAAAGAGAGTGTGATAGTTTAGACCCTTTGTTTCAGCTCTTGGCTTCTCAGTTGAGGAGAGGCTAGTGAGTTCCAAGTATAACAGTGAGGATTTCTGTTTAAGTTCAACTGTAGTAAGTCCACATCACTCAACTCACTAAACTGCCTTCGCATGTCATCTGAGGTATCAGGGTACTTTGAGAAGTAGAAGAAACCTTAATAATATGGCATCCTGAACTCCAAACACTGTAGACCAATTGCAGAATAGTTCTCATGAATAGCTTTTCATGTAAGTACAAGAGCAGATGTCTTGCTTGTTAATACATTCAACTTTTGACATAATTTTGTCTATTTAAGTGATTTTGCCTATTACAAGTTCTTGCTTTTATGCAGCTAGGGAGCAGGGTCTGTGTTTTTGAAATACTAGGACTGTGGCTATGTTGTTCACAATCAAGATTTCCATGCGTGATGCTAGCATTAGTATGTACTAAAGGATAAATATCAGATAGTTTAGAACAAAAGTTACTTGAGAAAGATCATAAAAGTTCTGTGTAAACAAGTGTATTAAAAGCTGATCGTTCCAAGGGACTTAGGCAGGATGAAAAAAAGACAAAATTGTTCTGGCAGAAGCCAAAACCTGCTGCCTCCATTGGCTGTGCTCTGTGTCCACAGGTAAGAATTGGATCCCACCCTTGATGTGCATGGTGTTTTCAAAGTATCATGAGGTTTTGAGAACAGACTCTGGCTGTTACATTTCCGATAATTCTAAGATTTCTCTAAAACATCTACTTTTGCACATCAGCCAAAGCCTTTCCTCTTACATTCAATAAATCAAATAATTTGAATGCCTTCATGGAAATACCTAAACTTGCATTAATGACTGGATTCTAGCAGTGCTTTCTTGTTTCATATCTTTCAAAAAATCTTGTCATTTATATCTGTGAAATGTTACCAACTTCTCTATTTTTGTGTAAATGGGTGCCTTAGGAGGAAAACTAAGAAAAATAATACCTTGTTTTCTTCTTTCCACCCAACGAATACAAATGAAACTCTATAATGAAAATACCTTAGTGGATTTTACTCAGTTACATCAGAGTGAACCCTGTGTAATTTAATTAACTTTGTTGCATGCGATTGAAAGGAATACGGTATTTGGTCCCAGATACTCTCTCACAGATCATGTGAATTCAATGTTAATGTTGTGAGGGGAAGAGAGGAATTGTGTTTTTCCACTGAGAGAACCAGGAGGCATTTTGAAAGTCTTTTCTAATCAAGTTTACTAATATTATTATCAAACCTATTTTCATCTGCCAGTCATTTCTTGTATTACATTTTAATTGTAAGCTCATTGAAGCACCAGATGTTTTTGTTTTCTGTTGTGTGAGGTATGCAGCACAGTGGGTGTTGCTCCATGGCAATAACTTTGGCAGTATAAAGTTACTAATGGAAGAGAAATAAGTACAATGCTTATATATTATGATTATAAAATAAGTATTTATTTTATCATACTGCCGCCTATGAGATGAGACATATCAATTTCCTATCACAGTTTTCAGTGTCATATTTACCCATTGTCTTCTGCAGGCACACGGTTTCATATATTAAAATAAGTATATCTGTTAGACATTTTTGATGTTCCTAGTGGTCTTCCATATTAGAAGGATACAGGCATATTTGTACTTTAATAGTATAAGGCCATAGGTGACCTGAAGGGGGGATTAAATAAACAACGCAAACCAGCTTTATTGGCATTTGTGGGAAAGTAAGTTAAAAGAAATTATCTTTGGGCCTGATATATACCTTTGCCCCCATCCCCTGCCGTCTGTTTCCAGAAAAAAGGTTTTTTGATGTGTTCATTGAGAGAAAGGCTGAGCTTTAAAAATGTACATTTAGTGATTTCTATAGCTTAGAGACTGAGTGCTTTCTCTCAGAGTAAGCAACAATAATACTATTTTTTTCTACCTTTTTCTTCCTCTTTTTGGATGGTCTTTGAAATAAAATGAATAATTAGATATTTCTTAGAGTCTTATTTAAAAGCATTAACCATTTAAGTGCACAATGCACTTTGGAAGAAACATAATACAGATACATAACTATAATCATCAGCTGCTGTTTGCTGCTTTGACTCTGTGGTACACACTAATGTTTTCTTTTTTGTTGAGTACCAAAGCATCTTCTGCAATTCTCATCTTTAGGATTAGGAACAAACCAAGTTATGCCCTTCCCATCTACAAAGTTTGAGAGGAGCCTTCTCACAAAAGAGGAGGAAGAGCTGTAGATTAATGACTCTCAACTATAGTAGCCTAATATATCACACTCTTATGGAGGTCACAGTAATTCAGTAGGACCAGTTTCAGGTTGCTATAGTCTAAAAATACACACAATAAGCAACTAGAGGAGCAAGATAAAAGAGATAATTTACGTATGCAGACAGAAACATGAAACTGGTGATACTAACACTATTTCATTTATTGGAGAAAGTTAGGAAACTTCAGATATTTGCAAGGGATTGAACTTCATCAGTTTCTTACACTGCAGTAGTGTGATTTTGTGGAGCACTCAGCCAAGCTATGGAAGCAGAAGAGAGCAAAGTATAGTTTTGATTATTCATATCACGGTAAAGTCTGACCCTGTGCATTAATAACTTGTGATAACTTAATTACATTTACTAAAAATGATTAAAAAAAGATAAAAGGCATTGTACAAACTGGGAGAATGGATTGAGAACTGGTGGCACTACTACAGCTGAGAGCACCAGCCAGAACAGTGTGATTGCTGGGTCTCTGCCAGGGAGACACAAGCAGCTCCAGCTGAGGTTAAGCTGTGGGGCAGACTCTGGCTCCTCACCTCATGGCTTCAGTGTGCAAGCTCCTCGTTCTGTGGCCTGAGCAGTATGTTGGAATTGCTACATTTGGTGTTCCCCAGTGCTGTCCAAAATTTCAAGTTCATAGCTGGCAGGCAAAAGGTAGCTTCTTAATCCAGCCTATTTTATTCCAATTTTCTCTACCCTCACCTTCAGGCAGGAGCTGAGAGCCTTGGAGAGTTAACAGCACTGATATGTACTCTGCCTCCTCAGCAAAGTTAATTTAGTGTTTGACCTTAATTCCTAATAGCTCTGGCAGTCATTGAAAAGACAGAAGTAATGTCAACGGTGTTTTGTCAAATAAAAAATAAAGGCCTGTCCTAATATATCCAGAAACACATGGTGGCCTGTGTAAGAGGAATTTTAATTTTGTTTCTGTTTTCAATTACCCCAAAAGCCAAGGGTTCTTGGGTATTTTGGTACATGACCTGCAAGTTCCTTTGTTACCTCCTCAGAAGCCTCAAAAGAATTAAGGCCCTTCTGCAGTTATTGGTCCCCAAGCCAAATTTATTCAGTACAACAGGAACATGCATTTTGGGATGAAGATCATATTACATTGATTAGCAAAATGGCCTAGATCCCTTCAAGAATCTGTACATCAAAATGATATGATTAGCACACTTTCCTCTATCAACCTCTGATACACCCCCATGGGTTTCTGTTGAAATATTCATCTGCCAGTGGAGGGAGGGATGATTATTAGTATTCAACTATTTGATTGTCCCAACATGTAATTTCTGAACTCCTGTTGGGTGTTTATTATATTACTTGAAAATTCTTGCAAGGATCTGAGCTCTGTGAATGGGCCCCAGAGCCACCACTGAGAGGCCAAGGTGCATTGGAAAATGGCATAGTTCTTTTCTATGGATGAAACTCATAGATTTTATTCAAAGTGTTTCTCCTTCCCTGGAACTTGTGTGTGTATGCATGCGATATTTGTCCTATTTCTGTGTAACACCCACCTTGGCATGTCCCAGTGGCAGGCAGGGCAAATGGAATTGCTTGGTAGAAAGTGATTAGAACTAGAACCTATTGCTCCTGCCCTGTTCAGGTCTCTAGGTCTACACTGAGAAAAGTTGTAGGGCTCTCTGTGTGAGAGCTTGCAGAGGCACAGTCATGCTGGGAAATTTGTCAGGTTGCATTTCAGCTCCCTCATGGCCTCAGGGTCAGGCTTATTTTGAGTTGAAACAAGGAGAGGTTGCCCAAAGATCTTGTTATAGCACAAAGATGGGAGGTGTGTGAAGAGTTTTGCCGTTTCCTTTGGAACAGGCAGAGCCAAAGGGTTCTAAAATATAAATGTTAAATGTCACTCTAATAGTTTCATAATAACATAATCTTGTGGACCGTAACTGCCCTTTCATTTGCTGGGTTTCATAGTATTGTCATTCACAACTCAACCTTTCCATTTGCGCCTAAGGGCATATCCTTAGAAAGTGAATCAATCGTAAGTTATTTTGGTATTTCCACTGGCTCTTATATAGCCTCTAATCACTCTCTAGGGCGATTGATACTCTAGTGCTCATAGTTTTTGGAATGTGTTTATACCAAGATTTTAAGAGGAAAACAATAAATAACTGAGCACGTATAGTTAGGTTATGTAGCAAATTGGTTACATCCTCCTGAGCTGACATGTGACCTTTACGCCTTGTATAGAGCTGTAACAAGCAGACTACCATTTGATCCCGCTGTTGTACTGGGTGCCATAGTGTCATCTGGGAGTGGGAGCTGGCCAGGTGTAAAATTTAGCTATACCTTTCCCTTGCATGCTGCTCTCTAGAGAAACTGGCATAACTTAATTGTATTAGCCTAGTAGGACAGGCAGCCTTGCTACAGACACCTAATTAAAATGAATTTCCTAATTAGTCAGCTTGATACTTGGGAATATATGGCACTGGTACTTAGACTGTTTGAAAAGGGGGTATCTTCAAAGTAAAATAACAAATACATTAGAAGCTTTTGGAGGGGGAGCGCTGTTGGATTTGTTTGTTGATACTTCTCTATTTTCTTCAGTTGTTCATGCTATTTTATTTTAAAAAAGTTTTTATTTAAAAATGTTTCCTGTATGGTAAAATACTTCCAGACTGTTGTTTTTAAGTTGATTCAAAATTCTGTGTTTGATGTTTGTCACGGCTGGTTTGCTGTACAATATGGGCATGGAAATATGCTTCCGATATGATCCTTTAGATGTATGATAATTTGTGCCGAAACCACAGAGCATTCTGTGGTTTGTGAATTCAATATTCAGATAGCAAACAATGCAACTCATAAGAGCTAGGACAATTATTTCTCCAGATTTGCAAAAATATTAGTGGAACTATTTGGCGAATTCTGTTTATCACTCTAATTCACTTACAACTCTGCTATATCTGGATTCTGAAGCTGGACAATTTTGTTAGCTATTTGGCATGGTCAAATAAGATTTTTTTTTTTCCAGCAAATTAATTTCTTTTCAGCTCTTTTCCACAGATTTTTCCAAGGGTGAGATACAGTTCAACTAAAAAATAATTTCATTTGATACTCTGTGATTAGTTTTTTATGCTGTTTATTTAAATATTATTGGAAAAGTGTCAACCTTTTCTACTGGAAGAGACAATTATTGATCTTGGATCATTGCATTTTAACTCCTCTTTGGCTACTCTGAGTAATAGAGACATTGTTTTCCAAAGACAAAATGCATTATAGCGGTTTTCTACTCCATCATTTTTTTGTCTTTCAGGGTCAAAGAATCAAACTTTGCATACATATACCTTAGCTATTTCATAAAATTTTATAATTTCTGTACAAGGTGTAGAAGGTGCCAGCATACGTAGTCCAAGATATTGCAGAATAGATCAGAACAGCTGCAAAACTAAACTTGCAAATTGTGTCTATTAATACCACTTACCTGAATAGTTGTTTTTGAACTTGTATTTATGGTCTGCATCGCTTTTTGTACCTAAGCTTTTCTGCTGCTAGCTCCAAAGTGTCTTTGCATCCTGTTAGTTTTAGGGGGATTACAAACCTAACAAGCTATGAAAAGTAGTTTTGGACCCAGGGACAAACTGTTTGGCTTGCTGTCTCTTTCCTCTGACAGTACTGGTCCTGCTGGCCCGTATATATCAGCTAGTTAGGTGGCAGCAATGGCATTGGTTAGTAGCCCTAAGGGTGCTGGGGTGCAGGGCTTAGGGAGAGAAGTGAAGATCACTTCCTTTCTGCCTTGTTGAAGTCACCAAGCCCCAGGAGAACTGCTGCCAGTGGGTAGTCTCACCTGGTCCGTCAGTTCTTGGCGATAGGCTTGCCTAAATGGTTTTCATGTTCCAGACTTGAATAAAATGAGCAAACACTGTGAACATTTAAAAATATACTCTTGAGCACAAAGCTTCCTTTCTGTAGTGTAAGGCCCTATTGAGTAGAGCTTCAGGCCAAGGAAAAGCAGTACCTTTGATCTTTGAGATGTCGCTGGCTGCCTTAAGTTTTTCAGTTAATGTCTAAAAGGCAGGTTTCAGCATTGCAGACAGGAAAGAGCTGTTGGCTGGGCTGCTCTGTGATGTCCTTTGGTGCTGGAAGCTTTCCCTGTCCTCGACTTGTCAGACCTCATCTGGCAGAACCTCTGCCAGTCTGGAGGTGCTCTGTGAGAAGTTTCTCCTTGCATTCAAGAAGTTTGCCTGAAGTTTTTGTGTGTATAGTATCTACAGATGCCATCTGTTGTTACTGTCACTTGAATATGAATTTGTGAGCAATGTTATAGAAGAGCTGCTGAGTATTTCAAGTGTTAACAGATTTGTAGCACTAGTGAATGCCTATTGATGAAATGATTGGGTTTTTTAATAATCTAAAGCATGTAAATCCAAGCAGGCTTCACATTTCCAAAAAATCACATTTCCAAAGTGAGTGTGCTTTGAAAATACAATTCATGTAACTGATGCTGTTTTGTTGGCATGACAAATATTGCAGTGAAAAAACTACTGCTGGGAAACTTGGAAATGGTGGTTCCAGAGGCCATGTTACAGAGTACTCCTAACAGCAAGTTTGGTATTTATAAACATAACCATTTGCTTTGGGAAATCTGATTCCAGTTGTAATCTAGTATGCATGTTTCAGTCTTCTAGATGGGAGAGAGGCAATCCAATTAGGCAATAACAGTATACCATGTGATATATGAACCCATCGGAAACAATTTGAATTTAAATAGCCATGGCAACTGCTCATGTACTGATAAAAGATTATCTTTGCACTCAACAAATCATTTTGAATTATGAACACAGAACTACTTGAATCCGTTCATGAACAGGGAGACTTAAGTTCAACTGAATGCATTATTTAACACAAGGAATTCACACAGGATTTGTAAAGCGGTGTATCCTAAGCAGTATCTCCTGCATCTTTTGTAGCAGTATGTGGAGGTATTAATTAACAAACAGCACATATTAACTGGGATTTTAAATTTAAAGCTTATGTTGAACTAGAGGTAGTACAGCAGATTTAAATTTCTACCTGGGACAGCTGGTAGAAATTTCTACCTGGGACAGCTTCAAAAGTCTTAAAATAAATGCAACAGGAACAAGTGTTTCTATAAGCTCTGTAGTTCCTGGAGAGAACAGCCTGAAAGGTTTTGGAATTTATGTCAGTGAAATAGGAAGAGGCAACTTCTAAAACTTGTGTTTTGCTCTCCTTTTCTATACTAGTTCCTTTTGTATGTTATTTTTGAAAATGTGTATTAGTATTGGTCAATGACCTTCCTCAATGGACACATTCAGTTACCAGGCGTAAACGTACTGCAAATAGCTCATTCCATGCAGTTCTGCCATTGCCTCCCAACACTGACATTAAGACTCAAGTGGACTGGAAGGGAGCCTGTCAAGGGATCCCTGCTGAATTTACAGTACACATCTTGTAGGAGTACCCGAACTTACTTGGAGTTCATTTTTCCTCTCAACGTCATGCTTTTCTATGGAAGATTTCAGACAAAGGAATGACAAATCTGTGTTGTGAAATGAATTTTGAAGATCTGTGTTTAAATGTGGTCATATTTAGCTTTTTTCACTTTGGCTTTTTTTTTGGTTTTGGAAAACTGATGCTAAAAAATGCTGTCCCTGGAGATGTGAAAGTTAAATCTCGCCTATACCAAGGGAACCTCACTGCAAAATGGCAGTTCAGGAAGCAATGAATACTTTTAAATTGGTAAACATTTTAGAGGCAGACTCCAGTAGGAGCCTGGGCTGACGTAGTAGCAACTCTTATATATATGAGACAAATTCATGTTTCAGAAGACTTTGAAGATCAGAAGATCTCTTCTGATGCTGTTGAATTGTAGCTGGTTTAGAGTATTTTTATGCCCCTCTCAGTAGGAAGCTCTTTATCTGTCTGTTTTCCTTAACTCACCTCTCAGCAAAAGTAAAGAATGTGGATTGAAGGTTGCAGCTCGGAGGTGAGACTGTTGCAGTGCTGCACCAGCAATCACACAGAAGCATGTGCACTGCATGCAGGCTACTGCTTTGAGCAATGTTAGTGGCACAAACTGAGTGTGACATGATTTCCTCTACCTTCAGTGAGGGCTGTCAGGAGGCCTACAATGAATTTTATAGTGACCAGGACACTTACTGAAAATGTTTGTTAAGAAATAATAATTCAGATGCAATCTGCTGTCAGTCACAGCTTTTGCCATGCTACTTGTTTAGTGGCTGGAGCTGCCTGGCAGAAAAGGACCTGGGGGTGTTGGTCGACAGCTGGCTGAACATGAGCCAGCAGTGTGCCCAGGTGGCCAAGAAGGTCAACAGCATCCTGGCCTGTATCAGGAACAGCTTGGTGAGTAGGACTCAGGAGGTGATTGTCCCCCTGTACTGGGCACTGGTGAGGCCCCACCTCGAGTACTGTTTCCATTTTTGGGCTCCCTACCATAAAAAAGACATCGAGGTGCTGGAGCGGGTCCAGAGAAGAGCAACAAAGATGGTGAGGGGTCTGGAGCACAAGTCTTATGAGGAGAGACTGAGGGAGCTGGGGTTATTCAGCCTGGAGAAGAGGAGGCTGAGGAGAGACCTTATTGCTCTCTACAACTACCTGAAAGGAGGTTGTATAGAGGTGGGGGTCGGTCTCTTCTCCCAAGTCACAGGCGACAGGACTAGAGGAAATGGCCTCAAGTTGTGCCAGGGGAGGTTCAGGCTGGATATTAGGAAAAATTTTTTCACTGAAAGGGTTATCAGGCATTGGAATGGGCTGCCCAGGGAGGTGGTTGAGGCACCATCCCTGGAGGTGTTCAAAAGATGGGTTGATGTGGTGCTGGGAGATATGGTTTAGTGATGGTGTTGCTTTTTGTTTGTTGTGGGTGTTTATTTTTTGTCAGAATGAGGTTGACGGTTGGACAAGATGATCTTTAAGGTCCCTTCCAACCTAGAAGATTCTGTGAACTGTGTAACCATTCATGTTTTTTGAGGCTGAGACAGAGAGATGGATTCCTCTGGACTTGTTCCAAGAGGTCCATGTCTTTCCTGTGCTGAGGGCTCAAGAGCTGAACATTACTGTGGTGGGCTCTCACCAGAGTGAAGTAGAGGGGCAGAATCACCTCTCTTGACCTGTTGGCCACATATCTTTTGAGGCAGGCCAGAATATGATTGACCATGTCCAGCTTTTTATTCACCAGTACCCCTAAGTCCTTCTCGTCAGGGCTGCTCTCAGTTCCTTCATCCCCCAGCCTGCATTGATACTGGGGGTTGCTCCAACCCAGGTACAGGACCTTGTACCTGGCCTTGTTGAACCTCATGAGGTTCACATGGACCTACCTCTTCAGGTTGTCTGGGTCATTCTGGATGGCATCTGGTCCCTTTAGCGTGTCAGCTGCTCCACTCAGCTCGGTATCATCTGCAAGCTTGCTAAGGGTGAACTCAATCCCACTGTCTATGTCTATTTCTTCATTTGTCTTACAGGAATATCTGGTAACTTCAGAGGAGAACTGCAGGAATGTTGAGGATGTTTTTCACAGTGCTACACCACCAAAACGCAGTGAGATTATCAATGGATAGAATGTCATATCCTAAAATACTTAGCAAAGTGAAATTGTTTCACTAGTTAAAGACACAGTTGTGAGGAAGCCACCATTCCTTCCTCAATATTTGCCAACCAAGGATCATAAAACTTATGTGAGGATGATGTTTTGCACATTTGTGATGCTCTATTTTTATATACAGTTTTTTAAGATCTATGCATTTAGAGACAATAAATTAATCTCACTACAACCGTATTGTTCAAACTTACATTTGTGTATTGATGTTTATCAACTGATTTTGTAATAGCCATAGTTAGAAAAGACAGTTTATTTAACAATTATACATTTTCTGTATGTATGTTCCTCAGAAGTTGTACATGAGCAGACAGAGGACTTTAGAGCATGTGTTTGTAACATATCACCATTGGCTTAATATGCTTAGGTTCATATTTTTTTTTGTGTATGGCTATCCTGAATCATCTTAGTGGAGTTGTTAAACACCTGTGCAGATTTTAAATTATTAAAACAGAGCATTTCAGGGTAAAAAAAAAATAATATTTTTATATGCATTGCATTGACACTTGCTGGATTACTGTATGCTTTTTTTTTAAAGGTAAAGGGAGTGTACAATTGTGGCATGATGGAAAACAGAGCTTTTTTTTTTTTTTTTTTCAGAAATGCAGACCATTGAAAACTGTGAACTGGTCTTTAAAAGGAAAGCTGTTAATGAACAGAGATTTTTGCTTCAGTGGATTTAAAATCAGGCCTTGGATAGGAAAAGTGTGAGTCTGGAATTGTGATACATTTTTATCAGAGTACAATAGTCTATGACCAGCTTCTTCAGTTATTCTGCGCATGAGGGTTTAACGTTAAATACCAAATTTACTTATTTGAGGATATTTGACCTTATGCAGGATTTTGATTTAGCAGAGTGATACAGCAATGCACTGAAATCACAATACAAACACAAATTACATTTAGCAGAATATAGCAATTGATGATACAGATGAATCCCAATACAAACATGATTCTCATTACTAGTCTTTTTTGATATGCTCACTGCCGCAATATCGGGCACCCCCAGTTGCTCAGAAGGAATATGGACTAAAGCCAGCTCAAGACTTTCTCTCTTCAATCTTCTCTTTGTTAATTGCCCAGCTTTGGTTTGTGTTGGATTGAGCCATTTATACACTCTCCTGTGCTGGTCTGACACATGGCATTCACACTCTTCTGCTGAAGTACTGATTAACTGAGAACAAACATTCACAACAACCAGTTGCTCCACACAACAGATATAGACATTTATCTAAACCAAAGCCTCTCTGTTTTTTGTGGGGGTGGTTTTTTTTTATTTATTAATTTTATTATTAAGTTCAGCTTTATTTGCAGCAGTAGTGGTCAGTGGATTTTGACTGAATTGGATGGGAAAGTGTCTGTGTAATAATCCCTAACGTTTTCAGATGCAGGCAGAGAAGTATCTTTACATACATCTAGCTATGAAAAATTTGGGAAAACAAGAATTATTTTTTTTCCTCTGGTGAAGGTGTTTCATAGTGAAATATGCTATTGTATTTTCTGCAGAGAAGAGTTTAATTGCCACAGTGATAATTTTCTTATATGTGATTTCATGTTTAAAATCTTTTGACATTTCTAAAGTCAATGGTAAAGCTGTTAGGGTCACTGGAGGAAGATCTTACCCTTAGCGCTAAGATACAAAGCTAAAGGATGTTCATCTAAGCAATACATCCTCCTGGAAGTACACATTCCATCGGAGTTCACTAATATAGTGACCTCCATTGGAGGTCACTAATAGACTTAGTCTCTTAGAGATCTTCTCCTTTTTAAAAATACATTTTTCACTTGTTTTGAAAAATTGTACTGTTGCAGACAGAGCTGAACTTCATTCATATGAACTTCCTTTTGTCTCTTTGCCTGGGAATGGGGCTAAATTGTAAAATAATTGAATAGACTTGGGACTTATTAAGTCTTCATTATAAAGAATTTTTTAAACCAGATCTTGTGTAATTTTGTTATTGTAGAATTAATACACTCATAATAGAAAACATTGTACATTTCAGCTTCAGTAAGGAAAGGCACATATTATATTTCAGTAAGTGAAACATAAATGCCACAGGTCAGATACTACTGAAAATGTTTTTTATGCTGTTGGCTTATTTTAGATAACAACAAACGTTACCTTCTATAAGGTGCGACTGTGCTTTCAGATTGATGCATACATATGTCTTCAAGTTCCTCTTTCTCTCCAAAGCAGAAAAGTGACACCTAAAAGTCTCACAATATTTATAGCTAGGATTTGTCAGCGGAATTATGTTTGCTTTCCTGTGGTATGAATATCTAGTCCCAAAGCAGGAGAGCATTGTCCAGTGCTGCCCTTCTAGCAGTTATCACAATGAAATGCTTAGGAATAATCATCTACTGATGTGTGCAGTGAACTCACGAGACTTGAGGCTGTAGAGACGGTCTTGGAATTCCTCCGTGAACAGCCGTTGAAGCTTGTGTCCCTCGGAGCTGCTCTTTTCTTACGGCTGGCATGGGTGTTGTCTCCCTCATTAGTGTCAAACACCACTGTCATGCTGGACTCCATTCTGGATACAGCGAATAAGCTGCTTTGCCGGGTGGGATGAAACCTGGCTACCTTGAGCTCTAGCTCATCATAGCTAGACACCTCAATGAAGGGGCACCAGCGGAAAGCTCGCTTGAAGCCAGCTCGGAACCTGGGAGGAAAGATGCTTGGTGAAACCTGGGCTTGTGAGAGCCAGCCACAGGCCTCCATTTGAAAACTTCTACTGTGTTGACAAGACACTGAGCTGGCTAATTGTCTTGACCTTAATCCCGTTTGTGGTGAAGTCAATGGGAGTTTGCTTGACTGAACTCTGAGTAGGGTAAAAAAGATAGTGGTAAGAGCTCATTTCTGTTTCTAATTTTCTATATAGCTTCCCTGCATTTTAACATTAGTATTTTCCCGATACCCAATTTCGTTTGCCTGTGCCTAAGTAAACAAACACCAGCTCTTATAGCACTGTCTTCACCGAAATTATTTTGATATGACGTATGATGAAATCTGTTCCTATATTTTTGTCTTCTCTCAGAAAAAACTTTGTGAAATTCTTTCCTCTAAAATACCATGTGTTTTCCTCTCTAACAGAGTTGCTTAAATGGTAATGATGTAATGAATAATAATTGTTCATATAAAATATTTGGAAAATAATTTTTAATAACTAAAAAAGATACCAGAAGGTTGAAAACTGAATGTGAACAATATACAGACAGGAATTTTGAGGCTCTAGAGCATTAGTGCTTGCAATGTTCATACAGTGTTATTCTATTTCAGTTCAGAGACCGAGATTTACTGTAAAGACTGTTGTTACATTCTGTGTGTATTCTGCATTTCCAGAATAGAAGCTAAATATATTAGAAAAACAATTCACTGTATTTTTTGTGTAACCTGGAAAAAGAACACCTTTTCACGTAGACCCAAATCTTATCAGACTTTTTCACTTGTCTTGCTTCTCTTTTTTTGTTTTGTTTTGTTTTTTTCTTTTTTGTTTCAAAAATCAGCTGTGTTTATTGGGTCTGTAAGCTTTTTGGAGCAACGGTTCAGCTACCACAGTGATGACTACAGATAAGAATTTAGATTAAGATTTCAGTGAAAGATTTCACAGAAATAATTTCTAATTTTTTAAAGTTTGCTACAAAGCTGCCACGTGAGAAACGAGCAGGTAGCTTGCTATCAAGCATTCCTCCATTTAGATGCAGCCCACATTATGAAAAAATATTGAAAGAACCTCTGATGGAAATGGATTTAATGAAGGAAGCTGCAAACCCTAATTTTTAGACTGTTTTGCTTTTTGTCTCGCCTTCTATCCTCTTTCTCATTCAGGGTGTGTTTTTTCTTCATCTTGAAATAATGCATTCTTTATCTAAATATGTAAGTTATATCCTAATTAGCCTGGAAGATGAGGCTGAGGATAGGTGGTGTAACTGTCAGATACTAGATCCAGCAGAGGTAATAATACTGCATGAATTGATTTGACTCCCAGCAACAGCATGTTTTTTGCTACTGCATGAAAAGGAAGCAGACGTTCCGGCGTCTTGATTTCAATATGGAACTTAATTATAAGAAAACTTTCACTAGCATTCTTGCATTAAATTCTGAGCAAGGTGACCTTTAGTGTGTCTCAAAATTATGAATTTTTTGTTGATTTGTATTCTTTAATGCACACATTTGATTGTGTAGGATATGAGTGTCAGCATAAGCCACATTAGAGATACTAATTTTTTATGAATGATATTTTTTGTAACCCTGCCATAAAATGTTTTTGAAGAAAATGGCAATATTTTAGAGGTTTTATAGTAGTAATTGGCACAATAAGATGCCTACTTCTTTCTTACCTTTCATTTTGCAGACATTCGATACCCAGTGAAATCTGGTTTCTCTTGAAATTAATGGGAAATTTGCCATTTCAGTTTTTGTTTTGGCATACTAAAACTTCACCTTTTCTTTAAACAGTTGAAAGTGATCAAAATGAGCAGAACACTGTATGAAATTAGGCAATACCTTTACATTTTAGAACACTATGAATTTTAAGCATCATACGCTGTCCTCATCAGAGGCAGACTCAGTGTTTTTACACCAATAAAAACTTGGCAGGATTTCATCACTTCATTTTCAGTTAGAGTCCTTTTGACAGGTATTACATGATCTTAGTGAGGTTTTATAAATATTTAACAAATTTGGTATAAAGCTTATCAGCACTTAAACATGACATTGTCTGCTTGTTCGAAAGAGATTTCAAATAATATTTAAGATTACTTATTCAATACTGATTCATACTGACTAGGTTTTTTTTGTGAACTAATTCATTGTTCTTGGTGGATTTTATCCAGTAATACTAGAAGAAATACTGAAAGATAAGATGGCCAGGATGATGTTTGTTTAGATCCTGGTCCTATAAGCTGAAATGAAAAACATGAGTTCATTCTGGAATCTAGTAGTCTCAAACTGCCCAATAACTGTAAAATCTCACCTAACTCAACAAGTGCAGTATCTTTGAAATTCAGAGTATAATGTGTTGCTATCAAATAGTACTGTAATTTAGTATTGACTAATGAGAATATAAATATTTCTTTTATTAGATTGTTACAGCCCTCAGAGCTCACTAGGACTCTAATAGTGAGGTATAAAATACACAGTAAATCACATTTTATATTATATCCTTCCAGCACTGAAAAACAAATTTGTGGCTACAATTAGTTACTGAACATACATGATTGCGCTGTATATAACTAATCATTGTCTTTACATCTTTATTTTAATGTTTTGCAAGGCAAAAAAATTAAACTGCCATAGATTTTAAGTTTTGCATATGGAAACGGGAACAGTTGGTTTCTGAATACCAAAGTTTGCTCTGAAATTTTAAGTAGAAGAAAGTATTTGCTAGAAGTGTGCATTTGGTTTTTGGGGATTCATTTCAAGTCCAAACCTCAAGGAAGGGTTTTGTTTTGTTTTCTTTTCTTTCCCACTAACTGAAAACTATTCAAGTGAAAATTCTTGGTCTTTTATCCCATTTAAACCATTTATATTCTCATTGAAGTTATGCATACCAACTGTTCCATAATCAGCTCTTACCTCTTATTAAGACAAATCACCTCTTACCTCTTATTAAGACAGCAGTAGATAATGGGATTGTACATGGTAGAGCTCATGGCAAGCCAAAAGCTGGCTAAATAGATTTGTTGAATGTATTTCCACCGATTTAATTGTTGATAGATCCCAGTAACTATGAAGTAAATGTGGTAAGGCAGCCAGCAGATGGCAAATGTCAGCACAACCACAATCATCATTTTTACCACCTGAAAGAAGGAAGTAATAATGCTGTTTTATAATACGCATCAGTCTTTTTTTTTTAAATTTGGAATAGCATTTCAACATCCATTAATAATTTTCTTGCATTTGATTATTACAGTCAGCCAAAACAAAGATGAATATGCTTTTATATAACTTTCCTTTTAATCTGACTTTCCTAAAAATCTGGGGTTTGAAACTATTTATTTATTTAGGCTGGAAATCCTCCTTGTCATAAGGAAAATAACACGAAAATCTTCTCTAACTTTATTTGTATCGATTCTTCCAAGTAATATATTTGCTTACTTATATTTGGCTATCTAAAAATATTACTTTTTTCTGTGCACATGATCATGGAATAAAGTTATGGAATGTTTTATTTGGACACCTCATTTTGGCCTTTAGTGACCCAGGTTTCTGTTGTGGTCTGCCAGTATATTCCTTGTCTCCAATTATTAGATGTGATTTGAATAAACACCAGGTTGTAGGAAATGAGAAACTGCAGTATCCTGTTTAATTTCAGAGGCTAACAATTTCCTTGGCTGGTGATCATTATTCGTTGTTTTCTGCAGGCATCGTAACATCTGTTACCTACCATAGTTTCCATTAAGCACAAATGAAGAGGAGCTCTGTTTTGTGCTTGAAACACAAGAAGAAAGATGGTGAGTCATGTAAAATTTTCACTTCTGTCTTTCCCTCTTCAGCTATGTGAAGTACTAGCCCCGCTGTCATTTTCAACACAGTATGTCACACATTTACACAGTATGTCACACATTTTCTATTTGTAGGCAAAATGAAACCAGACATGATATATCTGTGCTGGGAGGTCTCTTGTTCATTTGTACTGTGAATAATGAGGAATAATACGGGATGCTATCAACACTACCTTTCCTTTCTCTTTACAAGGTGCCGTTTGTACTTTGCCAGAGGGGGATGGAGTACGGGGTGTGGGCGGTTAAGAAAGCAAAAATTTCCTCTATCTACATGTCTTTGGTTGGTATTGTTATAAAATTTCAGCTAAAGACATTAAATAATTTTACATATAAATGTCATGATGCTGTCCTTAACTCATATTACATTTTCCTGTGCAAAACATAAAGCAATTTTTAATTTAATATCTAGTACCAACTTACAAGCTTTCTTGCTGGCTGGGACTGGCACAAGATTTTGCTGATGAGAATACTTATTTCTGATACGTATATCAATCATCGGTTAAAGATACAAAAGTGACATCTGTCCACACATATAACAGCACTTTTAATAGTTGGTTCTTCTAAAGCTCTTTTCATCAGTTAACTGCAAATTATTGCAGAAGGGAGATCAGGGTTGAGTACTGGGGATGTTTTTAGTTTTGAAATGAGAAGTGCCCCCCATAAAATCACATATTTTCCTGCAAGGTTTTTTAAGCAAAGCATTCATCTTTAAAAACAGTGAAATCAACATAAAATTTTTTTGTTGCTGTTTCTGTCTGGAAATCTGTGATTAGATATTAAGTCATGATCGTACTGAAAGAAAAAATTTCTGAAGCAAAGAGTCAAACTAGACAACAAACAAAAGATGATTTTAGATGGAAATTGGTGTTTGATTTAATTTGTGAAGTAACAAGTCACTGGAATGACAATCACTGAAGCACACTGTATTCTTAATCGTGCAGGTTTTCATCTGTTTTTCACAAATAACAAAAAATACCTAGAAATCTTAAGTATCATTTTTCTGTCAGATAAGGATGTATCAGTCTGAGTTTCACTGAAGTGAAGGGTAATATACTGATATATGTATGTTTAGGGACATGCATTTGCAGTTTCCTTATTAATGTATAATGTGTTTTTTCCTGGACCAGTAAAAGTGCTATTTTTTCCAGCAAAAAGGGCCCTTTAAGAAAAGCCAAGGTTAAGTTGTAATTCTTTTGAGTATTTATGTAGTGCAATGCACTCATTGACATATTATGTAAGGAGAAGATAAGTGAGATGTTGCAAATCCGCATGGCATAAAATTGTTTGAAACATAGGGTAATTACAGTTGAGTTTGAAGTGAACCACAAAAGTTCTGACACGAATCAAAAAGCACTATTCTGTCCTTGTTTCATCAGCTAAGAATGAGTATGTGTTGGCAGAAATGGAGGAAAAGAAGAATAAGAGGATGCTGTAAAGGAGAAAGATTATTCCCAATTTCCTTTCCACTTTCAGATACAGGCACGCACTTACAGTTTATGGCTGTGGTTTCTTCTCCACCCCCTTGGTCTTTCCAGTGTTAAGTTTCATTTCCTGATGATACCAATATCTATGAACAGAAACTGCCTTCAAGGGCTATAAACCCAGGACATCTTGATTTTACTGGTATAAATCCTGATGAATGAGTGCGTGCCACTAAACTGTGCTGAATTCAGCTGAATTTGGGCACAGGGAAAGTAAGTAAAACAGACCAAGTACAAATTTGCCACAAAAGCCTGATTGTCTTTTCCCAGTACACTATGACGTTTCACTAAAATATCTCCAATGACACTTTGCAGGTTCAACTTCAGAGTACACAAAAAGAGCCTTAATGGGTTTTGGGTTCTTTTGGCATACTTAGACTTGTGGCTCTGACATACAAAGTTCTTTTATTTCATTTGTTTTTAATATGCCTGTTCTTTTTTTTTTTTTTTAGATATTACCATTTTGCAATTACTTTCTCTTCTGCTCTGCGTTGCATAGAATTCATTAATAAAGGCTTGTTTGTGTGCATTAGGAAACATTTCTAAAGCAACCAAACCAGAAAATTACTGAATTCAGTTGTGCTTAATGTCTAGCTCTGTTCGTGCCACCATTTCACCGCAGAGATTTCCAGAATGTGTGACTGCAGTGAACATCACCAACCTGTGTCCCAGTGGCACTGTTTTTCACTGGTGTTCTGGTTCGTCTCCCTTGGAGTATGGTGGGCAGCATGGCCAGAGGAAACGGGTCTTTTTCTGTTCCAGGACTTTTGTTAAAATGAGTTGTACTGGGTTTCTCAGTGTGCAAACTTTAGGGAAGTCTTGAAGCTAGATTTAGAATATGATGGAAAATCAAAGTGGTTTATATTTTCATTTTCATCAACATGTTCTGCTGATATTGTGCTTCTGCCTATGGCTAAGAAGAACTATGTTTATAAAAAAAGTTAATTTATGTGCTTTGTATTCTTGCCCCTTCCTTTAAATCTGTCATCTCTGAGTAAGAAGCAGCCTTTCATTAATGAAAGGCATATAATGAGAAAAAATGTATTTAAAAGAACAAAAACAGACATAAGTTCATTTGAATTAGAGTTGGCAGGTTTGCCTTGGTTGTGAAACATTTGAAGCAGTAAAAGTGAAAAGGAGCTAACAGACTCTGCTACACTTGGAAAGAACAGCAAATGCATTTCTTTTTTCTCCTGTTTTTATTTTGCATGAAAAATAGCTAGAAAAATGAGTCTGTTTTAGATGTAGCATTGAGAACAGCTCTTGAAAGATTAGGAATGAAATATATCTTTCTGAGAGGCTTGGTTGCTGCTAGGGGCTTATAGCAATTCATATTGCAAGACGTTGATTTGCCATCAATACTAAGACTTGGTCCATGGAAACGTTTCCTTTTCAATCTGCTCTGCAGCTCCTTATTGTCATTCTAAGTCATCTTTGATATTGCTGCTTTTACAAGGTCAGGAATTTGGTTTCTGATTTCATTTGCACTGATATCACACACTTCATTTGTTTCAGAACTTTTGCTCATATGTGTTTTGCAGATGTAAATGAGAAGCAGAGCAAATACTTTAAGAACACATACAGTGTAAGAATGTCTTCTTCGTTTACCCACTCATGGATGTTATTTGTCCATCAATACAGCTTAAATGCAGTTCAGAAATAATCTCTGAGAGTCATAATGTGTTTCTCTTTCTGCTCTGTGCTCTTTGGGAAGAATTAAGTTATCAAACCAGCATTGCACAAAATATTTCTCTCAACATGTTAGGATGCTGTCAGTAAATCCACTTCCCAATCCTGGAGACATATGTGACACTTGAGCACTAAGCACCAGAGAGGAGGGAACACCATTATGTCTTTTTTCTCTCCACAACACTTAGTGGGAGTAAACTATCTGTCTTCTGCAAGAAAATGAGGGTTCAAAGATAACACTACTGGTATTAATACAGAGATAGGACTGATTTCTGAGGTACCAAATGCTGTGGGTTTTCATATGATTTTGACAAGATAAGGGATTTTCTATGCTCTTTTAGCCCATAGAAAGGGTAGATTCTCAAGAGGTGAATGAGATGCATGTTTTGAAAAGAAAGAATCAGAGATCTTGGCGGTCTTTCAGTCGGGTAAGGTACTTGTCAATTCCAGTGTTCACTAAATCATTTCATTCTTCTGACTTATACTTTCCATCCATTTTTTTTTCTCAGTTGCTTGAAATAGATAAACTACTTTTCATTTTAGTTTGCATACCCCTTGCTGCAGACAGAATTCTCAATCACTTTGTTGTTCAAGCTGAAAAGTTGAAAAAGATACTCTGTTCTAGTATGAAGTAGCTTTGAATCAGATTGCTGTCTTATAAATGCTAAAATGTGGGGTTCTCCCTAAGGCAAATCAATTCTGACATTTTTAGTGAATGGTCTAGGCACTGCATTTTTAAATGATGCTTTTCTAACGTTGCATGAAACACAGCTTTGACAATGACTTTGGGGTTCTCTCAACACGTCAAGAAATATCTGATTCATTGAAGAAAATGAAAATTTTTTGTTTAGTCTTTTTTCCTTTAGAAGACATGATTTTACAAGCATCTGACTGGGGATGGGGAGGAGAAGTTGGCACAAGTGTTATGTTACTTTATCTAAAAGAGATGTCTCAGTTTCTCACAAGAGATTGGTAGATGTCAGACAATATGTTAATGTCTACTGCTCAAACTAGATTACAAGTAACCTAGATGAAAAATAAAGGTTATATAACTTTGTATTATTGTCTTGGTCTTCAGCATGGAGTAGCATAAGAATGTTCTTTAGAAAATGACTCCGAGTGGCTGTTATGGGATCGAAATCACTGGAGATGGTTATCCACCTGAGATCTAGTTCTGAAAAAAGCAAAAAAGCTGACCTAGTGCTTTTGTACTTAAAATTCACACCATCACTTATTTTACAACAGTCTCCTTCATGACCTGGAATAAGTGACGGGGGGGCACACTCCCACACTTCCAAACAGAGATGCGGTTTGGTTGGGGGGGAAACAAAATAATCATATCTTCTTTTGTTTTCCCAATGGGAGTAGTTGGTTCTCAAATCAAAACCTTAGTTCAAAAGGCTAATGTCAGGCAAATTTAAATGGGTCAGTCCCTGAGACCTTTGATCTCTCAAGAAAAAAAACAAAACCAAAAGTAGTAGTAGTGGTCTCATGCAGTCATGAATTTCTAAAAAACTGAAGTCTTTGACCCTTAAAAATACTAAGTATGACTTTGTGTTGCTCAACCTGTAATGCATACAGTGAAATTCTTTGACTTCTTTAATGTTTCTTTCAGAAGGATTCAGGGTGCATTGCATAGTCACACATATGAAGTGATGAGACTGTCTATCAAACTACTAACAATTTTCTCAAGCTTCAAATCTTTTCTTGGCAAACATGGTTTCTTTAAAAGGTCTTCCATGAGTTGCTCACTACCTTCTTGACATTAAATACTATTTCAAACAATCCTAATCAAACTTCCTTTGCACTGTATCATTGTGTAATATGAAGCATGCAGTCAGCTATTTTTTATTTCTCTTGTATTATAAGTGCATCCAGTATAGCCTTTCCATATGTCGATATCTGCATGCAAAATAGCAAGAAAAACAGATGATTTCTTTGTTTAAACAAAGGAAATGCAATAGCTCTGTTATCAGTCAGGCTGAGTGACAGCTTTATTTGGATTCTAGTCTATTAGTTCATCTCCATGAATGACCAATTATGATTCATCTTACCAAATACCAGTTATTTCATAAATCCTGCCAGAGAGCACAGCAGTGGAATTGAAGAGCTGTCATGGAGCTCTGCCAATAAAGTCACTGATGCAGCTATAAAATATCTGCACATAATTCAATCCCGTTGTTGCATGTGTTGAAGGCATGCTCTCACATTTAAAACCCTTAATAAGGATGCTACATCTTGTCTCTTGCATGTATTTAGAGTTCGAAAGAGGTGCGGTTTTTAAGGTACTCAAGGAATTTAGTTGAACCCTTCATAGCGTATAGTGAAAGCCAGCTTTTCCATTCAGAGACCTTTAGATTTTATGATATATTTATTTTATTGGCCATTATGATAACAGGTGCTGAAGTTCTGGGATCTCCTGGTTCTCCAAGTTAGCTTTTAATAATTTTCTTTCCACACTTGCTTTTGCAAACTGTGTGTTACAGAAAGTTATTTCCCAGTTTGTCTTTACAATTAGACCTTGGCACCCTCCACTGCGTATTTCCTTCCTTTTTTTCACTGGCTGGAAGGACAGTATTGGTAACAACACGGTTAATTGACCAGTGAAATATTTTTCTCCTTAGATTCTGTAGGAAAGGTAACTTTGAAAATACACTTTTGGGTAAGCAACAGCATGCGTGCCAAAGGCTGTGATAGTAATGCTGGACATTTATAAATAATGTTAGAGAGTAAAATGCTGATCTTTTGAAATGCTTTCAGCATTTCAGTAATTTCATCTTGGGGCAAATATGCAAATCGTGCTGCTCAGTTTTCCATGATGACTTTTCATCATTTTCTCTCCATTCACAGTCAAAATAATCTTTGAACACGTACAAGGCAGTAGTAGTGCTAATACTAGTCAAACTATATTTTGCTTCCTTAAGAGAGGCTAGCATTTTGTCTTCTTATAAAAAGCTGTGTTAAGGCTACAATAAATAACACCTTTGGTTTCATTGTGACAACTGAAACTTGCCATAGAATGTTTTGCACTTGTTTCTTATGAGTATGAATGAGAAAATGATACTAATCTTTCCTTTCATATATCTTTTGGCATAACAAATTTTATGTGTAGTATGTGGGGAAAAAAAACTTTCATATTCCTGGCAGTGTCCTGGAAGAAATGGAAACATCAGTGTTCTTTAGAATTTGCAGATCTCCTATTGTCTCAGGACCCAATATGCTGCACTCTGCTATTGCTACAGCGTAGGTACAGTAGGTACCTACAGCTACAGTAGGTACCACTGTTCAAACATTCACAGCATTAGGAAGCAAACTGAGCAATTGAAAATGAGCTCATCGTTGTGAGTTAGAACTCCATGTTTGGATACCATTTTTACAAGTCCGAAGGATAAAAAAAGTGCATTTTAGTATGAAAAAACTGTCAGTAATAAAAAGTAGAAGGGCTGCCTTATTACAGAATAAAAGTTAGGTTAAGAAAAAGAATGTTATAAGAAAGAAACCTCCACGGCACTGCAACATCATGAAAAGTGAACTGGAAATAATCAAAAAGTCAGTTCATAAACAACCCACAGTCTTGTTATATTAGACAATGCTTACAGTGAAAAATAGTGAAAGAAAATAACTGGAAAAAATAGTATTTTTCACCAAAAGTTACTGATTTAAAACCTAAATTATTCAACATGAACAGGCCAATCAGTAAGGAAAGATGCATGGACCTTAATCTACTGAAAATTACAGCAAGATTCCCTTTTTTTTCAGTAGGATAAGAATCTGGCCCAGGAGGATCTAATTGTTGGTTAGCTCGTTGTTCAAAAGTCAGTATTTTAGCTCTGGAAATGCTAAACATTTGGGCTTAGTTTCCACATATCAGACACACTATATGACATTACATGTGGAGTAAGAAGCTAAAATCCAAATGTTGACTTTATTTAATGATGTACGTTATTTAATGATGATTAATGAATTTATTTCATGATGCCCATGAACTTTATTTAAAGTTCAAAAAATAACGGCTAGTGAACATAGAAGACAACTTGTCAGACCTAATCAAATTTTTCATTGAAGTAGGTCTCTCATTACTGTTATTTCAAGTGACTTGGTGTTTCTGAAGGCATATACTGTGATACTTTGCGTCACAATGGCAGATGGTGTCATCAGGATTTGCTTAGTGAGGTTTAATGGAACAGTACCTTTCTCTTAGCTTTGAGCTGCTCGTGGTATTTGTTGGACGTGTCACCTGGTATTTCTCCTCCCCAGAGGGTAATTCCCACTATGGAGTAAGTGATGCCCATGACAAGCAGTGGAAAGCAGTAGACCAGCACAATCACAATGACATGATACCTGCAATGAAAAAGCATTAAGCTGATAAGTTCTTTCAGAGGAGCTATGCCAATGGAACGGGCTACTGGAAGTCAAGAGTTCTATTGTAGCACAAAGCATGTTTTGTATTGACTAGCTAGTACTTGGTGTTTTCGCTGTCTTTTTGAAAGTCTAGAGTTGTACTCGAATTTGGTTACATTTTAATGCAAGTGCTTTATGGGGTTTATAGTTCTGATTCTGAATTTGCACTAGCATAAATTAAGAAAGACGCTATAGTGATTGCAGAATAAGGTATGTTTGTCCATAACTAGCTGAATTGATGTAATTATTTCACAGCCAAGTCTGGACCATAAATGAAAGAAAAAAAATAAGTATTTGAATGGTAAGGCCCCAATAAGTGTCCTGTATTACCCAAAGTATTTCATATGGCAAATCTGTTGCCCACGTGCAACAGTCATTGCTGATGATGTAAGCACTGGGAAAAAAAAAAAAAGAGGTAACTTCTTTTGCCTCCTGTTAGTTCCTGGTTAAATGCCATTTTCAGGTAAAAGCCCAACAAATGATCAGTGAAGGATCCCCAGCCATCAGTGAGAGCAACCTCAGAGCCCTAAGGAGAATATGTGCATGGCTCCTAAAGTGATAAAAATTATATATGATTAGGGCCTCTTTCACCTGCCTGAAAGAGCAAAATGTCAAATTTGATGCTGGATGGTAAAACAGGCTTTCCGCCTTGGGCATAGGGTTTATCTTAAATGCCAATGAAGACATGAAAGGTCGAATAATGTTTCTATGGCGAGGTAACCACTTATTACTAATTCTGCCAGAAGGAGAAATATGATATATTCAATGTAGTTGACTACTATTCTACACTTTCAGAGACTGGAACCAGTTACAGGTTTTTTATTTGAATTGATATCTGACATAAGTAATTGTGAATAAAGTGGGGAAATGCAAGCCTCTGATGAAGAGACCCAGACAAAAAATTCTGATCAGGACAGTGAGGGGCTGGAAATACTTATTTTCCTGACTAGGATGAAAAGAAAGCTTGCTTTGAATTGTGTGTTCTGTCCCCATTTGTGACCATCTCTGTCTGTACAGGAGTAGCCATCGTAAATGAAGCAATGATGGTAACCATGCAGCATGGGATGAAGAACACTCATAGAAGTAGAACACGTTTCACTTATCACTTAAAATGCACTGTCTTTCTAGCTTAGAAAACCCACTTTACATTTCCCAATGGTCAACGCTGCTACTTATTCTGCATGTGGAGTATCTGCATGATACTGTACAGCTTCTTCCAAGTCCATTGCAAGTGTAGACACCACCATGCACAAGTTTAAAGGAACAAAAGCTTACGTAAAATGTTGTTTTGGACCACCTGGCCATGCTACATAGCAAAGAGTTCTCCCAGGCATCACCTTGGTTATGGAGTATAGGCACTGGGGAAAGGCCAACAGGAAAGCCAAAATCCATATGCTCCCAATGACCACTTTGGTAGCAGTTGCAGAGAGCCTGGGTTTCAAGGGATCAATAATGGCCATGTATCTGTAAAAGAAAGCAAAAACCTGCACATAAGAAACCTTCAGAGATTAGGTTGTATCTAGAATCAGTCTAAGCTTAGGGTTTGGAGAAGGATAAAAGCAGAGATATTTGTCTTCCTGAAGTTCTGATTGCATTGTGCTCTTTGGGTGGTTTAGCCCCCATGAAGGCAGTGCTGGAAGAAAAAAAAAGTTTCACTGAAAATTATTTTAAAACTGTGAGACACCCGGTTAGCCATATGTGTACTGGTAGGGCAACTATTTCTCAAGGAGCCAGTTAATCCTGTTATGGCACAACCTGATGAAAAACAACAGGGCAACTGGATCCTCTCTCACTCCACTACATAATATTGGATTTATCTCTAATTAAAAAATTAACAACCAAGCTGTCAGGATTATTAGTTATCTGTCCAAAAGCTACAGGAACCTGATAAATCTGCATGGATTTATTTCAGTAGACATAGACTGACTTCGGATCATCTGCCAAAGAGCCCTAGACTGCAACTGGTTCATACAGAGATTGAGAGAGGAGCAATGTGAGCTTTTCCTTAGGCAATGTAGAAGCAACAAAAAGACCAAGAGAAATGTATGCTCAAAGCACAAAAACATCTCATTTGCTTTCTCAGTTCCTGTGTTCTCAGGTAGAATAGCATTCTTGTTGCTGTCCTATAATTGTATTGGCAATCCGTGTATGCTGATAAATTTAGAAGAATGTGCAAAAAATCATTAAAAAGTTTACTCTAATTAAAATTTAAAAGCATAGGAAAAAAGAGCAACAGGAAGGCATTAAGACAGACAGTAAAAGGAAAACGAGTCTTGTTTTCTGTCATTTGATCTCTCTTATAAATGCAAGGAACAAGGGAGACACAGAAATTTTATATTTTACATACTCCGCATACTTAACATTTTTTTTCACATTTTCCTTAGCATGACTACTGCTTTAATTTCTGGTCTGAACCCTGAATTAACATCATTTCCACAAACTTCCCTGATCACTCTATTTTGTTTCTTTTAACAATGACCAAATAATGGCTTGCAAAACCATTAATAATATTAATTATATAGGAACACTATTCAAAATTCCTTCCACCCTTAGGGGGAATGCTGGGTATCAGCCAGAATCACATTTAAAGAAATTTTTATATTTCCATAAAACCAGGGAAATATGGGCTACGTTTGTGTCCATATTGTGTTACTGATATAACATACTGAATACCTGACCATGTTCTTTAATCTGACATCCTAATTTGTTTTCCATAGTAAAAAAGGATATGGTTTTTCTTCATATTCAGAGGTTCCCAAAGCATATTAAAAAATCCTTTTATTCAGGATTGAAACACGATGCTGTTTGTGAGTTAATGTAGGAGTTAACGGATCAGCAATTTAAATCAAGAAATTTCAATGAAAGTATTCAGTGTATCTGTGCTTATTCAGGGAAGCGAAGTCATTGGTAGCACTGAAATTCTACACTGTTTCCCAAAACATTGTTTTTCTGAAGTCAGAATTAGAATAACAATGTTGTAAGAAGAACCTCAGTAATAACCAGGGCAAGTCTAAAGGAAACCAACAGAATTGAAATATTCTTTGTTGGGTTTCCTTATGCTTTTTTATTTCCATATTTTATGAAAACACCCGAAGTAGGTAGGAAACTGTGATGAATATGAAAAGCGTCTTGAATGTTTTCCTAATGGGAGATTTTCAAATTTCTTGGAGAATGTCTGGATCAGTTTCAACAGTTTGTCATCAGTCACAGGGATTAGTACTAATTCCAGAAGAAGCAAACTCACTGCCAAAGAATAATTGTGGCCCATATACTTTCACTCTCTTTCACAGTACACTTGTCCACTTATCCGATCATCTTTGACGAGATTAACGGAGTATAGCAGTGATTTCATAAAGGTCCTCTTATCTCTGACTTTTCCATTGTACATCTCTAGTCTTCATGCCTAGTAACTGCCCTTGTCCCTGTTTGTTTCAGGTTTTAAATACACTTATAAGGTCAAACCACCCCTATATCAGTATACATATGTAGAGAAAATATTTTCATAACTTTCCAGTATTGTTTCCCTCCTTGTGCCATTTATAACTTCTAAAAGAAATGCAATAAGTAAAAGATATACTACAGGACAAGAGGAATATATACTTTGACAGGACAAGAGGAAATGGGCACGAACTTGAACATAGGAAGTTCCATCTAAATATGAGGAGGAACTTCTTCACTTTGAGGGTAGCAGAGCACTGGAACAGGCTGCCCAGGGAGGTGGTGGAGTCTCCTTCTCTGGAGACATTCAAAACCCGCCTGGACACGTTCCTGTGCAACCTGCTCTGGGTGGACCTGCTTTGGCAGGGGGGCTGGACTAGATGATCTCCAGAGGTCCCTCGAACCCCATATCATTCTGTGATTCTACCTTATATAAAGATGTATTGGGATAGATTGAGATACTATTTTCTGTATGAAAATATACATAAGCAGTCCTGTATGGCAGGACTGTGGAAAAAAATCACTTTTTCACATCAGCATTTGTAGATTTTGTACTATTGTTCAGACTTTTGGTGTTGCTGTGGGGCTAAGAAGTTATAAAATCAGGTTACTTTGCACTCGCAAAGAATGAATTATCAAGCAAGCATAAATCAGTAGATCCTATTCAAAAGTAACACTAATATGTGATTATTGTTATTTTTCTTGTCTATATTTATCCTTTGGATGTTCATAGATAAAAAAAGGAATTCAATGCCATTAATGATGTTTACTTTTTTGTTTTCATCTTCTGCCTTGGCTTTAGATCATGAGAACCCATCCTATACTGTTAGGTGACTGCTTGGGTCTGTGCTTCCAGATTCGTATAGCTTTCCAGGCAGGATTTGAATTGAAATCCATTGAAATCAATGGATAAGCTACCATTGATTTGAATAAATCCTTTTTTTTTTTTTTTGATGAGTAAATTCTGTTCCGCTGCAATTGGAAAAGTAGTACTCGTTTAAAATGAAGGAAAGTGCAACATGCCCTAATTGTTAGTTACGTGTCTAGGTTCTAGGCAGATTTGCCCAAGATTTTTTAGGTACAGACATTAGGTGCAAGACAATAATAATAATATTTGTAAGTTAATGCTCCTGATAAGAATTCGTGCAAGTAATCTTCTGCGTCCAATAAATTTCATTCAAGATATTCTCAATTTTTTGAATTGAGACTTGAGAGATGGGCAATTATAGAATAGATATTTGTTTTAGCAAAAATAACTCAGTTTATAGTTAACCATCAAATATGTGATAAATCCAACACCTGCCATCATTGTGGTACTCATCCCCTAGTAGACGTGATAATTTGCTAGTACCCTAAAAAAATCTAAATGCTGTCAGAAACAGAAAGTGATCTAAAACAACTTCAGTTTTGAATAATCAATTTCCAGATCTAGAATTTGAAGCCTATTCATTTAGCATTGTTTTTACTGCACTCACGTATTTTTTTCCCACAGGGTAATTAATTCCCTTCTCCTGCTTTTTGTTTTTTACAGCATGTAATACCATAGCATTGGTAATACATGCTAACTATGAAATATCTTTATTCTAGTGCTGAGTGTCTTGTTCCAAGAGCAGCAGATCTCATGAAAATACACATCAGTTGGATTGTTGCCCTCTGCCCCCTGGTTCCCTTCTCCCCCAAAGAGTAATTACAACTTGGTAATGAAGATAAGTTTGTAGTCACGAGTCCTGTCTTTCAAATTGAGCCAGCTTGAGGTGATAACTCATAAACAAGTCATTTTTACGTGCTTGTGGGACTCTTAAGGCATCTCCTCCTAGCCTGGAATCATTCCCTTCAATTACTAGTTTTCTTCAGATTGCACATTGACATTATGTCATGTGCTATTGTCAGATTTCTATTACATTCACATTATTCTTATTCCCAGTTATATTATTCTTATTCCCAATAGGTACCAGCAGCAGTTCTCTTTGGCTACGATAAAATTCTGTTGTTTTATCCCCCCGTCTGGTGACTGCCCTTTGAAGATGTGGATTGTTTGTGTGAAATGACTCATACAGCGGTACTGATGGAAATTTCAACTACTGGCTGTTCGAGTGAGGTAAGTCAAAGGACAAGGATCAGATGAAAAGCAGGCTACTTGTCTGTCTTGTTGAAATTTGAGTGATAAGCCAACAGCTGAGCTTTTGCACAAGATAGATTACAAAAACGTAGCAGGCAGTCATTCTAACAAACAAGATGGGGAAGAGGTGGAGGAGCCTTGAACATTCCCTTAGTACTGCCTTTGTGCAGGAAGGACTTAGCTGAGCAGAGTATGGACAGCTCTCTACTACTGAGCCTTTGATAACAAATCTAATTTATTCTAATTTGCCAGTACACTAACAATTACAATGAAGTACCTAACTTGTTCCCTACATAGCTTTTCTTAGAAATAAAATTGCTTAATTACCATAGTGAGATGTTGCTTTATAGTTGCAATTGTTACGCTCACTCAAATTTGTCATATAAGTTTGGTAGCATTTTCCTAGAGAAGCTGTCATTGCCATAACTAAGGATAGCGGAAAATGTGGAATGACTCTCAGTTGCAGATTAAAAAACAGCTCGGTAGTTAAGCTGCCTCTGGATGTTAATCTCTGTAGCCAAAAGAAGCCCAGAAGAGAACTGAGTCCTTCCTGCACTGTTAGCTGTCATTTGCAAAGGAGGCTTAGCCACTCCTGCCTGTAATTTTGTTTGCTGGAGATCTTTTCTCGCCATTATGGGTACCAAAGGGTGGTAATTTGTCTGTCTCTTTAGCCTCAACCTGACAGAGCACTAGCTAATTTTTCATATGGCCCTTGCCTTTGATCTCTGTTCATTCTGGCCAGTGCATTTCCATCAGGAATGCTCCTGCTAGCACAGGCTAGAGGTTCCACGCTTAGGTGTTGCTGAGAAAATTAGTGAGGAGGCTAAGAATGGGGTAATGTGTGTGTATGATGCAGGATATTGCACCTATATATTCCAGTTGCCCACAGCTGACAACCTCCTGTTGTCTTTCGTCGAATAACTCTGTCATTAGGGCTCATTTCCTTATTCTGTTTGATATCCTTACATATATTTTCTGTGGCAAAATACCAGATGCAAGGGGTCACAGCAGACATGCTGTCTGAATTGTGCACTAAATGGTGCTGAGTGTGGGGGTTTTGAGCATTTTTGTTTTTTTTTTTCTAAAAAGAGGCTTGTGTGAGTAGGCCAGGAATGAAAGGGAGAATGATGAGATACAGGATCTGGAGTAAAAGCAAAAAACCTGAGACTGGTGAATCCACAAATAGAACTGAAACAAGAATAATGAGAAATTAATAGCAAGAGAAGCAAACAAAGGAGAATAATAGAATAATAGCAGATGGAAAGCAGGTTGGGAGAGGAGGGAATAAGAAATGAAACTGGGGGGATGTAAAGGCAAAAGACACATAAGAAAAATCAGCCCTAGGTCACCAGAGATTCCAAGGTAAGTAGCGCTGGTAGAAGAGCACAGTGTTTTGACAGTAGAGCTCTATGGTGGCAGGCCCTTTTGCCTCAGTAGATATATGGCAGAGAACTCCCAAAGAGTTGTTGCCTCTGCGATCAGCCAACCATAAACTGCATGCCAGGGAAACGGATGGGCCTCTGTGATGCTCCGATGTCATCTGTCTTAATGACTGTTCTGCTTCTGCACTGTACTTTCAAGTGGCCTGAACTTACGCAGTCCTTCTGAAGTCAGTGAAAATATTGAGTCCTGAGGTCCATGTAGGTCCATTGTGTTCTGTGATATTTATGCACAGTCCTTGGACATCCTCACACCTCTCCACTCTTTCTAAGTACACTAAAAGATGGTAGGCATTCGAGCGTAAGGAGGATTTATAATGGCTATGAGCAACTGAAGACTTGTTACGCTGCTGAAAAGTGTTCTGTAGCAACGCAAACACTATTCAGTGGGGTGCTGTGCCAATTTGCTGTGCAGTCTTTGGACATTTACTGCTCAGTCAGTCACCAGGCTGGAGCAATGGGACCCCCTGCCAAGTAGAGGGCTCTGAACTCTCACTGAGGTCATTTGGTTTCAGGATCAGACTTCTAATGCCTTCTCACACCAGTGGGAGCTGCTGATAATGCCACAGATATCTCATTCCACGCAATAAAGCAGAGACGCTGAATCTAAAGTACATATGAACTTGAAGGAATTAAATCATTTTGCTTATTTATCACATCAAACAGAAACCATTTTTACCCCATCCAACATAAACACTGACACTTGGAAGATAATTATAAGATGGAATATGCACATTTAGAAATTTAGGGCTGTAGGGGAAGACTCAAACCAACAACTGCAATAATGTGGATTATTGAACATCTCCACCGTGTTCTATGCATTACTCTGACACATTTTTAGGTAGTGCTTTACTTTCATCTCTAGAATCATTAGCACATGATTTTGTTTGCTGTGATCATGCTATATCCCAAAGTCATTGCTTTTCTTCCAGCTTTAGCTTGTGTTAGTCTTTGTCCCTAGCTAATTGCTACTGAAGTCATCAAGAGTCTTTCCATTGAACTTAATGAGAAATCAGTCAGGCTACAAGATATAATGGCTGGTGCATCATGGTGTGCTTGCTGCAGTGTTCTTTTCCTTCAAGACTGTTTTCTTATCTGCTGGGGCCAGAATAGATCTAGTTTCCTTCAGAACTGCTCAGTTTGGCTGGAGACTCTAACTTACTGTTTGGTACTTGTTTGTTGGGTTCATCAAATCAAGAAAAACTGTTTTGGCTCAAATGACAATAGGGACAGTCCTCATTTGAATAACATTGATAAACTCTTTAAGCCAGTGGTTATAATGACAGCATAATCATGTAGCTCTGTTATAGTTTTCAAATAATGTAAGAGACAAATAGCTGGTAAATACTATAAAAGCATCTGAAGTTTGTGTATTATGGTCCTGATAGTAGAAAATATAGAAAAAAAAATCCTAATTTATCTTTTTTGTAAAACAGCATACACTGGATAGTACAGGCAGGAAAATCTCTCCTCTTTTAACACCTTATTTAGAAAATTGTAGCAAAATTACATAAGATGCTTTTAAAACAAAACAATGTTCGAAACTGGATCGTACAAATGCCCATCTGGAGACACAGTTGGAACCCTTTAATCATTCTAAGTGATTTGTTTCACCTATTTACAGTGTGTTTATAAACTCAAATGGGGAAAAAGTAATCAATTCAGCCCCAGATTGTAACAGGAAATTGGGACTTGACAAAGGAAGAGACTGAGAGAAAATCATAATGCTTGTATATAAGTGGCTTGTCAACAGCAAACAGCAGAGTGCACTTCCTTCACAAATGCACAGATGGTGTTATTCCCTCAAAACAGAAGCTGGTTTTGAAACTTTGTGTTTGGAATCAAGTGGTAATTAAGAAATTTAGGTATGAAAATTACTATGATTCCATGCCCTTACTTAAAAAATTGTTTTGGAAAATCCCACAGTCTTTGTAAGGCTAATAGTAGACTAATGGGGATGGAGTGAACTGTGAGATTTTAGAGGCATTTTTTATATGATGAAACCTAAATCTTTAACTTTTGCATTCTTTAATCTTTATCTTGTACCTACTAGTACAAGGCTCCGTCTCTTCCTGTGGAAGTGGTCTGCAGTCATTCATTTAGACTGACTTTCTCTGCAGGAAAAGTGACTACAGTAATTTTTGTAGGACCATCCTCACTGTTGAATAAGACTGGTTTTGGTGCCCAGAAGGATCTACAGTGAACAACGTTACTGTTACGCAGTGGTCACCTTGAAACTACCAGCATAAAGAAAGAGTGTGTGACAGCATGATAGATAAACAAGCACACGGTACATTTGAGAGATCAGTAGGCAATATCCCAGAGGGATACCTTGGCCTTGATTTACCCAGAGGCACACGTGCTGCTCGTGATGAACGGCTGTCGTGCTTTGAGCAGGGAGTAACACTGCACTTTTTCTGAAATCAGGACTAGCATCCAACTCCTTGCTTTTGGGTACCTCTTAAAAGAAACCTTAGAACAGGAATGCTGAAATTCTTAAGTGTAGCTGAGTTGTCATAAATAGTGAAGTGCTTTCTACTTGAGGAACATTTTGATAACTAACAACAGGCTAGATTTTTATAAGTATGCAATTGATTTTACACAATGTATACCTATGCATGTTGATAGAAAATGGATAACATTTTTCTTTGGTCTGTCTCATAAAATGATGGACTAATTGACTTCCCCTGACAGAAGGGCTTCTGTTTCTTCTGTTCTTTGAATACGATCTACCTGGGCTATCAAGGACCAATCTTAATGCAAAGTCAGCAAAACCAGCTCCATCTGCACAGACTACAACCCACTCTGTTGTTGCCTGCACTTCTGACACTGTCATCTGAATGCCTTCCTTCTTGATTTTGCAGTTATTTTGAAATAATTTGATTTTAGGTAAACAGAAATATATGAATGATACAAATTTATCTCTTGGATGGTAAATCAGTCAGAAATACATGCATATAGGCAATAATATTGAAGAAAAAAAAAGAAAAAAAACCCCAACCCTTGACTGTCTTTGAAAAGTACTGCAGGCTACATTACATAGTAAACCAGAGATACATCTTTTGATAGTTTTCATTAAGCTAAAAATAAGGACACTGAGAAAATGTATTTAAGGTTAAGACTCTGTCTAAAATGAACTCCTCATTTGAACATATGGTTTGAACTTGTCAGATGATGTTTCCTGCCTGGAACAAGAAGACTTGGGGCTAATCTCTGTTGTAAACGTTGCTTATGCTCCTCAAGGTAATATTGGCATATCAACCTTTTTTTTTTTCAATGCATCTTTTGAAAGCAGTTTGTTAAATAGAATATTCACTTGATACAAAACAGAGGGAAAAATAGCTGTTATGCCTATATTTAGTGCCAGACTGTCTCAGTATGGTATCATTAACATAACTCTGACATGAATTTTGACCAAACCCCCAAAAGATTCTGTCTTTTTGCCTGATCATTATGAGTTTGTACCATAGCAAGAAATGGATTATTTTTCCTGTGTCTCTGACAGTCCGAATCTTGTAGCTGTTACATCAGGATGTTCTGTAGAAATTATTTCACCTCTTTTCTCAGAAGGAAGAGAATTGTTAAACCCAGAAAATCATTTTAGGCTCCCATAAAGAGTCCTTTATGTTTCACCTCTTGATTTTTTGAACCCTTAATACTCTCCTGTTCAACTTTTTCTCTCCAGTTCTGAGGACTAGTATTTTTCAGAGGGCATCCTTGATACTGGAGTCCAGAAATATGATGTGCTTCATCTTAAAATACAAATTGGGAAACAAAAGAGAAACGGGGAAAGGATTTCCTATTTGAATTCCATAATTTGACTGGCAAAGTAATAATAGTGACAATAGTGATAATTTTAAAAGCATATCTTGCTTTCTATGCATATATGCAGTGACCAAGGCTGATTCATGATTATGAAGTCATCCATTAGTTTGGAAAAAAAAGCTGTATTGAACTTCAGTTTAGGGGTGGGGCAGGTAGAGTTTTGTGTAGTTCTGTGACCCCAGAGGCAGGTAAAGCTAACTAACAATAGAATGGCATCTTGTGGAAAAAGCAGCACAGTGACTTTACAGAAACTCCCTTCATCCATTTCTTCAGATGAAACTATTCTCAGATATGAGGGGGAGATTTCTCTGGTGAAAATAGCCTGTAAAGCACAAGAAATCTGAAAAGAAACCAATCTATCTTTTTGTTTTTCTTGTTCCTGTGTTCATTTCTCTCTCCCTGGCCTTTAGTGTAAATTGTCTCTCCTTTTACATGGAAGCCATTTATGTGGAGACAACAGAGTTTGAGGGGAATGAGAGAGAGGCCAAAGGCTGCAGTTCTGTTTGAGCTGAGCTCTGTGCAGGGGACGACAGCTGGCAGTGCAGGTTTCCTGCCTGCCATTGCTTCAACCTCCTCTATTCCCTGGGGAGCCAAGCACAAAGCACCTGGCACCAAGCACATGTACAAGAATGCAAGCACCAGTATACATCTTCTTGGTGTGCATCTTTTGCGGACTCCGCTACCGTATGACCACAACATAGGGTCATGTCCTGTGCACTACGTATCCTAACCTGTTAGACATATTTGAGATCATTTTTTCACATACACGTCTCCCTGTGCTTCAGTGTTTCTGAGCACACAGGACAGGTAACAGATACTTAACTCCCAATCCAGATAATGTTATTCTACACCAAAGATGGTTGTGTATAGCTTGATAGGAGTATCAGTTTAAAATGTTTGTGGCACATGAAGGCCTTGAGCAATTTGTCCCAGGGATAGGAACTCATGCAGACAGATACCAAAATTCATTCTGCAGAAAAGCTAATACATTTTTCAATGTGCCAACTGCCTATTTCAGAATTTCAGTAATAGATTCACTTACAGGGCTTGTGGTACTACTTCGTGACAATAATAACTGCTCTTACAGCATGCACTTGAAGAGGATGAAGAGCCTAAGTGATATTTTGAGAATCTGAGTGTGTACACATGATGAATTTAGGTTTCATTTGATAAAATGAATCGTGCATTTATGCCTCATAACTGTCTTCTGTTACAAGCTTGTATTGTATTCCTTGTGCTGGAGTCTAATGAGTGTATAGAGGGATTACTAACAGCCATCAGTTACTGAATAATGTCATAGAAAAACTGTAAACTGACCAACTATACGTGTACTCTGTAGACATATTAGAAGTCTAAGAAATAAGGTGGGAGACTAGAATGACGAGTTTTGAATAAGGAAATGGGTGTAATAAGCATACCAGAAAGTAGGTATTACACTGTAATAATAAAGTTCATAAAAAAGAGAGGAGATTGTGCAAGAGGAAGAATAAAACTGATTGTTAAATATAGTTTAAAATCAAGTTTAATAAAACAAATGTATTCATGAGTAATATAGAATATTATGGTTTGACACTTCAAGCATGACTGAAAAAATACACTTCAGGATTATACACTTAGTTAATTCAGAGTAATAATGATGACATTCCAAAAGAAATTACAAATGCTGTGATAGCAGGTAACGCATTAATAATGGATATCAGTGACTTCTGTGCAGACATAAAATATATTCCTGGTCAACTTTAATGACTGCTCTATGGAGCATCTACAAGGAGAAGTCCAATGTAAACAAGGGGCTTTTGAATTGGTCCTGAACAGTGTCTCTGGTCAGGCTTAAATGTTACTATTCTTCGAACAATGTATAGAGTATGGCTGGTTTTAACAACTTGGCAGAAGCAACAAAATCCAAAAAAAGCTGCTAGAAAGTGTTTCGTTTAAAAAGGAGGAACTATAAAACCTTGAGGAAGCTTATTAAAAAGAAATGATAAGGGTAACCAAAAGGAAAGAGAGACTGCTAATACCAAGAATCAATCATATTCTGAAACATGGAGATTCTCTAATTATCAAATATTTTATTAGTGACGGTCAATTTGATTTTGAGTCTGGTGATAAGCAAAGTGAGTGTAGGCGTGTTGGGAATGAGAAAGCTGAGCCCATAACTCCTGGATTCTGATTCTCATTCTGCTGCAAATTGATTATTTGACTTTTCAAGCAAATTTTTAAAAACATCCATCCCAATAGCAATGTTATCCATGTCAACAACGCGCTGCTGTTTAGTCATACTTAAGTGAGCTGTCTTTGGGGTACCAAAGTTAAGAGTGCTAATATACCTGTCTTTTTCCTCTAATTTTAATAGCCTTATTCCTTCTAAAAATAAAGTTGCAGGCACAATTCTATGGAATAAATACAAATAAGAAGTTTAATAACAGATCTATTGGAGTAGACAAATATAGAATAAAGTTCTGTATCTGCCTGTAGTTCAAAAAAAGGGAAAGTCATTCTATCAGAAGGACCAAGAAAGGAGGAAAAGATTAAGTCATTGAAATCATAACAGGACTTTGGGACATGATCAAGTTTTGAGTTTTAAAAATAGTGATTTACTTTGATAATCTCCTGATTTGAAGTTAGTTATCAGATTTTAATTATTAATGGCTCACTGAGGTGGAAAATTGTAACAGCTCCAGAGTTTACATCAGCACAGCATGTGAGGAAAGTCTTGTGATTAAAACAAAGTGCATGGAAGTGGAATTCTCTTTAACATTAGAGTTTATTTTGTCATTCTTCTATTGCGATACCTTTGACTCCACAAGTAGCTGAACTGAAAAATGGGCTGGCATTTTTGCGGAGTATAGAGTTAGGATAGATGGGTAACATTTGGCAGAATCTGATCTTTAGAAAGGATTACGTCAAATCCATCATTTTTCCTTTCCTAATAATTTGTTAAAAAACCAAAAACATAGGTCTTTTTGATGCTATTATCTTGACCCACGTTGAGCAGCAGTAAGCTTTGTAGAGTGTTTTGCAGTCATGCAGAGCATTGGTGCATCATAAATGTAATGTTATTTACATTTATATGAAATATTGGCATATATATGCCATTCTTTTCAATTATTTTTGCGTTTAAAGAAATCTAATATATATGTAGTAGCCCTTCAAAAACCAAAGTTCACTTGCGTACTAAGAAGAAATGGTAAGATGTGAGTAGGATCAGCAGCTACTCACTGTCACTGTTAGAATACCTTGTTTAATTCCAGAGCAGTTGCTTTTACAAAGAGTTAAATTTGTTGAAATGAAGAAATCATTATGGAATTGCTGAGAGAAGAATGATTGAGAAAGTCATACTGTAGATGTGCTAATAACAGGAAAAAATGCATAAAAATATATTAAATGCTCTACTGAAGCATGTTATTTTATGCTATATTGCTACATCTCCAAAATTCCACTTTAACCATCAAATACCTGCAGAGAATTTCCAAGCCTACACAAGGAACTAGTTGTATAATGAGGCAATATTGCGATTGAAAATTAATTGCCAGCATACATGAACCACCTCTTTTCCATGCTAAGAGCTAGTAGGAAGGAGCAGTGGGTCTTCAATGGCCAGGGCCAGATAGTTTAAGTTCTGCCTAAGTTACTGTCTTATATATGTCCAAGAACTGTACCACAGCCAGTAGTTACAGACGCTGTTAAGACACTTGATCCTTTTAGGATCGTGCACTGGCCTGTGGCAAGGGCATATTGGCAGCAGAACTATCCCCTATTCAGTTTATCTTAGGCTATTGTAAAAGTTTATCCCTGTAAGGTAGCTAAAGGAACTATTGCACTGGAAGCAATGTAACTGTGGTGCTGTGACCAGAAGAATGAATGAACAAAGACCTATGAAGCAGTACAGTGCAAAATCTGTGCTCTTTCTGATACTTGAGCTGGCTTAGTTAAAGCTACCTGTGGCATCTCTGCACTACATTGCAAACAGCCTCATGGAAAAGAAGTAGAAGGCAGGGGAGAAAGACCGCCAGGAAGGGGTAGTCACAAGTGTGAATAAACCCACATAAATTTGAGTCTATGTTCAACGACCGGGTGGTCATACAGCAGTCTTGGGTACCTTCATACTCAGCTCCAAATGCAGCACACCCTGCTGCAGGAACTTCCTACCCCACAGTCTGTGTCAGTCCAGTAATTTCCCAGTGCACACAACTTAGACAACATGGCCTACGGAATCAGATGTGGAAGGAAACGTGTTCTGCCTGTGACCTCTGCTCAGTGGTATCTAGAATCACGGTGACTCATGCATACAATGTGAACATTTATAAGTTCCAAAACGATCAATGCAGTATATCACAACATACTTTTTAGTGATTTGCAACCTGGGACCTTTCAGTATTTTGGGATGTTAACAATTTCTACTGGAAAATCATCTGATATGATCCCATCATTTCAGTTCCCTCAATAGCTTTATCCTAATTTGTAGATTTTTCTATTTTTTTTATTAAATCTTTAAATGAACATGAATGAGTAAGGATGAGTTTACTGGGTCAAAACTAGAGTGTCCTGTCTGAAGCACTGGCTGAACTTTTACTGGAGGCAAACAGGAATCAAAGTTTTAAAAGATGTCCACACAGCAGATCTGTGCCCTGGAATGTCTGTACATTCAAGGACATTCCTTGGGATTCACTTTGACCTTCAGTTTTCCTCTTGACTCTGCAGAAGGGTTCTGCAGAGGTAGTTGGGAAATGGTTAAAGGTACTTAACACATCAGGTGCGATTTGGTACAAATGCAAAAGGAGTAGCAGTGTGAATAGGGAAGGAGGGATAGATTGCCCTTCTGTTTGTTTCACATGATGCTCCTTGGTACTACAGAGAGCTCACCTAAACACAACTAAACATTGTTCACTCTGCTCCCCAAAAGGGAAGATACAGACTTGCCTTTGGGGGCGGTGAGCTTGGAAGATGTAGTGGGGTGGAAATTGTGATTCTTTCAGGGGATTTTCACACAAGAAATAGATCAGTAATTGACTCATTTCTGAGCACCAGTGCCTCACCTTGCTAAACCAAGGAAAACATGTCCAATAAATCTTTATCTGAACGTTACACTTCAGGCAGTGTGGAGCAGAGCTATTCTTTACTCAATCCAGAAGTGCACCCTTTGGATTCCCAATTTGTATTCACCTTCATTTCCAGTTTTCTAGCATAAATTTAGGAAATTTTGAAGTAGTAAGTACTACATCTCTGTGGATGTTTTTGTCACTGAAAAAAAAGCTTCCTCAGATCATCCTAGTAACTGCTCAGCTAATGACATATCGTCTGCAGCAATAACAGTTAAATCCTCAGCGTCAACTTAAACTCCCTGAAAACCTCAAGATAGATGAGAATCTTAAGCTAAACCCAAATTGACAATGGAAGAAATCTTTACCTGGTTAAAGATAGTATTACTGGCTTTACACTACCTCCTCCATTATTAATGGGAACTAAGAGTTGGGAACAAGCTACATGATTAGCAGGAGGAAGGTGTACTGATTTCCTCCTGTCTTCACCCCTCCCTGCAGCAGAGAGGTAGAGACTTGCTAAGAATCTCATTTTCTCTTTCATTTTTAGCTTTATGGAACAGAAATGCATATGGCTGAGAATACCACCTAGAATTTGCAATTTGTAGGGCTAACAGAAAAGCTTTATTATGAACTTGTCCACAGCACAGACAAAAGGTACAACAACTTTTCCTGCTCTGTGCACCTGGAAATGAAAAATAATGTTTCAGAAGATGGATTGAACCTTATAAAATCTAAACTACCGCTGGAAAATGCTGCTGTTCTGCCAGGTCAAGTCAGGCAAGATGCAGAACGTGATTTGAATATGTAGAAAGGAGCTTTGTGAGTAATTTCAGTGCATTGCTAAAAGGAAAAAAAGATCTGAAGTTCAAAGCAATCTGGTTTTCTGAATGAAAATTCAGGAATTTATTTGATTTCTAAAGAATGGGGTAAGTTATCTCTCCAGCAGCAAATGTGAAAATGATCATAAAGGAAAGAGCACTTCTTAGGAGAGACTCACAGCACCTTCTGAGAAAGAGGGTTCATCAAAGCATCTCTGTTGAAAATCTGACAACTACATCTTCCCTTTACTCTATGAAGACTACAGCTGTCCTATTCCATTATTCTCAAGAGCACAAGGGTAAAGTGTTTCCCTGTCCTGTTTTCTTTCACAGTCACAAAGGCTTGTTTTGCTGCAAGTAATCAGAAAACAATCAAGCACTTTGAAACCGTGTTCTTACCAGACCTCTGGATATGCACAGATGGCAATGTAAATAGTCTCATTAGTTAAAATCAAGAGGAACCAAACAGCTCAGAGCTGTCTGTGAGAAGAGCTATTAAAACCAGAACCTGAAGTGATTTCTGAGGAGGAGGCAAATGCCTCTGCCAGCTGCAGGAATACAAAGAGGAGGGAAATTTGAAATCCTCTCCCTTCACACACAATCTCTACAACTCCTTATCAGTATGAATTAGATGACATTGACTGAGAGACAGATACTGTTTTCACAGATGGGGAAGCAAAACCCCGAGCAATGGCTGCTCTTGTAGAATTAGTATTAAAAGGCGAGGCTCAGAGAGCAGCTGAAGTCAAACACAGAGAGAAAGTGTTTGTGGTAAAAGAAAGCAGGAGAGTAATACCAATAAAAAGCTGAAAGAGAAAGACCAAAGACAGGGAGAAAAACAGTGTGTTAGGGAGAGATCTTAAAGAAGTACAGAGGAGCACAACCAATGAACTATTGAGGGCTCTGCCTCTCATCGTTTAATGATTGTCATCTCCGTATTTCAATTTCAGTAGAGAATTTGATCTCAATCTCTCACCCCAAAACTTTTCCTCTCTTTTCTCACCTGTCCACAGCTATCGCTGTCATGGAGTAGATGCTGGCGAAGACAGCTGTGATTGGGAAGAAGTTGTGGAAGCGGCAGTAAGCCTCTCCAAAGTACCACTCACTGTGCAGCGCGTAGATGAAGTTGATGAGAGTATTGAAAGCAGCCATGGAGGCATCAGAGAAGGCCAGGTTCACTAGGAAGTAATTGGTCACTGTCCTCATGCGCTTGTGAGCCAGGATAATCCAGATGACAATGAGATTTCCAAAAACAGCCACTGCCACCACACCACCATAAGCGAGAGACCACAGAGCAATGCGCCAGGAGGGTTGCACAAACTGGTTGGAGAAGTTGGCTGCTGAGGATGCTACAGAGAGAGAAGCATTTCCAGCTGGCGTTCCCAGTGCCTGTTCCCAGGAATCGCCTGCTGCAGCGAGGCTCATGTTCCACCTGCTGCTCATGCTCACATTCCAGTCAGCTGTGGGAGAAAAATTCATCTTGGATATTCCTTTCCTCTCTTCCAGGAATGATGTGCCTCTCCCACCTCCCTCTCCAACCCTCCAAAATCCCCACCAACAGATAGGGGAAGGAAAGAAAGAAAAAAGGAAGTAAGGCAGCCCAGCAGGTACTGGGAAGGAGAGATCTTTCAGAAAAAGCTTTCGTTGTGGTGTTCAAACTGTTAGAAATGCTGTACCAGCTGAGACAGGAGAGCTAACTGTGAGTAGAACAGCATCCCACTCCTCCTCTGTACAGCCACCTCTTGCTTTTGGTTTTGCTGAAGGAGAAGGGGACTGGGAGCCAAGGCACATTTTATAGGCTTGTGAGTTCCCAACGTCATGAAGGGAGTGGAGCAATAAGCTCAGTGGGCTGGTAAGATAACACCTCTTTCTCTCTGCTCTCCCTCCTCCCCTTCTATTTCATTCATTGCCAGCAGCAGGCACTTTCAGGAGCTGGGAGAGCGCCAGGGGGAAACTGAATTCTTGTCTCGTTTTTGTTGAGATATTTATTTTATATTGCCTTTCTTTAAGTTTCATTATTGCAATTCCTTTCTAAATAGTCTTTTTGCCCTGTCTGCAGGGCTAATTAGCTGGCTTAGTTGAACATCCCAGGACTGAGAGTGCTTTTTATTAAAGCTGCTTCTGGATTAATTTATTTCAGATGAATTCAGATCTGCTTTTTTTGCTGTTGTAATTTCATTTAGTATACGCTTTCCTTTTAACCATTCCATTAACTGCATATTTGGAATAGTGACCTCTTCAAATGAAGAAATACATCCTGCTGCTCCCTAATTACATTTTTCTATCTGTAATATGTAAATGGCATCAAGAAACATTTATAAAATTAAAATGTGACTATCTTTTTCTTACAGCACTAACTTTGGTACCTGTAAAGCCATTTGCATGTTTGGCAGACACTGTTTTTTGTTGAAACACTATGCAGCCCTAAACATAGATATCCTTAGATACAGGTAAAATGGTAGGGGTTTGTTTTCTTTGTATCTTTAAAAAAAGAAAATTAATTATTTTTACTTATTTGCATTAATTCCACACTTAGTGCTATTATTATTTTGAGTAAACAATATTTTTATATGCAGTGATTTCTATATTGTTAGAAAAGGGTAACTGAGGAATTTGACACCTGACGTTTTCACATCCAGGAAATCAGTTTTCGTGTTAAAATGTTAACAGCAGCTGGCATTGAGAATGCATGCTTTGTGCAAGGGTTGATTGCAAGGGACTTCAGCTAACAAACCTTTGTTATTCAATAGGCTGTAGTCTTTAGGGAGAGAGTCTGTTTTATTGCTGATCTGCTCCATGCTTCAACAGTTTAGAACTACTACTTATCATCAGCAGACATTTCCACTGTATCACATCACAGCAGTGGGAGCTGTTCAATACCCCTATCAGCAGCGACACATTCTACATTTTTTTAAACAAAAGCTTCATACAAAAATCAAATATTCCTGTGTGCCATTTCCTCCCTGCTGTATTTACTCAGTGGAAGTAGTGTCTGCACTTTAATTGTCAGATTTTCACTGCGGTTTTAATTCGAATGACTGTAATTGTGGCCATTTCTATATGCTTCTCAGGTCTTACCGGCTGACACAACCCCGAGCAGCAGCCCACTCCAGTCTTAGAAGCTCTGCTGAAAACCACCCTTTGCTACAGCATGTCTAGAACCTACCTACCCCCTGGCCTTCATCCACTTCCTGGAGGTGAGTCTGAAGAAGGGAATAGTAGTTCACACTCCGTTTCCCCAATAGGCTTTGTGCCGTGTTCTCAATAATTCCCATAGTAGGAAGCACGGAGTCAGCAGAGACTGTAGTAATGCTGCATGGATTGAAACATTCTTTAAGTTAGCTTAAACTACAGTGAACTGTAGGATATAGTTCTCTGCCTTTTAGATGTGTATAGAGGGGACTTTAAGAAAGCAGTGAAGAATATGCGGTTGAGTAATTCAGGTGCACTCTTCTGGTAAAATCAGTGGGATGCTGGCCAGAGGGTTAGTAGCTAGGGCTCCTTGTATCATATTGTCCAAAACAGGCCAGTGGGATAGACTGAGAGAATCTCATACCGGGGCAAAGAAATCTGACTTGTAATAAATGATCTAAGTCACAGGCAAATCCAAGTAAGAAATTGAATCAACTATGGTAAAGAAAATCTCTGTGAATCTGAGTGTTGAAATAATTGAAATGGTGGTTCCAATGAGTGAGGAATACTAGTCTGAATAGTTATAGCAGACACTTTTGACACACTCAACTCTTGACTCTAGAAATTTCACTTAAGATTTTCATATGGCTATGAGCCAGAAAGCACAAACCCAGCCCTGTGCTCTATACTTTTCCGCCTTTATGCCCAAGTTAGGAACTCCAGACTTGTGTCCTTCTACTAAGCTGATGTGTTTTCCGCATTCCTACACCAGCTGGGGAATGTCCTTGTGCCCCATTTGCTTCTGTTGCTTCCACCCAGCTCTCCCAACCTATTTCCTCCTTTTCCTCAATTTCAGCAGAGGCAAAAGGACCTTCCTTCTTGCACACAGTACTGTGAGGAGTGCCAACCTGTGGGAACAACATACAGTACAGCATCTGTAGTAACTTTCCCTGTATAGAAGCATAAAGGATCTGTATTTGAACTATTTGTTCAGCATAGTTCATGGAGTCACATTCTGGTCTCGTGTGCAAATTCTTGTCTCCGTGGTGAATCTCCCTAAAAAATGTGCAATATGGAGTAGTCCTGCATCAATGCTGCAAACTAAGGGCCATATTTCGACTTGGAGAGCAGGAGTCTAATTTCTTGTTCCTCTTCTCTCACAGGAATGAAGCTTTTTCTAGCTCTCTGTCTTGGAAAATTGCTTGCCATTGTGTTCTGGAAAGACCATTCCCATATGTATTTTCCTAATCCTTTACAGTGCTCCCAAGGGAGATTTTTCTCCTCAAGAGATTCCTAGTTACAGGGTGAAAAGTTAGTACCAGTCAACACCTCATTATGCAAGCAAAGCTATCAGTAAATTGAGTCCTTGAGACTTAGTTTTAACAAAAAATCATGGAGCTTTCTATATTCTGTGTTTGTGAAGTGTCAGGCAGACCGTTCACACAGCATGTGAGCAAAAGTGTCAGCTTTGCATGTAGAAACGAAAGTATCGTTGATTCCTGTCTCAGGAAACTGACAAAACATTCCATTCCTGTAGGAAACTTTTCATAGGAACTGGAACTGTGCTCTTCCATATCCCCTCTTCTCCATGCACAAGAAGAGAAACTGCGGTGTACCGTTAGCACAGCTCCGTAACTGACAACCAAGATTTTTCATTAGTCGCTCGCTTAGTAAGCGGGATGCTGTCTCTTGTGTTGCAGCAGGTATCCAAATCTGGCAGAAGTGGTGACTTGAGTATCTGGGGCTGTTTTGTTTTGAGAAATTGAACACTGAACAGCACAGGGCAAATGTCAGGCAACTGGATCAACCTCCCCCGGGGCACACGTACAATTCCTTTTGGAGAATAAATTCCTCTGTGCTCAGCTTTCATTCTTTTCAGCTAGTGGAGCAGTCTGGTACAATCAATTGGAGCAAACCAGGTCCTCCTACATCCAAAATAGTACAGCAAAGAAATACATTGACCTGCCCTTTAGCACATGTCTTACTAGCATTTTATTTAACTAATTAAGGAAAGAGGTTGGGCAGCCAGTAATTGGATCTTGCCTAGAGTTAGACAGTGAAGTCAGCTGTGCTCCTCCGTCAAAGTTTGTGTTGATTATACCTGTACTGATTAAATTTGGTCAGCTGAAGGTCATCAGCATTCAGTTTCTTAAATAAGTTCCACAGCAATTTTGGTGAAAACATTTGTATTAATAACTTCTGTGTAGCAAAACCTGTTTGACTGTGGTGAAACTTATGTAAAGGAGCAGTACAAAAGACAAAGATCTGTGTTTTTTCTCAGTCTCTTGTAGAAAAGTAAGATAGTTGTAGAGAGTAATCATTCTTGCATTTTGTTCTAAAACTGTTACAGGTACATGATTTCTTATGTTAACTTTTGGCAATTCTGGCTTATGCATATTCACCGTGGGAATGTTTCATTTTCCTCTAGGTAAGACTGCACTCAATTTTAGAGTGACTGCTTTCTGGTCATCTGCTATTTGCTGCTCTCTTTTGCCCTTCCACTGATAGCTACTTTGTGCTTGTGCAGTCAGCTGTGGTTAAGCTTGTGGCTATTAGCAGTTCCCCATTGCCAGCTTCATAGAAATACTTAGAAATGTGAAATAAATAGCCAAAGTGTGATCAGGGAAGTATCTGTGATTGTTTGTAATTCTTCCTTTTTGTTATATGGCTTGAAGCTATTTTTTCACAGTTCCAGCAAAACCTTTCCTACTGAGGCAAGAGTGGAAGATAAGATCTTGATTTAGCATCTTGACTACAAGGTAGATTTAGAAATTAGTCTGTTCTTTGCTATTTATGAGACCATGATTTAATCTTCTCAGGTCTTCTGGTGTACTTGAAGTTTTCATCCGAAGTCACTCTTCCACTAAATTCATCTGTGCACTATGGGAGAGGGAGCAAGAGAAAGTCAGCAGTAGAGCAGGAGCAGGGATTTGTAGCACAATAGCATTGTACACTGTATAACTATTTGGCATGAGTGCTAACACAATCATTGTTAATTAGGGCAGCTCTGTTTCACAATACCTGTCCCCTGTGGTTCCTTTCTTTTGTATATAGCACTCAGGGCATTGCTAAATTGCTTTTGTTTTTAGATTTGCTTGCTTGATTAGGCTTAGGCTAACGACCTCATTCCCTGCCTCCTTCCTCCAGCCCCCAGCTGGAAGGGATGATCCTTCAGCAGCAGCTTTGGTGGTCTAAATTTTTTCTTCAGCTTTGATATCTCCTGTTCATCAGTCAGTCATGCAAAGTTTTAGCTATGGCAGGAAAATTGTTGCAATTTAAGGATGCTCGACACTGTCCTATTTATTATGGCTGCTTGGATTTTGAACATTTTGCTTTTATTTGTGTGGCTTAAAACACAGCTGGAAAACTCAGTTTGAACTTGGTTTCTGATTATTGCATATGAATGCAAAAGTCTTCTTCCTGGCACCCGCTGAAAATGACTCAGTAGGATACCAGGCAGCTTCACAAGCATGTGAGTGAGGATGTTGCAGCAAAGGAATAGGCCAAAACCAGAAGTATCTTATGTGGCTCTCCATCGTAGCTAGAGGGGGGCAGAAGGGTAAAGAACTGATTACAAACAAGTTTTCTTCTGGAACGGGATGCTGAAGTAAAACTTCACTGAAACTACTTTTAGAATAAAGTAAAACTCAGCAGGTCTAGGGATGACTTATGGGAAATTAAATAACACTAAACAGAAACAAATACTACTCTGAATTATAGATAATATTCACAAATTATTTGCTATGAGAAAACTTTATTCTTCTTTGATGAAGAAAGAACCAGCAGGATTTCTTCAGCCATTGAGAGTTTGATGTTCTGATTCTCCTGAAAGGCTAAATACACTTGGTTTCCATTGTCACCAGCATAGCTTAGCCCTCTGTTTTTTAGCTGCTGCAGACAGGACATGATTGAAGGGGTTAAATAGCTGGTACAGTGAGGTGCCTGTGTCAAAATGTAATTTGTAGAGCACAGTTCTGTGAAAAATAATTCTTATTCATTTGCTTTCCTGATCAGCGAGGGCTTTGAGAGGAAAATACATTATACAAAGGGTGATACTAGCAATTTTTTGGAAAAAATTAAGTGGATTGATTCAAGTGGTTCTTCTACCTGACAGCAGTATATCTGGAGAAGTAAAGGCAGAGTGAAATGGGGCATGATACAATAAACATTTTCTTGGACTATTGTGATTAGTCTTCTTTCCTGCTCTTATTCTTTTTCTCTTTACATTCTTTGTTGCAGTCCCTAACAAAAATTAGTGTGAAATCTTCACTGAAATGTATATTTTTTTCTAACGATCGTTCATTCTTTATTTTCTCCAGTGGGGGGTAAATTATTTGCAACTGTAATTCCAGGCACCTCTGTCTTCTCATCTTTCTCCAGCCGCTCAAGTGCCTATCAAATTTCATAAGTGAGATGAACTAGCAACTTGCATATGTGTATGCACTCATACATGTTTCCTCCATTCTACTTTTCTTTTAAATTGTTTTAATAATTTTTTTTTTAAAAGTTACAGTTGACAAAAGAATTATACGGTCACATAAATCAGAGATGAAAAGAATGTGTTGTATTAAATCTTGCAGGTTCTGAACCTAGTTGAAACTAATGGGTAGCTTCTGTTGCCACCTAAAACTCCTGTGGTCCTGTTTGTAAGCCCACTAAAGACAATAGAAAAGACACCTACTGGCAACACAATTTCCTCTGGCTCCTACAGCGCTCTTTCCAGTAATTTGTTTCCTTTCAAATGTCCAAAATACGGGGGATTTTATTAGTGAGTTTTCTGTCTCCTGGAGTTACTGAATATATGTTATATATAATAAAATGTACATACGTATTCATACATAATGAAATGCGTATTTTAAGGTCTCAAGCAAGATGAGGAGGTGTGAATGGAATCATAGTAACTCAGTGCTGAGTGAAACCATAATAATAATATAGCCTCATCCATTTTAGAAGACTGTCTAATGGGAATGCTTATATAAGACCATATTCTGGCAGCATAGAAATAGTTAGTTACTCTTATCTTTGTTGTATAAGTTAAAGAAAAAAAAAAGGTATAAATTGGCACATGATATTACTACATCCTTATGACTTTTGCCCCAAAATAATTTTAAATTCTAAGTGCTAGAGCAGGAATTGCGTATGTGGTAAGCATATAATGACTTAATAGAAAAGTGGTATCTGCACATTGTATAGCAAATATAGGAGGGAACCTTTTGGCAACATAGTAAATTTTGTGTGTCTTGAAATGTATCTTTTTGCACTGGAAGTAAAGGATTAAAAGAAAACATTCTTGGCTACACTCTCAAATGTGGGAAAACATTTGCTTTCTCCTGTTTTGCGTTTTGGAATAAGATTCGTGACCTGCCTGCTTCAGAATCCAGTTTTTCATCTGAGATGCAGGTAGGGGGTGGATCTGAACTTGACTTTTCTGCCTCCTAAACCACTGTTGTGGCCTACGTGCTGACAGTGTCTTGTCGTGTTCTGTGCGTTTGCGTATGTGACTGTCAGTGGAAAAGAAACAACCGTCAAAACTGGTACACAAGGATCATGGTATTCTTACGGCATTTTATAATAAACCTTCTATTTCTAAACTATAGAGTCTCTTAACCCAAGAGGTCTGCTAGTTAGTTGGTTTTCAGCAGAAATAGTAATTTAATTTATTTTTCCAAAATATAACATCATCTGCCAATGTAGAGTTTTATGGAACCCGTTACTGAAATAATCATGTCTTAAGAACTATTATTTTTCAATTAAAGTTAATCACTGTTGCCAAATGTAATTTTTTTCCCTTTCTCTTCTCCATAATGCTCAGTTTCTGTTTCTCTGTTGTGTGATCTTTCTTCTTCCTTAGGAATTGGAATGGAAGGAAAAACAACTACGACCTTATCAGTGAAATTCAATTTGTAGCTTCAAGAAGTCAGTCACTCTCTTGTGCCTTTTCTGCAAACCATTGGACCATCTCATTTCTGCTAGGATATATATTTACAGAAGAGTTCTTTTTAACTTGATTTCCTATATTCATGTGTAAAGAAGATTATTTATGCAAGAACATGAATATTTACCATTTGCCTTTCATCATTCAGAATTAGATTTTTTCAGCATAAGAGGACTCATTCCTGAAGCCAACCCAGTGAGTGACACTCTGAAGTTGACTGCCCAATGGTTTATTGACAGTTGAAGATCACATAGTTGTTGATGTTTAGCTAGCTGTATTACAGTCCAAAAAATGTGAGAAAATATGACTGATTACAAATTGACTTCAAGATTTTAGGTCCTTATGACCCCAAAAAAACTGTCCTAGGAAAAGCAAAAAAAGAGGATGAATTATGAAGAGGGTAATTTTGTTAGTTTTTCTAATGGAAGATTTTCTAGAGTGTAATTTTTCCCTCCTCCAAGCCTTCCAGACAGCAAGTATTTTTTCACAAAAGTTTGCTGTATGGTTCTGTAACTTGCTACTCTGTTTCTGCCTGCTCAGTAAACTGTTTTTTAAAAACATTCTAGCTTTATTCACAAGGCCAAAGAAGCTTTCCTGCTACACTCATATTTCTATATTGTTAGAGTTTAAGGAAAAGCATAATAATTGCATTTTTAGGCTTTTAGAAAAAGTAAAAAAACTCATTTAATATCTATAACCTCTGTGAAAAAAACAGATTAACCAGAGCAAATTAAGGAATCAGGAAGAATTGAACACTACAAGTAGTAGTAACAACAGAACTAAAAAGTCCTATAGCACAGTGGATTACTACAGAAAATAAATTAATTTTAAAAAAGGGTAGTCTAAACTCTTCACAGAAGTCACTATAAGGAAGAACGAAAGGACATGCTAATGCTCGGTTAATTATTCATTGCAGCTTCTGATATCACTTACACTGGTGTTGATCCAGAATTACTCTGATTTCTGGGGATTTGCTCTAAAAGTAAAAGTAAAAAAGTACTTTGCCTTTCAAAGTAAAGAGCAGTCAGCTTTTACGTAAGGTTTTAGTTTCTCTTTTTATCTTAGCCATCATTTAAAATACTTAAAAATTTCTCACCAAAAATGAATTGTAGTACAAATAATCCAGGAAGAGCAGATATCATTTAGATATGAATCGGGGATATGAAATTTATTCTCTCATTTATGAAGTATTACTAGAGAATCACCAGAGTTCAAGAAAGTATTTTCTCACTAGCTTCTGTGCTTCTAACATGGCAACTAATGAGCAGAAGATTAACTAAAAGTAGCTTCTAATTAGAAATTATTTTCAAAACTATTTCTTGATTTTTTTTTTTTTTTTGGTTTTGGCCTTTTTGTGAAAATATTTAATTTTTCAGCTTTGTATAAGCCTTAGTTGTGCTGTGGAGAGGAGTGGGGTGAAGAGTAAGGCTATTTCTCACTTTTTGCTTCTTTTAGCACACAGTATTTTAAGTATGCTGGTACTGCTTCGTCTGTAGCTGCCACAGATTCTTCAGGTGATATAATCCGCAAATTGTAGAAAAATGAGTGAAGTTGTACTAGTTCTGTCTTAGAATGGGATAGTGTTCCTCTGGGCTTTTCTTTTAATTGAGCTGACCTATTAAATCAACATTTTTGTGCTACATCAGCCCTGTTCAGTATTCTTGACACAGCTTAAAACCAGCAGTTTTTGGTTTTGAACATGTGGAATGAGCTATATTTACTCAAAAAAAAAAAAAGTAAGGAAAAGTATATTCTTAATTAATCTCATGCTTTTTCCTAGAGCTGTGGCAGGTGAAACCAGCATTGAACTGGGTTTGTGGAGACCTGCCTTTGAGTTTTGGCTGTGGCATAACCCAGCTTGGAGAAATCAGTTCCTTTCTGAACTTCAAAATTCCCATCCTCCTAATCTGTTTTGTAAAGTGCTCTGACATTATCAGTTGCATCAACCAAGAGTTGCTGTTAAGGTTGGAAAAAAGTGATTTTGTCCCGAGCTTTTCTGTGTATGCCACTCCTGGCAAAACATTGGATTGCTTTTTTATGTACTAAATCACAAAACCTTTCTCCTCTTTCTAGTGTCAGATGGGCTTATTTGGCAGAAAAAGAATCTTGTTGCAAATGAGCTGACCTTTCTCAATAATTTAGTATGTTCCAGAGGCATTGTGAAGACAACAGAGAGGAAGGTAATTAATTTTTTGAGGTGAAATGATTTAGACTAATTTATTTTTGTGGATGCAACATATATCACCAGATGAGTTTTGAATAAGCAGTACCAAAGAGGGAGGAAGAGGCATGAAAGCAAAAGGTAGTAACTAAACACAATTTATAAGGAATGCATCTTATTTATTTAGATAATTGGGAAAAAAAAGCTCCAAACATTAGCTTTCACACTTGGTGACTAATTATTTTGGAACTTTGTGGAAGGTATTTAGATTTTTATCATCATGTCCCCCCCCTTTTTTTTTATTTTATTTTATTAGTTCTCAAGTAACAATGTGGCATATATTGTTTTCTGATTTAGACTCAGTCTCTCTCTGTCTCTTATGTGAAGACAGATCTTTCATGTTCTTTAGCTCTGCTAAGACTTCTGTTGCACTATGCTATACTAAACTACACAGTACTATACTATAACTAATATTGGCAAGAGTTGATGGCAAAATTCCTTTCCTTGTGTGCTCTTTCTAAAGGGATGATCATTTTTCATTTATGAGGTGTAATTACCATATTGCTTAATCACTGGTTGGTTTTTCCATTTATCCTGTCCAACTTACTGACTGATGTTCAGTGACTGGGCTTGTAGTCATAAATTACAATGCCAAGTAGAAACTGTAGAGCAAATGCTTTCTTGTATTATTGCCATGAGTATGAGCACAATTTGATCCCACAACTTTTGTTATTTTCTGTAGAAATAGGAAGATTTTTTTCCTGTGGAAAACTTGCCTTTATACAAATTTTCTTAATTTTTTTACTCTTCATTTTCTAAAAACACCCTTGAAAATTTGAAATTTTTCTTAGCAAAAAGTTGTCTTAAAGGTGTCAAGTTGCCTTAAAATATCTGTTTGCTCTTCTGTTTCAGTTACAACTCCTCACAAGGATTAAAAAAACATAGTCAACCCCACCTTGCTCCTAGTTTCTCACTTCTGTGGTGCCTGGGTGAAAGGCATTCTGCAATAAATCTTGCGTGGTCATGTATGTGTGTAATAAATGTTATGCACAGACAAAAAATGCATGCATACACATAGAATATTAATTGAATATACTACTGGTGGGAAAGTTGTCTAATGTGTTGAGGTGGAAGGGTACATCCGAGGAGGGATTGGGGCATTTGGCTACTATTGCAGCTCTTGCAGGGTATAACATTCCAGTCTGCAGAGCTGCCTGTGCCTGCCACTTCTTGCACACTACTCAAGTGGCAATGTTTCAGTTCTCTCATTTCTCTCTTACCTTTTGTCCATCAGCTGAGAGAGATTTTCGTGCTTGCCTTTTCATTGTTTTTGACATGAATTCCTGGAAAAGATGAATTGCAATTTTTCATAAGGATACTTGGCATTTATTCTTTCCTCTAGGCTACCTGATCCTTATAAGCATCCCATTATGAGCTTGTCATGGTTTAACCCCTGTAGGGAGCTAAGCATCACATAGACACTTGCTCATTCCCCCCCATGGAATGGGGAAGAGAATTGGAAGGCAAAGAGTGAGAAAACTCATGGTTTTAAATAAAGACAGTTTAATAGGTAAAGCAAAAACTGCACATGCAAGCAAAGCAAAATAGGGAATTTATTTGCTGCTTGCTATCGGCAGGCAGGTGTTCAGCCATCCCCAGGAAAGCAGGGCTCCATCATGGTAATGCTTACTTTGGAAAACAAATGCCATAACTCTGCATGTCTTCACCTTCCTTCTTCCCCCAGCTTTTATTGCTGAAGGTGACATCACATGGTATGGAATATCAGCTTGGGACATTGGGGTTGGAGTCAGCTGTCCCAGCTGTGTCCCCTCCCAACTTCTTGTACACCCCCAGCCGACTTGCTGGCAGGGCAGTCTTGAGAAGCAGAAAAGGTTTACTCTGTGTAAGCACTTCTCAGCAATAACTGAAACATCCCTGTGTTATCAAGACTGTTTTCATCACTAATTCAATACATAGCCCCTGTGCTACTATGGGTAGCTACAAGCTACTATGAAGAAATTTAACTCTACCCAAGCCAAAACCAGTACAGACCTCTATCCACAGGATCCTAAAATTATATTTTTTTAATATTCTCCCTGGTGAGTTTTTGTTTGCATACATATTCCAAGACAGGAATTACATTCATAGACAAAAATTCAGCAGTGATCTGAGTGTAATGCATTTTGAATGTATTTGGACAGATAAATTTAATTTTCAATGAAGAGACCCGGTTTTCAGTAAGGATGTTCAGGTACATTGCTTTTACTGCTTTCTGTGAACTATTCCCTTTAATCTCTGGTACTGTAGTATGAGTAGTTACCTTGGTAGCTATATCAAGAAAATATTCTTACCACTGGCAATAGCCATTTGTGTTAAAAAGACTGGAAAATCAGGTGATACATTTTAAGAAAGATTGAAAAGGTGTTGTCTGTCTTTTAAAATAAAATATGTGAAGGTAAAATTTTATGTCCTTTCATTCTCTGATGACAATGGGGGTAGCAATCGTAAAAATCTTCTTCTTGACAAGAAAAGACACCTGCTGCTACTTTCTTTACCACAAGAAACTGAGTTGCAAAAAAGTTGATTATCTGTCAGTGCCTCCCCTGCAACACGTACCTGTGTATGGCTTCTTATGTCTTGCTAGCATGAGTGATGCCTCTTCCCCAGAAAACGGACTGTGATAAATAATGTCACTATCTTTTTTTTAATGTTTCAAATATTGCTGTGAAAAGGAGTTTATTTTTTTTTCTTTATAAACAATAGATATATGTCATTTGCCTTTTGGAAGGCAAATACCTCTTATCCACCAAGTAGGTTTTCAAATAAATGCTTAAAACATTTCCATTCTGTACAATACAAATGAGTAGTAAAGAAAGATGGTATATTTTTGGAATACTGAAATAACACGGGAACCATATTTTAATATTCTATTGCCAAGAAAAGAAGATTCCAGGGAAAAGATTTTTTTCCATATGAAGGTCATCTCTGCCTTCAGACTGATGTTGAGAACAGAGACGTCCTAAAATCCCAGACATCTTCAGCAATTACAGTTAATTGGGAGTTTAACAAGTTTAGTAATCAGTATATTGATGCAAGATAATTTTTTCCCTACCACAGATTTAGTAATGTTTTCCCCCAGTTGCAGACTGCGATAATTTAAGTTTGCTTAACTAATTGACTTCAGCTTTTGTGGACGTAAATTGGCCTTATGATCAATCTATTTATTGGACAGTTTGTTTTTCCTAGGAGAGAGGGTAGTCTGAAACAACACTGAAACACTGTGGCAAGTTTAATGTTGAAGGAGCTGTGACAGCTCCATAATTTCCAGCTAATAATCCACTTTTGATCCTTGATGCTGTTTTTGGAACAAGAAAACAAGAGTTCTGTGGAAATTATCAAGAAGTTAGTAGATAGCACTGCTACTCCTTTCCTGACCACAGAGTCAAGGCACGTGGATGGACTCTCTGTCTACGCCCATAATGTGCTATTGCAGCCACAGTGATGATCATCTGGCAGTTTCTCTAACCATGTTAGTCTCTCAATGACATTGTTCTCTTTAAAGGATATTGTTCATTTAGGGTCAGCACCAGGTAGCAATCTCCTGCTAAAAATGCCTTCTAGCTTTACTGGACTTTTCTAAAATAAAGGTGAAAAGCCCTTCTTGTCTATGTAAACAACAAAGGAAATGGCTCGCTGCCTGAATTTTCACACACACACCGGTTCAAAGACATCAATGGATACAAACATGGGTGTCCTAAAGTCAATTTTCGTACCTTGTAGTTGAATCATTACTCCAACAAGTGACAAATGAAAATAAGTTCTACAGTATTACAAATTTACAAACTAAGCCTTACTATAAAAAAAAAAAAAAGGCAACTGTACAAAATTCCCCAGTGCAATGGCTTTTATAAGAGAGTAGCTACAAAAAGGACTATAAAAAGAGTTCAGAGATCTGGGATTTTTAAAATGAAAATGTGAGTCTTCCTTAGCTTTCCTGAGGCAGGCAGAAAAAAAAAATAATCTTTTGATTAAATCTCTGATATTTCCTTCAGGCTATTGTCTGAAAATAATTTGTTCTCATATATGTAGCAAGCACTTGGGATTGAAGCTGTTTTATAAATCTTTTGCTCTTTTAAAACCAGTACAGATGGTGGGTGTTGATAAAATGTTTGTTGTCTCACTAAATTGTTCAGATAATTTAATTTTGTCAAGTAGGATTTGTAGTGGTAGGAATATGTGTAGAGGTAGCATTTGTAGAATGAAGAAACTAATTTCTTATGTCTGACTTCATGTGTTCAGGGTGTTACCTGATGGATTTATTTCCGGATTGATTTGGCGGAGAAAGGACCCTTCCTCACTCTTGCTGTAGAGCACACATTTTCTTGCATGGGTGATGAAGATAGGAAAATCCTGGGCTGGCATATGTTGTTTGGTTAAATTCTAGCATTGCCCTAATGAAACTGCTGTGCCAGAAAGATGAACTAGTGTTCCCTGTGCTAAGCAGTGTTTTTGCCTCATATTCTTGTTTCTTACAGAGGTAGTGTGTGGGATGCCAAGAAGACAAAGCAAAGGGCAATTGGAGTCTGGAACTGGGGCAATAGACAATTACAGACATTAAACTAACTTCTATTCAGAACAAAAAGACGGAGAACTGGAGAGAAGAAATCCAAAGGAAGGACAAAAAGGTAAAAGACAAATCAATAAAGAGCAAGGAAACAGGAGATTGGAAAGAGAGCACAGAAGATAATTGAAGTTGAACCAAATTGCTGGGGGATGGGGAAGAGGAAGGACTGACAACCACATTTGTTTTGTCTGTGGTTATATTAACGCTTGTATAATGATACATTTTTTGGGCATCCATACTGAGACCTGAAAATATTGCAGTTTTGTCTGTCAACACAGAGGAGTTTTGTTTAGACCCCTGTCTTTCACTGACAGGATTTTATTCAGCCTCATTACCACAAAGTCTAGGTGCTTCTCAGGTCTCCAAACCTCAAATGAAAGCATTTGACTTGCAGACTCTGGAAATTATTTCTTTTGTGCAATATAGCAAAGCATTATTATTATTATTTTTTTAAATCTCAACTTCTGAGAATTTCCACTTGGGAAAAAATTAATCTCAAGCTCTACGCTGATGTTTTTCTCTTGATTCAGAACCAAAATACATATTGAAATTTCTCAAGGCTGTACACTAGAGGCTGGGTTTTTTTGTATACTGTCCAGCTCCTGCCATCTCTTTACAGGCAGCCCAAAGCCTTAAGGTCAGAAAATAGCGGTTTGGTACTGTGGACAGAAAATGGTAGGTTCTGCTTTAAGATTTTCTTTTTCCAGTTGCATGTTACCCCAATTGCCATCAATCTGCAGCAATCAACTGTGTTTTTCACTGCTGTCACTTTTTATTTGAGAAGAGCAAACTGTTCTCTTTTTAAAGTGAAGTGCAACCTGGCATTCCAGGTTTATATGACTGACAAATTCATATTAATATGCTAATCAATGCATGTTGTCACCTTTGTGCTGAGCTCTTTCCTGTCAGAATGTTCTGTGTCCCACAGGCTTTGTTTTTGGCAAGACACTTTGCTAGTGCAATTAATGAGCTAATCCACAAATCACCTCCCATCACAGGAATCTGAAACAATCTTTTCTGCTGTATATACTGTGCATCTTTTGTCGATGATGGAATCATATACTCTTAGATAGATCTAGAATATATTTTATCATTATAAATCATTACCAGCACTAGCTCCAAATTCTGTGAGAAGGTGCCACTATATACATATATTTTTTAAAGCTTGTCTATCTTTGCCGTTAACTGAGCAATCAGTCCAGTGGTCCTTCAGTCTCATGATGTTAAGTCTTGAAAACAACACAGATCCAAAAGCTCTAATTCTAAGGTCTATAGAGTATTTCCTGGTTTGCACAGAATCTGTAAAACTAGATTTAGAGATAAAAATCTTCAGCTTTTAAGAGAAAAGAAGCTCAGTGAAGTGCTCTCCTGAGTTCCCGCTGCTATGAAAGCATTTTTCAACAGCCACTGACAGTTTCACGTAAAGAGTGAAGCCCCTGCTATTATTCTCATCCAATAGAAGAGTCCCCAGTAGCTCCAGGTAAGCACAGGATGACTTTGACTCTCTAAAAGTGGACTTCTGGGTGAAGACCTGGGCAGCGGGTCTTTTCCAGCACGAAGATGGATAAAGCTGAACCCTCCATGTGACTATGATCAGCCTCAGCTTTCTATATCAGAAAGACCTGGACAAGTGTAACACAGTCTTTCCCCTCGTGTGCCTTCCAACTTTTTACTATTTAGTGTCCTGGGAATTTACTGAGGAGGTCAGATCTAGGGTCCCATGTTTAATAGTCATTCTGAGACCTAGCAAAAAATGTTTTCATTTATACTTTTGATACATACATCATCTGGCTGCGAGATCCAAAAGTAAACAATATCCTGTGCCAAAAAGTATTTCATCTTGTCACTTAAATTTATGGCCTGATAATTTCTTTGGGTTCTCTCTGGTATTTTTATTTCTAAAACTCAAGAAATAACCATTCTGTATTCATTTTTTCCAAATCTGTTAGGATGTATTAGATGTGTTTCTTTTGCAAGCAGAGGCTTTCTAGTATTTTTAAACCCTCTGAAGTGTAAACTACACCATATCTCTCATTCCTCTTAAATATGGTGGTCTTTCTCTGCAAATCTTCTACTGTCCTGTCTAGTTACATTTTTTTCTCTGAATGGTTGTAGTTGCATTATAGATTCATACTGAGGTATAATTGTGTTTTTTTCTTTATAACCTTTGTAACAGTTCATAACATCTTATTTGAATTTTGGTGACTATGGAGCCAATGCTTTCTGAGAATATCTACATTGATGCTGCCATCTTGTCTCGGAGTGAAGCCAGCCGGTTAACGTCTGACACAGTCAGCCACGGAGGTATGTAGTGAAAGCTCATTATTCCATGACAGTAAACACTGACTCATTTGGTAGTAAAGGATCTTTATATAGATGCAGTGTTGTTATTACAGGATTTTAATTTTCTTTCATTAAAAAAATCTACTACCCTTAGTTGCAGAAGAGAATTTGAAAAAATACATACGTACCCTGAGAAACCAGAAGGCAAATGAGAAGGCTCTGCAGGTTTTTAGCCTTCCTCCCCTAGGCTGAGGATTTTCAGTGGATTGCTTTGCCTCCTAAGATCAGAATCCGAATTTTTGGATCCTTGAGATGATTGTTCTTGTGTTAGAGAAATGGAAGGGCCAGAGAGAGAGGCTACAGGCTGGCTGTAGAAAACTTTGAAGCTGCCACTCCTTGAGGGAAGGCATAGATTAGAATAAATGAGACACAAGAATTGTTCTGGTGGAAGAAAGCTGGGTCTTCTGTCACTGAATTTCTTTTAGAATTATCTTTGCATCAGCTAATGAGATAAGGATGGGCAGGTTTTTTGTTGTAGGAGTCGATTGTTTATATCTGAGGCAGTAATATGACTTTAGCTGTTTATATTTTCCTGAGGTATTAAGAGGAAATATAAGCATTCCTATAGGGTTTTTTAAAAAATGTAAATTGAAACAGCAATAGATTATAAAAATCTGTAGAAAACTACTATTCCCTATTACATGCTACCTGTTTTTTACATCATATAAGAATGAATTGATTCCTTCTAAATCCTGTATGATTTTTCTGGTTGGGATGGTATTCTGATTTCTAAATGAAATTCTTTGTAGGCTTTAGTTAGAGTTTTTAACAGAATTTTAAGAATTACAGAAACCAAAAAATGCTGATGAGAACAATTGAATAATGTTGGTAGGTTTAAAGTTTCCAGAGGCAAATGATCATCATGTATAAAATGCATAGATTCTCTCCATAAGGAATATGCAGTATGGCAGATAAGAAGTAAACAATAGCTTGAAGTAATAAATCTCTAAACAAGTAGCATTATAGATTAGAAATGGATAAATGTATCCTTTTTATGACAAAATTAGCATAAAAAAGAGACAGAACATATACTTAATCCCTCATTAGGCATAATCAAGTTTGTTGATTAATTTGATCTTCTAATCTGTCTTGTATCTGGAAAACAAAGTCTGTGCCAGACACACCTTGATTGCCTAACTGAATGTCATTCTCTTGGGATAAAGCATCTAAGAATTACACTGACATAAAAGAAAACTGAAGACAGCCTAAATGACAAGGGGGAAAAGTAGCATTTCTCTGAAAGAAAGGCAGGAGACTGTTTACATTTATGTCTGTCATACTTAATTCTTAAAGGTCAATACGTTTTCTTTTTTAGAAAACAATGGATTCAATGTTATAACAGTAAGACATCAAACACTGTAAAAAAGTATATACTGTCATTGAAGAAGAACACTGATGTTTTGCAAGAAGTGTTGGGGAAGTCAATAGAGAACACTGAAGAAGGGAAATTATGTACTTGCAAAGATTAATAAGAATTAGTGGGGGTTTTTTCATTCAGGAGAATGAAAGTATTTGCAGTTTAATAATGGCATCCATCTGAGGCATTTGGGTCTGAATTTTGATTTAATGTGGCTAATGTAGAACTGTGAGCCCTTTAGCACCCCAGCTAGTCCAGTGGAAGCCAACAAAACTGTGAAAGGAACTGCTCAGGAGCTGGTGTTTGCATCTGAGCCTGGAGTAAAGCAAAATTATTAGCAGTTACTTGACAACAGTCATTCAGATAATCTCAAAAACATGGAAACTGAGGTACAGAATTGTACTTCTAGGAATAGAAATGCTGCGTGCTGCTTTTTTGCTGATTAAATGTTTTGGTTAGTCTATTTTTATACCTTGGGGAAATACACCTCAGTCCTTCCATTCAGAGCCTCTGATATGGAAGTGCATTAATACATAGTGCAGTCTGGGAGGATTCATTCTTGTCTTTATAATGACTTGTGTGTGGTGCCTCCTTGCTGAAGGAGGCTCCTTGCAGAAACCTGAAAGATTGATGCTAATAAGAGAAAAGGAGGAGAGCTGAGAAAATGGAATGGTGCTTGGCTTGCGGAAGCAGGAACTAGGGGATATACAGGAGCACATATACAGGAGCACATATAGAGCTCACTGCGTAGCTACTATCCACTATAGCAAGCTTCTGTAAAAGTAGCAGAATTAATTTCAAAGAAGGACACCTCTCCTCCTCCCCAGCCCCCCTGCCTAAACCAAGCCCTTATTAATGTTGGTCAAACTAAGCTTATATTAGATGTTAGTCAAGTTGGTTATTCCCTTTTGAAAAAAAAAAGGCAATATTTTTTTTTTCCCAAATATGGTGATATGAAGTTATTTAGCTGGCTGGGAGCAGAGAGAAACAGAACAGAAACAGCTCATTTTGCTGTTAATAAGGTCTAGCATGGTGTCTAATTGGCTGTGCTCAGAAATGTACAGGGCAGCTAGACAGCAACTGCATTCAGAATGAAGAACAGCCACCTTTCACAAGGTCACCCATAGCTTGTCCTTTGATGCTGTTTGAATGCAAAGACCTTTTCAAATAGGTTAAGACAGACTATCTCATAAATGGCTCACTTTTGCAACTGAAGTAGAAAAATAAACTCACAAACAATAATTCACAGTAATTATCCAAATGATTTTCCAGCAGCGATTTAAGTTAGAAGTACGTGGAAGTTAAAGCATGAGACAAGGTTAAAGAAAATATCTCTGGGTTGTGTTCTTTAGGCGTTTACTTAATAATCACTTCTTTTGAATGGCTGTTTTGTGAACTCAATAACTAATGTTTATAAAGCTTTTTTGAAAATGTAAGTAGAAATACTGTGCAAATGCTCATTATTATTATTACACATGAATCGTTGTATATAGAACCACAGTCACCTCTCAGTCAAGGATCAAATCCACCTCCCAATGTTTTTGATAGGATGTATTTCCTCTAGGTTAATGACTAGGCCAAAGTAGTTGACTTTTCCATGTCATTTAGGGAGAAAAACATTTTCTTTCCCAACATTATCATTATATACAGAGACTCTAATAGGAGTGCCATGCCTTTTTTCTTTATGTAAAATAGCTGGTCTTGTAAGCAATATTTGTTCAAATGGTGCAAAAAATATTGTTGGCTTGGAAACAAAACTGAAAGCCCAATCTTTCTGGTACAGCTAAATAGCCTAGGAGTGACAACATCTCCTCCCTGAACTCAAAGGTAAATTTTTCAGCTAGTTCACAGTTTCAGAGTATTGAAATAGAGCTTTGACTGCCACCTCTTCTTGGCAGAGACTTTGAAAAGAAATCCTTGCAATTTGGGAATTTTGGTTACAATTTCTTACCTTTCTGTATTTTTTGTTCTGTTTCAAGGCCAGCCCATGAAGCTGTATAATGCCATTTCTCAGCTGTTCTGTTGTGAGAAATATTCACTACCTTGGAAACTTGCTCTAACAAAGCCTTGTTTCTTGATTCTTCCACCAGTTGTTGTGATAGTACAGGCTGTATCACAGAACCATTTTAAGTGTCAGGGCTTAAGAAACCTTTAAGACATGCTGGAATGCAAACACTAATACTCCAAAACTTTTCTCAGTGCAGGAGGTGAGTGACTGAAAATGGAAGAGGATGTAGAAATATTTGAGGAAACTGACTTTAGCAAAGAGGAAAATACTAAATTCTTAAATCGTCTGTTTTATTTGCACTGCCTGGAGTGGATATTGATAGTACAAGCCCCCTTGGGCATTACTTGTATATGTATTTTTCTGTATCACCCCACATCCACAGTAATCTTAAATAAGCATTGAAATTGCAGTGTTGGGTTACAGAAGATAATGTTTTAAAGAAGATTTTTTTAACGTGTTGCTTTCTGGTGGATGTCATTGGCAAGTGCAAAACTGCTGTGTTCATGTCTCCTGTATTTGTCCTACCAAAAGCTAGCAGAGCTAGCTCTGACTTTACCACTCACTTAAGTACAGCAATACTTTGTATTGATGTTTGCTATATATCACTGTGCTATGTAATTTGTTTCTCTTTTCTTAGCTTCATTCTCCTTTATAAATGTGCCAGCAATCAGATGCTTCTTAGCCACAGCATTTTTTAGCATTCATAAGCAGGAAAGTTAAGTAGCATTAATTAAGCCCTGTGGCAAAGCTATGCAAAATGTTTGTGATTTAGGTTTGTGTTTCAAGAGCACTAGCTGTCTTTGACTTTCATGGTGTTAGTATAGAAGAGTATTATGATACTCAGCAGTGTGTTTCACTCAAGTACAGCAATCTCAATGAGCACCCAGAACTTTGTTGCTAACTTGCAGGACTGAACAGGAGATGCAGGTGTGGGGCACAGGGAGCTGTGGGCAGAGGGAAGAGTCTTTGCCCGCACGTGCTAACAACTTTCACGCTTGTCTGAAGTTACTCATCTGATTTGGTTTCTCTGGCATGCTTTGGCATATAGACAGTTGCTACCTGAGGGTCAGAGGTTGAATTCGTACCTGACTTTCTCTGCTAAATCCGAGCCTGGGCCTAAATAACTTTTAAGCTCCATTTTCTAAATATGTCTTAATACTACCTTTGAAGCCATTTTCTGTCTTACTTGTACTCGGCTCAACCAGCAACATAGGCTCTTTTTCTGACAGTTCAGAAGAGTTGACTTCCCCTTGCTCACTTTTCCTGTGCTATTGCTGCCTGGAAAAGCCTCATTTTAGAATACAGCAGGGAGACTAGACAGAAAGATGGTGTGTTTTGCTGGTGGCAATGCTGTTAGAAAAGTTATTTGAACAGATTCTTGTACAATTCATTTATCTTTCCTCAGCCCTCTCTCCACTTCTTCATACGCTGACGTGAAAGGCATAAAATACTGATGATGGGATCTGTGCAGTAACTGAACCAATTTCTATCACTTTACAAAGTCTAGGGTTTGTTTTTTTTTTATACTTCGGTTTGTTCTAAACAAAGACCATGAAAGAAAACTAAATCCCCTTAATTTCTAGACCATAAAAAGCTTGACACTAAATGTGTAGGTCTTTAAGATATTCTTAATTAAATCCACAGAAAATGTCAGGAAATGAAAATTACACCACTTTTTTAGGTGTAATTTTTTTACACATATAGTGAATTGAAAATAATTTTAGTTGATAATATATTATCATGATTTTTAAAAGATTTGTACATACAATTTGAACATACAATTTTTACAAATTTCTGAAAAGAATTCTTTGCTGGTTCAACACCTACTTACTTATATGTCCAGTCAATATAACAAGACCTTGGACTTTTAGCAGCCATTCTTTGCTTTGGCTGTGGTTTTGGCCCAGTTCATGTTCAAGACACAAGATTTCAGAAGACGCATTTGTAGTTAAAGAAAAGGTTTTGTGTCCTGCATTTGAAGCCACACGTTACAGGCTAAATACATAATAACACAGGATTAAATGGGATCTGCATTTTTGGTGTCTGTTTCCACAGATACATAATTAGGAAGGAAGAGAGGGCAGTGAAAGAGAGCAATGAGTCAAAGTACAGAGCACAAAAAAATCAGATTTAGTATTTGGTAATAAATACAAATGAAGTCGTGCTAAACTGCCAACTATGGCAACCGTACAGAGTTGTATAAATTATTGATATAGTTCCTTGGTTTGAAGATGGAAGTAGAAGAATGCTATTATGAAGCTCTTTTCCTTCAAGGTGATGAAATGATGGTAGTTATTCATCCTGGTTCTGCCATGCTACGGTTACAAGCTATGAAATTCATTGTTAGAATTGAACTTTAATTCCACAGCAAAGATGGTCACTTGTGTTTAGTTGGTGAGGTGGGGATTGATGCAAACACAACTGCTCACAGAAATTTGGTGTGTAAAATTCGTTTAGACAGACACAATTAACAACAAATACTGAAGGCAGGATTTGGAAACTTTGAATGAAAGTGGAAGCAACAATAGAATACCTTTTATAGTTTAAGAAATAAGCCAAATTTAAATTCAATTCCATCCCTGTAATTGTTGGCCAATGGAAACAAATAACACAGTATGGTGCTGTTACAGCTGAAGTGACAGGCTTCTCACAGCTTTCATTCCTTGTGCTGATGGACTGAAAAGTTCTCCGTAAATAAGGAGTTGGAAAAGAAACTTGGGAACTTGAAACAGAGCACAAAAGCAGCTGTCAGTGCTGCTGAGGAGTTAATAAAGCACAGCCTGGAGGTGATTTAGAGGTGCTACCTTTTGTGTCCTGCTTAGCCCTCAGCGTAGATCCATCCTGCTTAACGCTCAGCATCGATCCGCACTACGGCTTTGTGAGCAACTATAAGGATTGATAGAATATGGCTTTGAGGCATAAGAGAAAAGAAAAATATCTGCAATCTGTTGTCTTCTGATTCCTGTGTGCCTTTCTATGCTCTTGAGACTACGGTGATATTATAAAACCTAATTTCTTGTCTCTTCAGTACCATTTATTCCTTTGGGAAATTCCAATTCCTTTGGGATGAACTATAGCAGAAGAATAACTGTCTGCTAATTTGCATCCAGCTCCTATTCTGGCAAAGATCAGGATGGGTTTTACTGCTTATTTCAGCTGAAGCCGTGTTAGGTCCTTAGCTGTGCTCTGGAGACAAGGGGTAATGAATGACTCCAATGGAAAAGTGTGAGCAACTAGAAGCTGCCAGGAAAGTAAACAGGCCTCTACTGAGGAACTTGGTGTTTGAGAAGAGGGACAAGAAGATAAATGATCCACATGAAGCAAGTACATAAGGAGAGTAGACTGGTGCAAAATTTGTTGACTAGGTGGAGCCCAGGGTTGTACTGAAAACTTTGCCGTTTGATTGCCTACTGACCTTGGGCAGTTATTGCTCTTTGACACTTTTCTTTGAAAAATTCTTTGCAGTCTACACTGAGTATCAAAGCTGGACTACCAAGAAAAGTACATTAATACTGTTCTGGGTGTATTCTGTTAAAAGAACTACATGGGCACCATCTCTTCATGCGTCTTGATTTCTTTTCAAAGGAGAGCATGGAGGCTATATTGTCAGTAGTTTCTAGAACAGGAATGTGATGTGCACTGTACTGCCCTGCCTGCTGAAACTGAAGGTCTCGTTCTCTGCATGAACTGTGTGCTCATCTGCACTGGCTGTTTTTGTCTGGTGGTTACACAGTGGCTGCATTTTGGTTTTTCAAGGGAAAAACGAAATAAATATAAACATAATTCATTAAGTGAATCCTTTCCTACAATAGGGATTTTTCTGCACATATTGCATCAAAAGCGTGTCCCCTTTGGTGTTGAGATTATTTTGTAATATCTCGTTATTCTATTTATGATGATGCATAGCTGGGGTTTTTATTCTTAAAAAATATTGACTGCAGATATCCCCTGAATGGGGACATTTTTTCTTTTCATTCACAGTGTTTCTGAATTCAATTTACCTCTTCTCTCTTTTTGATACTGTAAAAGTTTAGTCTCTTGAATTTATGTCTGCATCTGTGGCTAAATTTTTTTTTGAAGGGTCAAAGGACTGCGAGCTTTTTAAAGTGAGCGTGCTTACTGTCTGGCAAGTTTTACAATGCCTACAATGCCAACAAATTATATTACTTTGATATTGAATTGGCTAGATTTAGAGGTTGTTTTAGTACCAAAAGGTACTGCAATTCTAGTCTCTTTATACTAGTTATTACTAGTTACTATTACTAGTTATTATTAGGTTATTACTTCATCTACTTCTGCAGTTGAAAAGACTATGAGACTCCTACTGTAACTCACCCAAAATTACTGCCAGGGGGATTTTGAAGACTTGCAGTACATTTCCATGACACTATTGCAAGGGTCAACAAATGTAGCTATATGACACAAATGTGATTTCCATCAGATGCAAATGTGATCTTTGGTTAAAAATAGATATAGGTGTAGAGAATTGTTAATAACAGCAGGGAGTGAGTAAACATAACTCTAAGAGCTGTTAAGTGGCAAGTATATGGAAACTTATATCTCTTAAAGAATTATACGATTCCCTCAGAACATCATAGAAATACCCTTTTCTACTTGGATCTACAATGCAGAATATTATCCTGAGGGTTAATGTATCATAAATAATGTTTCTAACTATTCTGTAACAGAATGTATGCTTTTCAGTACTGTTTCTGTTACTGTCAACTGCGTAATAGCCAGCTGACTAAGAATCCTCATCTACAAAGTGTGCAGTCACTGTGAAATCCTGTACCTTGCTAGGTGCTATAGCAAATCAAATCTGTCTCCAACTTCTTAAAGGTATGGACCACGAGGCTGCTCTGGACTTGGCACTCTTCTGTTGCAATTGGGCCAGCATTCGCTAAAGAACTAAAGAAGTAGCAAAACTGGAAGAGGGTAGGGAGGTCACCTACAGATGAGAGCACTTATCTGAATGATCTGTGATCCGACACTTACCTCAGTGCTCATCTCTGTATTTTATTCAGTGACTGATTAAATATATATCCCAGAAACAAGTGATGCCTGGAATGGTAGAGGTTGCAAATGCAGTGGGCTAGTGACATAACGTGTTGGGGTTATGAAAGAGAATGGTTTGCCTTAGCCACAAAGATTATTTATTTTGGTAGTTAGGCTTATGAAGTGTTTATTCCCTAGGACTAAATTGACATAATTGACTGAGCCCAAAGAAGAACAGCTAAGATTTGATGAAATGTCTTGTTGCGTACATATTTCTGCACAAAACTGAAGACACCAGTGTCATGGAAAGTTATGGTGATGTGCGTCCAAAGAAAGCTATGTGAAGCCATAAAAGATGTACCTTGTTTCTTCTGGTATTGCACCTTATGCGTGTTCTCAGCCAATTACTGTGTATGATAGCTAGTGTAAAGACAAAAAGGATTTTAAAGAATGGCTTTGGGGATCCCATTCATAAAATGACGGTGTTTACCTTGGGTCTGCCATGCTGCCTACACGTGAGAGAACTAGTTTGTTGTTAGAACTGAGTTTCTTTCAAACCAAGTTTCCTGGTTTGGGGTGCAGCAGAGCCAACTTTCTGTACAGTGAGAGAGGCTCCTGCTTATATTTGCTGCTGTGGCAACCAGGGTCAGCTAACTTGGTTGTTTACCCCATGGAGGGGTTGCACCTGTGGGGAGGAGAAGACAGGTCAGGCGACCCAAACCTGACCAATAGGTTATTCCATCCCATCTGCCATGCTCAGTATAAAAGCTGAGGGATCAAAGGGGTTGGCTTGGCTGCTTCTTCAGTGGGTTGGCTGCTTTGATCTCTTTCATCACTGACTGATGTCTGAGGAGGACCCTGTCAGTTCATCTACTGTTGATCCTGAGCAGTGGGTTCTTGAATTAAGATCTGGAATCCAGTTCTCATTTGTTACTGAGTCCAGTTTAGAAGATCCCCGGTGCCTGCTGGTGACATCTTCCTGGGCGCTTGATACTGTTTTGTATATGTATGTATATATTGTATCTATTTCATTATTTCCTTTTTTGTTTTATTATTAATATTTCATTGCAGTAGTTTAGTTTTTTCTGAAATCGTAAATCTCTTTATCTCTCTTCTTCGTTTCCTTGGACCAGAAGCCATACTTGGCAACAGATAAGGAGTTTGGATTGCTCTGGTTCTTGCAGTTTGGAATAATTAGCAAATATCCCATGAGGAATAAGAATCTGCCTTGTACCATCTGATAAGAAACATACATACAGCTGAGATACCTATGAGACTGGGAGAAGGATGGAGTGTTTCCAATAGCCACAAACTGACAGGCCCACTTCTGCCACCCAGTCAGAAGTTTTGATGATGTCTTACGCTGGAGGACCCATGGCTCAATTGTCCTGAGTGAGTCTGGAGTCTCACTTTTGTCTAGGTGCATTCAGAGATGATTTGGCAAATAAAACCACAGTTTTTGTACCTGATATCAAGTATTTCTCCCCATCAGATCTTTTGTTTTGAGAAAACAAAACATGTTTGTTTCACCCGCGGTAAGTTGTACTTGGTGAAAAAGCCAGTTGTTCTCACAACCTGTGAAAGACTGGGAGCAGTTTCTGACATTTCATGCATTTCTTGCTATTGAAGCTTGACTTCAGATTTCAAACCAAAGAAATAAAAAATTATTCTTTGGAGAAACAACTTTGTGTTAGAAGGGAAAGAAAAAATTAGTGCCATTACTCTGTGATCCTGTTTTTTTCTGCTTTTGGCCTGATCTCCATCAGCATTAGGGATATATTTTTTTTTTCATTTAAATAAGCATATGAGTGAACCCTAGCAAATGTCAAGGTTGAAACATCTCATATGCAGAATAATTCCTCTAAAGATGTCAATTTCTGAAGAGTTCAAAACATATTTACATGATTGCTCCTAAAGTAAACTACCACCACCGGCAGAGTGAGAAAAATGTGTTTTTAACAAAAAAATGTTGGCCTCACTTGGAGTTCAAATAAATTACTGTTTCAATTCAAGCAGGTTTATCAGTCCATGAAACTAATATTAACTTCATCTTTATGCCTTTAAGACTTGAAGAAACAAAAATATCTTAGGGTCTAGATAGGGGAAAATGTGACAGAGAGTAGGTGACACGTGGCCCAGAGAGACTGTGAAAGAATGAAATTTTGATATTTGTAGTTTCTTTGAATATTCCCCCATGCTTTCTATCTTTAGTGCTCTGTAGTTGCGGTTGAGATTGCATTGTTGTTCTGAGATTTTCCAAAAAAAAAGTTAAAAATAAATAGAATAACGATAATATGGCATTAATTCATGGAAATAAGCAACAATTTAAAATTGGAAAAAGAGAAGGATAAATGCATTAAGATGAATTAAGATGCTGACACATATTAGTGTCTGAAGCAAATGAATTTAAGTAAAAGATGCTTTGATGTTTTAGCTGGGAGGAAGTAGCACTAATGGTCTTTACTTGAGCAATTATGGCAATTGAAAATTCCTGCTGTGATCAGTCTTTATTTGATATTAATGTTTTGGTAATACTCCATATTGCTGCTAAAATCTAACTAATTGGTGGTACTTTTAAAAATACAGACAAAAGCATATTCAAAGGTAGTATTAACTGGTATTTCCTAATGAGCTATTTACAACATTTTTTGTATTCTAAGTGTGCTTCAGCCTTTTGGTGCTTGTAATGCTCTGGAAAAAAAGCCCTAAATTCTTACTGGCACTGATTTGTCTCTCCTCCTCCTTCAGCTTTGCCTTTTCTGGAGGCCGGAAGGAAGAATTATAATTAACTTGTCTGTCCTTCTGTGTATCTTAAGCCGCTGAGTTCTAGTCAGGAATTCCTTCAGGAAAGGAGTTGAGCTCTCTCCACAGCTGATGGGACCACCTCTTTTGGAAAAATGTTCAGTTTCAGTTCAACAACTCCAAGTTCTGCTACATCCTCCGGTAACCTACTACCAATATTTATTCCTGTGACCACTTCTATTGGTATTACCTAAGTGTACTCTTTGCAAAAAATCTCCTCCTGTCTTCCAGTCAGGACTGCATCTATGTGAAACTGTAGTATCCTTTACCAACAGTCAGCCGTGGGATTGTTAAATCCACAGCACCTCTTTTAAAGCCTCTCCCTCCATCCTTGCTTTTATTCCCTGCTTGGTCAAGCTGTTCCCTCTTTTATTACTGTTCTTCAAGACTATGTGCAGCTTTTCAGGTATTTTAGTGACTTCTAGACCGTTTAAAACAGTTTAAGCTGAAATCCTGGATTCTTATCTTACTTGTAGCCTTATTTCCATCTGTCCAATTGCCTCTTCTACTTGTATGGCTCATTTCCCCTGCATTTGCATTAGGTTGTTTCCTAGATGAAAAATAAGAGCTTTCTTCTCAGACCTTGCATTAATAGTCTTGGTAACTTGATGCAGCCAGGCATAACACCTGAACAGTCCCGGTACAATCTTTGGATACATTTGCTGTCAAATTCTGTCGTGTCCAAGGAGCATGTGGGGCCTGTGACACTAAGGAGCTGTAGTTAACCACAATGCTGCCAAATTTCAAGGCTTTGAAACACATCATGAGATGCTAGAGATTGTCAGTGAATGGCTTAGGCAAAATGACATATTTTCCCAAGCCACCTCCTGTGACACATCTGAAACTTCCCCCTGCAACCCCTGCAACTCTCAGAAGAATCAAAGTTGGGACTAATCACTGTATACTATGAAAGCAGCCTAATTTCTCTAGTGAGACATGATCCTATAAACATATGTACACAAGCATAATCTTTTTTATTGATATCTCATTGAAGCTGCAGATACACATATAGTTGAATGTTTGTGGCATTAGTCCTAAAGTTTATGTATTATATATAATATGGGATATTTTTGAAGAGGGATTGGTTTTTGACTGGGACTGGGTGTTATTATGGCAGAAATAATGCTGTGCTGCTGCAGTTTTCTCTTTAGGATTCTTCCCTGGTTAACAGGAGGTTTTGGTGGAATTTCTGAGTAGAGATTAAACGGTTCACATATCAAAAATCTGTGCTGGGGGGGTGGAAGGGGAGGACACATTTACAACTCATTAGTTTAACTAATGTATTGAAGTAATTATTCAGTGTGTTAGTTCTCTAGAGATTGCAATGATTTGTTTTTCTTCTGCAGAACCATCTGGTTGCCATACAGCCCTATTTATTAATTTTACCCCTGGCTCTTCCAGAATGAATATGGTGACTTATTTATCTCTGTATTTATTTCTGGTTTAAAATAAGTATCTTCCTAAAGTGTCTTTTTGAGACTAATCTGCTGGGAGAAATCTGGAAATTTGTGACTTCTTTCTTTTATTTTTTTTTTTAATTAGATCCTCAGGTATTTTAAATCAAAGGATCTCCACTACTATCAATGACATACCTCTAATTTGTATCTAGTCTGTATCTATAAATTGTCCCTGGCCTAGAATTCTAAGATTTTCTGGAGGCATTACTTCTATGTTTTCTTACTCTCTTTCCATCCTCCCTGCCCATTTTCTCTTTGTTTACTAACTGAATGTCAATAAAAAGTAGAATATTCATTCATTAAACAACCTGTTCGTTGTCACACCTGGGTCTGATATTTCTTTAGAAGACACCCACTGATCATATCCATTCTATTTGATTCCTTACATTTTTGGAAAAAGTTCCTATTCTTATTCATCTGAACCATGAAGAAGATATGATTTCTGAAGCACACATAGAAACTGTGTGGTTATTGAATGTTAGCTGTCTTTGCAATATGTCAAAGCATAAATTTTTTTGATTAAATGGGCCAAGTCACTGTGTAGACCAGATTGTGTCTTGAGACAAAGTACATTTTCATATAAGTCTCACATATTTTAAGATTCTTATTTTCTAAGAATATGGTGCCTATATCGCATCCTACCTACATGAAACAGTCGTTGCTATTTTTGTAATATTTTAAAGAGCTAGCTCTCATTTTCAAATGGTCTTCCTCAAATCTGACTGTTTACTGACTTATCCAAAGTCACAGAGTAAATATAGATCTTTAGCTGGAGTTTCTACCTTGGACTCCTAAACATTAAATCTTCCTTAAGCATCTTTGCAACCCAATCTCCTAAATGTCTCTTCCAACTTTTCTTGTCTTTTAGAGTTGTAGCCACTGCAAAAAGAGATACTTAGAGTTATAAAAGTAGTATCAGAAATTCTGCTTAGATTAATGATCCAATGGCTCTTCTTAAGATAAAGTGAAGAAAAACTTGCATATTACTTTAAATAATAAGAATATCAGTGCCCCATGAGAAGGATTCTTGATGATCTGCTTTGTTGGCAGATCTTGCATGGCTGGCTACTCCTCCAGTTGGATAGCTCACCACATTAAGATAAAACCATTGTCCATTAACTTAGTTATATTTTGAAATTATGCTTTGAGGTTCAAGTGCCTTTCAAGGTGAAAGGAATATTTTCAGCACTGAAGTAGATGCATGGGTTTGGAAAGCACAACTAATGTGTTATAATAATCTCATATCACAAGTCAGATCTTATATAACTTAAATACAGGTTAAAAAAAAAAAAATCCTGTATAAAATTAATGTATAGACGGCTTCATCCCCATCCATGTTAATCCCTGACCGAAAGCTGCATATATCACTGTGGCATTAGCAGCTATTTCTTAAACATACCATATTTTTTTTTCTGTAATGTAATCATTGAAGCAACACCAAACTTAGTAGTGCCTTCTTTTCCATCAGCACTCAATAAGTAGAGAAAATGGAATCCCATGTTACAGATGGAAAGCTAAGGGAAGTGGAAACATTCGCTTCATTTTGAGAGATTAATTGCTGGGATCCCGCTCCTGCTGCAATGTAAGAGGAGTCTTTTGTGACCCTGGAAAGATGTGGCCTGAACCCTACACAATGTTTGTTCACGCATCCAAAGAGAATAAGGCCATTTTACATAAAAATTATATGCCTTGTTGCTAGGAATTAATTTGGGCAGCAGGAATTTCTCCTTTGCTCCACAATCTCAAAATCCCCGCACTTCTTCAGCCTCCCAATAACCAAACAGGTTAGGGTTAGAGTTACAGGATGGGGTGAGGGCTAGGAGGTTAGTGCAAGGGGATAGTGTTTAGGGGTTTCAAGGAAGGGGCTTGCTTTAGGGACTAATGAAAAGAATTAGAGTAAGGGACTAGGATAAGGGGCAGGTGTAGGGTTAGAGATAAGGGTTGAAGCCTAACTGAAATGGTTTGCAATCGTCCCAAGCTCATCACTGTAATGACCCAAATCCCCACAACTTTTTTCTCGTATGCTGAATCCTCAGATTGATGCTCTGAAGGGACGTGACAAACACTGACGTAACGACAGCTGTATCAGTAACCTGGTTACTCATACTGACTTTATTTGTCATAAATTCTTGTAGCTGAAAAGTCTTTCTTTTACCTATTCTTTAAAAGGAAAGAGAAAGGTGATGCTGGATGGTTAGACTTACATCATGGTCATTGCTATGCAGGTTGAATTAAAGGTGCATCTTTCTCAATTGTGTATTTTGACTTGCATTTTTAATGTAACCTCTGTGCTTTACTTCCAAGGTGACATTTTTTGTCACAGAAATGTCAGTCAGAGGGTTGTCTGAAGACCATCCAGTCAAGCCTCTGGTGAAAACAACAGGAATAAAGCAACAAAGATGGTTTGCTGTTCATGTACTTGGCTATCAAAATATTTTACAATGTAGAAATGACCATCCAGGCAATTATTACAGTCCATTGATAGGGGGAGAGTGTAATATTGAAACAAGTGAATGGCAGCGTTTTCACAAATTTCCCTGTAGATACTCCTCCTCTGTGGGAAAATCCACTCCAAGGGTAGCAAGAAATTTCATATGATGATGAATAAATGAAGAAACCAGGCTTTGGAAGAGGGAGAAACCTGGTATATGGGATCAAACCCAACATTTCAAAAAGTTGGTTTATGAGATGTCACTGGGTTCCCCTCCCCTAAACAGTCTGGCTGAGTCAAAATGCCAGGAAAGATGAGAACTCAGATGGATGAACATCAGATAGCCTGTGTGTGAGTGGAAGGATCAGGTGGTTGATCCTAAGATGGGAAGGGAAAGCCTAGATATTTAATTAAGTACTACAGAGATGAGAAAGAAAACAAAGTAGCTGATAACTTCATTACAACTACAACTGAATTTTAAAGTATTGTAATGAAATGGGTTCAAAACCATATGAGACACCTACTGTGGTTCAAATGTGTTCTGTAGCAGTTTGCTTTTCAATAGATAGATGTCAAATTGAAATTTATTTGCAATTGATACTTAAGACTGTTTGCCATTAATATGTGTTAATTCAACTAAGCTTTAATGCTGATTTTATTTCAGTTGGTCTAACCTTTAGGCTCAGGCAAGACCTTTCAAAGGCATGACAAGAATGACAGGAATGACGGGAATGATGCATTACCTTCTGAAAGACTTTTCAGTGATATTGACTTTTGCTGTGTTTGAGCATGTGAAAACATTAATGGCTATGTCTAATAATGTCTCTGTAAATTAGAAAATAAGCATTGTTATGCATCTTCTTTTTTTATAAATAGGAACATATCTTACCAATCAAAATTTGATTGTTTCTTGATGGAGATATAAAAGGGAGAGAGAAAGTAGTGACACAAAAATATAAGCTGCTTGGAATTTGATTGAATTTCCTATAAAATCTTAGCTGAAAGTGAGTATGAACTCGCTTGAATAGGGTTATAGTAATATATCTTCAGCTAGCCAGAACAGTGAATGTAATAGGCAATGAATAACCGCAATCTGTCTGGAAATTGGTATTAGGAAGAGTTTTATTAAATGTCTCCTTGTTTAAGTACTCACAGAGGGTATTGATAATAATTTAATGAAATCTGAGGGTAGTGCTGAAATGAGAGAGAGATACTCGTGCTAGTTGAAGCGGGTAATAAAATGGTAATTTTAAGAAAGTACGAAGTTACAATATGAGAAAATAACAAGGTGAACATTGCCAAAAAAAAAAAAAAGAGGTAAATTACATAGCTGGGGAGGATCTCAACGATGCCTTATAAAAATTCACATATGCTAGTGGGAAAAGACTCACACGAAAAGCAGTTATCATGAATGAGACCCAGGGTGACAGAAATATGGTAGAAAACAACATGCTTATGATGTGGTCTCAAAGAGAAGCCATTCAAAGTTGACCTGCCATGCAAAAGCATCTTAGATAGGGAACCCTTCTTTATATGGCACTGATGTGACATCTCAGGTCAATTTATTATCAGAGAAATAGCAAAGCTTAGCAATTTCAAAGACTCTGGGGTCAGAGATGAATAGATTAATTTAAAATTCAAATGTACCACTGTTATGGAGTCAAATGCACCTCCATCTCCTTTCTAGATCTTCTTACATGTTGCATTTTCAGGTACTGCAGTTCTTGTTTTATGTACTTTCAGCTGGAATACTGTTGTTCTCTTCTCTAACATTCAGAAATGTGCAGTACGCTAAATAACAATGTTTTTAACCCTGCTTTTGATCATTGGCAGATCTTTCCTTCAAGAACTGAGACCAATGAGACTGCAATGATACAGAAGTCTCCTCCAACAGAAAAAACTCCAAATTGACTGGCTTATTGATTTTTTGTGCAAACAATATTACAACCTTTTATTTTAGACTAAAGGTTTAGGCAGGCCAAGTGGTCTAGGCCTCACTCACTACTCTTGTATGCATCCATCTGCCACCTACTGGAATCAGTCATCCCTGAGTTGTTCCTACTGGGATTCTGTCTTACTGTCCCCACAGTCGTTCCTACTGTGATTCCCCTCATTCCCCAAACCCAATAGCTGATGCCAGCATGCACAGTTTGCATCTGTATTGTGTGCTGTGTATTAGTAAGTGGGCTATCTTACTAAGGTAAGATTTGCAGGGAGATGTGTATTTTGTATTAAAAATACAGACTTGCCTCCCTTACCTCTAGGTTATTGAGGCAGCACTACTACTATGTGAATCACCTGAACCTGTTTCCTGAGATCCTGAAACATAGCGATTGACTTAATAACCAATGTAATGTTACACACCTGTATAAGCAAATTTTAAATTAGAGGAAAGCAGCTCCCTGAGAGGTATGTGTAACTAATTCATTTGATTAAAGGAACAAATTTTCCCCAAAAAGTTTAGAAGTTGAATGTAGGTTTAGGACAAAAAGAAAAAAAAAAACCAAACCCAAATAGTAACAATGAAAATAATTAGCTGACTTTCTCTATTCTTCCAGGAAAGAATTGTCAAAAGTCAATACTGCTAGCTATTGGGAAAGGTTTAACAGTGGTAAAGATCAAAACCAGAGGACTGTTATCATTGCTCCAACCAATGTTGTTGTTGGAGCAACAGCTAATTGCTGTTGAACTTCAATTATATATCTGTAATGGGAGTTACTGAATAGTTTCAGGTAATTAAAGTTTTGCATAAATGACAGAAATTTCAAAGTAATTAATCTATTGAGAGGATTTTCCTTGTCTAAGGAAACAGATTATCTTAGTATCTGTTATATTAGATAACTTAGGTTCAAAGACTCTAAAATAATCTGTTCAGTGAATTCAAGAGTGCACAAAATATGAGTGAAGTTTAAGAATTTTGGAAAAAACATTAAACTGTCAGGACTGTTTTCCATAGCTTCTGTAATGCTGATGTGCATGGATTGAAATTGGTTATGGCAGGTTGAAAATAAACAAAGTAAAAAAAAGCTAAATACAGAGCTAAGCTATGTAATTCCTTGCCACAGGCTGTTGCACATGCTAAAAGTTTGCTGGTGTTCAAAACTGATTGGATACATTAATAGAAGAAAAAATTATCTAGGGCTATTAAAAGAAAAGCCAGCTGTGGTTCAGGAAATTTCAAAACAAAGAGCTGAAAGCTGGGAGGAAATTTTGAGAAATATGTTTCTCTCATTCTCTTTATACTTTTCCTTAGGAATCCTCTATTGGCTGCTACTGAGTACAGCATACAGAACTAGACAGATCTTTTATCTGACATTTTATTGTTGGTCCCATTTTCCAACTGAATCTTTTTAAACCTAAAGTTATTACTTTATTTAAACATGTTAAATGATTCTCACAATTGTAAATCCTCCCCTTAACCTCCCAAGAAACGTCAGCAGGGCTTATACATGTGGTTACTGAGTCCATGTGGTTCATAGATAATAAGAGACCTGTTTTTTACCTTTTTTACAGGTCTCATTTTAAAGGAAGGAATTTTTTGGGAAGAATGAGACTGTAAATAGCCAAAGATAACTTTGCTTCACTATGTAGTTTTGGGCAATAAAAATATATATTATTCTGACATGTCATCCATCACTTTCTTGTAAGTTTCCATTTGCCTATGTTCCTGACATCTTAAAATTTGATGTAGAGTTATGTACGGGAACTAGCTCTAGAAATTGTTGGACTTAGAAAAAAGCTGCTGGTCTATATGGCCTTGATATTGTTTGAAGAACAGTGTGCTTTATTTTGAAGAAAATAGCATAGCTCTGGTGATTGTCTATGAATTCTCATCATGCAGAGAACATTCTGCTTTCTGGATCAATTTAGATGCAAGTGATGCAGACTGTTTCCCAGGAAAACTAATTTCTTTTTAGTCCTACAGTAGAGCACAACTGTCCTTTAATCTTTGGCAGAATTATTTCACAGATAATCCTTCCTTTGTTGTAATTTGTAGGTTTCTTTTTCATTGATTCCATCTGTATTGCTACAGCGAGAGAAGCTTGTGGCATTATGTCCCCAAGACTTTCAGGAAAGAAAATAAAGTTGGTAAACTTCTAGGTTAACTCTTGTGATTCTTCCTGAAATGTTGTGATGTACTGAAGTCAGATTTGTGATCTTACCAGCAACCTGTCCTCTTTGTTTCTTAATAGAATACGATCTTCATTTACAAAAATGAACTGAGCTAAACTGTAAAGTGAGCTGAACTGAACAGTTAGTGGGGACTTTTCTGATAGAAATGGGGCACTCAGTGGGGTAAATGGATAGACCGTAACTTCTAGACAAAATTTTCATGTTCATTTGTGTTCTCAGATTCCTTAGCATGATGAAAAGTTTTTATTGGGTCATCAAACAGAACTGGCTGTGGTCTGCTGTATTTTGAATGATAAATAATTGGACTGAATTTACTGAAATGTGTTCCTGAAACAGTGATTGCCTTGGCATACATCTAGTTTAAGAGACAAATTTTACTGTTTCTTACTGTGAGGTTAGCATTTATTTAAATAGGAGATTCACTCATGTTTTAATAGTGTAGCAGTAGGATTACTTAAACAATCCTCAGAAAAAACTGTATTCTCTTTATATAAAATACTCTTCAGTTAAATTTAATTGAAATATAGAGCAAAGAGTGTGTATGAAGATAGATGAGTAGATCAAATTCCTGTTTTGGACAATTGGAGGAATTTCAAGGGAACCCTAATTTCTGGTGTCTGGTATGCTAAGAACTTGGTCTACCCCAAATCTGCCTCTGGAATAGTACTGCCAAACATACAAAAATATGTATTTAAAAATCAGGACAGAAGTGGAAGTGCTAAAAGAGTTCAGGGTGAAAATATTCTTTATTTACTGTAGGTAGCATTTGATTAGGGTATACATTTCATACCCTAGATACTTTCTAGTTAAAGAATAAAGAAAAAACTTTATCTGCAGGCATGGAAAGTTTCACACAGCAAGGTAAAAATCTGATGTTAATCAGAGAAGGTTTGGTGGTTTGGATGGGAAGAGTAGTCACTAGTCTGATCTGTCATTCCACACTCCCACCATCTCCTTACTGCTGTGTACTGGAGTAGATATTCTCATCCTTAAAAACACTATAAAAATAAATCTCTCCAGTCAGGTAATTCTAATGGAAACAAAGAAGGTAGTGGAAAGGAGGAGAAGTGTTTTTCTAATGGTGTCTAAATGCCTAAAGAGCTCTCAATTGTCCACTGAAAATCCAGGGGGAGATTGGAATAAAACGCTTACCAGATCCAATTGATTTTTCAAGGCTAAGCCACTCAGACTGAGAGATCCACCTGAATGGGGTGGGTACATTCTGTCTGCAGCTTTTCAATCTAGCCAGTAGTAAAGAATATTCACTGTTGTATTTTTCATGGAAAATTGCTAGTGATAAGAAAACACACTTAGGCTGGCAACAGCTGGACTGTTAGAGGAAGTGGTTATTCCCATTAGTTGTCAGACTCTTTCCTCTCTCACTGCTTGAACACCCTCTTTGAATGACCTAGGAGGTAGGTCCTGCTGAGTAGGTGAGAGTGGGTTCTTCAGTGTGGGCTATACTGGGCATGCTCTGCTTCTGCAGGGAACCTTGTGCACTGGTTTGCATAAGGATGGAGCAGAGAGACCAGCTGAATATCCAAGAGGACAAAGGATTGCCTAGTTCCTTTGTACTTAGGAACAAAAGTAATCCCAAGCAATTTCCTTCACCACTGGTCTCAGAGGTTGATAACTCCACGAAATAAACAATCACAAAAAGTTAACAAGCAACATTGTTGCTGGGTGGTCATTTGACACTGATAAATGTTAGTTCTGTCTGTGCTGAAAAGTTACAGTTTACACTGTATGGCAGGTAAAAATGCTCACTGTCAAGCCCCGAAGCTGCCTGCAGGCCTAGTGTTTGATAAATCAGAAAACATTTGAGCAAGCCATCAATGGTTACACATCTAGGTATACCTCCAACAAAAGGAAATAGGGTGGTAGTGACATTTTGCCTGATCTTCTCTGAGCTCACCACCCAAACTAAGGATCCTATGCTGGAATATGGATAGGACCTCCTCAGTCCATGGGTCCTGGATACAAAGACTGTTCAAGTACCAAGGGAGTGCCAGGAAAAGCAAAAGGCTAGGAATTTTCTGGCTGGAAAAGGGAAGACAGAAGGAAAAGGTGATAGGAATGCATGGAAAAGATGAAGAGGGAATGATTATTTTAGGGTCTACCGTTCCAGTATTAGATTTTATTTCAAGAAATCAGGGCTACAAAATGAAATTATAAAGAGGTAGATTGAAAAGAGCAGATATTTTTCTTTGTGCCTTGTATAGTGAAGCTGGGGAGCTCTGCCACAACGCGTTGCAAAGGCCAATGTTTACTTGGATGCAGAAAAGCAACTAGAAAGCTTCACAGATGAAAAAGAGCTGTTAATCACAAAGATATTACCTCAAACCCCAGAATTTCTTGAACCACGGATCACTTGTGACCAGATTACTGCCTGGGGAAGAATGTTTGCTTTCTTATAATCTTTCTTAGGCATTTGCTGTTGTCCGCTGTAAGGATAGTTGGATGTTGGCTAAGGCTATCACTATGCAAGCTAATTCTTTCCCCTGATAATGATTTCTAATGGGGTAGAGTCAGGGCTCTAAACTGTAACAAATGTAATGAGAATATTCACTGTAGTTTCAGTGATCTTTGATACAGGTGTTGGTGTACTTATGTTCTGGCATGTCTATGACTGCAGTGCTTTATATCAGGGCTGTGGGGTCCTGAGAGAGCATTAAAAGAGGAGACAGCAAGGAGATGTGAACTTTAGTGGGGGGAGAGTTAGAATTATGGGACTGCTAGTGCATGAAGTCATCTCTGCTCTTATTGGCATTTTGCAAGGTTATAGTCAATGATGAATCATTAAACTGCTCTGTCTTGGAAACACCAGTAACAGAAAGCTCAGCTGTTGCTTTTTTTCCTTTGGTTTGACTTTATATATAATGTGTCAAGATTCTGGAAAGCTGCCAGTAAAATTTCTGCCTAAAGCCTCCAAAGGTTAGCATCTTCTATAATACAGATAAATATTTTTATGGACTCTTAATTCAGTATATTTATTAGACATCCAATGTCCTACGTGGCAAAATAATAAACATCATACAGACACCTAGCAGCCTTCCAGCTAATTTTTGAAGAATCTGATTTTGATTTCTGCTGTATTGATTTCTACTTTCCTTTCTACTGGAAAAATTGCTTATCATCTACACCTTAGCAGTACTGTCGATACTCCTGGTATTACATTTCTTCTAAACTTGATTTCTTTGCAATGTTGAGAGCACTTGCTGGTTTTGAATCAGGATTTTTTTTTTTCCCCTGTTTTAAATTATTTGAACAGGAATAGGAAATTGTTTCATTTCAAACTGTCTTGCCTATGTTTATATGAAGTAAAGATACATTTCTCAGAGGAACTTGGTGGAAGGAATAAGATAACTCACATGAACATTTGTCACGTACATGTTGATCATGAGTACAAACTCTAAATAGCTAATCTTCCCTCTCTCCTCTTTCCATTACTTCCTATAAAATGTATAGTACATTTAATTTCTAATAGCTATATGCAATCACGCCTGGAATATGAAACCCATCTGCAAGGTACTGCTACAAAACCAGATAGTACAGTGAAAAAAAGAAAAGAGAAACCAAGATTTCTGCATTTAATTTCCCCTAATGCCAGAGGCCATTTGTGCTTTGCACGTACAGAGCGCTTCATGATACCATTTATCAGATATATGTAACTGTTCCCTCTTTTTTCATTTATAACGTGCATACAATTCTTGCAATTTCCTCAGGAAATCGATGTCAAAATTGAGATTAAATTCTTTCTATTTTGTTCTCCTCCTTTAATACACCACAGTGTTGTTAATATAATTTTTGATGAAGATTTCAATAATTCATCACTATTCATCTCCATTAGAAGATGAAAGAGATCTCAGGGAAAGAAAGTTTTCTTGCAGAAGTCAGATTTGTATTTTGTCCCAAGAGAATATGTCTGGGTATCTTGAACCTACAGATGTAAACAGTTATTAAAATGCTGCATGCGTTTCAGTAATACAGTTCACCTAGGTATTAGTCACTAAGCAAAAAATTCTGTAATATAAATGAATAATAATAAAATCATTCAGCAGCTCTCCTTTTTGCACACACCTTTTATCTGTTTCCAAAGGTTGAGGCTACTGTCACAGAAACATTCTATTTACCTGCTCATCTTTATTCATGTATGAATGACTGTGGAATTCTTACTTAAAGTAAGAAAACTTTTTTTTTAATGCTGTTTTCTACTGTGCTGGCATTCTCTGTGCCTAAAGTACGGAAAAACAGGTTTACCAGTGAATTAAACAAAGTTTACCATAGTATATTCAAAATTGTGCTCTTTTCTCTTGCCATTGATTTCTAACAATGCTTGTGTTCCATCCAAACATTTCAGACAAATAGAGTTGTACTATTATTACAGTATACTGACCTCCAGTAGGCATCCCTTAGCTTAAAAGTGGCTCCATTGAAGAGTTATTGGCAGGACAAAATATCCTGTCTGTTAGATTTTTCTGAAATAATTTTCTACAAACAATTTTGTATATAGATGAAGAACTTGAGAACTGAAGTTCTGCAGATGTTCTTATTGATTCCTATTACTTTCCTAGAAAAGTCACGGGAGATCTGTGTGAAATTTTGAATGCTGTAGATGTTGTCAGCTTGATATGGTGACAAATTTACAAGATTCCCTGCAGGGTCCAAGCTAATTTTAGATGTAATTACAAAGATGCATGTAATTGACTGTGTCCAATGAACTTCAGAATGTACAACTGGAATTTTTATAATACTGGAATTCATGAAAGCTATTTTATTATTTTGGTATAGGTCTAAAACAATATAATGTAACTGCAGTATCTCTAAATCATCATCTAAATTTACTAAAAAGTAATCTTTTCCTAGTTGCATATACTATTATCTGAACGATTGTTCTAGTAAAGCATGAAAAGAGTGCAATTGTGCTGTACTCCATACTGAGGAGTAACTTTTATGGTAAAAACTTACAGGATACTATCCTGTTTTCTACATCATGACAGGAATTAACTAAAAATGTAAACAGCATTTTTGTATCCTAAAGGAGAAAATGAAAATATAATGGAATATCGCTGTTGATGAACAGTGTATCCAGTTCAAAGAGAACTAATATATGTCTAGTTCACAAATAAACTTGTAGTAATGAATTTAATTACTAAGGATGAATTTCATAAGTTCATAAATTGCTTTTGTGCAATGCCTGATAATGATCTTGTGAAATACACAATCAAATAGACATGTGCAAACACAATTGTGCTTAATGTGCTCATGCTAGAGAGGGGTTCAGTTTCTTACACTTTAAGAGAAAAATTGTTTATACGAACATAGTAACACACGTTGACATGAAAGTACTTCACCAGTCATGCAGAAACACTCTGTTCAGTCCTTTTCAGCTGCTTACAAAGTATATGAGACAAACTATACAGAATGCTATATTAAGACTTTTTGGGTTTAAATCCTCATCAGCTCCGCAGTGTAATTTGCCTATGCATCAACAAATTGATAACTTGAGCAAGGGACCCAGGGAATTTAGCAGGAAAGGAAAAAAAAATGAGACATTTTCTATTGGCTGGTTTCATTTCCTCTGATGTTTTGCTTCATGCTTTTCCTTAATGTCTGTTTGGAAATAAGAGCAGTGGACATGATACTGAATGACTGGTAGGACTCTGCGTGGTGGGAGTAAAAGAACTAATACAATCAGAGCCTTAAGCAGCATTTAGGTGGTTCTTCACACTTTATAGAGTGATGTCTTGGATGATGTCAGTGGCTCAGGTGCTGAACTTTGTATTAATGCTTTCCTTATTTTTCCTCTGTGGGCTACAAGGCATTAGTCACACTGTGTCAGGTATCAATAACGATAGCCAGTTTTCAGCCAAAAATAAAGCATCCATGGGATTAGCTGGCAGTAGAAGTGTCTCCCAGGAATGCTTGCTTAGTGCAGGTCATGCAGCAGGTTACCACAGGAGAGGGAAGTACCTTTCTCATATAAGAACACTCTTACATGTGCATGGATACAAAACGTATTCCCAGTTCCAGAATAGGATGTAAACAGGTATTTGCAGTGCTCACTTAGTAGCTGTGGCTGTTGTCCCAAAGCGGGGTCATTTACCCTGTGTGCAGATGCCAATATACACCCAGAGTAGAGGTAGCAAAGATAATCTGTCTTCCTTTCAGATATTTGCGAGGTGAATTTCTACATCTAAGTTACTTGTCTAAGCTCCCAGTGTAGCCAAGTGAGAGGAGTTAGCACCTCCTGGCTGCTGAGCTGAATCCTCCCCAAGGGGATCCTCTTGCTCCACTCTGATTCCCAAGAGTTTCAATCAGCATCTTTGGAAATAGCTACAGTCAAGCAGGGACTCCTGCCCACTTAGTGAACTGAACTCATGTGAACTCGTGCTACTGTTTGTATTCCTCCTAAAGAAGGGAATCTTCTACCTCATTACTCAAGTTTGTAGTATTGGCCTGGTCTTGCAAGAATTCAGCCATGTGGTATGTAATATTTATTTTCATTGCAGAATGCTCAATGATGAGTGGAGAGATGAAGAGCAGCAAGATCTATTGGCAAGATTATGCATTGCAGCCAGTATAGGAAGGTCTCGAATGTGAGAATGATTCTTTGTTGGAAAAGCATAAAACTTTACCATTTATTTGACTAATAACTCAAGTCATTTCTTTAGCATGTGCTTGATTTAACTTTTAAAATAGTAAAAATCACACTTCTTTCAGAGATCAGCAGGCCATTTGGCTTGCATTGTTTTTTAAAATCAATAAAATTCAAATTTTTGTATCAATGAAGGTAACTGAGAGGACCAAAACTTCAGGTGATTTTTTTTTCAAATAAGTTGACTGTGCTAATAATTATTCTTATTGCTTGCTTTGTCATCTTCATCAATTATTTATTTAAACATTCAAAAATACTTTTGAACTGTTTTCCTGTTGGCTATTAAGTATACTGGAAATTGTTCATTTCAGTTTTCCCTCCTTTCATTTTGCATCTGTAGCTGTAAACGTGGAAACTGCCTATAAGAAAAAGGAAGATTTATTTTCTGTACGATGTTGCTTTGACTTCCATGTACTTCTTTCTTTCTTCCTTCCCCTGTGTTGGTCCGTTCTGCTTTGTATTGTGTAATCCTGGAAATAAACCCTGATACAGGGTTTTACCCTGATAAGAATTTTATTACATCCCATGCAGTTCCTCAACTAGCTTTTGCTGCTTGTGCTGATTTTTAAGCCCCCTGTAGTTACAGAAGTAAATCTTTACTGTGGTTTACATGAGGGACTAAAGCATGGCTACATCCTTAGTCAAAAGCATCTATTATTATTCTTTTAAAAACTTAATTATACCTAGGCAAGAGGATTTATCAACGTTTAACAAAGGGAGAAGTTTAGTTTCACTGTTTCAGATTGTTTAGGAAATAACTCACTTTGGTGTAAGTCTCCTTAGAAAAGAGCTTCTGCACAGCTGGCACAATCTCACAGAGAGAGCCCATGGTAAAAGCTTTCTGTGGAAAGACCTAAAAGACACTGTAACTGACATGTGGCTCATTTGTGTTCCCTCCTGGTTTGTTTTATCTTACTTTAAAATATTCAGAGCTGGTGGAAATTATTTTTCTTGCCTGTAGTTGTGATGTCTTCTAATGTGACTTTTGTAATCACAGAGAGAAAAATATTGAAGTTTATTGTGCTGTTTCATGTTTCCTCAGGTCTGTATTCTTGCTACTCTGGGCACAAAAATACTGGACTTAATCCAAATACTTATGTAAAGACAGAACTAATTTATCCTGAATAGTTTTGACACTCTTATCTTTGCTGTGCTTTTAATTTGGTATGGATGTATTCCTAAGCATAAAAGCTATTCTTTCATTTATAATCGAATGTAACTTGTCAGTCTCTTGGATAAGGCTGAGAAATTAGAGTGTGTGTGCACACGTAAGAAAGTTTCAACTGTGCTTCAGAATATCAAAATTGGTATTTGGCACTAGGGTTTACTTTTCTAGATTAGGATTTTTTTAAGCCTCTAGTCTAACCCCCTGTGCAATCCCGGGCAAAGTTTAGAATACAAGGGAATTGCTCTGGGCCTTGTCTAGCTGAGTTTTGAATATACCCGAGTGGAGATTCACCCACCTAAGCTACTGCCTGACCATCATCATTGTGAATTTTGCTTTTCCTTTCATGAAGGCAGGACTTCTTTTGCTTACAATTTTTACTGTTTTCCCTTCTCAAGTTATATAATGTGCCAATCTTATCTCTTATCAATTATGTTGCCTCCAAATATAAATATACTTGCCAAATCCTGTCTTTCATTCCTTATCACATGTGGTAAAACAGCCTTGAAAAAGATTGCATACAAAACAGCTGATGAAGTAATACCTAATGACTCCACTATTTTTTATTTATATGTGGCGCACTGCATTTGCAATGTTTATTTGATTGAAATTGATTCAAGTTGGGTTAACATCACTAGTCATCTTTCCTAATCATTACATCGTATACATTCCCCACTGTATTTTCTTTCTTTAATGTCTAGAGTAAATCTCCTTTTGGAATATTTACTCTATTAGATTTCTGATATATAATGTTTAGGGAATTTAGGGAAGGGTAGCTTGTCCCACCCTTACATGTTTGTATTTAGGGATTGTATTAAATTCTCCATTGCAAGCATAAGAGGAGGGCAAACAGAATTTTTTGTGTGTGTGTGTGAAAGCAGATCCTAGCTACACAGCTGTTCTGAAAAAGAAATAAGGTTACATGCACCTCTAAGAAGAAAATTCTCAGGATTTTCCTATTTATTTTTTAGTGCAAATTCTCTGAGGTTCAACCCTCCCCTGTATTCTTTCTGTAGAGAAGTTAATTTACAGGTAGCCAGAGCTGAGACTCCTCTGCAGCTTGCCACAGCACTATCCATCCCATAAAAAAAAGATATCATACCCTAAATGTGTCAGACAGACAAGCCCAAACTGATATCCAAAACTCATGACTATTCAGAAACAGCTGTAATCATTTAAGTCCTCATCACAGTTGAGCCACACGAGTGGATTTTACCACAGGGTGGCTGGCTTAGCTTAAATTGCTTTCACTTGTTCTCCTTGAGATGAAAATTACTGATTCAACAAGTATGTTAGCAGGAGTAAGATGTACCATTCCTAAGAAGAAAAGGCCTTTACTAGACTAGTGATGAATAGCCCAAGTAGCTTTACAGCTCCTCCTTGAGACATGACTTCGTTTTTTACTTAAAGTAAAACCACATGAGGACAAAAATATAGAACTGTAAGAATACATTAGAATTTTGCTTAAAATCTTTAACCTCATAAATATGGAAATCTATATGTAGTTGTCACAGGTGTGAACTGCAGGAAGGAGTCTTTCACAATGGTAAAAAATCTCCCTCAGTTGCTCCTCCAAGCACAAGAAAAAGTCCTCTAGGTAACAAGTAGATTGCTGGGGAACATTAGCCTTGTTCTAATAAAGTTGCATAATATAAATGGGATTATCAATTAGGATAAAACAGTTTTTAATCTCATAACACATATTAAATATGAAGTATTGTCAATTAGTGATCATAAGCATCACCATGTTTTGATTATGAAAAAATAAGATTGCATACTTTTTAGTTACTCTTTGACATCCATCAAAACAGCTTAATTTTAACCACTCCCTCAGGGGAAAAAATTGAAATATAAAAATGTTTTCCACTTGATTGCATGGGATTAAATCACTATGGTTTATGTAACCGTGGAGGAAAATGGACCACTGACTCACAACAGTTTTGAAAAGCTGTCCTCTTTGCTGACTGGAGTCCCAATTAAAGATTTTTTTTGTTCTTTGGTGGCTGCTTAGGCTTATTTTATGTCTTGGCCTTCCATTAGGGATGACAATATATTCACCCATTTTTTCTATCTGTTTTCCAACAGTACCTGCAAGTCCCAGCCACAGGACGCAGTACAAAGGGTCATGTTTGACTGGGAAATTGAACTGGATTCTGCTTCTACTAGTTTGTGGCCAATTTACAGAGAACACAGAGCTTCAGCGAGAATGTACCTGTCTAAATAAATGGGGCAAGTGGGGAGCAGAGATTATCTCAAAGGTGTGGAGTTTTTTCCTTGTTTTGTTGTAACCTGTTGTGAAACACTTCTATTTCTTGCTTCATTTAAAGTCACTTGAAGCCTTTACTTTGAAGTTAAATCCCACATTTGATTTTTAATATTTCAGTTCATATATTTTATCAAATAAGGAAAATAGTCAACATGGTTGGAACCTATAGAATTCGTAAATTATATTGTTAGAGTAATTACAATATTAACTCAAGAACTATCAAAACTAACCCTTGAAATCTCTTGTTATATCCTTCTAATGGTATTGCAGTTATGCCTATTCACTTTATCTCGTTATTAAACTGAAACTAGCAGTTTTACACTTTGCACTTCTTTACCTTAGTCAATGTCATTCTGTGTGATCCAGCCTGTGTATTTAAACAAAATGCAACAGATTATTTGGATTTATTTCCCTTGGACACCATGGCAGTAATGAGGTTAAATAATCAATTGCTAAATTATTAATTCATGTAAAAGTCTAGTATTTTTCCAATAAAAACCCATCATTATCATTACTCATACTTTCCGTATGTTGATCAGAGATTGCACAGTTTCTATCTACCTGGCAGTATTTAACACGTTCTTTGATATTATTTGCAGTCATTAGTTCCTTTCATAGTAATGTCTGTATATCTGCAAATTCATGAAGTACTTTCCAGCCAGGCAAAGGCATGTCATCCCTCCCTGGTAATCTTCACCTGAATGATCTTCTCTGCCATCCCTTCTCTCAATTCCATTCACCAAAATAGTGGTGATACCTTGCCATACCTTGTTATTGCTTGGGAACAACTTCTTGTCCACTTGCCTTTCAGAGGAAAAGTTTCCCTCTCCTATCAAACAAGAGTTAGAAAGTGCTCCCCAGCTTCTGGGCAGTGGAGGGCGGAGGAGGTGGCCAAGGGGACAGGAATGGAGTGAAGTGAGGTGTTGCAGAAGTACTGGGGGAGAGGTAACTGGGATTGACCCTGCAGCTCTGCTGGGAGCCATGTTGCACATGAGCTGCTCACAGAGGTGAGAGCCAGCTGGTGTGTTACAAATCCAATGACAGGAACAGAATTTCCTGCTTTTCAGGGTGGAGGCTGGAAGGACAGATGCATGCATGAACCTAGACACTCATCTGCTTGGCAGTCAAAATGCGTTAAAACTATCTGCCCCTTCTCCTGCCACTGGAGCAGACCTAGGAGAGTGCTGTAGATGCTGAGCTGGTCTGTCATCCCAGGATGGAAAGCTAGCTCTGACATTAGGCAGTTAGAAAAGCTGAATAAACCCCTTTTTATCTCCCATGACCATAAATCAGGTGCATGCTGCTTCACCAAGCAGTCAGGGCCTCTGTATGGAAACAGATTGTTATCCTCACATTTACGAGGAGAATAGGGCAAAGTATGCATAAATTTGACTTCCTACTTAGAGAAAATATATAATATTCCCATTTCTTTGCATGAAGATTTATGTAGGGATTGTAGGGCATTCTCACAATTTTTAAAATATAGTTGAGATTAAAAAACTCCGAAGACAGTATTTCCCCTCTGTGACAGCTGCTGCATGATCTGATGGAAAGGCTTCCTAAATCAACAATGAAGTGACAAAAAGAACAAAAGTATTTGGCTTTCTGCCCATGAGACTGCCCCAGAGCAGCTCTAGTAAAATATTTGAAGGATTTGCTGTCTATTTATAGTGCCATTTATATTCACTACTTTCAGTGAGAAAAGTAGCTGTCTCTAGGCAGCGTTCAAGATAAATTGCAATGGTCTTTCTCCCTGTTACATCTCTTAGTGCTACCACCACCCCATAATAACAAGTGAAAAACAATGAGAAGAGTAACAGACTTAGGAAACTGCAGAATGATGAATAGTTGGAGGTAAGTTATGTATTAATTTCAGAAAAGGGCAAACCAAATTTTTACTGTTTTATATTTGAGAAGTAATAATTGATCTTATGAAAATTAAATCATGTTTGGGAACAACCTAAATCATACCTAATCTGTAGAATAATTTTGCAATATTAAGTGATCAATTAGGATTTCCACTGATGTATGAAGAAATGAGTTGGCAAAGATTTGAATGATATGCTCACATCTGATGTGTTGGTCTGTAAATCAGAATCTGGCTTTCTGACACCTAGACCTTTTCTCATCATGTGGCCAAAGCACCTGGCAGCAGAGAGCCAGCACTGTCACTTGGAGATGATATGGTTAACTGCTTTAAAGCAGCAGGTGGAGAGCAGGGTTAATGGCAATCTGAGCTGGGTGGGTGGGGGTTATTGGCTACACCTGGAGGGACTGCAGCTGGGGTCAGGTGGGATAGCCCTGGGCTGGGCAGAGCAACAGGACTCATTATTGGGCATTGCTTGGTGCTTCAGAGGGGTCTTCTCTTAAGAAGGGTGTATGGTTCAGATAATCTGCTTTGGTGTGTCAGCAGGGTAGAAAGGAGGTTACTAAAAATCTGAAGAAGCAGGAATACTGCTAAAGGCAAAGCCTTTGGTGCTCTATGCCGGAAGCATGTAGAGAAGAGAGTTGTGTTCCTACCTGGTGCTAATGGTTATGAATCGGTGATGACCATTTCATCGTTATGATTTCTTCTGACCACTGTGGAGGACCAGGGCAGCTTTCAACAGTTTTCTTTCTACTAATGGTAAGTGTGGCCTTTGAAGGGGCATGAGACCTTTCTACAACCATATCGGGTATTTAGACGATACGCATAACTAAAGCAGATGTAGCCTTCTCTTTTTGGAAAAAAAAAAAAAAAAAAAAGAGGTTGTTAAAGCACATTAATCAGTAGTGAAAGTGTAGCTTTGGGATGGAGTGATGAGAAAATTTGTCTTCAAAGTCAACATGTTTCTGATGCTTGGAACAGGCTTTCTGCACATCCTGTGTTACTTGTCTCTGTTTAAGTTGTACCATATATGTTGCTGGGGAATACTGGTGATGCTTTCCATGTGCAAGTAATGCTAACTTTACTCTCTGCATAACTAACTGCATTTAAAATACTCTTCTTGACTAGAAGAAGAAAGAAGCTTGTTAAAAACAATGAAAACTTGCAATAAACTTTGTCCTACATTGTATGTAAATGTAATCCCAAGGAAAAGAAAAAAAAATGGGGAAAGCTATCTAAGTTACAGTGTTGCATTCTACAACTATAGCTTCTTCTAGTTTACGTTTTTTGCATAAACCACTTCAATTTCTTGCCAATCAACTATCAGTGATAATTACATACCTCTAATAAAGTTATTTGCTGAAAAGTCCTTGTAGCTCAGAATGTGGGTTGCCATCAGGTTGAGAAGTGTGGAAGCTTAAACAGTTGCAGATAACTTATGTTACTGCTGCTCCTTCTAACAGTTCTAGTGCTGTAATGGTGTCCCAGCAGACTGCTGAATTACAAATTATTTCTTTTTATGCTAGTGAGGGAATCCTGGTTGCAGAGAGCTGTAGTGCCTAACTATGTGAAGACTTTTAAGTTTTCCTACTGTTGCTATGGAGTTTCATATACTACTGTGAATTCTATGTAGACACCTGACATCTTCTCGCTGGGCGACAGAAACAGGTGTTGCTTTTTTTCCAGTGTATGTGATTTGGCTCTGGAGCCATCATTGTATGATTAGAAAATGGCAGGTTTCAGTACCTTTTTTTTTTTTCCTCTGGATAACTTTAAATTCAAAGGTAGTGCAAACAAATATTAATTGGTTTTCTATTCAGTTAACTATATACAAATTATTACTGTAATTGTGAGCTTATATGATGATAAACTTTACAAGCTTTGTTTGTTTCATTTTTGCTCTTGCTCTTTTTGTTTACGCTAGAATTGTATACTAAATAGTGGAAATTCTCACGTGTAGCTCGTCAGTGCCAAGTTGCCTTTGATGAAATTATAGTCAAAGGAAGCCATGTGTGGGAGGTCTCAGAGCTCTATTGTAGACTTCTATAGGCCCAAAGTATATTTGATCATGTGGTATTGCCAAAGATGGGGGGGGGGGAGAAGGCGAAATAATGATTTTGAAACTTCTTTGCAAATTCGTTTCACCTCTTTGTTAGCCTGTGGAGTCTTCCTACAGGTGTTTGCTTGTAATGCTCCATTTCGGTCAGTGTTTCTGCTGGTAAATAATGAGAGTGAGCTTCAGGAAGTGTTTTAACAGAGTACTTGTTGTCTGAGCAGGACCAAGGAAAAGTGGGGAAGGTAGAAGCTGCATGAGGTCTCTCTGCCTCACCGGAGAAGTGAGGATAGTGATGCATACCCTAAATTGGTGTTGCTCACATTTCACTCATTTGATTCCCCAGAGAATCTGAGGAACTACAGGCCTGTCAGTCTGACTTCGGTGCTGGGGAATGTTAGTGAGCAGATCATCTTGAGTGCATCGTGTAGTATGTACAAGAAACCAGGTGATTGGGTCCAGTCAGCATGGGTTCATGAGAGACATGTCCTGCTCGACACACCTGATCCCCTTTTATGATGAAGGGACCTGCTTAGTGAATGAGGAAAAGGCTGTAGATGTTTTCTACCTAGACTTTGCCATGGGGAATAGTGTGAAAGGCTGGGCTATTCTCCTATAGATACTGGCTGCCCATGGCTTGGATGGGAGTACCCCTCTCTGGTTAAAAAACTGGCTGGATGGTTGGGCCCAAGGAGTTGTGGTGAATGGAGTTAAATCCAGTGGTGGCCAGTCACAAGTGTTGTCCTCCAGGGCTCAGAACTGGGGCCAGTTCTGTTTAATATCGTTATCATTGACCAGGATGAGGGGATTGAGTGCCCCCTCAGTCAGTTTGCAGATGACACTGAGTTGGGTGGGAGTGTTGATCTGCTTAAGGGTAGGAAGGCTTTGCAGAGGGACAGGCTGGATTGATGGGCGGAGCCAATGGTATGAGGTTCAACAAGGCCAAGGGCCAGGTCCTGCACTTGGGTTGCAGCAACCCCATGCAGTGATACAGGTTTGGGGAGGAGTGGCTGGAGCTGCCCAGGGGAAAAGGCCCTGGGGGTGTTGGCTGATGACCAGCTGAATATGAGCCAGCAGTGTGCCCAGGTGGCCAGGAGGGCCAACAGCATCCTGGCTTGTATCAGAAAAAGTGTGGCCAGCAGGACTAGGGAAGTGATCATCCTCCTTGTACTCAGCACTGGTGGGGCTGCACCTTGAACACTTAACTTTTGGTCCCCTCACTACAAGAAAAACATTGAGGTGCTGGAGCGTGTTCATAGAAGTGCAATGAAGCTGGTGAAGGGTCTAGAGCACAAGTCTTATGAGGAGCAGCTGAGGGAACAGGGGTGGTTTTGCCTGGAGGAGGCTGAGGGGAGACCTTATTACTCTCTACATCTACCTGAAAGGAGGATGTAGCAATGTGGGTGTTGGTCTCTTCTCCCCAGTTGCAAGCAATAGGACAAGAGGAAATGGCCTCAGGCTGTACCGGGGAGGTTTAGATTGGATATGAGGAAAAATTTCTTCACCAAAAGGCTTGTTAAGTATTGGAACAGGCTTCCCAGGGAAATGGTTCTGTCACCATCCCTGGGGATGGTTTAGAAGATGTGTAGATGTGGCACTTAGGGACATGGTTCAGTGGCGGATTTAGCAGTGTTAGCTTGATGGTCAGACTTGGTGATCTTAAAGGTCTTTTGCAAGCTAAATGATTGTATGGTTAGTAACAAATGATCTGATCTCTAGCAGTGGCAAGTTCCTAGGCCTCTTAACAGAGGATACCAGTTATTACAGCACACTGTGTCTTCAGGTTTTATTTGCTGAATTATATCTGGTGTTGGGGTATTCCAGTTCCTTGGGGTGCTTTGCTCTTAGTGTGTCCTCAACAGGCTAAACTACAAATCTAAATGAGAGAGGTGTGAAGCTTTACTCCTGTCAAACTGTTAACTGCTGCCTGCCTCTCTGGAGCTCTCCTGTGCTTGGCTGATGCCTATGTTATTGACTCACTGTGGGCAATGGAGCAGGCTGCCTGATACTTAAAATGCAGAATAAAGCCTATCTACAAGTTAAGTCTTTGTTTTTCTTTGCAACTTTTAAATTTTTGTTTTTAATCATACAGGTATGATTATATTCACTGGGATTAGGTCACGTAGCTCACTGGTGGCTCTTGATTGAGATCATACCCAATAGCAATTAATTATACGGAGAGAAAGATAAGCTGGGGAGCATCCACTTTCAGCCCTGCCTTTGGGGTCAATTGCAACCGTGCTGTTTTGTAATTTCTAGTGTGCTAAATAAGCCTGTCAAATGAAAGATGCTGCTGCTGATAATGGTTCTCCCTTTGAAAGCTTGCCTTTGGAGTACTTCACAAAGACTAATTAAAGAATCACTGGAATAGGCTTCACCTGTCAATGCATTGATGTTACTGTCTCTGCTCTTGTGGATGAAAAAAATCAGTGCAGAAGGGATGTCCTCCTGTAGAGGAAATCAGTGTAGAATTGAGACTATTGATCAGGCCTTAGCTCCCAGGACTGTGTTCAGATGCCTCATTATACAGGGAGGTTTCAGTGAAAATGCAGATATGAATATCAAGACACTAGAGCAGCTCTTTTAAAAATAAATAAAAATGCACCATCTGTTGACAGAAACAGATTTCCTTAGTCAGAATGCTTGCTTAGTTCTCCAACTTTATCCTTGTTTCAGTCTCTGTCACTAGTGGAAAAACTAGCAAGCAAGCAAACCAAAGCAACTTCTTCTTTGCAGCTGATGATTTCCCCCACTCCCTCTGCTTTCCCTTAGTCTTCTTGCTTGATGACTACTTTTAAATTCTGGGCTCAAACGCATGTATCAAAGTATTCATGACTTTACTAAATGCAAGTCTGACACTGTCTCTCTATTTCATAATTCTCTTTGAATCTTATAATGGGCTGCCTTTGGGAACTGGCAAGTTTTATTTATTTTCAAATGACGTAACAGCTATTTCTAACTGCCCTTGTAATCATCATAGCCTGACGCTTTCTTCTGGTGTAAGTAATGACTATATGGCTACATTGTGTCAAGATGGTGTATTTCTTTCTCTACTGCTGCTTCAACCTGTCATGATTGTAATGAGTGTCATACATTGTACCATCCACTGTGTGATCATCTCTCACACAGCCCAGTTCCTTTGGCATTACCTTGGTGAGTAATATAGGGGAGAAATATCTCAAAATTGCATGGCTAATTTAACAATCTGTGTATGCAAACAATTAAATCTTATTGCTTTTCAACCTTGTCGTGGTTTGGGCTGGATTGGCCAATGACAGACAACAGATGCTCTCCCCCACCTCTTGCTCTGAGGAGAGGAAGGAGAGAGAGAAAGAGATTTACAAGTTTAGAAGGAACTAAACTACTATAATGACACATTAATAATAAAATAAAAAGAAAAGAACTAAATAGATAGAATGTACATAAAGCTCTATCAAGCTCTATGACGTCATTGGCAGGTATTGGGGAAGTCCAGCAATGGATGGGAGCTGAATTCCAGATCTGGAGTCAGGAATGCATGGATTGGGGTCAATGGTGGGTCCAGACGAACAGATGGGGTCCTCCTTGGATGTCCTGGACATTGAAGAAAGAGAGGTGACCCTTTGATCCCTCAGCTTTTTACTGAGCAGGAGGCAGATGGGATGGAATACCCTGTTGGTCAGTTTTGGGTCCCCTGTTCTGTCTGCTCCTCCCTGCACGTGAGACCACTCTACGCTTTTCTGTTTCTCACCCTCTAACAGGGTAAATACAAAGTTAGCAGACCCTGGTTGTTAAAGCAATAAGTATAAGCAAGAGGCTCTCTGCGTACTATTCCTTGGCATTAGCTATAAACTCTCTCTCTGAGAACAAACAGTTTCTGCACAATGTGCTGTTAATTTCAGAGTTAGAAGAGGCTAAGAAGTAAATTACTGAACAGAAAGTTGGTTCTGTTGTACCTCAAACGGGGACGAGCCTTCATGTGTAATGGTGTAATTCCTTGTTCTGCTGAAACGATCTTTGTAGAGGACCTTCCAGTCATTTCAGAGGGAGATACAGCTAGAAAAGAAGTAACTTGTCCTTCATTGGGAAGCCTACCCAGAGATTATGTTCTAATTAATGGGCATATGATTCCCATCAGTTAAATCATGTCTTATGATAGAAATACTTAGATATTTTTTCTTTATTGGGAATCTGTGTGCATGAATATATTGTTCCTAATAACTTGATGTTGCCAACATCATGGCTGTACAGGTGACCTTTGCAGAGTATGCCAAAGATCTTCATGGTGTCTGAATTGATAGTTCATTGTGGAAATAACAGGCACACAATACAATCTGATGCCAAATGATATCATGCAGTCAAAACCAGAAACTGCGTTTTGAACAATCCTAAATTTTTGCTTAAACCAGTGTGCCAGGCCTTTGGAAAAAGTGAAGAAGTCTATAGGTTTGGGAAGAGCGGTGTGAAATCTGCACTGAATTGGAGAAGGACAAGAGGATATATAGGAGAAATGAGAATCCTTTGTTAGAAAGGAAGAGGGAAGAAGAGGATAAAAAATGTGAACAGAAGAGAGCCATGGATACAAGAAAAGAGCGCTTAGGAGCATGAAGGAAGGAACGACATGCTTAGAAAAGGAGGGAGACACTATTATTTATCTAAATGCCAACTCTGGCTTTTTAAGACTTTTTTTTTTTTTTGGTTGGTTTTCATTCAACTAAACTACTAGGAAGCTGTGAGGAAAACTTCGGGGGGGTTGTGTGGGGTGTGTGTGTATTTATAAAATGCCCCAAAATACAGAATGACTAAGTGTACAAAATCAAATTCTCAGGAGTTAGGAAATGCTAATGGTCTTTGACCTTAACCAACCCCACTTGTATATGGGTTGTGATAGTCTTTAATTATGATTACATATGACTGGTTATTCAAAAATAACCCGGCAGCATCAGGATTAATGAATTTTATTTAATCAAACAGCATGAAACACTTTTAATTTTAAGTTATTAGTAAAGACTTAAACTTCATCACCTGACCTGGCAATCTAATAGTAAAAGTAAAGTAGGTCTATTTTCAAGGTATTTACAAATAGTTTTAGATGCCAGCATATATCTGTAGTGAGAGCACAGTTCACTGCTTCCTCTGACACTTGACTGCATTACTTCTTATTAAAATGTCATTGCAGGAAATTACCTAATTTACTCACCAGAAGAATATATATCTCTCTATAAAATCTGCAAGGTTCTTGAACTGTTCCAATGAACTGCTTTTCCTAAATAGAAAAAAAAAAAAACTTTATAATGCTTTGTCTTCAAGCAATTATCTGTGTCTCTCACAAATAACTATAATCAGCCTTTCTGGCATAGCTGTGCGTGAGGCTGACTTCTCGGAGCAGCAATAGTCTAGTGACAGGAGAATCGTTTATTGCAGAAAGAAGCCAGGTGTTCGGGTGACTTGCTGGGGATGGGAGGGAAACTGTTTTCATTGTCACAGCCTTATAAAATCCTCTGGCAATCGTATTTAAACCTCCCAAAGAAATTTTTCCCTTCCCCTCTGTGAATTGTAAAAAAGCACAGTGATCCTTGGTATCTTACCTGGCAACCTTGTTTTTCCAAAACCTGTGTGTTCAACAGGCTGTAGTCCCTGTGGTGCAGGGCACTTTGATGGAGAAGTTGAGTTAGATCTTTGAACTTCAGCTGTCATTAAAGTGCCTCTTGTTTAGCAAATGTAATAACGTTTTTGGCCTGCATCAGTAATCCTCATGGCTACCCAGAAAGAAGTAATGTTGATGTGCCAAGAGACTAAATAACTGTAATTTTTAATGGCAAATTCCATACAGGTAGAAAATGGGAGTCTGCACTAATAATTGAACTTCAGATTATAGACTGAAATCATATGTATCCATAGCATATAAAAATGATTTGTTGTGTATATTCTATTCACAATAAACAAACAGTAGGCCCATTAGAGTTGATTATGATGACTTTCATTATTTGGAAATTGTGGACTTCAGTCTTCTGAAAAAGTAACTCCAGAAGCTGATGGCTTCCTATAGATACTGTAGAAGTTTTAGCTGGTAGGGGCAATCTTTTATGTGTTGCAGTTCAGCTTCAGGCTGCCAGAGCAAATCCTGTTGGATAAGTTTGAATACAGCCTATTTTGAAATGTTTTGTAGTTTTAAAAAACATGACCCAATGCCATTTAGGAGTTTTATTTATTTAAATAGTGTTAAGACTGAGCTCGTTGAATGGGAAGGACTATATAACTGCACACCAGAAATTCCTTTAGCTTTGTCAGTTAGAAGTATTATACAGTGATTTCATTCATCTGCAGTTCTTGCACACAGCAGTATGAGACCAGGTATTAGAAGTCTGGGAGTATGTTCTTGGCTTAGATTAAAGATCACTGATATTAGAAGTGTTATCCTTTTCTTTATATTGTTCATTTAACATGTGAAGTGGAGTGTGAAGAGAAAGGAATGAAAAAAAAAAAAGGTCAGGGTCTATCTAAGAGGAGCCCCGTGGCTTCTGGGAAGGAGCTCACAGCAGCTCCGTGGGAAGGAGGCTTGAGGCTTATGTTGGCTTTCATTCAGCCAAAGGTATACTTCAAGACGGGTTTAACATGTCTGGAGATTTTGGAAGGTGGCTGTAGTGGCTGATTAAACTCCACTGTGCCTCTTTTTCCCCAGCTTACATTGATAGAGACGCACAACTGTAACAGCAGCAGCATTTTTTCTCTTCGTCTCCTGGAAAGGGTTGAGGGGAGGTTATTAGGAAATCTCAACAGACTTTCTTCCTTGAGTGTCATTACTTCTGATTCTGTCTCTCCATCTCCCTAGAAAGAAGATGGAGAATGAGATTAGACTAAAGGTTAGGAAAGAATTGAAACGTTTCCTTTCAAATGACAATAATAATATTTAGCTGCCATTTAGCAGAATTTGGGAAGTGGACAAAGACAATTGACTAGCCTTAGGAGTGACCGTGGTGGCTGCCAAGGAAAAGAGGAAAAATAAATAATATCTTAATATGAACTTTTATTGTAAACATAGCCAGGACAGAAAATTGTGGCTGGGGTGTGTACTGAACTGCTTTGTTATTGAGATTATAACCCAAGCAGAGTTTGAGCTGCTTCGCTTCAGCGACCCTTTAGCCCGTATTCAGCTTCAAGGCAGGTGCCTGCGTAGCCTTACCCCATGGTGGGTTGTGGCAGGATGACTCCCTCCCAACCCATGCCCGTGAGCTCGTTTCCTGCAGGTGCCCAGGCTTGCAGGAGGGGTGTGAGGAGAGAACACCCACATCTTCCTCAGCACACAGGCTGAGAGGGGTTAGCGGCTGGACTGGGGCCCTGAGGATGCTCCCACCTTCTGTGCTTCAAAGGTGGCTTCAGTCCTGCCTGTGGTATCGTGTATCCTTACTTTTCGGTTGGCTCCTAGGTCCTGCCCCCTTGGCAACTTCAGTCAGTGTCTGGTTTTGCAGTCCTGATCTTTCTTTTGGAGCAAACCTCAAAATGAAAGGCAGCTTTACTGCATCTCTAGAGTACTGATTTCAGGATAGATCTCTAGATGCCTTGGACAAGACTGCAACAGTTCAGCCTTCCTTCACCCGTACAGCCTTCCAGCATCCTTTCAGTAGCCTTTGTACCCTAAATCAATCCACGTGACCTTAGGCCCTGACCCAGAACGTGCCACACAGGCCACCAGCCTCAGGTTATGAACTACAGCTCTGGTGGGGTGTGATGTGCTGCTTCAAGTGTGTCTGTGTGCGTGTGGGAACAGGTGTAGTGGAAAGATGCTGAATATTGAAGTCTCCCAAGCAGAGGAGACTGCCAGTACTGTACAATGTCTCCAGAGGTGTGGACCCACTTGTGTGGGCTGTTCTCCTCCAGCTTGCTGACGTAGTTCAGCCTCTTCCCTCAAGGCTGTTCCTCACTTCTGTGAGTACACTGGTTTAGTTTTTAAAATATCTTTTAGTCTACTGGTCTATCATCTTATCCACAGTACCCTGTCTACCACTAGCAGAGGCAAGATGTAGCTGTTAATCACTGTTCAGCCTCCTCTGCTGAAGATGTGTCGTGGCATGAATACACTCTGTGCCGAATGGTAGAAACAGTGATGGAGCTACTGTCTGCTCTGCCACAGTTTGCAGCACACAGGGACACCCAGAAACCATGTGGTGCTACGTGTGAAAGGAGGAATTGGGGAGGAAACTGTACCCTTTATGTGGCTCAAGTATTAGAGAGGGAAGGTGAGGAGTGGATAAAGAGCCCTCTTCTTAGCGACTTCTTGGTGGAGCATCTACCTGACTTCTCAGTGCACTCCTGTTATTTGAGACCTGTTGCAAAACAGTTAAGTGATTGTGAGAGGGAATCTGTAAGCCATTCACATACATCCTACAGCCTCCTCTGTTTTTTTCTTTTATTCTTGTATAGCTTTTCTTTAAAAGTTTAAGCACTGATTCACCTCAGTATGGATAATGTATGCACAGGTAAATTTTGCAGACTAATTCCCATGTGGGGAATAAGATGCTGCTGCCAGTTGCTGGCTGGAACAGAGTCAAAATACTGTAGAATTGAATTAATTGATCCATCTGTTTAGGAGGGCCATTACAGGCCGGTGAGGCACAGAAACTGAAAGTGAGAGGAAGGAACAGCAGCACCTTACAAGAACACTGTTCATTCAGTAATTTGTGAAGTCACATCTTGCTTGCATACAAGTGCACTTCTGCAGCCACTGCTCCAACCTGTGCTGGAGTTGGCAGCTCCTCTTGCAGGTACCACTGTTCTCCTTTGCTGATTCTAGTCTGTGTTGATGTAATCTACTGAGCACAACAGGATAGTGCTCCAGTGCTGTATTTTTATAAAAAGACATGCTGTGCACAGAAACAGTCTGATATGACTGTTGGTCTGTACTGAGGTACAGTTTTGCATGGTTATGGTGGTTGAAAAACGAATTAAGCAGCAAGTGGGTTCATACATCCTGTTGAACCTCCAAACCTTGTGAAAGTGCTCCATGTGGCTCCAGGCTGACTTGTAGGTGTATTTTCTGAGCACCAGCTACTGCTCAGCATCTTTATGCTTCAGTTTGGGAGGGGGAGCAGCTGTTATTGCTCATCCTGTAACAAGCAAAGACTCGGCAAATTCCAATACCTATTAATTCCCACAGCTGCCTGGAATCTTTTAATATGTTTGCTGGTTACTGCGGGGGAAGTCTTGTGAAGCAGGCTACAAGACAAATTCCCTGGAGGTAAATCCCTCCCTGTGGGTGGCTGTTACAAATTTCCAGTCGCTGCCTGCAGATGGCTTGTCTCGCCAGCCGCCGGCTGCCGCTGAGCCCTGCGGCACGGTGCCAGCGTCGCGGCAGATGTCCTCAGGCCACACTCCGCTTTGCTCGCACCTCCCGGGGAGCCACTGCTGGCATCGCTTCTGCTGGTGGCACCGCTGGTGGCACAGCAGCACCAGAAAGGGGGTTGTTTGCACTGCTATCAGCTCAGCCTTTTAAATGGCTGTCTTTATCAATGCTTGTTAAGGCAGCTCTTCTCACGCACTCTACTCTCCTAGTGCCACCTTGCCTCTTTCAACTACCTTTTGGGAGATTTAAGGATGGGGAGCTGGGAGCCAGGATCACTCCTGCAGTAACTGGGCATGGAAACACCCTAGTAGATCTTGCCCACCCTCAGTAGCACTGTGCCAGGGCTGTCCTTTCCTCTGGATGGCATGTGCCTTGGTAGGTTTTGGGGCCGATGGAAAGGTGGAAACTTGCTTGGAGGTGTGGTGGTGGCAGTAGTAGATCCTTTTGCAAGGATCCCTTGCAGCTGTAGATCCCTTGCAGAGGAGCTTCTTATTTCCCAAGGGCTAGAATGAGGCAAATCCTCAGCCTTTTGGTTTACCTTCTGTGTGCCCTTGACGAGACCAGAGTAAAAAGTCTGCCACTGAAGCTGTGCCGTGCCTGTTCTGCTCTTGAGTTTTTCAAGCTGCCTTTCTGGTTGCAATCCCCAAACAACGTGCAGCTCGAGCACTGCTGTGCTGAGGGAAATGGGACACTGCCTGTTGCTGAAGCCCCTTTAATGGTAAGCCACCATTTTAGCCACTTTGATAAGACTTCACAGTGCTGACCTGCATTTGCAATTTGATTTAGGGCAGCCTGGCAATGTCTAGACACCACAACAGTGACATTTCCTTCCAACAGCTGCTGGTAGGAACTTTTTTGGTCTTAGAGTTTATTTGCTGTGTACAATCAATGATTGCCCAGCAGTTAAATATAATAGGACTCTAATGGCCTCTGTCTGCTGCTGTGCTGTTGCTTGCTATAAATAAGGCACTCGGGAAAAGGAACTTGTCTTCTGGATGGGGATTTATTACAGAGGGGAAGCTGGCTTTTCAAACAAAGCTCTTTTGGCCCATTCCATGAAGTAGGGAGGAAGCACTTTCTGGGGATGCCAGGGGTTTTCCCTGAAGAGGAGTTCCTTGCGATGGCCCAGGGAGCTCTACGTGCTACTGGCCAGGGACTGCTGCAGAGCAGCTTCCCCAGGCACAGAGGACAAGGGGTATCCATCTTCTCAGCCAGGCTGGCGCTAGGAGGGCTGCTCTCTGTGAGGTTTTGCCATTTTGCTGCTGATAGAGGGACTGCACAGCTGCCAAGGCCTCAAGCAAAAGGCAAGGCTTTGCTTAAGCTCCTTAATTGCAGCTTCACACTCTTTTGGGCCTGGACCCAAAGAGCTTAATATCTGTTCCACCACCAGCATCCCTGTCCCTCCGGTCTAAGTGCTGGGGAGGCCTGGTATATGTGAGCAGTGCCACCTCAGGAAGCACTCCTTTAAATGTGAATAAAGGCTGCTGGGGATTAACTCCTGTGAGGAGTTAGAGCCTGTAGAAGGTTGATTCTGGCAGACGTGTGCTCGAGTACCCAGGTTGTCCTCAGATCTTGGGCAAGTCTCTCAACCCTCCGGTGCTTCACTATTCACACCCTTATAGTAAAATGTGTTTCATGTCTTAAGATGCGAATATGAAGTGGGCTGAAATACCTGTGTGTTTATGTACCTTTAAAATAGTATTGTGGAGGATAACATCTGTTGTATTGGAGAACTTGGGCTGGGCCCCTTAACGCTTTGCAGAATCACCATGAACTGCTCCACAAGTCCCGCTGGGGCGGGGTTTAATCATTCAGGAGGGCACTGATGTGTTCCTGATGTAAACATCCACTTAGAAATTAGCAACAACAGACAGTTTAGTACTGAGGTCCATCCAAATGTCAAACCAAACTGCCAGGAACGCCCAAAGAAATATAGTACTGAAGGTTGAGGGCACTGAGTAGCAGATTTGAGGCAAATATAAAATTTTATTATTCAAAATATTGGGCTACACAGTGTACATAAATTTTAAATCCACCTTTTTACTTGGATTTAAACTTAAGTAGCTGGCTACAACTTTTTTTTCTCCTCCCACCTATGGCAGCACTAAAACCCCCAGGTAGTTATATATGAGATGATAAATGATTCAATTGCTCTTGTAACTAGGAAAGCTACTGCAAAAGAGCCTTTCTTTCATGCAACACCTGTGCCTCTCTGTTGAGCACTCTGATGTATGTCAATGTATTATCTGATTAATAAAGCCACAGGCTGAAAAAGATGCCTTTAAAAAAAAATTTCTTTTAAGAACAGTGAGTGCTATCTCTTGTATTGGGATGAAAGTTCTCCCTGATGGTGTTAGTCCCACTCCTTGCTACTCACTGCAGAAATTCGGAGCAATTAATCAGATTAAACATTTTGGGGAGCTAAAGCTCAGCAGTTATTACAGCCTAGTGGGTCTTGCTGTCTGGAGTTCAGCTGCCTTAGGGCTGAGCCTGGGTTTTTCTGGAGCTAGATGTCCCGGTGCCCAGACCAACAGGAGGCCCAGAGAGGTACAAGTGTGAGCAGATAAATCTAAACTCTTGCTTACTGCCCTAGAAAGAAGTTTTAGTGTGTATAGGACAGGGGAACTTGCACAGAAAACATGGAAGTGCACACTATGATCTCGCTTTGGACTCTTGGTCAGCTCAACTGAGGAGAATGCAATGACAGCACTGAAACAGGGCACGAGGTACAACAAAGGCCTGATACTGAGGTGTCTTTTCACTGAGCCATCTCGTGCCAGCTTGCTCTTCAGCAATCGTGAATTATAAAGGTGCTTCACCTTTGCAGGGTAATTTTAATTGTTCAGAAGGAGGAGTTAGTGGTTTTGGGGAAGGTCGGGAAGGATGCAATGCGGTAACAGGGAACCGAATTGCAGCAGCTACAAGTTAGGTGTAGAGAATGGCAATAAAGTCTATCAAACTTGCTCTTTTGAAATGCAAATAAGACCAGTGATCAAAGAACTACAGAGGTGATTTTAATGATCTCTCCAGTTGCTCCTCAAGCAGACTGATCTACAAAGTAATAATTCGCCGTTGTACTGCATGTACTTGGATTACTTCTTCTGAGAGCTAAGTACTATTTTCCTTCCACTATCTGCTTTTCAGGCAGATCTTTTCTGATGTAAAATTGCTTATCTAGTCCAACCCGGAGATAAAGCATTGAAATAGAAGAATTGATGAAGAGGCTGTATTTGAGCAAAAATTTGCAGCAATTTCCCAGGGAATATGCTCCCCGGGGATGGCTTTTGAGCCAAAGGAAGGGCAAAATCTGTAGCTTCCTTATAGGAAAGCACTGGACAAGTATTAATATTTCCTTAAGTTCATCAGAAGACATTCATCAGACGCTCAATACTCCTTGCCACGTGTATTACCAGGGCTCTCAGAAGCTGCTGTAATTCTTAATTCCTTGTGAGACCCTACATCAAAGAGTAAAGCACTGCAGCTAATCTGAAATGAGTGACTGAAGAGAAATTGTCCCAAAACTCACTTTTCTAAATGTCTAAATCCTAATGACTAAAAGTCACTTTAACCTTCCTAGAACTTATGTTGTGTTCCATTCCCCCTCTGCCCTGGCCTGGCCCCTTCATTACAATTTAATGTGCCCTTATTCTTGGCAAGGTAAGGGAAATTGGTAATTTCACCCCTGTGCCCTTTGCACCACGCTGATTGCCAGCATCCCAGGTTCCTGCCAGGAATTGGCATTTGCTGTTGCCTTCCCCGCTCTCAGAGCAGCTGGAACTTGGCAGCTCAGCCTGTGGACTTCCTGCAGCCCTGGTACTGGGGAAGCAACCCCTCTGTCATCACTCAAATGCTGTTAGCAAAGTGTTTTCCCAGAAGTTGTGACTCTTCAAATGTTTTTTGTCTCCATGCCTGGATTGGCATAGCAGGATGACTGCCTTTTATCTGCCTGTCCATGCTTTTTTATAGATAGGTCTTTTAAACTAGGAGTCCAGCAATATTCTCATGTTGGCACCAATGATCTGACAAGGACGTCCTTACACGGAAAGATTGCTGCGTTAGGGACCACCTTAGTTCTTTTCTTTTTTTTTGGTGATGTCTAATGCACATAGATACTCCTATACAATACTGTCAGGCAGCTGGTGACATAACAGAAGATGTTAGAGATGTTCTGGAGATCATACCATGATTAAGTGTGAGGATGACAATATAGCAGCCACCTCACTGTAACACCACTGAATGCAAGGACCATCATAAAAATTAATGAGAGAACAAACTTTTTTTAGGCTGTATGTACATTTATGAACTTCCTCACAAACTAGAACAACAGGGCTGATATGTAATATTTTACTGCTGAAGTGATACCTGTGATAAATTTTTAATAGCTTGATCCTACACTATTTTCTGGAAAACTACCATAGAAATATATAAGATCTGTGTCATCTTGTCCTGTGAGCTGAATAAACACAGATAGAAGTCTTGGAGGTTATCCTCTGACAAATCCCAGCAATCAAGATTTCCAACAAAGGAGAGGATAAGGAAACAATGGTGACATCTTGTTTCTCATAAATCATAGTTTTGTGCCCCTGTGTTTTCAGGTTTGTGCTGTGGGTGGTCTGTAGAGAGCACCGTGCGCTGGTCCCCCTGGGCCAAGTCAGCCTGAGCTCCAATGACTGAACAGCAAGACTGCCTCTCTCCTGTGTTTGTTTGCCTCTTCTTTAAGAGCAGAGGTGTTTTACAGTAGATGCAGTTTATTTTATTGGCTCCAAATACTTAAGATAAAGCAACTCAAATGTTACTGACTTCACAAATGAAAAATATGGGGTGGGGGGTTCTGAGTATTAGTCCCCCAAGCACAGCACACGCTACATATTGCTCAGAGAATCTCAGCTTTCAAGATCTCCTCCTTGAAATCATGGAGAAAAGACTTCCTGATGAATAGCAACAATTGCTATTTGACATTAGAAACTGATACCAATGCACATTTGTTTAATGTTCTTAGCATTATCTAATTTCCCATATGGACCAATCATCACAAATCACCTCAGTAAACTTTCCCATCAATGTTGCTTTCAGCTTAGGACACTCATCTTTAGCATCCTGACCGTCAATCCTCAGTAGGGATAGGATGGTTTCATCAAAAAATTCCTGCAATTTGCTGGAACAAAGAGTTGAGGTGGCTGTATTTAGACAAGGAAATCTTGACAATGACAGGGTGAATGTTTTGGCCACTGGGAGAGAGAGGGAATAAAACAAGAGTGTGAGACTCTAGGAGACGAGATACATTGGCTTGGATCTGAGGGAGAAATCAAGGTTGTTTAGTTGAGGTAGGGGTACCTGGGGGGAATATAGCCAGCAGAAAATGTGGACAAAACTAACAGAAAAATATATTATGTCCCTTTTTATGCCTACTTATTTGGAACTACCATAAAATCAATGTCTAATGCATGGAGAAGACTTGCATGGAGAAATCGATAGTGGACCAATGAGCCGAAGGGGACTAATGAATAATAAATAGCATTCAACCCCCTCTAATTATATAGCAGATATTTGCTTCCTTGGAAGAAAAACTATAAATACATAAGGGTGGGAAGCAATCCTCCCAAAAAATGATCCACTTGATTCGGCAAGCTGTCAGCTGCACTATTTCATCCCCTCTCTCTCTTAATCCTCCTTGCTCCTGCTGAGCACCTGCCTAAGCAGCAGCTCTCCCGAGCTAAGGATGTTGTTAGTTCTCTGGCTTTCCCGTACCTGTACTGCTGCGTGGAACGATGCCACGCATTTATAGGAACTTATGGAATGGTTATCTGAAACCTCCAAATGATTAGTAAGTCTGTCTGTAGAACCTTTTATTTTTGGTGATATTTTTGTGGATTTTTAATTCTGCAAAGGGCCGTGCACCAATTAAGAGGAGATGGTGATTTGATGGAAGAGAAGCAAACTGAAGTAAACATTCTGGGACGCAGGTGCGGGAGGGGGTTTTTTTAGATGATGATTTCCCTGTGGCTTGAATTTGCAGCATTTCCATTCCAGGAGCTTTATTAGAGATTGAAAGTCTTGGTTTTTTCATCTTAGAGGCCGTGAGGAAAGGCTGCACGGCCTCTCTGCTCTCCCCTGCCTGTCCCCCAGAATCACAGCTACGTGCCATGTACGGTATCTTCCAAGCTGCTAGGAAGGTAACTTTCAGTAGCTCCAATTTTTACTTATAATAGGTGAATATAGCCTTCATATAAAGAATTCCTACGGAGTTCTGTCAAAAAGGTCATACTGATTTATTTTTGTTTTTTCCCCCGCCAAAACCCACACACTTCGTGGATTTTGTATTTACCCTTGAATGTGTTTCTTTCTGTACATGAGGATGCTTTTCTAACCACAGTAGTAGAAAGAAAAGAAAATGATTGTGTTATTTTCACTGTGGCTTTAAAAAGTGTGTCTTTAAAATGTAAGATGATGCAGTTTAAACCCAACTATTATTTTTCTGCTTTATGGGATGCAGTGCTCTATGGAAAAGTAATGACCAGTTACTATGGAAACAGGTGTATGTATATACACGCACACTCACCTGCACTCACGAGGATGTTAAAAAATGCCAGAGAAGGTCTAAGCTTCTCTTGGAAATTTTATATAGATCTGTCCCTATGGCTGAAAGCAGATCTACGGGACTGCTGAGTGGAAGAACAAATACTGTGTATGAAAGATGATACTGTCACAATAGCAAATGTGCATAAAATGACCACACTTAAACTTAGAAGCATTCTTCTGATGCTAGAGCAGTTCAGTTTTGGAGCTGATGTCCAAGGCGAATGACAGTGACAACTTGCATGAGGTTTAGGTCAGAAGCAGAACTGGATTTCTTGGTGTGAATGACTGCAATAGCAGAGGTGACCACCCGCTAGCAGCTTCCCAAGATCCTTTGGCTATTCACATGTATGATACCTTCAAAGGTGTTTTTGCTTCACCTTGTCTTTTGGTTTTCTTTATGCTGTCATAAACCACAACAACCCAAGTGCTCCTACTTGCTGCCAACAGTCACCTGACTGACAGTTCTTGCAGTCCCTGTAGTGGCTGATAGCTGACCACCCACCTGAAACTGTGAGCTCTGGGATCAGGGAAGAATGGGGTTACCTGCCTTGAAGATGAACAAATATGCCAGAGAACCAAGAGAATCAACTTGAAAGGCACAAGGCAGAGCTATAACAGGAGAAAGTTGGAATGGAGAAAGTGAGGAACATGAGCTAGGGGAGACAGGAGAGCAATATAGGTAACGTTGGGTAATTTCCAGGCATAAACAAAATCACATAAGTCCAAAAGTCAGCATATAGTCAACCGTTTTACTTGCTGACAAGGTTGGGGGCTCATAAGACCTAGAGGTCCTGCAGCTTGGCAAGTAGAGTCCTGAAGCACATGCAATCATGGGTGCAGAAATGCTTAGGAAGTTACAGGTCCATAAACTCTACTCAAAAAATGCTGTGCAACACCGGGATGTTGTTTGAAAGGCACTTACCAATATGACTTTTTTTCCCTAATTGTTTTATATACCCGGTGCTTTGGAGTACGTGTCAGAGCACCATTTTTTAAAGAAAAAATAAAAAATATATCATGTCAATAGATGGAAGAGACTTTATGAAGTGGGAAAATTAGGTGTGAATCTGTCTATTTGCTGATGAATAAATTGGGCCTTTGCCATACAAGTCATAATCCTGAGATGACTCTTATGTCAGTAGATGCCAGACCAAATTGGCTAATTTTTTGCTTGCTGAAAACTGTATGTAATTTTAAAAGCCAAAAGAGTAATTATACTCAACTATTGTCAATGCAATTATGTGTGTGTCTAGCATAACTCCACTCTTAAAGGCAGGTCGCTGCTGGAAATGGGATGCTTTGGTTTGGTGAATATTCTGTAATGATGCAACTGAGTGAATTTATTGTCACACTTAAACCTCCAAGCAGGTTTGCTGGGTTACCCCTGCACCTGATTTACAGGTTCAGGTGACAGCGGACAGGTGGCACTTAGAAGTGCTTTTTTTGTCATCTCAATTACAAGGTTTGTAAGAACAGTCCTCTCCTTCTGCAAGAGAACGTGGAACTTGGGGAGGAAAACACCACATTGCAAGGGTCTGGGAGAGTCAGTGAGACCAAAATAACAGTAAAAGAATCTACAGAATAAGTGGTGCAGTACAACTGCTCACTGCCTGATGGTCGATTGCCCATCCCATCCCAACAGTGATTGCAGTTCCTGCCCCCTTACACCCCAAGCCAATCCTCATCTATATACTGAGCACGACATCTATGGTATGGAATATACCTTTGGCCAGTTTGGGTCAGCTGTCCTGGCTCTGCTCCCTCCCAGCTTCTTGTCCACCTCCTTGCTGGCAGAGCACGGGAAACTGAAAAGTCCTTGACTTAATACAAGCATTACTTAACACGCTAATGATTTAGTTGTTGCTGTCAATGTAATTGTGGTACTAAATCCAAAACACAGTACTGTGCCATCTACTACAAAGAAATCTAACTGTATCCCAGCCAAAACTAGGACAACATGGAAGTTTGAAAATATATCTAGCTGCTGTTCATGTTTTATACAAGGGGATTGTCTGTATATGCTGTTTAAGCAGTGTTTTGTCACCCACCCTGGACTATTTTGCCTGAGTCTTTGCAAAGTGCTGTGACTGTGGAGGAGACAGCGCTGGGTGTGCTGTGTATGACAACAGGTCATGTAACATGCTTCACGAGCCCAACCCAATGTTTCTGCATGTCTCTTGGGATACTAAATCACTAGTCTGGTTGCCTACCACCATTATAAACTTGCTAGTTCTTTTTTTGTCACGATTTGAGGAAAGAAGTGTTCAAAGTTGTATTAACTACTATATTCCAGAGGGGCTTGCCCTATGGCATCGCTAGCACCAAAGCAGAAGAAAGGCAAGCTGCTTAGCAAAAAATCTTGTTTTGCTTCATTTCTGGGTACCTGTTAAAAGCTTTTGAATGGTTCATGTGAGTAGTCAGCAGTCTGTTTACCAAGAATCTCTCGAATTAATTGTGAATCTGAGAAAAATTAGTTTTGTCTGGAAGGTCCTTTACTCTCGGTAAGGTACTCTTCAGCCTTCTAATTCTCTGTCTCTGAGATGTGGACTTCACCGTTATCCCAATGTAGTCAGTTACTACTTTGCCAGTGGCAGCAGCAGCAAAATCAAGTCGTCATCACTGCTGAACAGAAACTGCCCTAATAAAGACTACTGTAAGTCTCTATTTGCCACATATTTTCATAGATAATGTTACAGCCTAAGCATTTTTTCCACCAAAAGCACCCTTTCTGTGCTAATATTGAAACTTAATTAATAAAATGTTAATTTCTGAATTAGTGTTTCTATTTATAAGTAAGTTTTGCTCTGACGTTATTTCATTGTAACTTATGGAGTATTTACTCTTATGAAGTTTGGACTTTGGCACAAATATTTATTTATGGAGGGCAACCTTGGTCTAATTTATTATCAACCAAAAATCAGGCAGAGATTCTATGCTGTATGCAATTTTCATGAGGCATGATTAATTGATACCAATTCATCAAAGCCCACAGTCTGTTAATTCCAAAAGAAAATAAATATAATTAGAGAGCAGCTGTCAAACTTTATAGAAGGAATTGAAGTTGTGTTTGAACCTTCCAGTAACTGGAGGGAAGCTGGGCTCAAATAATATTAAGCTTTTGAACCTGAAACAAATTATTGCTAGCAATAACTCTTGATGATTAAAGCATTTTTTCACACTTCAGAACACTAGTTTAGTTGATGTTCCAAACTTCAGTCAGCTCAGGTGCAAGATTTGGTTGATATGTTAGCAGTTGATGTTTCAGAAATCAGTGGAGTTAGCACTGATTGGAGATGATGTGTTGGGACCCTCACAGCTCATTTTGTTCATCCCCGGGGCTGTTACTAATATTAAAACTTAGACAGGATATATTTTGTGTTTCCTATCTTCCTTCCACTGTTGCTTGTGGGGTACAAACCCTTCACAGGGCTGAATTCGTAGAATCAAATCTCGGATGGGTATCATTCAGTAACCTCTGAGAGCTGACCGTGAAAATGTTTAGTTGTTCTAGGTCCCGGTTAACATACCTGCCCTCCCCCCCATATTCTCATTCTTCTTCCTCTGTGTCACAGTAAGTCTCATGTAGTGGTGAAAAGAACCTGAGATGGCAATCATCGCTTCGTTATTTCTAAAACTAAATAAATTGGTAGAGTATCTGTGTTGACGGAACAATCAGGACAATGAATATTAAACAGAAAATTATGGATGCAAGAAAGGTTTATGGGTTTATAATTCAAAACAAATCAATAGATCATATCCTAGTATTGCTTACTCAGTACTTAGTATTTAACCACTAAATAATTCTATTGCCCAGTTTGATATTTTGCAACTAGCTGCTAATTAGGAAGATTTGAGCAGGAAAATTAGCACCAGAAACTGACAGGTGTTTAAAATTCCCCTTGAAAAATCATCTAGAAATGCTTTTCTTCAGAAGCCATTTAAATCGGTCATTTCTAATACAAACCTGTGCCAAGTATTTGGATCCATAGCACACACATGCTAGGATTATTAAGCACTAGGGAGTTCTTCATGGTAATTTAGCAATTCATTATTCTGCTGTAGGTCTCTCTGAGGCAGTTAACTGACTGTGTTTGTGTGCAATCTTAAGCCGTTCCAATGCAAAATAAAATGGATTCACACCATTGACTACTGATTGGGATAGAAAATGATTTGCAAAAGCCATGTGAGGAAAATCCGGTGTCAGGATCCAGGATGCTTGACATCTGGAACCTTATGTAGGGTGGACCACAAACAGCAGCAAAGCAGCTTTTCTCGGAGTGATGGTTAAATTTACCTGTCCAACTTAGACCTGTGACAGATTAGAAATGTGAGTAAAGCCAGTTACCGTGCCCATGGATACAATAACCTTGCATCTGAGATGATCATAAGGCTTTTAACTGCTTTGATGCTTTCATTTGTGTTTGTTCATATTCTGTGAAGCATATTCTCTGGGTATCCAGCTGGAAGGCACCAGAGGGGAGCAGAATGAAGCCCCCATAGTCCAAGGGGAAATGGTTAGCAACCTGTTACACCAAGAGATACGGGGCCAGGTGGCATCCACCCAAGGGTACTAAGGGAGCTGGCAGAAGTGCTCACTAAGCCACTTTCCATCGTTTGCCAGGACTGCTGGTAAACCAGAGAGGTCCCAGTTGACTGGAGACTAGCAAATGGGATGCCAATCCGCAAGGACTGGAAGGAAGATCTGGGGAACTACAGGCCTGTCAGTCTGACCTCGGTGCTGGGGAATGTTAGTGAGCAGATCATCTTGAGTGCCATCATGTAGTATGTACAAGACAACCAGGTGATTGGGCCCAGTCAGCATGGGTTCATGAGAGACAGGTCCTGCTTGACAAACATGATCCCCTTTTATGATGAAGGGACCTGCTTAGTGGATGAGGGAAAAGCTGTGCATGTTTTCTACCTAGACTTCAGCCCAGGCTTTGACACTATTCCCCACGGCATTCTCCTGTAGATACTGGCTGCCCACGGCTTGGGTGGGTGTACCTTTCTCTGGTTAAAAAACTGGCTGGATGGTTGGGCCCAAGGAGTTGTGGTGAATGGAGTTAAGTCCAGTGGTGGCCAGTCACAACTGTTGTCCTTCAGAGCTCAGAACTGGGGCCAGTTCTGTTTAATATCTTTATCATTGACCTGGGTGAGGGGATTGAGTGCCCCCTCAGTCAGTTTGCAGATGACACTGAGTTGGGTGGGAGTGTTGATCTGCTTGAGGGTAGGAAGGCTGTACAGTGGGATCTGACAGGTTGGACTGATGGGCTGGGGCCAATGGTATGAGGTTGAACAAGGCCAAGTGCCAAGTCCTGGACTTGAGTTGCAACAACCCCATGCAGCGCTACAGACTTGGTGAAGAGTGGCTGAAAGCTGCCTAGCAGAAAAGGCCCTGGTGGTGTTGGTTGATGGCTGGCTGAATGTGAGCTGTCAGTGTGCCCAGGTGGCCAAGAAGGCCAACAGCATCCTGGCTTGTATCAGGAATAGTGTGGTGAGTGGGACTAGGGAAGTCATTGTCCCCCTTGTATTCAGCACTGGTGGGTCCACACTTTGAACACTGTGTTCAGTTTTGGGCCTTTCACTACAGGAGGAACATTTTGGTGCTAGTGCATGTTCAGAGAAGCTGGTGAAGAGTTTCAAGCAGCGGCTGAAGGAACTGTGGTTGTTTAGCCTGGAGAAGAGTAGACTGAGGGGAGACATTATTACTCTCTACATCTACCTGAAAGGAGGTTGTAGCGAGTTGGGTGGGTGCTGGTCTCTTCTCCCCAGTCACAAGCAATAGGACAAGAGGAAATGTCAAGTGGCACCAGGGGAGGTTTAGAATGGATATCAGGAAAAATTTCTCATCATCCCTGGGGGGTATTTAAAAGACGTGTAGATGTGGTGCTAATGGACACGTGGTAGACTCAGCAGTGTTCGGTTATCAGTTTGACTTAACGATGATCTTAAAGGTCTTTTGCAACCTAAACAATTCTATGATTTTATTTACCTTCATGAAGTACTGTATAGAAATACCTGTTTTAAATGAGCTTGTTTTGATACTAAAAGCATCACTGCTATTTTAATATGGTGCTCTTCTACTCAGCTGGGTAAATTAGCTGTGTTACTTGGCCCCTGGTGAGTGAGCTCATTTAGACATGAGCTAGCAGCATGGAATTAGTTTGGAATTGCTGTTCAGAAATTCTTGAATAACTTGCATCGTGTATTTGCAATTATATTTCAAAATTTTTGCTCTTGACTCCAGTTTGATTTAATTCGACCTGCTTCCTAATTGTACCAGAATGATACACTTATTCTGCAATACTATTTTCTACACATGGATTACTTTAGGGATACTTGTCATATTTTATGTTTGCCCCATATGTTATTCTAACTCAGCTTTTGAACGTAGATCATCCTTACCATTCAAAAACTCAGAAGTATGTAAAGTTTTAAAAGAAAAAATTAAATCAAAGAATTGTAAAATGATCAATAACTCAAGCATCTGCATTAAGAATATGAGTAGAACCAGTTATTATAATGAAAACATGGGTTTAGAAATAAACTGTCCAGAGTTTAGCATTTGTGTAAGCTAAAAAATACAGAAGAAACAGCTGAATCCTGGAGTGTGACAGGTATTTGGTAGAGTCACTGTAAAGCATGGATCAAAATCTTCCCAACTTCAACCAACAGTGATGGGCAAATCAGTGAATAACACATTGAATATCAACCCACTGGAAAACTTACAACCGTATTACTTCTGATAAGATTTGTCTTGAAAAAAATGTGAATACCTTCTCCTCGCAAATAGAAGCTGTGAAATTAAGCTGTGCCTCTATTTGCAATTCTTTTAGCACTGGTATGACCAGGTATGAATGCGAGCTATGATGTACAAAGAGACTGTATCTGGCACACGGCTTTCAATCCGAAAATCATTGAAGGCTGGGAGAGTATATAAATATCACTATCTCTTTTCCCTCTTCTGGCACACAGCCACAGATGTCTGATATTGGCCATCACTAGACTAAATGTACCTTTGGTTTGTCATGATATACAATTTTTATACCTGTGGGTGAGTTATAGTAAGGAGGTTTGATTCAGAAGTATATTTCAGCTAGTGAGTAGGAAACATTAAGGATGAACTATGCAGAGGCAAAACAAGAAGCCCAGTAATGACACAAGTGCCACCGTGGTGCACTGTAACTTCAGACAGGATTCCCAAAGTGGATTTCGCTGGCTGCCTGGTTTGCCCAAATAAAATTGGAAACTTTATCTGAAGTTCCAGATACATGATTAAACTTAAATTAAAGGACAGTGGCTTGAAACAGAGTTTGTGTTTTGTAAGGTTGTTGCCCAGGCTGTAATCTAAGTGCTGTGATGCCCACCGAGGGTACAAATCTGTAGCAAGGTGCCAGCTCTGCTCCTGACACCAAGCAGAAGGCGCAGCAGAAAGCACATGATTGTATACAGCCATGTGCATAGAGACGAGGCAGTAAAGGATTTCCTTGGCACAAATTAAGTCAGAGCTTTATCAAAGGAAGTGAGGAAACAAGATCTTGGGTTAAGAACTGCACTGGGACTGCCTTCAGTTTCTTACTGCTTCTCCTTGCCTGGATACCTCCAAACAAGTTGATTAGATGATTTCCTACCTAGGGGAAGGTGTTTATTTTCAAATCCAGTCTGAGTCTCCTTTTGAAAACACAAGGATGTATTTACTAAGGTAAAGTCATCAAAAGGGTGACTTTCTCTTGTTTTGTGCTTTGGAAAACATAGCACAATAGGGCTCCATCTCAACTGCTGGTTCCGGATTCCTAATTATTGCAAAATAACATTGTAGGCAATGAATTACTGCCTGAAGCAGAAACTAATCTCTCCTTTGCCAAGCAGAAAGACATTTGGCAGATGGCCCTTTTTGCCATTGGCCTAAGACATGACCCAGCACATGCTCTAGGATAATGTGTTTACAGCGTACACAAGACCTCTTTAAACAGACCTGGGGTTGTCCAAACGGCAGACAAGCAATTACACTCGCAGGGCTCTCAGCTCTGTTGCCAGGAAACCACTTATTTTTCTCTCCTCATTTTTGGTGTCCGTCTCTGCTCCTAGCTCACCACCGATTTCCATTTTCCGCTGCACCCTGTGGATTCATTTGGCAAAACCTCTGCTTCAGCTTTAGTTGCCCTGGACACGATGTGCTTATTTACTGAGCATAGCGTAGTTCAGGGATGGAAGCATGCTTTAGCACCACTTTTTGTGTCAGGTTGATGATGGGCAATGGCCCCTGGAGTCAGTTCCTGATACTGTCAAGTTAAAATACACCAAGCAGCGACGTACTCTTGCCCTGTGTCCTACCAACCTTTCTGGTTTATTACATACATGAGGCAAATTATGCCAGTATTTTTACATAACAATATGTGGAGAAAACATGCACAGAAAAAAGACTCCACTAGAAAGCAGAGTCTTTACCCTCAGGCAGAAAAAACAAAGTGCCCTGGTCCCTGAGCCTGGATATTGCAGTTCAGTGATGAAGCTGTAAATACAGCCGCAAAAGAAGGCAGAGAGAGATCATCACAAAATTTTTGCTCAGAACTTCCCATGCATGTTGCTAAGTCACCTTTGCAAGGGCAAAGCTGTAACAGCCGAAAATAACTCCTATATATTTTGTTGCTTTTATGAGGAACTGTGCTTACCTGACACAAAACGCCCCCGGTCAAGTGCAAAACTTAAAAGTGAGTAAGGAACCTCACTGCAGTGTCACCTCTGAGGCTCTTTCTTAGAATAACTTCCTTTTGGTGAAATGTCTACCCAACTGCCTTCGGATTAAAGCTTGGCTGAAGCATCTGCCAGCTGCCCAGCACAGACAGTTACAGCTGTGCCCCAGCAGCTCGCTGCCATTAGGCTGGGAGAAACAGCCAGAAACAGGATCTGAGAGACCAGGGGAAGAACTCGCATAAAATGAGCAAATCAACCTTTCAGAGCCAGGGGAATCTGCCCATGGCAGGAGGCAGAGAGGCTTTTTGAGCCAGTTTGACTGGGGAACAGCTCCGTAAAGCATTTTTGTCATTGATGTGCTTGTGGACTGAGTAGCCTTTCTGTAGAAGGAATGGACTGCTAAGCTTAATAATTGGTAATACAGCCAGAAAGATTTTCTTTGTAAAAATAAAAAAAGATTATTTTTTTTTTTTAGGTAATTTGGGCATTGACAATGGTATGCCAGTGGTTTCTGGCCTTCTTCATAAATACATAAGATCTGGGACAAGCTGCTGAACGGACAAATCAAAGTTAAGCCTATAACTAAATGAGCCAAAATACAAGGCAAATTGTGCTCTTGCAATTAGTGAAGTTTAGATTGGAGTGAAACAACTAAGAAAGAAAACAAGTAGCTTTACCGGGGAGAAAAAAAAAAAAGGCAAGCCATAACGTAATTGTCAGCCTCCTGCTCACACAAGGCTAAGTCCGTATGAAATCATACAGACAGCACAGCATGTATGGACCCTGGGCAAATGCACAGGTGGTCTGAAAACCAAACCAGAGGCCAGCTGGTAGAAATCAGCATGTACTACTTCTCTTCTGACTGGCTGGGAAAAGCCTTTCAGCTGGAAATGGTTTAAGAATAGCCAGAGGTTATCCACTTAGCCCTACAGGGTGGATGGCCTTGGCATTTGGGGCTCAGAGGGTTAAAAGTGACAAATTATTAGATGCTTTCCATGAAAGCCAATGGGGCCAAATGCTTATGCAGTGCTCTTGTTTTCTGGGTCAGCCAAAGAGGCCAGTGTGCCTCAGAGACCGACTTGGCAATCCATCATCTCTGCGAGGAATTGAAAAAGGAAATGCAGTGCAAGGCAGCATAGTCATGTTAGATCCATCACTGTCAAAGTCCAGATGGCTGTAAGACACTGAGCTATAAAATGGCTCCAGAAAACTAATATATACCTCTCTCCTAATAGCCCATAAATCTTTTCTTTCTTCTGCAGTAGCATTTCTTGAGAGAACTAGTCATTGTACAGCATTGAACGTCTCTTGAGAAGCACTAACTGGCTTCAAGTACTGTTGGCTCAAGCCCTCAGCAGTTAAAAGTACTTTGAGTTCAGATGATTCTTTGCAGTTTAGGCTAACCTGAAGGTAATGAGCTCAGGGTGGGTACCCCACACCTCAACATAATTTGGCTACTAACCATTTCTTGATTTGAGTGAACTAATGCTACTGAAAGGACAGAAGATTAATTTAATTGTTCCTTATTTATATTACATTAGAATCTAGAAACACAAAAAAAGTGCCAGTCATGTTGTCTTGATACCATTTATAAGGATAGTAAAATCTGTCCCAGATCATATTTTCATCAAAAACGGAGTCAACAAAGGGCAGAAGCGGAAATTAAAGTTGAAGAAGCTGAAAGAGCTACCCAAGGGCATAGAATCATAGAATTTTCTAGGTTGGAAGGGATCTTTAAGATCATCTAGTCCAATCATCAACCTAACTCTAATAAAAACCATCACTAAACCATGTCCCTAGCACTATGTCAACCTGTCTTTTAAATACCTCCAGGGATGGTGCCTCAACCCCTTCCCTGGGCAGCCCATTCCAATGCAGCAGACCACTGGCAAAGATGATGTCCCCTGATTTTCAGCCTCGTGCTGTGCCTGCAGATTCAATGTACGTCACTGATGCTTCTGAAAGGGACAGTAAAGCAGCACTAGTCAAAAGCCTGAGGGAGTTTGACAACAAGCAGTAACATCTGTCCCGCAGTTAACCTGTTGCGTGTTTATCCCCTTGAAGACAAACGGGGAGGAAAGCAAGCAGCCTATAAAGCAAGCTAGCCCCTGACTTCTGAGGTGTGATATAGGAATGTGCAGTTCAGAGCTTATCACTGCAGCCACGGTAGCCAAGTATTTTGGGTGATTTCTGTTGCTATGAGTGCAGATGGTTTGGCTGGGCTGGGACCAGCAGATAAGCAACACCACAGATAAATTTGTAATGAGCGGTTGTAGCTGTATACTATGGGGGTTTTTGTCCCACAGTATTTATTATTCTGTTCAGCTGTGCTGCAGGGGGTTGGCCCTGGAAGTGTGTAGCAGTGAACTAATATTAAGTCTGTCACAGAGAGAAATCTGAACTGTAAAAGAGCTGAAGCTATTTTTACATGGTTCAGGGGGGTATTGGAGGGGGAAAAAAAAAAAAAGATGGATTAAGATCTACTTCATTTTAGGCTGAATTCAAACAGAGAGATTTAGAAATCATCCAAAAATGCGGATTGTGTCGGATCAATACAAACTAATAAAAGCTAGCAGACAATTACGACAGGAGTGACAATAACATTTCTGACCTAAGTGCCAAGCGGAAACAGATTTCTCTCACTAGCTCCTCTGGAAGAAATAATCTGTTTCAAATTAAAAAGAGCTGGAATGGAAGTGCAGGATATTATGGCAAATATCCATAGCTGAGGCATCATTAGACTTAAAACCAAAATGGGTAATGCTAAAGAAACTTTATAGCTCTAAACATGGTGAGTTACAGAACCCAAGAATAAAATGTGCCTTTGGAGAAGTGTATGTGTAGAATATGATCCATACCAACTATAATTAAGGCTACACGTGCAGCTTTGTTGTTAGCTTTTCCTAACTTGTGTGCTGAAATGTTCAAACTTGACAATGAATTGAAGAGATGGGAGAGAAGAGAAGATAGTTTAACATCCAGATCTTCTAAACACAGCCTCATGAACAGAAACCAAGCATGTAAATTAGGCAGGCTCAAAGTGTCAGGATCAATGGTCCCTTCACATCTTCGCCTAATGAGGATCCCAGGATGGTGGGAATTGGGGAAACTAAAGCCCTTAACCTGTATTTAGGAAGGTGCATATGTTAGTGTTTCTGGCCTGACAAATTTGTATTTAACAACAAATATAACTAACAAATTATGTTATTTAACTCTTGTTTAATCGCTGCCTTCATGCCTGAATATCTCTCCAACCAGCAGAAACTGTTTATGAGATAATCTAGACTCTGGCAATCTAATATGACTAGCAGATAAATCAGACTCTCAAGCAATGTCACAGTGTATTCTGGTTTAGTAGACTGCTTAGTATCTGGTTCTGAAGTATTTCACAATATTTGGAATGTATTCCAGAGAGCGATATCTCTTGCTGCTGCCCTGAGCATAGTACTCTAACTGAGATTAATTTTGTTGTGGTTCAGAGGATTCAGCCAGATCAGTTCTCTCGGAGGCAAACTGGTACAGCTCCATTTACTTTGGCAGAATTTGGTCTTTAGTCAAACAGATTAAATTTTAGAGGCTCATTCTGACACTTGCCTTTGAGTAGGACATTCCGCACGGGGCAGAAACGGGTTCAGTGATGCTGCAGAGCTGCTTCTGCAGAAAATTAATACTTGGAGATGGAAAGAGGGTCAAGATCTGACCTTAAGGAACTATTTGGCATGAGAAAGGCTGAAATTATCAGGCCCACAGTAAGAAAAGTCTATTGGAACAAGAGAAACAACACTGAGAGCTTTCCGAACCTTTCTGTGTGTCTCAGAGGGTTATGTGGCCAAATTAAGCAGGGACTTGGAATTTTCCCATCTCCTCCCTATCACCACCCTGCAGCTGAAACTGGTGCAGAGCTGAGTGTTGCTGTGAGGGATAAGCAATCTCCCATCCCTGTGAAGTGACTGAAGACATGGCTGTTCCTGGCCTTCTGTCCCCCAAAAGAGAGTGTCCTCATAAGCGAAGCAGGACAGAGCTGTGGCCCCAGACACACTTCACTCTCCAAAGACACTTTGCTTTAGCTATTTAGCTGAAAGTATGCTTCACCTAAAACCACGAGGTTGCAGCTGCAGCAGCTGAGGTGTGGGTGGGCACAGCTCTACTTTTGCTGCCCCTGCTGTGAGGCCAGGTAGTAACATGCAAGCAGCAGGCTGGGAGAGCAGCGAGGGAGTGCGGGCACCTTATGAGAGTGCAGATGTTAGCTTCAGCGCATGCAGTTCTGAGCCCCAGAACATCCCGATGCTACACTTAGTCAAAAGTCCCAACAGGAGCATCTATATGTCAAAGCAACAGCAGAACAGCAGACAACCTTGCATGAAGGCTGTCACGTACTTCTAGTAATGCTCACAGCTGCAGCTTTAGCAGCACGGTATTATATGTCAAACATCAAAACATCTTCAACCAGCCGGCATAAAATTATTGTAGGGCACTTTGGACCGTGACAAACCTTGCATCGTTTCTCACAGCAGACTTCAGTGGGGCTCTTCTGGACCTGGCTGGTGTCCAAAGTCATCCTCCTGGCCCTGTCTCCCACCTCCCTGCTCATCAAAGGAAGTTGGCTATTTCTGGCAGTAGTTGTCATACAGTGGTAGCAGACTGAACGGCTGGCTGGGAGACAGAGAGACAATAATCATGCACCGTAGAAATCTCCTGAATTATCAAGCCCTGTCCCTCTTCTTTACAGGCAACCCTGACACATCATTCCTTTCACAAACCAGCCGAACACCACCTTAAGCCAATTTGGCTTTTTACCCTGCCTACTTCTCTTGGGAGACTGTTCCATAACTCCATAGTTCCCATTGTTAGAAATTACTTAATTCCTAATTTAGATGTATTCCTGGTCACGTTATATCCATGTGCATCTTTTCTACTTGGCCTAATTGTGTTGAAATGTGATTGAACAGATACCATGGATGCAAAAGTATACTATAAGTCTTAAAGTGTATTTGCAAATTATTCTAGTTAATTGAGCCTGTCACCTTTTTAGTTGCTTTAAAGTGTGTAAAAAATAGCTTTAAAAAGGGATTTGTTTCCCCTGGAATGTCCCATTGGACACTAAAATGTCAGTGCTGGTCATCTCCAGTTTCTCCCTGGGAGATCATCTGGATGTGCATTATAATCTCTTAACTATGAAATACTTCATGAAGTTTTACTCTCTTTCTACCACCTGTTATTTTTTGGAATTAACTAGATGCCTAAAACTATGTATTTTGATAATCAACCTCGGAATCCTTTCCTTTCCTCTTCCTCATCCAGCCTCCTGAGTGGTTCAGCATAGCCTTTGCTATTTCAGCATTTAACAGGTTTGCCATGGTTTTCAAACTCTCAAGAACTGAATTTGTTAAACAAAACCAAATCAAGGTAAATGGAGAAAAACACTCCAAAAAACAAAAAGCAGCACTCTTTTCAAAGAGTAAAGAGAACGAAACACACAAGTCAACTTATTTCATTTTCAGATTGCATTCCATTTCTAGTATGTATAAATTATTTTAGTCTGATTTATAAACACGTCACAAATCTCATATATCATAACAATGGCTTCACTTCTCCACACCTTGCATTTAACTCTCTGCAGCTTTTCCCTTCCTTCACAGTCAACAGAGCAGGAAAAAAAAAATAGATACTTTTCATCTTTAGCAGCTTCAGTAGAAGAGAAGTAGTTCTATTTGAATTAATCTCAGGTGACATTAAGATAGGAGGAGTGGTTTGGCTAAATACATTTCCGTTCTCGTTTCCTTGTTTTGCTGATGGTAACAAAGCTGTCAAATCCCAGGTCTTTTTCTGTTCTCACTGACCTGGCTACAGAGGGGTGGAAGCAGTTGTGGTATAAATGAATGGAGTTGGCATGGTCTAGGGACAGGCGAAGGTGCAGGGATGGACCTTACTGGAAATACTCTACTGGGATTTTAACCATTGAGTCTCCGGAATGGGGCCAGATGTGCTCCTGCAGCTCAGCAGAGACAGAGATGCTGAGTCAGAGCGAGGGATTCAGCATACACTTGCTCAAACAGTTCCAGCTAAGGGAAGTGACCGCAATTCCTCTTACGCAAGGACTTTGCAGCCCAGTGCAACTGGATGTCTGCACAGGACATCTAATCTTATAGCAGCACTGCTGAAAGAGTTACTGTCCTGCTGTGTATTGCCGAGTCCTGAGGCAATAACCTCTCACCCAAACTGGTGAAGCGCACCCAGTGATGTGAGTGGAATAAGAGAGATGTACGTACAGGGAGAGAGATGTCCTGTACATTTAATCTTCCAATATTCTTGTCAAACATGCTGCAGGGACCTACCGAGATGTATTTAATATGATCTGGGAAAAACGTTGATTAATGTTATGACTAAAGCTAAGAAAACGGGGGAGAAGTGTATCATTTCCTATCAGGTGACACAATTTCATTCCCCCACACTCCCTGCAAGTGTAGCACTGTGCTTTATAGTTTGCTATTTGTCTTTCAAAGCAACTAAAGCCTCCTACCTTTGTTTTCTGCTAACTAAAAGTGGCGAAAACATTCTAAACTGGAGATTTCTTTCCCTGTAATGCTGGGTAAGGGACAAAAATAAACAGAGTTGATAATTTACTGCCAGCTGTAGCCTTCTTTTGCTTTTTATATGCTTGCTTGCCTAGATCAAGGTGAAAAGCAAAGTAAAATCCTGTTTTGGTAGAGCTCGAGATCCGTGGGTGCAAGAATACATCATGAACAGAGCTGTGAATATTTGTTTTAAATTATATTCAGAAATTACAGCTTCTGTGGCCATGTTTGTTCTCCTAAATTATTTCTGTGACCTGCTGACTGATGACAAGCACCTTGATTTAGATCCTTGCTTTGCCTTCACTGTCTCTGATTAAAAAATATACCCAGTGTTGACAGGGGAGCAGTGGCACTGGTTATCTCCATCGGGCCAACAGCAGCCATGGCAGTTATTACAGCCAGCAATGAAAGTGCAGTGTTTCATATTCCCTTGGATTTCGGTCATTTATTCATTCTTGCCTTTTCCAGCTTCTCAGTGCTCGGTAGAGATTTGTGGTGCTGTCGTTAGCTGAGTGCGTGCTACCTCGGTTCCCGAGTGGGGACTAGAAGGGAGTGATGGGGAGCAGGCCCGGTGTGGTGAAGGGGGATCTCCAGTTCCTGCCAGGCCAAGGGCTTATGCTGAAAGAACAGGAGGGCATGTTTGGGCTCATGCAGCCCTCCTCAGTTCAGAGAACTCATTTTGGGTTTTGCTCTCGGTTCCTGTGGTGAACTAGAAATGTCAAACCAAGACTTGCCGTAAGAGGTGCTCACCCAGCTGTACTGAGAGTCAGTGCAAAGCTTTGGCCAAACATCTGTAGAAGATACTTTGCTTTCATTATTACCATTATTTTTCTTATATGACCAGCTTAAAGCAAGCTTTTAGTGTACATCAAATATTGGAAAGTGAAATCAAAATCTCAGTGTTGCATTTCTCTGTTTTCTGGTCTGATTTAACCTTCAGTCTTGTGATGCCTCCTTGGTGCTTTTCCACTCCAGTCATTTGACTGTGTAAGTGGGAAAAATCACTGACAGTTTTAATTTAATATTGCTAACAGAATTCAGCTGGTGACTAACAGACAGCCACTTTTTTCTTTTTTTTTAAAAAAAAATCTTAAATACTACAATGACAGCTGAACATTTAAGAAAACATACTTCTGCCATTGCTAAATATAGTAATGATCTCATTTGGGAGGTAGGCACAAATCTCCAAAAACATCAGCATCCATTTCAAAGTTTAGTGTATTACTCAGGGAGGGAATAGAATTAGGCCTCTTCACGACAGCTCCTGCCTGAGTGTCCTTCATTCCTTCAGGCATCTTAATGCAAGTCACTTAAAATTTCAGTTTCAGGACTGGAAAATAATGGTCTCTTCGTACAGACTCCCTACATAACACCTGGAAAGTTATTAGTAGTGATAAATGTCACTGTATTTCCACAACCTGTATTTCATTTATTTCTGTTAAGTTTCTTTTTATTGTAACCGAAACATTTGCATAGTTAAATAATGAGAGGAAAAGAAAAGCCCCTGCCTGCTGGACTTTTCTTTTTACAAAACATGCACGGGAAGTTGGCATAGGTCAGTGTGGTGGGTTTTGTTTGGTAATACGCATCAGTTTTGTACGTGTGCTTAAATTCATAACGTCCATTCAAAAAAATACTGACTGTATTCTCCATGGTGAAGCTGTTGGACAATGAAGAACCAGAAAGAGCTCTGCTGAGAGTGCAGAAAGTCTGGCTGGTTATTGCTCGTTGAACTTAGTGGGTGACTTCGTGCTGGCTGAGCTACAGCCCAGACAAACCTTGTATCACTGCCAAAGCAGCAGCAAAGGGGAGATGGAGCTCCCTGTCGAGCAGGAAGCAGTACAGCCCCGTTACTCTGCAAATAATCTGTCATGGTCCTGTCAATGCTCCAGTAAAGCCACTGTCAAAGGGGAGGTTCAACAGCCTGTGATTGCCTGGGAAAGTAAATGCCAAGGAAACTCTCCTGATCTTGTCCTATGGGTTTTAGATCCCCTGTGGCATTTTACAAGGGTGTGAGGTAAAGCTCAGAAGTCTATTCCAGTATTCCCACTATTCCAGTAACCATGCTTCAAAATAAATCACAGATTGTCCTTGTTAATTATCTGTGAAAGCTATCATAATTTTTCTCTCCACTTTCACTTGCCAAAACCATCGAACAGCAGCTCTTCTGTGTCTTGTGTTTTATTGCGCAGCGTAAGCTCAAAGGCTGAGAAACCTTTAGCCACTGAGAGTGATGGGTAAACTTACACTATTTACACTGAGCTGCTCCTGTAAGGTGGGAGAGTTGAATTTGTTCCAAAGTCCTTGCCAGATGAAATTCTAATAATAGTTAGTAATAGCTACCTGTGGCCCATGCTGATAACGTCAGCTATAGTGACTCTATCTCCACCAGAGTTGTTTTACTGAATGAATCACAGATGTCACTGTGGATCTTTGTTATGTGAGAATGAGAAGAAATTGGTGTGAATGCTTTCTAGGCTAGTTATGGGTAAGAAGAGTAAATGATTTTTAGCATTCTCACCATCTAGAGATACTCGTATCACTTGCAGAGAGACAAAGGGAGTGGAAAACTCTGTAATTCTTGTGTTCAAACAACATTTCTTGGGTATAGCTTTTGGGAATAGACTGTGGCACAAAAAATCCGCATTAAACCATACCCACTGTCAACATCCCCCAGCACAGTCACACAAACCCCTTCTGGGGAGCTGGTCCTGCTGCTGCAGGAGGTAAAATCCAGCCTGTGCCCATGGTAGGAGGTGGAGGTGTCCAGCTCAGGCTGAATTGAGCCACCTGGCTCCTAAGTGCTCCCCTCCCTCTCTCCCCCAACACCCTCCAGGGCTGCGGGGCAATAGATGCTGTTCCTTTGCCTCTGGGGCCCCCCTGTTGTCCTGCCCCATTGATCCTGGGAGAGGTTGTACCCTGTGTGGAGTGGAGGCTCAGGGACATCCCTGTATTTCATTTTTTGTTTTGTGCCAAAGCTGGGGTGGCAGATAGAGCGTGGGGCCTGAAAGGCTGTGTGGGGGCACATTGTGGGTGCCTTCAGGGAAGGCACTAGGCTCAGTAAGAGGTGAGCGCTGGAGCCAGCTGAGCCACTACCCTACTCGTTATTTCACAGAAAAATAAGCTGTTAGAGGGAACAGAAAACAGTATGCTCAACTCCTCCCTGCTGTGTGAGTGTAGCCTAGCACTCCTTTTTTAAATAGAGGCTCTCACAGCAAAATGAACAGTTTCAGAAAAACAAATCAGCTTTTATGTTTCACTTTCTCTCTGATGCCGTTGGAGACATGTATGTTTGAAATGAAGGATCTTCCCAAACCTGGTTCCCCTCCTATGCTTTTTGACTCTCCCAAGTGAATTTGTTTCATTTCAATTGTAAGAGAAAGAGATGCACACAAGGAACAACAGGGCAAGTAAACAGGAAAAACTTGGGAGGGCGTCCAGTGTGTCCCTGCCTGTACTATGCTGCTCACAAAGCTTTCCTTCTGTCTGCACGTAACCTTGGAAAGGAAATGCCAGTGGAACACTGGAAATGTAAAAATATTTGAATCTATATAGTATATATATTGTACCACTTTGGTATTCCGACTATGAGTTTTGGGCTATGCGGTGGCCCTCTGGTTCAGCATTATGGTCACTGGCAACAGCCATAGGTTGTTAGGAAAAATAAACCAGTTGCATCCTCTCATCTCTTGCCTTTAATAATTAACAACTGGTTCAAAATAATAATAATCAGCTTGAACACATCACCCAGGCTTAAAAGTTGAAGCTTACAGAAAAGACTTTGGTAAAGCGCTTTCCAGTGTGATATTTGACAAAATGCATGTGTTCAGTTGGCAGAAATGCTACTTGAAGTACAGTAATTGATTATATTGAGAATAATACCAGTGTGTATACTAGCAAGGACTTCTGAAGATCAGTGAAATACTCTCTGCTTGGCTTTAGCAGGTGTATGCTATGGCAATCTTTCCCTGAAGTAGGGGACATTATTCGATTATCTCTGTCCCACTGTTACAAATTATAGGAAAACAACCTAGGCATTATTACAAACAGATTTGTTCTGTGTAAAATGAATACAAAAAATTGCTATATCTGCTTAAAGATCCTTGTCATTTTTCTTGGGAAAAATAAAAATGAAGAAAGTTTCCTTCTGTAAGTGATATGCATCCAGTATATCCAAACTGGGCAGAATTAAGTTCCAAATGGAAAGCGAGGAACAAGACTCCTCCCAGAGGACAGGTAGCATTTTTAATTTACTTTTTGGACCACATGGAGCATAAAGCCCTAAATTTCAAAGCAATGCACGTCACTTCACAAGGCAGCTGTGCAGACCTGAAATAAGAACTGGTATTAATTGAAACTGACTTCCTTCAGTAGCAAGGGTGTGTGCCTCTGTCCCTTACTGGCCTTGTCATGCTTTTTGTCACCAGAGCGAAGCATGAGATGACTTGCTGTTACAGCTTCTGTGAATCCATCCTATTTTCAACTGTTAATAAAGAAGCTGAGAATGTCTTGCTGGGAACACAAACACCCCCAAACCTTTTGGACATATACGTACATGGCTATCTTTTATGAGACATTTCCCCTCTGGAGCCTGAAAAACCATGACATGAAAGGCTGCGGCAGCTGTTGCTTTGGTTGCCAAGGTTATACCCCCTTTCTGGCTTCACTGATTTCAGTCCCCCTGAGCCCCCTTGAAGTGAAACTGCCCCTACAGAGCTTTGCCACGTGTGGGGCAGCAAACAAAAACGTTATGCTGGGGGAGAAGGATAATGATGGAGTTGGGGAAAATAGGGGTGGGTGGAAGGAGCTTTCTTACCAGCTGCTGCCTCCTCCCCAGCCAGACCACTGCTCCTGATGCCCCTTGATCTCATCAGCTGAATGTGCATTTCCAGGTAGCTTCTGGGGACTCTTCACGGGCACCTGCACTAGCTGAGTGCACTGGCCTTTGAGGGAAACGAAAGAGCAGATTTCAGACACCTGATGATAAGATTTTACTTCAGCTGTAAAGAAAAGTGTACAAGTAGAAAGAAATGGAGAGGAACTGTGATAAATTAAGATAGTATTTCATAGTGGACTGCTATCCACCAAAGATCCTGACCCTGTTTGTGGCAACATTTATGTTTTTAGACTCACGATTTTTGAAGAAGGCACCACGGTAGCTGAACTGATAGCTCTTTGTATTGCTGAAGAATTGCAAAACTGTCAGTATTACTGGAATAAATGTATGTTGACAGCTATTAGCCCAGAGAATTATTATGCATGCAAATCTGAAGAGCCCAATGTATTGGCTCCAGAAGCATAATCCCTGCGCATTAGTTTCTCTAAGCAGCAATGACATGATCAAACATTATGGATAGGCTATTACACAGGCTATCTGACCCACAAATTATACTTGATATCAGCCACAATAGTTTGGCAGCAAATAGCATAAATCAGCTGCAAGTGTTAAACCATTCCCACGCTGCCTACAAGAACAATATGGGGAACTCCTTGGGTTGCTTCACTATTGCACCATTTTTAAAAACCTCAGAGCAACTATTACTATTCTCAGGTTTCCTTTCAAATCAGTGTCACTGGCCACTCAAACCCTGTGTTTTTAATGAGCCACAACAGCACTCACACTTCTGGGGCAGCACCATTTGCACCTTCAGTCCCTGGTGGCAGCATGAGAAGCCAGGCCTGACTTTCAGGGTCCCCTTTGGTGTGACATTTCCGCAGAGCACAAGGCCATGGGCGCCTGTAGCCAGCTACAGCCTCCCACCAGCTCTCTACCCTGGGAAGCACTCGTCTCAACAGTTTGCATTCAGATGTGTTTATTAACTGAATACCTTGCTGGCAGTCCTGAGATGATAAGCAGGTACTTAGTATTCAAAATCCTATCCAGGCTGTGAATTGCTAGCAGGCAAGCAAATGAGAACGCGGCCTTCCAAGAACCAAATCTGTGTGTCCCAAGAACTGTTTCTTTGCTACATTTTTTCCATCAAAATCACTACTCCTCAAGGTAACAGTTCCCATAGGCTCGAGCTCTGGCATCTCTCTTGGCAGAAGGGAGCCGATGCGCTCACTTTCCACTTCCAGAACAACAAACGCAGCAGGGCAGCTGTTAGATTTGTGAATTTATCTTTTCTCATCAGTGGGAAAAGCATGAGCTTTTAAAGCATGGCTTTAAGACATATATTTCTACATTCTCCAGTCCACACAAAGAGGTAAAAAATGCAAGGGAGTATGGATGGAGTAAAGATATATAGTAAATACAGGGTCAGATTTTAATAAGCCTATTTTATTATCTCAGGGGGCTTTTCTAGTTTCTACCTGTGACTGTCGGTGCTTTGGCTGTGCAAAACACTTGCCAACACTGAATTTCTGAACTGTCTGTGGAAGGATACATGGCCAGATAGTTTTAAGGAAGAGTGGCTTTCCCAGATTTGTAAGGTTTTGGTGCTTCTGATATTAGGGGCTCTTTAGTCAAAATGAATGGGAACGCTACAGTAGCACTTAAGCCAGTATCACACTCGTTATTTTTTGTAGTTTCACCCTATGCCAAACATTTCCATTTCTGGGTGCCAGGTGGCATGTCGGGGGACGGGAGGTGTTTGGGGTGTTTGGTGAGGCAGTGTGGCACACAGGCGTGTGTGTCAGGCCACGTAGCAGGGAGGCAGCCGTTGGGGAGGATCACGAGGCCGCTGGGTGTACAGCCCTCGCACAGCAAGTGTAGCACCATCTCCAGGAACGCTGTGAGCAGTTGCACGCTGCCTTGCAGGTTTTAACAGAGGAGAGAAACCGTGTGAGATGGAGAAGGTCAGGGAGGCAGAGGCCAAGGATGGATTTTCATATGGGATGTGCAAGGTTTGACAGGCTTGCTTTGTTTCCTGGCACCTGAGCAGTGCTTGTCACAGGATCAACGAGAGTGTAGATGAGTCACAACTGCTGCTTTACCTGACCAGCCACAGCTAACTGATGCCACCTCAACCAGGGTGCGCACATGTCTCACTCTTACATCTCTTCAGTGACCCAGACCAGCACGGAGGGAAGCTCCCCACAGAGGAGTGTGTCAATCTAGCCTCTTGTTTCAAATCCAATTATAAAACCGCATTATAAACCTCCAACGGGCCATGTTATTGTTAGCAAAAGGGTCTTCAGGTACTTCTAACACCAATTCATTTAGCAGCATGCAGCTGCTTAGTGGGCATACAGCCCGTTGTTTCCCCTGTGGGCCCCAGCAGGAGTATCTAGAAGAGGTCACGGGTGGGCAGCAGCACGGTTTGCAGCCGCAGGAGCGCAGAGTCTGACCACGCTGCTGCCCACAGGCACGGCTCTCCGGGGACATCATTACACCAGCGTTAGGAGGGAGAAGGAATAACAATCTTCCTGTGGCGGCAGAGGTAATAAACAAGAGCAGCTGCCTCCCACAGTGGGGATAAACGACAATTAAAAACTGTCAGATAAAAGCAGAAGAAATTCCCTTCTGTGCCAGTTTTGTTGCACCAGCCCAAAGAGGACTCTTGGCCACAGAGCTGGCTCTGACCACTGCAACTTTCTTCTTACCAAGAGACTTTTCTTAGCTCTTCTTGCCACCAGGTTCTCTAGTGTCTCTCTTTTCCATTTCTTTCTAAGTTATTTCTTTGAGTAATAGGTTACTTTCCCGAGAGTCTACTTCCTCAGGGCCCAGCCCACGTTCCTCCTTGCCCTCTTGGTCTCCCCAAGAATAGAAGAAGCCTCTCCACTGTCTCACCCTGATATGAATGGCTTTTTTCCAGGTCAGGAAGCACCTCTGAGTCTGTAGCCTTTAGCAAAGCTATTTAAATAATATATTTAAAATTCTGTCTAAATAAGGTCTAGTCTGATTGAGGACAACAGAGCTAAAGTCCTGATTCAGATTAATAAAGCATGTTTAAATACCTCACTGAATGAGGACTTTATTTACTACAAATATTTTTTTGTTTCATCCCTGTTCTATAGTGACCGATTTCTGAGTCTGAGGTACTTCTTTAGCATAGCAATAGACACTGTATTTTTTCTGACGTTGGAGCAGAATACTGGGCATTTCTCGTGTATTTTCTTTTTGTCTGAGTTTGTGTTAATTCACCTTGTCTGTGTAACTGAAGGCAAGGAAATGAATTTTTAAGGCAATGTTGCCCTCTAGTGAACAATGAAATATATACAAGCACCTCCACTTTTTGGAGAAGAGATGGGCTGCAAGAGAGCTTTGAGCCTTATTTTTCATTGAGTGGAGCTATGGCATTGAAGTTTTGAGGAGGAATTCAGCTGAGGAGAGGGGACTTCACACGTCTTTACATAAAGGCCCAAGTACTGCGCTTAAAGCTTTATATGAGTGCTGAGGCAAAGTATAGAGCCAAGGTTTAAAACACTATTTGTTCAGGGCAGCAGGGACATGCTGTGGGCATTACTTCAGCTGCGCGGTTGGCGTTGCCTCTAGGTAGGAGAGAAATGGTATGAGTCCTCCAGTAGAACCTGATCTCCCCTGAGTGTGTCCACATACGACTGACCTCCAAGCACAAGAGGGTTGTGCATCATCCCCTTAGGCATTTCTTCCAACTGCTGTTCTTCTGGCCATGAGGTGCAGAGGGCTGTTTCCTAATAGGAAGCCTCTCTTGTGAGAGAGGAAGGTTTGCTGTCCTTGGAAAAAGCACTCCTTCTTGCAACCTATTTCCTTTCAAACCACCAGGAAGTCACTGTTTGTGAAGGGTGTCTTCTCACAACCTGTTAGTGCAAAGTCAGTGTAAACCCCCTTGTCCTTGTTTTGCAGAATGAGCAACCCTTAACTGGTGGGTGATAGTTTTATTGCCCTCTGTACAGTTTCATTCGTATATGACTCCAGTGGCCTGTTAGGACCTTGCCACAGCAAATGGAAACATGACTGAATCCTGCTTTTTGTGGAAAGGGTGGCCATTCATATTTAAAAACCAGTCACCTGAGTACAAGAAAATACAGGAGACTAGCAGTCGTGCTATTTCAGGCAGCTGTGAACTTAGACTGGGATGGTACAATTCAGTGCAGAGCTCTTTCCCTAAATCTTGAATGCTATAGGATAAAGACAAAGGAGAAAAGCCAAGGCCAGTAGGAAGGAAGCAAGCAATAAACCCAGTAATTGTCTATATACACATGCAGAGCATATGGGAAATGAGCTCAAAGTGACATTACAGGAAGGAAATTATGACTTGGCTGGTAACGCAGAAATGTAATGAGATAAATCAGAGAGCTGAAATGTTAATATTGATGGATGCAATCTGTGCAGAAGGGACAAAGAGGAAAAATGAGAAAAGGTTGCACTGTACATCAAAAGCTTGTGTGTAAGCTTTGCAGCATACGTGGATAATGAAAGAAGTTGTAATGGTGATTTTTTATGAGTTAAGATGAGAAAGAGACAATATAGAAAGAAACATACAGATAGCTCCAGATATAGATCACTGACTTGGAATTAAGATGCTGATAAACTGTGTCTGAAAAAGATAGCAGGGCTGATGGTGTTGCAGAAAGATGAGTAAAATGGGAGTCATTGTCACTATACTGACATCTGTTATCCATACAAAGAAGAATGTTGGTTTTCAGTGCAGTATGGAAAAGATTCCCATTTTCAAAGTTGTTGAGAAGTAAATTCTTTCTGAATCTAACATTGTCTGCTAAAGAAAACATTCTCGGAAGTAGTAATTTGTGAACCACTAATGTTCACTGTATTGGTCCCAAGCTAGAGACACTAATAGTCTTCATGATCTGTGAAGGTGAGCTGTAGTTATAATGAGCAGTAAGATGATTCTTTCTTGAGGCTCCTATACCCAAAGAATAGTATGCAGCAAAATTCCCTTCTTCTTGAAACTTGGTGGATCTTAAAATCAAATTCTTTTTGAAGAATGTTAATACTTTCATGGGCTGAGTATAAATGCAGAGCAAGAGCAAAGCTACAAGGAAAGGCTGGAGTGCTTGGCTGAAGAGGAAAGGCTTGGTTTCTAGTCCTTGTGCTGCTGAACATCTAATACAAAAATAGTCAGTAGAGCAGAGCCAGAACCCCGTGTTTCCTTCTCTCGGTTAAGTATTCAATCCATTAGGCTTTTACTGGCATCAGTGACTCTATATAATTATTCTGAAGCCTGACTGCCTTTTGAAGAAGAGCAGCTCTTGTCTTCTTTCTTTCCAACACGTTTTGCACATTGGCGTTGTTGCATATTCCTTGTGACGATTGAGATCCCCTCAAGAGCACTGCATTCATATCTCCCAAATGTTGGTTAAATGCCCTGTGGGGTAGGAAACTGGGAATGAAGACATCACTGAGATGCCATCAACTGGTGGTGACAGCATCACCACTAGATGTGTGCTGTATGGCATCCAGCGGGTCTTTGAGAATGCCTGCTAGCTCGGGTCCCCACAAAATGCACGCACAAACACACACTCACCCCAGCAGGATCTTACTGACAGGAATCTGAGACCAGATTCAGGCACTTCCCAGATTATGCATGAGCTCTGGGGGCTCTGAAGATCTGGATTTAGCTAGCACTGGCTTTCACTGGCATAAGTATTTTTATACTATCAAGAGTAAGAAATTAATTGTTAATTTGGGAGGTAGAGTATTTATATTGCCTTACTCTGATTATGATTATTGTGATAGGTTTTACTTTTACGTTAGTGGTTACAAAGAGATAGAGTAAAACAATTGTTGTGAAAGAAAGTAAGAAAATCAGTTGCGAAATAGGACGAGAACTGTAGAGAAGAGAATACAGTGGTAACTGGGTTCTTTGAATAATGAAGAGAATTATTAATTGAACAGATTACTGTAGAAATTATTTCCAACTCCTGAATACTCTTTAATCATTTGGCTATATTTCATAGAAGAAAAAGGGAATGGGCTCAAGAATAACAGATAAAAGAATATTAAAAAAGAAGGGGAACAAGAGAAGAAGCACAGAGGCCAAATTCTCATTCTGGTTTCTTAGTATTGCTCTGGCGAAGTAAAGCAGCCATAAATCAGGCTTAACTGATTAAGGTGGCTTTATAGATGCTTTGCATCAGCTGAACAGCACAAAGTAGCTAGAAGCACAGGTAGATCTAGCCCTCTTCTTGGAAAGAAATGAGGTCTAAGACTGTGGATTAACATTAAAATTTATAAATGCACAAATAGATGTTATGAAGGAAATTGCAAAAAGACCAACACAGAAATAATCTTAGATTATCAAAGAAAAAAAAAAACAAAAAGAGCTGAAATTTAAAGAGAAGGAAGAAGAAATCATTAAGGCTGGTGCACAGTAGTACCCAGTAACTATACCTGTCTGTCAATAGCACAAGTTATTCAACTGACATTTTTTGAAATTGCCAACTTAAATCTACAGGTAGCAAAATAATGAAGAAGGCTTTCATTTAAATAGTTACAGTCTCAAATTAATCACCTTCATGTACATTTCTGCCTCAATTATGTATGTTACCAAAACTATTTGCTTCATGAAACTACTTCTGGAAAAGAAATATACAAGCAGTTCTTCAATTGCAACTCAAATTATTTCAGGGCACTAGATTCTGTATGTGAAGGTCGACATATTGACACCACAGGTGTTAGTGTGCTTGCTGGAGAAAAGAACTGAGGTGGTATTAGGAAACCTCTCTGACCTCTTGCAACTAAACCACCTTGGTAAATTTGGGCTTATTTGTCATTAACCCGTAGGTGAATATGCCTGGTGTAAATCTGAGTGACATATTTCAGCAGCTAGAGAAAAGCACAAATATGGATATTCTGAGAGATGATAAATTTGCTTCGTTCACTTCATGAATAATTTCTGGTTAATTCATCCATTTGAACCACGTAGCCTAATAAAGAAAACTCTGCTCTATTTAAGATTTCTATCAGAAATTCAGATATAAGTTTCCTTCCTTTATTTTTCTGACATCATCATGTTGTTCCTTTTATCCAGTTAAAGGGGAGCCTTTTATTTTTGTGCTTGAACAGATCCTAAAATGCCTGACCTAATCCACAGAGCTCCACTGTGCTAAGTGTGGTAAAAACGAATACCAAAGAATAATGCTAGTCACAACAATTTTACAGTTTAAATAGTGAAGACATACAGCCAGTGAAAAATGGCATCACTAAGAACTGAGATGAAGAGGCCCCAACTATCAAGAGACACGGATAGCTAGAAATGAAACACAAGCTCCCTGATTCCTAAGCTGGTGTCTCTCCCCTAGATCATACCACTACTTTCATGAGATTACTTTGGAGCTTTATACTGAATCCTAATGACCCAAAATAAAAAGCCCTTCTTATTTAATGTTTCCTCAGCTTAAAATAAGATTTAGATGGTCCTGCACAAGCTCAAAAATATCTGCTCTAGGAAATAATGTTTTAGCCAGGGCGAACACAACACTAATTCACGTGTCACACAGTGAGATTCTGTTACTGTATCTTTTAGTGATCTTTATAACTTGTATATAATATTCTCCTATCATGCCAATAACAAAAAATAACTTCCCCTAGTAAGGTTCAGCTCCATTCACCTCACCATAGTAACACTATAAACTTTTATTCCGACATATTCCATATTCCAAAAATATGATGCGGCTTATATCTACCTTCTGCAGAGTATTTCCAAAGAGAAGAGAAGAGTAATGATAATAAACCCCATCTTTTTGTTTGGATGTGCAGAAATATAGTGAAATACCAGGGTGAATTTGCAGTGGAGTAAAGGATAAAACATTAGCTCTGCACCAACCCCATCACAGGTTGTGCCTGAAAGGCAGCTATTCACTTTTTGTGTTTCTGATTTTAAGCATAAATAACTGATGCAAAGACTGTATTTACATGGAAATTACATTCACCTGCACTGTGGACTAATGACTTTCAGAAAGCTAAACTGAAGTCAGACGCTCTTAGAGCTTCAAATATAAAAAAAAACGTGTGGCTTGGAGGATGTGCTTGCTCTCTTTGGAGTTGTACAAGAAATGATTGATAATCATCTCAGAAAATAAATAATTATTAGGAACAACAGGAAAATAAAAAATCTGCAGCATTGTGCTGTGCAATATGTAGGCCAGGTCATTACTTCACAGCTGTCATATTTGCAAGATTGTGAATAAAACCAAGAAGAATAAATCGCAGTAAATCACAGGGTCAGGCTTCTTTCTAGCTTAGGTTTGTTAATTTTACTTAATTTTATTTTATTTTATTTGTTTCTTTGCTTATTTGATGATGGAATTACATAAAGAACATCTGTCAAACAGAATATATTGGGGGGTCTCACCCTGCAAGATGCTAAAAGTCTTTTTTAATATAAAGGCAGTGAAAGTACTGGGTCCTTAAGCAAGAAATGCCTAGGAAAAGATTAAACCATGCAATGCCGTATTACTGGGAGCTGGAGTAGAGGGCAAAATGTGTCTGTTTCTGCCAATGCACTGCATTTCAAAATCTAAATACAATAGGCTTAGTTGCGAAGTCAAATTTAAACTGAAACAGAAAAGCAATGTTTTCTTTCATTCAAACTCTGTAAGTTACATTTGTAAGGAGGTTTTAATGTAGATTCATAGAAAAATACAATAATTGGTGCTTCGTATAATCACAAAGGCCTAATCCCGTGCTCATTAAAGTAATCGATAAAACTCTCACTGACGTCAGTAGTGTGGGACTGAGCCCTAACACAGCATATTGGCTTTTGGACATACATGTCACATGTGAAAGTTAATAAGTGAAAGGCACAGGAAAACATAGAGAAGCTACTCAGAAGAACATCTTTTCAAAGACTGAATACTGTGTCCTTATCTCACAGACACACACAGGCACTGAAATGGCTGATCCAATCCAAGAGTCCTCCTGTTCCAGGATAATGGCGATGCCCTTAGTCAGTGATGGGGGATGTAGTGAGGGAAAGGGAAAGCTTATAGATGTGCTTTAGCCCAACAAGAATAAAACACACTTTTCTAAAACGGTAAAAAATAAAATGAGAATGCATAATAATTTTACCAACCACAAGACAGAGAGGTTCTTCCAGAATCACACAAATTATTTGCAGTATCGAATAAGCAATCTCCAACTTCATTTCCTGAAAAAAGCATTTCTACATGCACAAAGACAAAGCTGAAAAAGGGTTTAGTAATTTAGGATAAGCTGACATGCTGAGCATAGTAACTGTAGCTTACACAAGGTAATGCTTTTTCACCCATGATACTACTCCAAGGTTAGTAATGGCAGACCAGATGCGTTTCTAGTGTAAACAGGTGAAACAGCCTGGACTTCCACTGAACTATAGCAAACTAAAGCAGGTATAGATCTATTAGCACCAGTAAGTTGTGGTATAAACCTCAGGAACTCCTCTTCACACTTTCTGACTTCTCTCTTTATCCTCTATCCTCTTGTCTGAGACTCTTCCACTTGGTGTGGTTTTTATCTTTAGCCTTATAACACATTTTCATTCCTCGACTTGCTCACAGTCCCCAACACACCAGCTGTGTCTCTGCGCTCTTTATTTTCTCCAGCTGAATTCAATCCAGCTTCCACAGTAGCCTGAGTCCTGGTCTTAGGTAAAGTAACAGAGTGTAAATGAATTTATGTTGATATTTAGATTTAAATGGCGACAACTAAAGCAGTCAACCTGCAAAACTCTGACTTCCTTTTTTAATATTAATCATGTTTGTTATAATAATGCCTAAAATCTAACCAAAAAAAATGAAGTTCCATTGTGCCGACACTGTATAGAAATGGTCTTTGTTCTGAACCTTTAGTCATCTGAATGATCTTTGGCACTTTTCCTCCCACGTCTTGTGTTCTCAATGATTTAAAAAAACTAGTGTAATAACTGCCTTTTGTTCCGTCATACTCTGTGAATAGGAAGCTAGTCTCATCAACAGTCATGAAGTGCCTTCTTTCTCTCACTTTCAATCATTCATAAAACCCCTAAAATCCCACAATCAAATGCTCTTGCAGGAATACACCCACACAAAACCAGACCAGGAATTTAGGCTCCTACTGACCCAGAATTAAACCGTGCAAGCAGGTTCACATCTGGGGATTTGAATCCAAACTCCTTCCCATAGAAATTTAAAGAGGATCAGATCTGAGGTTCTGGCTTTGCACCATTTCTAATCCTAATAATTTTAACTTAATCCAAGCCTCAGCTACAGAACTGTACAATTTTAATCAGGACGCTACCGACAAATTTGAAAGTGAAAATAGGAAGCTGAAAGTGACATTTGCAGCTACTGCCATTCATTAGTAACGTACTTCCTATCAAGTAGGCATTGAAAGAACCTCATTTTTCTCTCAGTCTGCTTCTGCACTGTTGTGACTACTAATTTCAGTGGAGTTATCCCTAACTCACCCTAGTGTAAGTGGAAAAAGATTCCATCTTCAAAACAGGAACCAACCTGTGTAGGCAGCATTAATTTGCATTTGCTCTCTATTCTTTGACAAAAAGGTAGTTTTGATTTCTTCCCAAGTTTTATTTTTAAGTCATTGATTGCCTAAGTCATCCCCAATGAGGACTGGGGTTTTGGTTACCAAGTACATTTTCTGGTTTATAGTTACTGTCATGAGGCGCCCTGGTTTTGCAGAACACATTTTTTCTGGGAAAAGAATTGGGATTGCCATCAGACTTTTTAGACGTTGCCTTGATTCGGTTTGAACCTGAGCATGTTTTCAAGTTTGGTAAATAAAGCTCCTTTCATCAGCAAACAGGTCAAATGTGACTCTGCAGCCAGTTACGGTACATGGGCAGTTAAAAGGGCCACATCAGTTCTTGAGGCCACCTGACCCGGGTAAGTGGATTTACAGCTGGAATGCTGTGGTCTGCCCGCTGCGAGAGAGTGGACTATGTACCTTCACACCTTATGGACAGAGAGGCAGAAAGGGTCCAGCCATTTGCCATATCAACATCAACAGATACATTTAAAAACAGTAACTGAAATTCAGATGCAAACCAGTAACTTCTTCAGGTCGAGGGAGGTGATTACACCCCTCTACTCCGCTCTTGTGACACCCCACCTGGAGTACTGCACCCAGCAGTTCTCAGCACAAGGATGTGGACCTGTTGGAGTGGGTCTAGAGGAGGGCCAGAAAAATAATCAGAGGGCTGAAGCACCTCTACTATGAGGACAGGCTGAGAGAGTTGGGGTTGTTCAGCCAGGAGAAGAGAAGGCTCCAGGGAGACCTTATAGCAGCCTTCCAGTACCTGAAGGGGGTGACAGGTGAGATGGGGCGGGACTCTTCATTGGGAAGTGTACTGATAGGAGAAGAGCAATGGCTTCAAACTGGAAGAGGGCAGATTTAGATTAGACAACAGGAAGAAATTTTTCATTGTGTGGGTGGTGAGACACTGAAAGAGGCTGCCCAGGGAAGCTGTAGATGCTCCATCCCTGGAGGTGTTCAAGGCCAGGTTGGATGGAGCTTTGAGCAACCTGGTCTGGTGGGAGGTGTCCCTGCCCATGGCAGGGGGGTTGGAACTAGGTGATCTTTAAGGTCACTTCCAACTAACTTTACAGTTCAACCTAAGTTTACAGCTTAGTTCCACTGCACATGGGAAGAAAGCAGTTCACTGACTTTATATGTAGATAAAACCTTGCTTGATAACAATGTAATTGGGAAGTTTTCCCCCAGATCAAGCAGAAAACTCACATTTTCTCTCGCGAAGATGCCCTGGTTTCCTTGACGGGAATTCAGGCCTTGGATGTTCAGAAGAACACTTTTGTCAGCAGCTGGCCATCCCCACGGACGGCACACTGCCCGTGCCCTCCTCACACTGCTGAGTGCCACCCTCCAGGTGNGTCCCTGCCCATGGCAGGGGGGTTGGAACTGGGTGATCTTTAAGGTCACTTCCAACTTAAATTATTGTTTGATTCCATGAACTTCACAGTTCAACCTAAGTTTACAGCTTAGTTCCACTGCACGTGGGAAGAAAGCAGTTCACTGACTTTATATGTAGATAAAACCTTGCTTGATAGCAATGTAATTGGGAAGTTTTCCCCCAGATCAAGCAGAAAACTCACGTTTTCTCTCGCGAAGATGCCCTGGTTTCCTTGACGGGAATTCAGGCCTTGGATGTTCAGAACACTTTTGTCACCAGCTGGCCATCCCCACGGATGGCACACTGCCCGTGCCCTCCTCACACTGCCGAGTGCCACCCTCCAGGTGGCCCCTGGCAAGGCCGAGTTGCCCTCAGGGGCACAGGCCAGCTTTGGCGAGCACCACAAGGGGCTACTCGGTCCTTCTGCAGCCCACGCTGAGGGGAGAGACCCGTTGTCGGCTGAGGCCGATCACCAAAAACGATTTGTCCTTAAACTTCAGGAAAAAGACGCCGTCTCACATGCGTGAGGGAGGAGACCGGCCATTCAGGGTGACACGGTCAGGCCTGTCAGGGTGTCACCCCTCCCTTGAGGAGGCCTGTTGGTGCGGCAGGGCCGGCGGGCCTGGGCGGCGGGGCTTTCGTTTTGAGGGAGAAACGGAACAGAAAAAGGGCAATTCGCCGCTTGCGGGTGTGCTCCTGTCACCGGCCGGGTTAG